>JAWWEU010000081.1:108400370-108430229 GCA_035583155.1 Acropternis orthonyx
CTTGCCTATCTCGCATTGGCCTTTTTAGCCATCAGCACGCTTGCAGCAAGCATGGGTAGAGCCCTTCCCAAATCTTTTTTCGCGAAGCCTAACCATGATGATGATGACAAGGATCTTCTAGGTCATGTTACACAATTCTTCAAACCACCTAGATACAGATCGCTTACCCACTACCTTATTTCCCACATCTACGTTGCTTGTAGGCTTTTGATACTTCAGGGACAACAGTTTACTTACAGGAGGCAAGGGAATGTATTTAGGCCAGTTTTCTCCTAGTTCTTATTTCTCATAGAAATCATAGAATACTTTGTGTTGGAAGGGACTTTAAAGATCATCTAGTTCCAAATGCCTGCCATTGGTAGGGATGCCACCTGCTAGATTAGGTTGTTCAAAGCCCCATCCAACCTGGCCTTGAACACTTCCAGGGGTGGAACATTCACAACTACTCTGGGCAACCTCTTCCATTGCTCAACCACTTCCTGAGTAAAGAACATCTTCCTAATATTTCATCTAAATCTCTCATCTCTCAGTTCAGGATCATTCCCCCTTGTCCTATCACTACTTGACCATGTTAAAAGTTCATCTTCCTCCCTTTATAAGTCCCATTTAAGTACTAGAAGACCATAATGAGTTCTCCCCCAAGTCTTCTCTTCTGCAGGCTGAACAGCCCCAACTACTTCAGCTTGTCTTTGTAGGAGAGAGAGGTGTTCCATCCCTCTGATCATCTTTATGGCCCTACTCTTGATGGAGTACTCCCAGTGGGGTCTCATAAGAGCAGAATACAGGAGGAGAATCACCTACTTTGGCCTGCCAGTCACTTTTTTGATGCAGTGCAGGATATGATTGGACTGCAGGTGCACACAGTTATTATATTTCCTGTTTTCTGTCTACCCTTCTGAAAGCAGCTTTTAAGTTAGATGTGGGGAAAAAACAAAACACAGCAACAAACCAAACCTGCCTTCTCTGTGCCATGCTTTGTGACCATCAGCTGTAAAGTCTTAACAGGTTTTATGTCCATTTAGTTTTATTTAAAAGATCACACTTCAAAAGATTACACTTGGTATCCAAGTAAGATAATGAAAAAAGAAAATTCTCTTACCAGGATAGTAAATTTTCCTTAAACATTCTCAAGAATTTTCTCAGCCACTTATACCTAGTCAGTGTAATTCTACATCCACTTAAATGATCAACAAAGTTCACAAGTAGTTCTCTATATCAAGCAGTTTACTGTTTGACGTAATAAAGATACATAAGTCAAAATTAAAAAAAATTATCTTGTTTTCAGTTATTGTTGTTTGAAATTTACATCCACCACTGCTTTTCAAACAGTGAGTCTTAACACTCGGGATTTAGAAAACAAGCAACCAGCAGTATCCAAAGAGGTTGAGAGCATTATTATAATCCATGACAAAGAAAAATCTCACACCACAACTCCTCACACAGCCTCATTCTTCAAGGTCAAATATACTCTGCCATAAACATATTATCAAGGCTTCTCATCAATTCTGATTTTGTCTATCTTTTTCTTTTAAAAGCAACAATGTCAGGAACATTTTATTTATTTATTTTTCATTTCAAATTGAGAAGCTATTACTGTACTTAAGGATCAGCTTACCTACAGTTCCATGCTGTCACCAGCTTGCTCTGGGCATATCCACAGGGTGAAATGATTCTGAAAGAAGTTTCAGTCCTCTAAAAGCTAAACCGCTACGAACACATTGCCTGCTCTTTCCTGTCAATGCTTTTTCTATCTCTATCTATGTTGTTTTTCTTTTCCCTTGTTTCATCTTTCTTGTGCAATCCCCAGTTATGGCTGGCACATCTCATATGTGGTAAAGAGATTTAATTTTTTCATGACTGATACTAGGTCTTTTTTTTTTTCCTCCTTCATGTAAAATAGCAAACTCTTTCATTGCTCTTTAGTTCGTATTACTTCTAATAAATAAATATCATTAATTTGGTTTTAGCACATGTTTTTCACTGAATTTTTAATCACTATGAACATATATCCTTCAGTCTGTATTACTGTACAACTGTACACAGGGAAAATTTCTTTTAGAGAAGAAAAAAAAAAAGCAATTTTCCTCTACAAGAGTTTCCATGTTATGTGAATCATAAACCTGTCCCATAGCAACTGACATCAAGATTTATCACAGTAAAATGGAACATAATTCCATGTAACAAATTTTCTTTTGATATTACTCTGAATTTTCAAATAAATAAACAAAATAATGTACCTATATTGGAATATTCCTGACATATGAACATACATACTACTGGGTGTAGTATTCCATGAAGCACCTCATGAAAGCACATAAATAGGCACTTTGCTTGCACCTCGGTTTGGAAATCTAGTTACAAACCTTGACAAATACTGATTAAATATCACAAGGTTTTTAGATTCTGGAGATGCTGCAGATCAATTTAACTTGCATTAGTTGTTTTAACGATGTATATATAAAAAAAAAAAACTTTAAAAAAAGAAAATTCCTTCAGACTATTTATCCCTGTGTATATATGTGGGTGTACTTGATATCTGTGCACTGAAATACAGACACTGAAGAACAATTTGTAGCACAGCAATTCGAGTTTCACACTACCCAGGAGATATATCACTACTGGAAACACATATTCACCTGAAAACATGTAAATTATAATCTTTACTAGAAAAAAAATGTTAATTATACCAATTTCGCTTTATACCCTGATCACGCATTACCTATTCACCCATTTTACACCGTTACACATCCTGAAGCAAATCCACTTGGCTATCGATTTCCCACAGGGTATGTGGGATATGAATCTAACCAAAGCTGGCAATATGTAAACATTCATAGAATTATTTACTTTGAAAAAGACCTTTAAGATTATTGAGTCCAACTGTTAACCCAGTACTGCCAAGTACATCACTAACACATGTCCCTACACATCTTTTAAATACCTGCTGGGGTGGGGACTTGACCACTTCACTGGACAGCCTGTTGCAGTATTTGACAAACTTCTGGCGAAGAAATTTTTCCTAATATCCAGTCTAACCTCCTTGAGGCAATTTTCTCTTGTCCTATTGCTTTTTATTTGGGAAAAGAGATAGATGTCCACCTTGCTACAACTTCCTTTCAGGTAGTTTTAGAGAGTGGTAAAATCTTCCCTGAGCCTCCTTCTCTCCAACTCCAGCTGCCTCAACCACTCCTCATAAGACCTGTGCTCCAGACTCTTCGCCAGCTCTGTTGCCCATCTCTGGGCACACTTCTGCACCTCAATGTCTTTCTTGAAGTGAGTGGCACAGAACTTAACACAGGTTTAGAGGTGTGACCTCACCAATGCCAAATACAGAGGAAAATCCCTCCCCCTGAGAGCAACTGGAGGTAACTCCATTCACTATCACTTTCTAGGCCTGGCCATGTAGCCTGTGTTTTACCCTGTAAAGAGTACATCCATCTAAGGCATAAGCAGCCAGTTACTCCAGGAGGATGCTCTAGGGAGGGAGCATGTGTCAAAAGCTACATGAATTGATGTAGGTGCAATTCATCTGGGCTATTAATTCTCCACTTTTTTGGGGGGGAGAGAAGCCCTAAGTCCTACATGACCATTCTCAGGCACTTCTGTGGTTTCTAACACCCCAGTAAACCTTGCTTCTTTTCTGTGCATGGATCTCCATGCCCTGCCTCTACTCTCAGATTGAAGGACCTTTGCCAGCACACCATCCCTCAAATATTGGCATGCTTCCCCTATGGTTCTGTGTGTCTCTAGAAAGCTTGGATTTATCCCCTTCCTTCTTCAAATCTAGTTTAAAGCTCTTTCAGCGTGGCCTGCTAACTGTTGTGCAAAGGTCCTTTTCCCCCTTTGAGACTGGTGTACCCTGTCTGCTGCCAGCAATGTTGGTGTTGTTTAGACCTACTCATGATCAAAGAAACCAAAATTCTGACAGTTTCTGACACCAAGCTCAGAGCCAGGCTTCTAGCTCTTTTGGTTTCTTCTGTCATCATTCTCTGCAGCTGGAAGGACAGACAACACTACCTGTGACCCTAATCCCTTAATGAGCTGTCTTAAATTCCTGAAGTCTCTCTGGATTGCCCCTGGACTTCTTGTTGCGACTTCATCACTCTCTGCCTGAAAAATCAATAATGGATAATAATCCAAGGGCCAAAAAAGGACAGGAATCTTTCTTTTCACAACTTAAACTTGGGCCCCAGGGACGAAGCAGACTTCCCTAAGAAGTGGGTTCAGGTTGCATGTTGTGCCTTCTGTTCCCTTCAGAAGGAGGGTTTTTTTATGACAATGACCACTCTTTTTTTTCTGTATGGAAACAGTTTTGACACAAGGCGTAGGCCAACTTAGCATTGGCTAGGTAAACCATCATCCCTCTTATTGTTCATTGTTATATCTATTGTTATAATAGGTACGAGTCTCATACCTATTGTTCCATGGCTCCTGAGAAGGTGGGGCAGTCACAGAGGAGACGTGCCTACTGGACTGGGCAGGTACTTGCCAGTGTTGCCCCCTATACCTTCAGTCAGGGAGAAAGGACAGGGAATTTTTCATGTCATGAGTCCTGTTTGCCTGTTAAGCCTGTCCCGGGGAAGGCAGGATGGAATTCTGGGAAGTCAGGACACAATTCCAGTAACATCTCTCTCCCTTGCACTCCCTGATACTTCTGAACATACCTCCTCCTGAAGCTCTGTCACTAAGCAGAGGAGTTCCTGTCCCTGGGTGCACCTCCAACAGCTGTGTTCATGGCTGATGTCTAATACTGACATATGAGTGGGGCACAGCTTACAGTGGCACCTGAGTGGAAACATGTTCCCACCAGCACTCTGTCTGGGCAGTTGCATCAGTCATGATGGGTACAGACTTTAGACAGGCCATGGCTTTCTGTCTGGTGGGTATTTTTGTTCCCTCGTGAGCACATCCTTTGCACCAACTGCCCTCTCACTTTTAGTAGTGTCTAGGGTACATAGTACTGCTAATCTATTTCATATTCTTAAACTTCCTTGTTTCTGAATTAAAGTTTACAGCAAATCTTTCCAATCTGGCAAAATAGTTACAGTATTATCTAGCATTATAGGGCTGCTGAAGACAACTGGTACCAGCCTGCAACAGTAGGAAAGGGTCTACAATATCAGTCAAATAATAGAATGGCTTCTGTTGGAAGGGATTTTAAGACTATCTTGTTCCAACTTCCCTGCGTGTACAGGGACACCTTCCACTGCATCAAATTTCTCAGAGCCCCATCCAACCTGACCTTGAACTCTTACCACAGATGTGACGTTCACAGCCGCTCTGGGCATCCTGTTCCGGTGTCTCACCACTCTCACTGTAAAGAATTTCTTCCTAACATCTAAACTCAATTTACCCTCTACAATAAATGAAGCCAGCAGAGCTAGAAGAATGGGACTCTGTTGGGAGTCTCCCCTTTCTATAATATTTACCTGCCTCTGACAGAGGTGAGTTTAAATCTGCTGCCTGATGCAGATAAGACAGATGGTAACCAGTCCACATGATCTGTTGGGCAGTCAACTTCACCTGTTGTTTTTGTACACCTGCCCTCTGATGCACTTGTACCTGTTTGCATGCTTTACTTGCCATTTGCCTTGTCATTCAGGGTCCAAATCAGATAGGTATCCCTGTATGAGTTTAAGGATGATGCTGTTCAGGAAAAATGCTTAATGGCACTCAAGAACTGTGTATGAATTGAGCAACCTTTGAGATTTAACTAATGCGGAACTTTCTCAGTGAGGCTGGAATTCTCAGAGCACATCAGAACCTTTCTCCAGCAGAGGTTTGGTAAAAATTAGACACTCAGCTCTCTCAGCCTCTTTTAAAATGTATCTTCAGTAAGGATTTCACACTGTTTCCCATGAGCAGGAGCCCAGCCTCAATATTGAGGTAACTGGAGGCCAGCACTGGTATGAAAGAAAAAAGCCCCAAACGTCAAACAATGTTTGAAACCATGTAGAAGTTCAGAGTGGAAACACAGAAACAAGACATCTAAATGTTGACTGTGCCTGACTTTCCAAATGCCACAGTCCAGCAGTTTTAGCATTCATAAAACAAAGCTAATCTGGGGAGATGATATTTTCTCCTGATTATCACGCAATCCTCTTAAAGTCAAATTCCCTCTCAGGTAAAATGTCACTGCAAGTCATATCATTATAACATGAATTGTAATTTCATGGAAAGTCTCTGATTTTAGACAAAATATGTTTAATGTAACTAAACTAATGCTGAGGTCATAGTAAGTAAATACCTGTGCTGGCAAGAAAGCAAGGGGAAATAAAATATTTTTGGGGGTGCAGCAGACTACGAGACCTGGCTGAAACATTTCACAAAGTGGACTTGTGAAGAGGATCATTCAAGACTGAATGGTGACGCAACATTTACTACGTTCGCCTGAGGAATGTAGTATTGGACTTGCAAGGACATACAATATTTACCACTCTTTGGAGTGGTAATGAATTTTTATGAAATATTTCCTTGTTACCAAAGACTGTTCAGAGTTTGGATTTCATGGGTTTTTACATGTTACATTTGCTGGTTATGGTTATTCATATTTTGCCAACATGGCCGTTCCCCTTGTTGTTTTTCCCCTCACAATCCCACATATTGTCTCCTTCACCCTCACGATTTTCCCGCTTCTTGCCCGGTTTTCCTGCCGTTTCCCCGAACCCTGGGATTTCATTGGTTGCTTGCGGAGCCATTGTCCATTGGCTATCCGGTTACCCTAGTTACAAGCTCTGCCCCCAGTTCTGTCCAATCCCGTCCCTGTTACTACCCTTGATTCTGGAACCTTCCCCCCATACCCTATATAACCCCCCGCCTTCAATAAACATTGCCCTTTTGAGCCCACAACCTGCTGGTGTCTGTGTGGTCACTGGGGTCTCGGTCAATGGTTCTAGCACAATACGATCCAAAAACACTGACAGAGCAACTGGACTGTGCAAGAAAACTAAGGTCAGAAATTGACACCTGGTGCTTCTGATCAACACCTCATGTAAATTGAGCTGGAATTAGAAGATTGTAGATTTCTCTTGATTCACTACTCTACACTGATCTATATTTTTATATTCCAGTTCCAATCAGTAGATAGGAAGACTAGTATTCACCCTGTTATAAATACTATCCCTAGATGTACAGCCATGATTTTACATGGCCAGCGTCCCAACTTACTACCAGTAAAGGAGACATTTGAGAGAAGATGCCACCATGACCCTAGGTTCCTCCAAGTGGTGACATGCCTTGATTAATGTGTGGTCTTAACAAAAAGACATCAGTCTTCTAGCTCTGGAGAAAGAGAAATGTAGAAATTAGGGGATTACAGGATGGGGATCTGAAGCTGCCGATGAAACACCTGCAGGGATGCAAGACAGTGGAATGTGCTCACTGCTCAGAAAACAGAGCATGCCTTTCTCCATTTATCCAGTGTCAAATATTTTTGTCCCATTTTAGGGTTAGTTCTCCCTCCTCTCACTATTCTCTGGAGCAACATAAGACTGATTTTTATTGCAGAATGTATATGAAAAGCCAAGGTAATATTTTGCAAAAGGAATACAAAGCAATATTTTATCTAGTTGAAGAATTTAATTGAAGTGGGAATTTTTAAGATTGTATTGTTCATATGGGAGGAATGCCTGACATTTAGAGAGTGACATCCCACACTGCCCTGTTATGCTATCTTTGTATTTAAGTCTCTTGTTAAAATCTAGTGAAGCTGGAAAATGAGAGAAATAAAAGAAAATGACAGCATACTGTAAAATTCCGTACTGATTTCAGAGACCATTTGAAGTTTTGTTGTGAAGTTTATATGTATATTTAAAAGCCCCACAGTCATTTCTTAAAATAAAATATGCAGTAAAATGGTGAGAAAAGGAAGAGAAAATACAGCTTTTCAAGGCTTCTATTTTATAGATTCAGATAAGTTTATCCTTTAAAGAAAACATAAGTTATCTCTTGACTGACATTTTACTATTCTCAGGTTCATGTGAATGTCTATAAATTGAAAGTATTGGTGTTCCTAATCTTTTGTCTTGTCTGTTTTCCAGTTATCATTACATTCAATGATAATTTCCTTTAGTGTTCTCTCCAGTCTTGCTGGTGACCATGTCCAGGTCCCCTGAACACACACGACAAAGGAGTGACTACATCAGTGGACAAAGAGAAGGGTTACAGATGTCATTTATCTGGAGCTCTGTAAAGCTTTTGACACAGTCCCCCACAACCTCCTTCTCTCTAAACTGGAGAGAGATGGATTCAATGAGTGTCCTGTTAGATGTATAAGAAAGCCATTAGACAGGTGCATCCAGAGAGGAGCATTCAGTGGCTCAGAGTCACAGTGGACATCAGTGACAAGTCGTGTCCCTCAGGGGTCTGCCTGTACTGAAACCAGTGTTATTTAATATCTTCATTAATGACATAGATGAAGGGATCGAGTGCACCCCAGCAAATCTGCAGATGGCACCAAACTGAGGGGTACTGTTGACACACCTGAAGGACAGAATGCTATCCAGAGGGATCTGGACAAGCTGGGAAAGTGGGCACATAGGAATCTCATGAGGTTTTACAAGACCAAGTGCAAGGTGCTGCACATGGGTCAAGGCAATCCCTGCTATCAATACAGGCTGGGGCTTAGACAAATTGAGAGCAGCTCTGCCAAGAACAACTTGGGGATGCTGATGGATGAGAGACTGGACAGGAGCTGACAACATATGCTTACAGCCCAGAAAGTCAACTGTGTCCTGGGCTGCAGAAAAAGGAGCATGGACAGAAGGTTGATGATTCTGCCCCTCTACCCTGCCCTAGTGAGACCCCACCTGGAGTGCTGCATCCAGCTCTGGGATGCTCAGCATAGGATGCACATAGATCTGTTGGAATGAGTCCAGAGTAGGGCCACCAAGTTGATTAGAAGGATGAAGCACCTCTCCTGTGAGGAAAGGCTGAGGGATTTGGATTTGTTCAGCCTGGGGGGAAAGAGTCTTCAAGTTGATCTCATTGCAGCTTTCCAGTACCTGAAGGGAGCCTACGAGAAAAACAGATAATATTTACAAGAGCATGTAATAACAGGAAAGAGGGAACAACTTGAGAGGATAAGTTTAGATTAGATATTAGAAAGAAATTCTTTACTGTGAGGGCAGTGAGGCACTGGAACAAAGAGGTTGTGGATGCCCCATCCCTGGAAGCATTCAAGGCGAGGCTGGATAGAGCTCTGAGCAAACTGGTCTAGTTAAAGGTGTTCCTGCCCATGGCAGGGAGTTGGAACTAGAATCATAGAATGGCTTGACTTGGAAGGGACCTTGAAGATCATCTATGTCTGTCTCTAACAGGATGACTTACAGACTCTGATTACTATTGTGTAAGAGCAGTGCACCACTGTGCATTTGCAATGCCAGACTATGGTCTTTCTAGCCCACTTCAATCTTTTTTCTACCTATTCCTCTTTTCACCTTGCAGAATACACCTCTCCTACACCCATTTCAGCCATGCTGGCCAGCTTTCTGGGAAGAGTGGGATGCAAAGAGCCACTCCCTCATTCCTCGGTACTCACTGGCAAATACTTGTAAATAACAGCAAAACCAGTTTGTCTCTATATGGCAGTATTCCTGCATACTGTACAAGGAAGCATGAAAGAAAATCTCTCTAGCTTCTTCTAGCTTTGCTTGTATCTCAGTGTCTGATTGTTCTCCCTTTAATTTCTGTTATTTTTGCACTTCCCTCCTTTTTATTCTTCTCCCTTTTCTATTTCTCTCTTGAGATTTTAGTTCTTCATTCCCCAACTCTTTCCTGCCACTTTTCTTACCTTTTTTGTTCTTTGTACCTATCAGCTTTTCTTCCTTATATCTTTCATTTAAAAGGTCCTTTTAAAGTATCATTTTTACATTTTGATAAGACCCTCTTTTCACAGTGTTAAGTAATCCTGTAAAAGAGTGCAGTGGATTTTCATGTTATCTATTCCATGGGTTCCAATTTAAAATTGTTTCTCCTACAACTTTAAAAAAAAATATAAAACTTAAAAAATAATTCAAAACTGACAAATGCAAATATAAATAAATTATTTCTTAATCCAATAGGAAATACTGTCATAAACAATTCTGACTTAAAGAACACGGATGATGAAATGTTAAAAAACAGTACTTTTCAGATCTTGTCTCCTATACCAGCTGCTATTATTTTTTTTTTCCCCACAAGGATCCAACTCTCACCACTTTAATTCTTAATAAATCATTAGGATGTTAGCCTGAGTGAGACCATCGTCCCTTTACAGCGGTATCTAAACTGGAGAAAGCCTTTTGCAAAATGTAGAGCTATTTTTTCCCCCCAAAACTCCAGGATCCAGTAATTTGTTTACAGTTGTATAAACATATATAATGATTTCATAAACATTAAGTGACCTTCTCTTTCACTGTCATATCAGACTCTTTAAGCAAGTGCTTTAGTCCTTTAGCTTTGACATCAAAATATTACCCTGAAATTGGCATTGCAAAACATTTGCAGATACCTTCTCATCTGAGGGAAATTCATAACTAACAATTCCAATACACTATAGATAGCTTTTACAAAGTAAATCATGACACACATAAAAGGAGATAGGACTACAGTAATGATTTAAAAATGACTTGACCATGGATAATATGGAAACTTTCCATCCTTCTTGAATGTCAGCAGTGTGCTAAAGTCATATTTAGTACCACAAAAATATTACAGCACTCTACAAAATGTATTACCTCTACCTAACAATGTGAAATGTCACAGTACATGAGAGATCAGGAAAAGTTGCAGACTGTCTAGGTGCAGCCTGTAATGGTTATGAAGATAACTTTGGGCAGATTTGTAAATAGAAGAAAAAGAGCCAATTCTATGGCTTCCCTCTAAAAATAACATGGTGTCATTTGCAGGAAAAGATCAAGTACAATACAGGTAATCTCTGATTTTATAGAATCTGAAGGGGGGGAAAAAAAGGAAAAGAAAAAAAAAACCAACAAGAAAACTCCTTTGCCTACAGTCACCATGAGAGTAGGTCATGAGAAGTGAACATTCCTTCTCTTTTGTGCTAATTTAATCTTTTCCTGAATGAATTTCTAGTTATATGGAGATCACAAGCCAGTTCAAGTACTGGTTGTATCATGCAATATAATTTCATTCACCTTACATACACCAATGTAAAAGGTAAAACCTGTGCTTTAAAACATGGCATCCTGAAATAAAGATGTGTTAATCCACTCCCCCTTTCCACCAATACATACTGTGAGCAGGGCTCTTGTAAATTGATGTCACATTGGCACATTTTGTTTCTGTAAAAGGTGACTGAAAAGGCTTAGTCCTAAGGGGCAAAGAACCCTGGTTTAACTCTATTGACAACAGGGAGCTTGCACTGAGAAATAATTTGGTCCTTTAAGTTAATAAGAGCTACATGCACATATCAAAGACAGACCCCCTTAAGCATACTGCTAAAGCAGAAGTGTGCTCAACTATAATGGCATTATAAAGCTAAGCCGTAAAAGCAGCCATCCTACTGAATAACATGAAATATGAGGTTGGTGGGATAAATCACATCTTATGCTTAATTCACTGGTAAATTCCATTAGAGGTGTACAGTGTGGGAGCAGAGAATGCACACTGAGTATAAAGACTTGTTCTATCACTTAATTTCCTGGAATACTAAAAACAGTTCTTTGAAATTTGCTGGTGTGTGAAATTCTCACACCTACACAGTACTATGGCCTATTACTAAAAGAGTACCTCATTATCACATCACAAAGTATCTTAGCAGAAGAAAACCGTCATCTTCTTGTCTTTCACGCAGCCACCCCATTTGTTTAGACATGTTCAATGCCAACATTTCTGAGTCAATGGCTGGAAACGTTTCTAATTTAATGACCACCAATTTTGCACAAAGGGCTCTGAGAGGGCAGCTGTGCTGGGATAAAACAAAGTGTTTTGAACAGAGTTCAGAAATCTGTCAAGCCAATGTGTTCAGTTTAGCCAAGGTCAGTCGTATTTCCTTGCCTTCACTTGCCCCTCTTTTTTCCCCCTTCCATCTCTCACTGATAAGGTCTGACTACCCTGGCGATGGTTCAGAAACCAAAATGGAGGGCCCCACCATGTCTGCTGCTGGAGTGAAATAAGAATCTATTCCAGCTCTAAATGGCTTTCAATTGCACTGGTGTTAAAGTCCATGTTGTCTATGACTTTGTCATCTAATGGGTATTTTATCTGAAGTTGTTCTAAGAATAGCAAAAAGTGAGTAATGTACAGGGCAGAGCAGATCCTAAAATGTAAGTTGTAAACCCCACATCTTAGTAATACAAGTAGGAAGACAAGAGTGATAATGCTGTGACCCTGAGGTGGTCAGCATTCACTCCAAAAAGTGAATGGTGCTATTAAAATTTCAGACTCCCAGTTTCTGTGTGGTTTAAATACCTTGTATATCTTCCTTTTTATTTCTTTGTTTGCTGTTGCTCCAATTCTTTGCTTCCTGCAGTATATACCAGGACCAGAATCAGCAGCATGGTATAATTCAACTTCTGCTCTGTAAATTTCATACTTTGGATAGGACAATGACTAAAGCTGACAAATATTTTCTAAGTTGTCACATACAATCACCCAGCTTCATACACTGATCTTATATTTTCCTAAGGACTGTGGCAACAGATGTTAATGTGGTATAAATGCACACATCAATTTTCTCACACCTGCGATTACAAGCTTTAGGAAAGTTTAGTTGCATTTGACATGCTACCTGACCTCTACCTGTCATTCTCTGTTATATCAAGTCACTGTACTTCCGTATCAATGTTTCTAGATCTTATTATAATGTAGCATATGGCATATTTCTTCAGAAAGATTAAAAATTTCTTTCATGTTTAGCTTTATTTTACAACAAATTTGATCTTTCATTAACACTTAATAACATTCTCGTTCAAGGCAAGAAGAATACAAACACCCTACTGGTTTTACCTTAAAAAGCATTTCCATAACATCTATTTTAAAACAAAGACACAATTAATGGTGTTGAAACATCAACTTCAGAACTAGAACACTAGCTAAGTCAACAAACAGTGTTTAAATTGTCTATTATGGATTTAACACACTGGCTTCTAGGCATACTAGTACAACACTAGCACTGATTTACAGGAATCCTTCCTGTTGCTTACTACATCATGAAATAGGAGCAGGGCTTAAAAGGAGCTGCATAAATCCAGCTGATCAGAATAGTAGTGTTTAGTAGAAAAAAGTCATATTTCATTACAGTGAGTTTGCTGTTCTACTGAGTTTTGTTCACCCTCCAGTGTTTTCCTCACTGACCAGCTCCTGGCTATTGAAGTCTCTTCATAATGGTGATGTCTGCTGTGTATTCCTTGATAAACCTCCTAACAGAGACAGTGCACCTGTGGAGAGGGTTCACAGCTTCATCTCATTGGGCTTGATAAGAAAATGGCTTAGAACCTCTTCCTATTTACTAAAAGTTAAAACATAGCAGCACCAAGATGTTAATTGAAAAGGAGCAAAATGATAGTTGAGAAAGTAGAATAATATTTTTTAAGTTGCTACTGAAGTTTTGAAAACTTTACTTATTAGAGGATTATAATAAACTGTAATCTTAGTTTTGGTGTCTGTGTTTCAAAAGAAATTACTTATATATCAAAAACACAGCAGGTTAGAAGGAGCATCAGCACAGATAAGGGAGGGATCGTTCTCTTGAGGATTAGAAACAGGGAATTTTAAAGTACTATGAGTGTTTTCCTTCCTCTTATTCAGGAAATATTCACTCTTTTTCTTTCTTTTTTTTTCACTCAGAACAAATTTTCTTTCAAATAAAGGATAAATAAAATTACTTGCAAGTTACTTTGCCTTTGAACTGTTGCCTAGGAGGTATTTAGGTCCACTGTGCTGTGGGTCATATGCAAACACAGGGGAAAAAGTGCTATACGTTATGTATATTCAGAAGAGACTTTTGAGGGTATAATTACTGCTGCTAATTTTAAAAGTAGGGAAGCATTTAAGCACAAGGGTATGCAGTGTGTATCACACGATGTGTTTATCCAATGATGTAAGTTAGCAGCTCAGGTACAAGTAGAAACACTCCACAAAGTTTTTTGTTTTTTTTTTCAATGAATAGCTAGTATTTACATAGATGTGGCTGCCAACATCCAGCTATATGATTTTATGGTTATAATTCTACTGCTACCTGATCTAGTTAATTTAAATTATCTCAGATATGTATGCATTTAATTTGCAGGCACAGTCATATAAAAGTGTATCATGCAGCACATACATGATTTACCTTAGCGCCTTTCAGTTGCGAATATGTGTCTTTCCTGATAATACTTCATGAAACAGAGAAATAGACTTGTATGACTGAGTCATAGAAGCTTGCCCACACAGACAATGAATTGCAGGTAGAAGTATGAAAGCCAAGTTTGCTGATACTCAATTGGAAACTTTAAACATTGCTTTGTTTTGCCTCTCCATCATCTAAATTTTCAGTCTGTGCCGTAATTTTAGAAAGATGGATTACTAAATTTACATAGGCACTATTTGAGTACTTGCTGTTCTGCCACTTCTTCCTGTCTCCAATGGTCCTCAGACCTATGGCCAATTTCATTCCCATCTGAAAGCTTCATAAGAGTTGCAATGACAGTTTCTGCAGGGTTTTTGAAACCCAATGTGAGGTAGAGAAGAGACAACAAGCAGTATAACTCTTTGGTTCAGCAACAATGGTAGTATGTGTGTGGAGGGTCATGTGTAGCTCCAAACCACTCTCAGTGTTTCACGTCTCCGTATTGATATGTGCCATGTGGAAGGAGTAGAACTGGGTAATTGCGTGGTCTGATTCAATTAGATGCAGAATTCTACTATATACACTGCTGGAAGGCAGCCTCTTTAAGACAGCAAAGTGTAGGCATCAGTACTGAATAACTCAGTGACTCTTTTGGGAATAAATAAAGAAGATACAGTCAAGAATTGGTGTCAGCCAGTAAATTATTGTTGGGTTTTTGAAAGATACTGGTGTCTGCATATCTTCCATGCACAGTGCAACCCTGCTGATCCATTGCAATACAAGTGGATGACTTTATCCTATGAACATTTTTGAAAATGCATGTTGCTCTGTAGTCTGCTATAGAGAGTTAACACCATTTTGAGACTGAACTGACTGACAGGCCTTTCTAAATTTTAAGACACTATGTTTTATTTTGCTTAAACCCCATGGTTTGTATCCTCTCAGAACAATCAAAGGCAATATCTATGCAGAGCCAAATACAGTGGTTTTTTCTACATCTAGAAGCCCCTATACTGCTGTTGAGGTTAAAGACTGCATGACATGGTGGGCAATTAGCAGTTCAGTTTCTCCACTAGTGGGGTAAGTATCCTATCAACTTATAAAAGCCTGCCAAAGGCACTGCAGTAAAAACAAAATTAGCCGTGAAAAAGTTTATTCCCAGGCTCTGGATGAATGCCTTGGTATCCCAAATGATTATAATTTTCTTTTTTTTTTTTTTTCAGTTTGCTTTTCTGATATGCTAAAACTGATGTGCGGTTTGGAGGGGGGGGAAAGTGAATAATAATAAAAACTAGAGTTCTATTCAAGGTCTCCCACTGAGCTTGTCACTTTGGCCTCCTAACGTCTCCTTGAACTACATCAAGTAATAGCACTGGCTGTCTTAATTTTATGTCTTTCCTTTGAGATTCTTTTAGTTTGCTGGTTTACATTTCCTCTGCTGAGTCTATTGTTTGTAGCTAACTTCTGTCTTCTGTTTGGAGATTTTTGCCTTCGCTTAGTTTTGCACCTAAATTTCACTTCTAATTTATTTCTATATGGCTCCAACTCCCCAGTGCTGCCTGAGGACATGAAAACATGATACAGTACCATTAGTGTATTAATGTACAGTACAGTAATACTGAGCTTATGGTATCAAAGTAATCCTCATTGATTGATTGTCCTCAAAGACACAAGACAGAGAATAACAACATTAAGTAGTACAGTTTGCCTCCAGCAGGAGCTTTAGCTGCTATTACATGGCCAGGGAACACCCCAGTAGCTGCATTTTGGATGACAAGGGACATCAGAGTAGACTTCTTCAAAGAAAAGTTGAATGCTTTCTTTTCTGTGTCTATGTAGGTGTTCCCCTATGACAGCCCATAGATTATATTCATTACAGTAACATAGCTTACTGCCAATAGTTAATTTTGTTTTGTGGGGTTTTTTTATCTCATCAATATTGTTCTCATCTATTTATATTTGCCCTTTGTCCCTCCCTTTTTGTCCTTCTGTCGGCCCATAACAAATACCTTTAATTACAGCTTCAATAAAAGACAGCAGTATCAAGCATACCTTCAATTTCTTGGTCATCCATAGATTTTGATCACAGATGCAAACTTAACCGGAAAAATAACCCCAAGCAAGTCCCATTCTTTCTCCTTCTGGATAAGGTATGGAATTGAAAGAAATGTTTATAAGAAATGTAACCTATACTTTTTTATAGAAAAAGGAGACAATGTAGCCTATAGAATTTTAGAGAAAGGAGACAACTTTAGTCTCCAGAGCAGCACCACAGCACCATGTCAGGAGCAAATCCCTAGAGAAACTAGTCTCCAACAATTTGTACCTTCATACCAAGGAGCAGTAGGACTAGCTGTATTTCAAAAAGATAGGAGTCTGGGGTGATGACACGGCTGTCATGGAAGTACCTTCTCCCTCACAGGAAGCAGCCCCATAGTACAACCCAACAGGAGGATCAGAGCAGGTCCAGTGATGGTACCAGGGTCAGCTACAGCCCCATGACTGCTGGGTAAGTCCATAGGAATGAGACAGGCCTCAGGTCAAGAGAGAAAATCAAGTCAGAAGGTAAGGATGAATAGGTACACGGCAAGCATAACTGCAGCATAGCTTCCGTAGGACCAAAGGAAGGACCAGCATATAAAGCCAGGTCCAAGCAAAGGGGAAGCAGGAGTAACCAGCAAGGCTTATCCCAGCTCACGCTGCAGAGATCTCTAGCAGATACATGATCCCACAATAGCTAAGCCCTGCTAAGCACTTTTTGAACTACTCCCATTTGTGAATACCTGTATCTAAACTGAGTATAGGCAGTATTATTTCATACCATTTAAAGATGTAAATCAAAGTGGAATGTGATATTAAGTCAACTGCATTTATCAACATGACCGTCTATAACAAGCAGATTTATAATATTGTCAATAGGAAAGGGATTTGTCTGCAAATCATATATTTCTTGAAAGCATAATAATTTCTAGTTATTTTATGTCAAAGTCCTTAATTTAGATTTCCACTCTATTGCACAACTTTCATTATTCTTCCATTACTAATATCAATATACAGAACTCTGGGTCATCATTTTTACCACTCTAATGTTAGAATTATGTTGACAGTCCTCTAATACCTTTAAATTTTGATGGTTTTCTAGGATTTTTGAAAATCAACACCGATGCATGAAGGTAGCAGTAGGGAGAACTCCTGTGCAAAAGTCATCTGGTTTTCTGGCAAAAATATAAGAGCTCTTAAACCAGTATATTTTCCTCATGCAGAGCATTCTAGGAAGTTATTAATTGCTAATGATATATTCAGTCCATTGCATATGGGATCCATTCCACAGGATTCCTGAAAATATGATCATGATTAGCAGGGTTAGTTCTTCATTGGGATGCTATATTTTGAGAATTTACCTTTACCACCTTTCTTTTCAAGCATGATTACTCACTTGTCTCCATATGAGTGTCAGGACTTTATAATTCACATGAAAAATTCAGCAAATGACAGACTCTGCACACAATCAATACTCTGTCCAATACTCAAATCTCTAAGCATTCTTTCCCTATATATTCTTTTAAGAATCAGCAGTATAAAAAACATCCTTTGTTTCCTCTTTTTCTCACAGCCTATTTTGAAGCATGTTTTGTGCTTCAGTAGCCTGCATCACTCATTCTTTTTTCAGATCTACTGGAAAGCAACTTCTGTTGTTACAAAGGCCTTTCTCCTTTCAGTCTTTCAGAATTTCAACTGGCTTCTAGAACTTCACATGGCTATTGTTAGGTGTGCAAGGACAGGTCACAGTTACATGTGTCTATCACCCCACTGTCTCAAGACGATTGCTTGTCCCATCCTAATCATATGTCATCAGATGAGTATTCTCTAGACTTTTCTCCATAACAAGTGAACAGTCCTTCACAAATTTAAAAAAGCCCTGCAATGATAAAAGAGGAAGGAACTCAGTTTACCACATTTTTCCTTTGCATAGCCTTGTTTGACAGTGCTCTAAAAGCTGCAATCTGTTACCTCAGGTAATTTCATAACCTTGATGTCCTGATTATTTCTTGAACAGACCTTTTAACTTATTGTTCTGCTCCCAACACTGTCAAGAGCTGTACTCTTCTGCCTCATGCCTGAATTGGTCTCAGATGGTTAATCTTTTATCTTCTGTGGGATTCACTCTTTTTCTCCTCCTATTCAAATGATTTGTCTTTGTGACTGAAGTGCTGAGAGGTGATTCAGAACTGACAGGTAGCTGGGTTTCTCAAGAAAGGACCTACTCTTACTTCAAAGCCTGATTCAATTCTTCAGACTATGGGCTTGAGATGTAACTAAGAGGCAAAAGCATTTATTGATTAAGTAACACAGTAATGACAAGCAAATAAACCAACTCTAAAATCAACATCCTAATTAACTACTACATTACTATTTCAAAATTACAGTTAGTAAGTTTTCATACTGTAAGACATAGTTTTAAATCTCTGATGTATAAGTTATGAATCACAACTACTACTGACTTACAAACTCATCAACTTTCCCTTCTACACCTCATAGTACTGTGGTTCAAGTCTATTCACCCTTCCACTCCAGGTTGTTGAGCATAGTCCTAATGGAATGGCTGGTCCAAGGAGTTTCCCCTTTGGTGTCCCAGTGGTCTTGAGTCCACAGCTTAATTCCCACCCATAGGTGCCCCCAATCTTTGGCTGAAGATTCAGCCTCCTTTGTTGTTTACAAGATTTTTTTAATCTTATTTACCATTTCTTCAGTTTCTAGGCTGACCTTTTTCCCCCATTCTCACCTCCTTTTCTATGTCCAAACTCCTCCCAAACAGTCCACTAATTGTTTTTTTTTTCCTCATTAGTTTCAATTCTGTTACATCTGTACTCAAATTTGGTGTTTCTGATGTTGTTTCTCAAGTAATATCGGCTTTACATGATATCACTAGCCTGATTATCTAGATATGGGTAGTCTCATAAGGCTCAACACCCCAAAATTCTCCTACAGCTACCCTGTCCATGCTGGTGACGTATCATTTATTTTGTTTACCCTCTAAGACAAATGATTTGGCTTTAGCATTTATTCCTCTACCTAGTACCAGTTCTCTCTTCTGTGCAGATAGAGAAATAGAGCAGGATGTTTTTCACTCTCTCTGATGTGCTCACAAAGCATTCTTTCCCTTGAATTTATCTGATGACTGTCCTGGTTCCCTGCAGAGGCCTCAGCTAGCTATGGTGTCTGGTACTCCACAGAGACCTCTTACTCACAGCAGTGCAGATCCACTGTCCAGATTTCCAGTAACGACCATGGCCACACAGAGACCATCCTGAAAGGTTCTGGTTTGCCATCTTAAACATCACAACCTCAGGAATATTTTGTCCAGTGTCTTGTCTATATTCAGACTTTGAATACGCCTTCAAATCCCTGCACATGTGAAGCCTAACAAGTGCTTCTCAATGCCTCCAAAGGAACTGTTGTCTTTGGGATTTCAGCAGTATCCTTTGCTGCTGCTCAACAACTTTGATTCAGTGACAGAAGTCTGAACTTCTCAACTATGTTTAAGTTATGGAGGGAAAGTGGCTACTAGGATCAAATTACTTTTATTTTTTTTTATCAGTTGGTTTATGTCAACTGTCTCAAGAGTAGTCTTTCTGAAATCTTCTTTGTTCCTTCACTAATCTCAGTCTTTGTTTGCTTCTGTAGGAAAGGTGCCATTCTAAAGCAGTCCATCTGTCAATTACCTCAGGAACCCTTACCAGCATCCCCCCCCAAAAAAATTGTATTTATATTTTCCTTCTCATTCACATTGCCTGGAAAAATGGTTTCCTTACTACTTTCCTCCATGCACTTTTGTCCACAGGAGGTGGTTCCCTCTACAGCTACTCCTTAATTGCTGCCTTAATGAACCATGTAGCTTTGCTGGTCCACAGAGCTTTAAGACACATGAGATAAGCCAGTTATGAAACTTACTTCAAGGAAACCTCACCTCATCAAAAAAAATCTGAAATGAGAGACCTAAAATCAGCAATGACAAGTTTCTTGATAATTTGTATTAATGTCTTGACAGTGAAGTATTTCCTTCTTTTCAGGCATCTCCAATAGTTTTCTGGTAGCATTTGATAGAAGCAAAATGTAAGCACATTACATGAGCACCAGAAAACAGACAAGAGACAAGAAAAAGTTTTTAAAGTCAGCCCTGAAGAGAGAAGATACAGTTACAGAATCTTTGAAATAATGTCCCATCTAAATTGAACTGAACTATGCTTTAATAATCTAAAATACTGCCATTTTATGTCATGGGCTGGAACTACCAGCTTATTTCACAGAAAATAATGTGAAGTCTTCTCAAGTAACTAAAGTACACTAGTGACACAGGTAGGAGGATGTTCATATGTTGTCTGTATGCATACCAATTTATCTCTCTTTTGTAGCTGACTACCAAACTATTAGCTGAAATCCAATCAGGGCAAAATTACAATGTTTGATGACATAAAGTAACTGAAAGTAATTACAGGAATTATATCAATTTCCTTGTTTGAATTACCTCAGGGAACTAACTATATTATTCCTTGGTAGCACCTGTGGTCACAACTATCCTTCATGTGGATCTTTCAAAGTGGGTTTTACTAGAATTTAGAGCAAAAAAAAAAACCGTTTTGAGGGTATATAGATTCCTCTCAGTTGACCCAGTTCCTATTTTGGACCATCAGTGTTGCTTGTGGCACAGAAGGTCTTCTGATTTTTTTTATTCCATGTCTACTCAATTGAGAATGTTACTCTGTGCAAAACTGTACTTTTTCAACCTGACATGGAGATGTTGATAAATATTTTGTGAACTGAATTGTTTTTGCTAAGGAGTACCTGTGCTTTTACATACAAGGAACAATATTGACAATCAGCTCTAACAGTCCTAATACAAACAATTTTCACATTGCTGCCAGCAGAATTTAGACTCCATACATAGATAGAATAAAAAAGAAATGTTGTCAGAATTAAACCAGCATAGCATTAATCAAATTTTAAAATGGATGCTAATGAGTGAGTGATGTTAACTGGAATTATAAAAGAGAAGACAGTATAGGATGTTACATAAAGTAATAAGTTGCTTAAAACCTCAAAGAAATGAACCTAAATTAAACTATATGTAATTGTATAATAGTGTATATCCATACACTTCTCCATAAATTACTCATTATTTAAATTTGTGTTCATAAACTTGAACAATGAAAAATTCTCCTAATCAGATATGATGTGTGAATCAGTAACTTACATGAAATTTTCCCTGATCTGTAATATTTGATGTCCACGAACATCTAACTGACATTGTCATGCCATTTTGCATCAGATGCTCAGACATGAATACATGTAGAACTGGATCCAATAGGCCTACTGGGTCAATGACACCTTTTCATGTCTCCACTATAGCAGAAAAAAAGTTACATGCCTCTTTGGCATTTACCTATGAAAGTTCATTCAGAGCTATATGCAGGAACTAAAGAGAATTTGGTGGAAATTATCCAAACAAACAAAAGAAAGAAGATATAGAAACTGTAATAAGTTTATATTCTTACTTTGTAGGAAAGAGAGAAATATGAGAAGCATGAAAAAGCTGAGTTTTTTGCAGTATGATTTCTTTCTCAGTGTTTGCACAAATCCAAATAAAAGTAATTTTTTCCTACAGGGATGATTTCTGTGTGATCACGAATTCTCTGTGCTGATTTACAGGACAGAACATGTCAATCCAATCAGCAAGTCACTTTTGTGCATGTTGTACTGTACAAGCTGTCTGTGAAGTTCTGCCTGTGCCACTGGATTTAAAAAGCAGAGCAGCTTCAGGAGTTTTTGTCTCTGCATGAATGCTGGATAGGGATTTGAACAGAAAGGAAAACTGCAAGAGGAAATTAGTTTGGACAAGAAGAGCTTCTCTACATAATTCTTATGAATTTGAAGGTGAAATGCAGTCTCTTAGAAAGAAAAAAAAGGTACTAGATGATGGCTTACTCAATATGGTTATTGCTATGGGACCCATCCCCATTTTCTAAGGATTAGAACTGACTACCCAGCATTGCATATTTACTGGGAACAGAATTACTGAAATTCTTCCTCTTAGACATATAATATGTAAAGAACAGAAGGAATTTTAAAAAAGCAGCTTTCTCTGTTTCCCCAATATGTAGAAGAGATACATGGCAACTTCAATGATAGAAGTGTGACTCCTTTTTAATTTTGTTGAAACTTGAGTTTGCCTGTGGATGGCGTTTTGGTCAGAAAATCTAAATTTCATACTGAAGAAATGATAGTAAAAGGTATTGATATTTACTTTTAGTACAGCACATATGATTTTACTTGAGTAAGATACCTGCTAAAACAACCTGTGCTAGTTTAAAAGTAAACCAGCAGGAGAAATGAACCCAACTCAAGAGAGATCACAAGTCAGAGTTGCAATTTACTAAAAAGGTTACAATAATTACAATGATTCAGAGGAAACTCGTTTTAACCCACAAAGACAGATGTATAACCCAGCAGCCTGGAACATGAACAGAATGATGTTTATTAGCCCATGTACTGAGTGCCATGATCACTGAGTGCAAAGTAAAAGAAAAGGAAACCTGTCGGTGAGGATGATGGTCACAGTTCTGTTGAAGTAATGATCACAATCTTGTGGACAGTGGCAGTCACAATCTTGTTGAGGCTCCAGTCCTCCTCTGGATCCCACATGTGGTACCAGAAGTCCCAAAACCCAAAGATTATATATGCTAGGTGGGAATGACCAGTACCTCACCCAGGATGGGGAGTTTCACAATGGGTGATTTACTCTGTGAGTCATGGGATATTTTTGGAATCTTTGATGGTCTAGGTTGTTACAGCTGCCTTTTATGCCAGTCCCTAATGGCCCGTTATCAGATATGACCCCTCGGGCTGGGTATGAAGGTGATATTGCCTCCCCAGTGGGGGAGTTATCACAGCTGAGTCATTGGTGAGAGGTCAAAGAAGCACACCCTTGCCTCACAGTGTTCTTTAACACTGTAGCCTGTAGCCTGAGGTGAGAGGTGTGCCCTGGGCAGCTGCTGCATATGATCCATTATTAACAGTTCATCAGAAATGACACAGAGGGTGTAGAATACAGTTTTGGTTATACCCACAGAGTGATAAACTGGTGCTGGCACCTGTAACTAGGACACAACCAAAATAAAATCTGTGCTCTGGGACAGTGTTCAAAGGTTTTGTCTTTCTCTTCTTAGTTTATAAACCTCAGTATATATTTGCCTCCATATCTCAAGGAAAACTCATGGTTTCTAAATTCATCGTAAAGAAAAGCCTCATTGCTAAATTCAGTGTCAGAAGAAAGCCAAGAAGCTTTATATGTCATAGAATTTGGGACAACACTTCTGTACCATTTATGTATATTTACTCTTGATTTTTTCAGCCCAGCTTGTCAGTAGCTTTTGCAGGTGTCTGGGTGAGAACAGTTTCCAACCAGTACCAGAGACTTTGATTCTATAATTTAATACTGCATGTGGTACTCATCTCTTAAAAGTGAAAATTTCCTTTCTCCTTTTATTTTGCTCTCTCTTCCTCAGTATTTTAAAGCATCTTTATGACTATCAAAACTTTCCGCAATACTCAAATATGTTTCTTATCCATGGTCATAAAGGTGTCAGTTTCAGATTAAAATATTTCCTTCTACTTTGTATACTGTTCATCTGACTATCCAACGGGTGATTCAGTGTCCCCAAATGAAATTAGCTACTAGTCAAATGCTAAGATCATAAAAGAATGGCAGTATAACTGTAGAAGGCAAACAGGAAAGAAGAATCCTACTTTTGTACCTGGCAGGTGTCGAAGTTTAAATGTTCATGGCTTCACAACCAGGAAAGTCACACATTCTAGTCCTATTTAGTACAAAATTTTAATTATCTTTATAGTATTTTCTGAAGCTTTTGTAAAACAAAAAGCTTCCAGAACAGTAACTTAGGTGGAATTACTTGCAAAATGAAATTACATTGGAAAATTACATCTTAAGATGCAATTTAAGAGATATATAAATCAGAAAGGTGTATAAAGAGCTAAATACTCTCATCCATCTAGGAAGTGTCATATAGATTACATGAAATTTGGGGCATAGATGGGTGCAGCTTCTCAGGATAAATGATATGGTTTCTTTTAATTATACTAAGCTTACTGTGTTGTCTACAGGAATACATTTGAAATACAGTTCCACTCAGAGGTAATTTGTGAAATATATACTAAATATATGGACTTATTGATTTTGAATACAAGCAAGTCAGTCCTATGATCTGATAAGAATACAACCCGATAACTACAGAGAATAAAAGAAATCTGCAGTTTATTGATAAAGGTACAATTTACCTTATTTTTTATACAGTTATAAATTATTTTATCTAATGTAACTAAAGAGATGGAGTAATCTAAGATTGCTGTATTAGCAATATTCTAAATTTTCCATGTTCAATGTTTTGATTTTTTTTTTCACAATTAGTATGTTTGATGTTGACCTAAAATCTCATGAGTGATAGTAAGCAAATTTTATGATGACCAAAAACTGTTCAGAAGGAAAAAGAATCTATAGCATCTGTAAAGAAACACATCATAAACTGACACAAACTGTTTGACTAAGAAAGTGATGCAAAAATACCATGCAAATAAGCAAAAAAATTGCTTATATAAAGCACAGTAAGTGAGAATTAAAATTCATTTTTTATAGAGGCTGAATTCTGCAAAATTCCGAGGCAATAGCATCTTGTCACTATAGCTATATTTACTTACACTGCAATTATAAACTGTGTAAAAGAAAAAAGAAGCAATGTTCTTAGAAAGACATATAATTCAGCCCTCAAGTTCTGCAAGACATCTGACAGCAGCAAGCTGCAGTCTTATCTTTGTTTTGTAGATGTGCTTTTGGGAAAAAACCAATAAATAATTTGGGGATATACTCATATCCCTATATTTCTCTCTGGATATTCCTCTGTTAAGTGCCTTTGGAGCTATATATTCTCTATTACTTCTAAGAGGTTGATGGACCATTTTACTAGCTAAGACAGTCCAAACAGTATTCAAATGTTTCAGTCAGATTCTTCAAGGTTTTTCTAGTACATACTGTATTAAATTATTGATGATACAAAGGTTCAGTGTAATAAAAATGCTTCAGAAGTGTTTCCCTACTTTTATTACTTGGGAAGAAGCAGATCAATCATTCTGGAACTTCGAAGCTCTCTTTTTTTTAACCCTAGCTCTCCCTATGCTATTGCCAGAACTAACTTTGCCCGCACATATAGGTTTTTGCCTACAACAGCATGGTCTTGGTAGGAACTTTGTGAACTCTTGTCTGTGCAACTTAAAATGTCAAAGCTTGGAAAAAGATTCAGGAAAATGTCCTGTGCCTAAAAGTATGCTCCTTGTATCTCCAAACAAATTCAAGGCCTGAACCTGAGTTCATCAATACTTTTTCAGTTACTTTCACACCACAACATCTCTACAGCTGTATTAACATGTACTCACTATGACAGAATAGGTGTATCAGCCATTTTATTATTTCAATATATACACAAGAAAAAGGTTCTCTTAGAACATAACATGATTACGTAGAAGTTATCTCATGGTTGCATAAGCCACATAGTAAAATTAAGGCTTTAACGTTCAAATACTGATATCTGTTTCTCAGAATAGTATAAATAGATTATATATTTAATTAAAATAAATTTTAATTAAAATTGATTATCATTAGTAGAGTAAGCTGAAAAGGTATAGTAAAAATATATATATTGAATACTGATTATTATTGTAAGGAAGAGACTGTGAATATGGCAAAACACATGCCAGTGCTGGCAGGTCTTGCTGACCAGTGATACTTCCATGCCTGTGGATGTCACCAGTTTGCCTCTCAGCAGCTCCCACTACAGCTGGTACTTCCTTAGATCTTCTTTCCTCCCTCCTCTCACGACTGACCATTTGTGATTTTAAGTCAGCTAAATCTTATATCATAGTATATAAAAAGGTGTAGATACAAGTTCAGAGAAGCTTAACTGTAATAATCTCCAGTTTGGATAGGAAGGATTCCCCAGACTACACAAATCCACAGATATCTTCTATTTGCCTGCCTAGACATGATTTGTGCCTACAATCCCTCAGCCACGAGCCATACAAGATGATAGACAGGTCAACTTACTCCCCATGCAACAGCCTTTCTTCATAATATCATAGAATGTTTTGCATTGGAAGGGACTTTAAGTATCATCTGGTTCCACATTCCCTTTCCCCTTCCCCCATAGGCACAGATATCTACCACTAGACCTGGTTTCTCAGAGCTCCATGTGATGTGAACAAGTACCAAAAATCCAGATCAAATCTATCTCTCCAGTAGGATGAAAAATCTAGAAGACAATTCCTCCAGTCACATCCTCCTGTTAACAGTGTTCTGTGCCATTTTTCTTAGCCATATTATAACTTTGTCTCTTCCGGATACCTTAGCCTGGCCTTTAGTGTGCGTGAAGGAAAGGCTCCATAAGGTTAAGGGAGTTGGGGTGGCCACATGGCTGGCAGTGGACCCAGACAGGATGCAACCCACGGTGCCCCTGTCAGATGAGCAGAGATGATCTCGTGACAGTTCCCAGTCATCCAGCACTGCTCAGGCTCTGGCTCAGGGACCAGATCAAGGTCCACATATATGCCCCATATAGGCACAGCTCCAAAGTGGCTAAGCTGAGAGCAGCCCATGAGAGAAGGGGGAAAAACATCCTCAGTGTTTTTGCACAACTCTTTCAACAAACAGTACTCTTCTTCAAGGCTGGGCTTCAGCACTGTCAGAGCTGGGCTGGAACACAGGCAGCTTTATAAACCCTGGTCATCCAGCACCTGACAGGCAGAGGTGTTGGTGGGAGCTGACATTCAGTTGCTGGTCATCTCCTGCAGACCTAGCTGAAGCAGAGGGCTTAAATCCAAGAAAGTGTCTTTTCTCTTCATGTGAATAATTGTTTACCAAAGTTTGGATGAAGTTTATCTTTCTCCTGTCTCTTCCAAGAATGGCTACTAAGGACAGTGACCTTTATTTAACATGGTGATAGGATTTGCAAGATGCTTCCTGGTTTATGTCTTGCAATATCATCATAATTCTCATAAGAAGTTCCTTAACAAAGGTTTGACATTCAGGAGAAAATAGCATTCTATGGACTGTCAAAAATTAAATATCTTTGTATGGATGAAAACTCTTTCTGAATTAGCAGCTCCAACAGAAGAACAACTGCAAAAGTATCTGCTAAATTTGTTTCATGTCACCTTCTTTTTCTTCAAGTCTTATAATTAGTCAGTGACATTTCTTCATTCAAGGAATGAGAAGGGATGTCTATGAAAATCTATTGTCTGCAAGTAGATTATTTTGTCCTACAGCACAATTCCTTCATTATGAGCACCCAACCACCATCTACAGTCAATGGCTTACCAACTGTCCTACTGAAAGAGAGAATGCTACCTGTACTGCCACCTTCCAAATTAATTTGAAAATATTGTGACCATGAGAAAAGTCTGGGGCATATACACTTTTTAACTGACATGACTCAGTTTAAAAAAATTGACACTGAATGAAATGAATTTTCATATATCTGAGAGACGACTTCTCAACAGTTTTCTTGACAATCTAAAAACACAGTGTCAGGAGAGCACGACCTCTCATCCGTGACTTTAAAATAGTTTATTGGCAAGAATGCAATTGGAAGTATATTTAGTGGGTGAGTATACAAATATCATGGATTAACTGAGATTTTCACTTGAGCTACCCTTTCTTCATGGCATAATTGTTGGCATGTAGAAGCAGGGTTCTCCCCATCTTTATTTGAAAAGTCACAGTTAAGTTCCACACTGCTTTGAGATAAAAGGTCTTGGTTGAGAAATACGATTAAATGTCAAACTTTATGGAAGACCATAGCCAGTCGCTTCTCCCTGGTTATTGTCTCTCTTTCTCAGTGATTTCACAGCAGGAATCAATGCTTTTGAGTTTAGCTTTGCATTCACTGAACAATTATTACTGTTTCCCAGGTGAAAAAAATGTGATTTGCTGAAAAACATAGTGATGAAGATGAGCTAACCACAAAGACAAAAAAGAAACAAGCATGGCCTTTTTAAATACTGAGGTGTGGTTCAAGACTCAGTTTTGAGTTTCTAGGTTTGCTTCCACTGAATTCATAAGTCTGATTATAAATGGGAACTATTGAATTTTTTTCACTATTCTTACATACACCTTTCGGGATTACCACCTGTGGGAATGACATCTAATTTGTAAACCTCTGCAGTAAAGGTTTGTACAGAAAAACTTGACCCAAACTTACCCTCAAAACCCACATATTAAAAAAAAAATCTCTAACTGAAAAGTACTTGTCAGTGCTTCATCTTGGCCGTAGAATCATTCTTAATTTAGCAAGTTTCCATTTATTTTGGAGAAGGTTTTACACATCTAAGAATTAAAAACCACTAAGGAAAAATAAGAGGAATATTTCTACTTCATATTGGCTTCTCACAATTAATCATGTTAATAGATTAGAGAATCAGGTTGTTACTATAGACAGTTGCAAAAGTCTGTGAATACAAGATGTTAATGAAGAAATTAGACTTCTTCTTTCTACAAAAATGAAGCTATTAAAGTGTGGAGAAAAGTTTTGTAGATTATTGTATTTTCCACAATTTTTACCAGATATTGCATTTTCTATCCAAAGAAAAAATAGGAAAAAAGTTGTTTCTAAAACAATGAATATAAGAAGCAATCTAGTTGCATCTTGTTGTTTTATATTACTGAAATAGAAAAGTATTCTTTTAAGTAAGACATCTTAATATTTTACAAACAAAATTTAAAAAAATATTGGAAAATTTTGTTCCAAAATGTCAAATAGAATACTTAATCACTCACAAAATACTTTCTATATTTTTAAATGTAGTTGCATAAATCAGCACATTTTCACAAATATCTCTTCTTGAGTTACATATCCTTTGTCAAAAAATGATCAACTGGAAAAGACTGACCATGCCAGAGAGAGACATTTGTAATGAAAGTAAATTGAAAGTTAGCAATATTTTGCAACAGCCTCAAAAATCTGACTTTAAAATTTATTTCTATTGTATTAAATTTTGAACTCCATCTCCAATGGATTGTATAGACTGTAGAACCACAAACAAAAGGAAAGCAAGCGATTTGTTCCATCAAAATAATGTTTTATTAATTTTTCATTAATTATCCAGGTAACAAAATAGACATTAAATGTGTAGATGAAACAACCATGTAACAAAATGTGTTCCTTATTCAGTTTCTTTACATGTAAATCTCTCCCACATCCATTACATATTATTTTTTGGATAATTAAGAGGTTCTTGATACTTAATATTTAACACGTTCAAGACTGCAAATATATAAACACTGGGAAACTCCAGTAAAATGCTAAAGTTTTCTGATTTCTCTTTAAAAGTATACCATCCTTTGGGCAAACTTCGATTTCACAGAATCACAGAATATGCCAAGTTGGAAGGTGTTGGAAGGGACCAACATTACACATATTGGCAGATCACAGAGTCAGAAGGGCCTGTGGAGACTCCTGAGGTTATGA
>JAWWEU010000081.1:108430329-108481437 GCA_035583155.1 Acropternis orthonyx
ATGTTCATCCCTTCCTTATTAGGCGGGCTCCTCCCTAACTCCTCCCTTGCTCTACCCCTTGAGTTTGAGTGGCAGTCAGCCCTCTATTTAAGCCGGTGCACTGTGAAATTAATATTTTTTTCTCCCCGTTCCTTGACGTGTCTGCGTCTCTCTGTGCACGCAGGGCGTTGGTGGGGGAGGGAACCCTCCTTGCCTGCATCAACCTTCAGGTGAAGGAGCCCTTCCTTAGGAGCAGGATCCAGGACCTTTCCGCCAAACCCTCAGGGCCGCAGGATGGGACTGACAAGGATCATCAAATCCAGCTCTTAGCTCTGTACAGGACCACTCCCAGGAGTCACACCATGTGCCTGAGAGTATAATCCAAACACTTGAACTGTGTCAGCCTTGGTGCTGTGACCACTGCCCTGGGGAGCCTGTTCCAGTGCCCAGCCACTCTCTGGGTGAAGAACCTTTTCCTAATACCCAACCTAAATCTCCCCTGACAGCTTCAGGCCATTCCCTTGGGTCCTGTCCCTGGTCTCCAGAGAGAAAAGAACAGTACCTTCCCCCCTCCTCTTCTCATGAGGAAGCTGTAGACTGCAATGAGGTCTCCCCTCAGGCTGAACAGACCAAGTGACCTCAGAAGCTTCTCATGCAACTTCTCAAGGCCCTTCGCTTTCCTCGTTGCCCTCCTTTGAGCACTCACTAATGGCTTAATATCTTTCTTATACTGTGGTGACCAAAACTGCACACAATATTCATATATGTGTGTAAGAGTATCTGAGATAGATTAAAGGTAGGTTAGAGTTCTTCCATATTCAACAACTTCAAATAATGACAGTAATAATAATAAAAAGTTCAAGGAGTCCAATTCTAGAAAAGCACTCACCATGATCCTCATACAACTGAAACAATATGTTTTAAAACATTTCTAATGATGATGGATCTGAAAGTTTAATCTTCCAATAGATAGCCAGTGTGCACAAAGATTTTCAAAATTAAATATTCTGCCTCCTAGTATTCTCAGGTTAAGTATTTAGTGCAGGCACTTCAGATCAAACAAGAACACTCAATCTAGTTTTAAAGCAACTAACAAACACTGTGGCTGCTGGCACATCTCTGCTGCAGATCAAAGATGAGCTCAGGCTAAGCAATGTGTTGCTATGGCTACATTGATAGCAATACCCAACCTAGTAAGTGTAAATCTAGCATATGTCTCCTGCTATGAGATGGAGCCTTGGTGACTGCCCTGAAGCCATGCCTGAATGCTCGCTCTGTAGGAATTCAATTTTGCAGAGCCATTGCAATGTGATTCAGAGTCAACGGTCCCATAGGTGCTTCTAGGAGTACTGTTCCCTGATTTCATCAAAGCAATGTGCAGGTATATGGTAGGTCCAATATATTTGAGTTGTTTTCTCAGCACTTTAATAGGAAAAAACTAGATTCTTCATGACTACTCTTTTTAACCATCTTGAGCCTCAGAGTATAACTGATTAATGACTATGCCATCCAGTATCCTGATTTCAGATGTAATAACAAAACTACACAGTGCTTTCCATGGCTCCCTACACCTGCAGGGAGAATTGAGCCTGTTGTCTGCCATTTTCCAGCCAAATAAGTAAAAAGTTACTTCAGTAGGATGGGAAGAGCCCAAGGGGAGAATCCTGATTTTCTTCTTTCTTTCTTAAAGGAAAAATTAGGTTTCATAAGGTACTTCATCTGCCTCTGCTTCACCATTGCAAACCCATTTCATCCACACCTTTAAATTGTTTTCTTAAACATTTTAACAAGGGTGAACCATTTATTTGTAAAGACACTGATTTCTGAGTAGAAAATTAAAGTCCCTTGAGGGTACAAACACAGAAATCTTTGGACCAAGCCCTACACATGCCAAGCCTCATGCTATGCTCACTATATGTGACTAATGAACTATTAAGATGCTTTGAGTACACCAAAATACTATTTTTTAATCCCTTCTCTTATATCAAGTTCAAAAAAACCATGGTTGGCAAACTGGCAAGCTGAATAATCAAGTACTAACTAATGATTAGTAGCAGCTGAAAAATGTTCTTTTTTCTTCTTTTTTATGTTAGTTTTATTCGTTCATTTGTTAAATTTCTTTTGCAAAAGAATTGAGTCACAATGTTTTCTTCCATTTAGGTTACTTCAATGAAGGCATCAGTTTGCAAGCATTGATTTAAATGGGTGGAAATTACCTTATCTAGAAGCCCCTCTACCTTTCACAATGAAAGAGAGAGATAATTTACAATGTAAAATATTAGGACATGTATTTCACATTTCTTTTTAATTTAGATCTATAAAGACTTATAGAAAAGAAGCATCAATTTAATAGTCTTTTTTAGAGTGTTAAAATAGGATAATAGGTGTCCTAAAAGAAAAGAACAGAAATTAGATGGAAATTTCTGAAGGAGTCAATTGTTTTTCAGTCCTAGTTCCCTGAAATCAGAACATGACAAAAAATTACCCAAAAGGCAGGAGAAATATTCTTTTCATACTTCTTACTTCAGTTGCAGCTTGTCAGTTAGAAAAAATAAATCTTTTATAGCTTTTCAAAGATCTGCACATTTGGACCAGCCAGCATGTATGGATTGGTTTTCGGGGGTTTTTGGGGGTGTTTGGTTTCCTGTTTCTGTTTTTGTTTTGCTTGGTTGGGTTTTGTGCTTGTTTTTCATTTTTGTTTTGTTTGGGGTTTTTTGGTTTGGTTTTATTTTTTCTTTCTATGTGGGCTTTTTTAAATTCCTTCTAGCTGTCATTATGGTCAAAGATTCACAGCAATGTTATAACAGGTGAATTCTTGTCAGGCTAAGCCTTATTAAGCACAAAGGGGGAAAAAAAGAAAAGCTGAAATGGAAGAGATAAATTAAGAACTAAATAAACAAAGAATGTCAGCAACAATTGGTATTTTATGTACATTGTGCTCAGGATCTGTAAGTAGCAATTAAACTGTAGAAACAGTTGTTTTTCACTTTTAAAAAAAAATTCTCAAATCCAAAAAGGCCTGTTATTTGAGTGATCCAGATAGCAGATTAAGAATGTGCCCTGGAAGAAAGGTTATGCATTTAAGCTTTTACTTTACCTGATCCAGGCAAAAGCCTTGATTTTACAAGCCTGCATCATAGATAAGTACTTAATATTTGACATCTGATGTAAATTTTCTCTGTCTTCTGTCATAGTTTATTTTAATAAAGGAATACTCACTGATGTAGAGAATCTTGACCTCTCACACGCTAATTAAGTGTCTCACATTATATGTCTGCTACCTGTTCAGCAAGCTACACTATCTGTCTGGTTTTTTCTGGCTCAAGAGATACTTAACAAAAATGACAGAAATCTGTAAAGTGTAAGAACCTGATTCTGCAGACCCATAATGAGATTACACTCTGGGAATCTAAAATATCTGATTTCAACAGGACACTGGACAATTAAACTTGGTCTTCTATTTTCAAGATTGGTATCATTCACAACAGAGACCATTCTGTATCTTACAAAGCATTTTCTCTGTCATCTCAAGAAAACAAACCTAAAAAATGTTTCTGAACTCAGATGAGAATTGTTACTAAATATTCTGATCTCAGTAAATCATCATTTTCCAAGAAGTCAGAAATTTTTCTGACTAGTTTTAGTGGAATCTGATTTACTGATCTGGCCAAGAGATATTTTAGGATCAGTTACGCAATCTCACAGCTGCTGCAATGTATTCCTGCAAAATATGTCGTAGAAGTAATCATGTGCACTACTGGCTATCTGTCTCCACCACCTCCAGTAAAAACTTCCTTTTTATTAATCAAGGTATATTCCTGGAGCTTCAAGAATATATCACTTCAATTTCTAGGAGGGTCCAGGTTTTTTTCTTATCAAGTAACATTTTTGAAACAAGACCAAAGCGTCTTGTTACAAAACTGCAACCTAAAAATAAAAACTCAAATTCTATTTGTTTCAAACTTTTCAGCTTTAAAATAATATTTAGCAACAGGATGAGTTGGATTCTGATAACACTGAGCAACTTAAAATAAAATCCCCTTGCATTTGAGAACTTTCTCATGGGATTTCTTAGGTGGGTCTGCAGAAAGAAAATTATTATGAAAGTTGAAAGGTTGGAATAATATAGAATTTTAGGAACAGAAGACACAGAATTTTTTTTTTGGGAGGGGGGAATGAAGACCAGTTGTAAGAGTTCGAGAAAGCAGATATGAGAAAGCAGAATGAATGGATGGGTGATTGACAAGCATGAGTGAACAGCATTTCAAGTTAAAAAAGGAAACTTCATATGAAAGAAGAGATTCTCCTTGCTTTATTCACATGGTGTTAAAAATATCATTCATTGCCATAAATTATATAGAAGAGTAAGTGGTGTAAAGTGTCAAAAATCTCAAATCACTTTTCTTTTTTGAAATAAATTCAGAGATGTTCTCCATAATGTACCTCCAAATCGGTGGTTCTATGAGGAAGGTCCCGCAAAACATAAGATAGAAGTGGTACTCTGTTGGTGTGGGGGTTTTTTGTTTGTTTGGAGGGGGTTGTTTGTTTGTTTTGTTTTGTTTTGTTTCTTTGTTTTTTTCTGCAGGAATACTGACTTTCTTATGTCATACTTCAAGTTAAAGGCATTTTGGGAAATGTAGTATAAAACCAGTGGTCATTAGAAGTCTTGTGACCACAGGGTCATAAAAGACTTGCATTTGTGTGGAGTCCTAAACTTTGAGTTGTTTTGAGTTGAGTTGGAGGAGAAGGGCATTAGACTGTATTGAGGTGTAAAGAATTTTGTAAGGAAATGTGAGAAGCTTATGAGATCTGGTCAGGAGCAGAGTAGGAATCCAGAATGGCCCGGGTGAACAAAGTGTAAAGGTGATATTTTTCTTTTGTGAAATAATTTGTTTGCTGTTTCCAGAAGGAGTAGATATCTCTATTTGTACTTCTATCTCAAAGAAAAATAAAAATTATTTTTAGTAAAGCCAAGTAGTACTATTGAATTATTTCAAAATTAACTTTTGTGTGAATATGTCTTAAAGCTGCCAAATTAAGAAAATATGCCCTAAAGGTGCCAAATTAAAAGACTTAAAGGTTGGATTAAGCAGAGAATGTTGAAAGTTGTTAACAGCTCTAACAGCAATAATAAGGACTGCTGTGATCTGAGGGAACAGCTCTTTACCTTGGGGGAAGTAAACAAGGTGCTTCAGCTGGACAGTAGCAGGCTTTAGTGATCTGAACGAGTAATGAAGTATTTTTATATGAATTGCATTGGAGTCTTTTTTCCTCTTTTGATCCTAGAGGGTGGCTGAATATATGTTCTGACTAAAAAGGCCATCAAATGATGAGACATTTTTCAGAAGAAAAACTGAAATAAGGATTACCACATTAAAGAAGCAAAGTCATCTGAAGTCGGAGAACACTGGGGAATTAATGAACATGTAAAGCAGCAAATCCAGAATGTTTCAGTAAGAACTTGTTGCTCACCCACTGAGAGCTGTAACACAATTACTTGTATGCCCAAGACAGACCTTGAAAAACTTGAGGGTGTCTCTGAAATGTCTCCTTTTGTGTTGTTTTCAGATGCACAAAATAAATAGCAACTATAGTGAATCCTGGTCGAACTGTTTTGACTAAATGCACACAGCATGGGCAAAAGCCAGGAGTGGCTGAAAGCCACAGTACAGCAGGAAAACAACGATATATTTGCCATCATGAAAACATTGGATGACCTGCACAATTGCTGCAATGGATGGCTATAAATTCTCCAGAACAGATAGGCAAGGAACGCGAAGAGGTGGCATAGCCCTGTATGTTAGGGAGTGTTTTGATTGTCTATAGCTTGATGATGACTACAGGGTTGAGTGCTTATGGGTGAGAAGGGAGGGAAGGTCAACAAGGCAGGTATCATGGTGGCAGTCTGTTATAAATGACCCAATCAGGATGAAGAGGCAGACAAAATGTTCTAAAAGTAGCTGAGAGAAGTCTTACATTCCCTTGTTCCCGTGAGTTACTTAAATTTACCAGCTATCTGCTGGAAATGTAATACAGTAGAGAGGAAACTGTCCAGGAGATTTCTAGAGTGTGAGGAAGAAACTTCTCTGGCGCAGCAGATGAGTGGGCCCCACTGAACCTCTGCTTTGCAAACAGAAAAGGATTTGTGGTTTGGAGGGCATCTTGGGTACAGCATGATAGAGGATTTGATGTCAGAGAAGCAAGGAAAGGGGACCAGCAGAACTGTCACCGTGAAATTCCAGAGGGCAACCTTTGACCTGTTTAGAAGATTGTTTGACGTAGTCCCTTTCGAGGCACTCTTGAATGACAAAGAAGTCCACAAAAAGCTGTACATTCTTCAAGAAGGAACTCTTGAAAGTGTAGGAGCAGGCCATCCCCATGTACCAAAAGCTGAGCCAGTGGAGAACACTACTACCGGGCTGGATGAACAGACAACTTTGGCTGGAATTCAGCAGAAAGAGTTTATGACCTTTGGAAGAAGCAGCAAGAAGTTAAGGAGGACTACAGTGATGACAGAAGGTTATTCAAGGAGAAACTTAGAAGGGCCAAAGCCCAACTAAAACTTAATCTGGCTGCCACCCTAAAAGACAATAAAAAATATTTTTATAAATGTATTACCAACAAAAGGAGGGCTAAGGAATACCTCCATCCTTTATTGTGTTTGGGAGGAAACACAGTGACACAGGATGAGGAAAAGACTGAGGTACTTAATGCCATCTTTTATCAGTTTTTGGTGAACAGACCGATTGTTCTCAGAATACTCAGTCCCGGCTGGAAGACAGGGACAGGAAGCAGAATGAAGCCTTGATAATCCAAGGGGAAATTATCAGTGACCTGCTACACCACTGTCTATGGGTCTAGATGGAATCAACCCAAGGAAACTGAGGAAGCTGGTCGTACTCACTGAGCCACTCTCCATCTTTTATCAGCAGCCCTGGCTAACCAGGGGGAGGTCCCAGTTGACTCTGGAGGTTATCACATGTGACACCCATCCACAAGAAGGGGTGGAAGGAGGAACCAAGGAACTACAGACCTGTTAGCCTGACCTCAGTGCTGAGGAAGTGTTGCAGGCAGGAGTGGAAGGCTTAGACAAAATATGTATTAAAGAAACCCTGCCACTGAGTTATGAGGTGCAGAAAGGAGGACTCCCTTGCTTGCTAAATCCCTTCTCAGAGAGGAGTCTAGGTGCGACTGAATCCAGTCTTAGCCTGGGATTATGTCAACAATATAAATTTAAGGAATTACGGAAGGGTGACTGAACCACTTTTGTCCCACGGGTTTTAATGATTTGCAAAATGAGAATATTTATATATAATGAATTATTTATTATTACAAACGATCAGACAAAAGATCCTAATCAGAGTTATTTACTGCACAATATAAAAAGCTAAAAATCTACTAGTAGAGTATAGCGTAAAGTAGTGTAGTACAAGATAGGATTGTGCACTATATTGAAGCAAGTATTGAAGCAATTATATTAAAGCTAGCAAAAAGAAATAACTATTAAGTAGAGATTTGAGGTAACTCACCCATACAATGCTCGTGAGGAGATCTCTTTCTCTCAGCTTCGAGGAGCATCCTTGGACGACGTCCCCAGCCAAGGGAGGAATCTCCACACACACACCCAAGAAGGGTTATGTCAGAAGAACCTGACTCTATGAAGGGGGACTGGACTGATATAGTATAAAGTGATTGACTGGTAGTGACAAATCTCTAGGCCAGCAGACTCGCTTATCTGTCAAATCCTGTTTCTAAAGCAGAATGTGTATTCAAAGTCTGGTGAACCAGGATAGTTTTAACATAATTTAACAGCAAGACAGTATCCTGGCACCAGCAGTTGAACTTGTGTGATAGTTACATGATGGCTTGCGCAGTATGCAGTCTCTGGATTTTGGATCTTATCAGGGTGGAGTTATCCTGTCACAGGAAGGTCATAGAGCAGATCATCTTAAATACCATCATGCAGCATGTACAGGACAGCCAGGGGATCAGGCCCAGACAACATGGGTTTGTGTAAGGTAGGTCCTGTATGACCAACCTGATCTCCTTCAATGACAGTGTGACCTACTTAGCAGATGAGGGCAAAGCTGTGAATGTTTTCTGCCTGAACTTCTGTAAAGCCTTTGACACTGATTCACAGAGCACTCTCCTGAAGCAAGTGGCTGCTCATGGATCAGATGGGTGTACTCTTTGCTGGATTAAAAAAATGGCTAAATGGCCAGGTCTAAAGAGTGGTGGTGAGTAGAGATAAATCCATTTGGTGGCTGATCACTAATGGTGTTCCCCAGCACTCAGTATTGGGCCAGTTCTATTTAATTTCTTAATCAGTGATCTGGACAAGGGGATCAAGTGCATCTTCAGTCAGATTGCAGATGACACCAGGTTTGGTGTGAATGTTGATCTGCTGGAGGACAAGATGGCTCTGCAGAGGGATCTGGACAGCCTTGATTGATTATCCAGGGCCAATTGATGAGGCTGAACAAGGCAAAGTGCTAGGTCCTGCACTTAGGTCACAATAACCCCATGACCACTACAGGCTTGGAGAAGAGTGGCTGGAAAGCTGCCTGGTGGAAAAGAACACGGGGGTGCTGGTTGACAGATGGCTGAACATGAGCCAGCAGTGTGCCCAGGTGGCCAAGAAGACCAAGGCATCCTGGCATGTATTATTAATAGTGTGGCCAGCAGGACTTGGGAAGGGATCATCCCCGTAAACTTGGCACTGGTGAGGCCGCACCTTGACTCCCGTGTCTGGTTTTGGGCCCCTCACTGCAAGGAACACATTGAGGTGCTGGAGCTTGTCCAGAGAAGGGCAACAAAGCTGGTGAAGAGTCCGGAGCACAGGTATTACAAGGAGCAGTTGAGGAAGATGGAGTTGTTTAGCCTGGAGAAAAGGAGACTTAGGGAAAATCAATAGTCAAGGCAATTTGCTGCAGAAAGTGCAGTTGCCAGTGACCAAGGTAAAAAACTAAACAGGGATCAGAAGGTAATTGGGTGATGAGACTGTAAACCAAAATTTGTGTAATTAGTGTGTTTTAGTTAGTTTTTGTTTCTGCAGGCTATGCACTTCAAGTTAACAGGTGATTATGTGTTTCCAGTAGTGATGCATCTCCCAGGCAGTGGGAGAGTCAAATTGCCATTCTATAGATTAATCTTCAGGATCTGTATTTCTGTGCAGAGTTGTCAAAAATCCCCACATACATACATAGGAGTATATAGCTGGAAGTCTTTTTGTTTGTTTGCCTTTTTTTTTTTTTAATTAATTATTTGAAAACAACTAATACAGGTTAAATTGATCTGTAGATCTCTAAAAACACAGAATAAGGGCTGCTTACAGGAACAGCAGGAACACCTTATCTGTAATGACATCATTTGAGCAATAGATCTGAAAGGTAACAGTTACAAAAAGAGCCCTGCAAGGAGGCTATGTTATAGTTGTGGTGTTATGCCCTTAGAGAGATGGCAGGGATCACTGGAAACTTTAACTTAGGGAAAAAGGTGGCAAATGATTTTGAAACTCAGAGATGGTTTTCTCTCAATAAACACATATGTACACCAACTTTACTTTGTCTCAACAAGAACAAAGTAGTAAAAAAAATCTGAATTATACTGACAACAGTGACTGCAAGGAACTGTGAAAGTTTTGTGAGGACATGTTGTCCCTTCGATGAATGTTTCTTAAACTTTCTTGATAAAAAACACCTCTTTATACCACTAAAATGAAAAGGTATGTTCAAGTGCTGAAGCTCCTATGCCTTGTTGCCTGGCTGTTGTGATGCACAGCTGTAGCATCACAAACAATTCTTATTTTCCAGAAAAAAATTATTCCACTCAAGGTAGTAATGGCCCAGCACTCAGAATGCAAATCTGCAGGAGATCTTAAACCACATGCTTTCAGAAGATTACTTGGCACAATGCTAATAAGAAAAGTACTCTGACCTCCTGAGTCAAATGATACATCCAAATTACAGAGAACAACCGGATAACTAAAAAAGACTGCCAAATACAGTCCTCTAAAAAGACTGCCAAGTACTGTCCTCTGAAATCTGAATTATATTTTGTGTTTGTTTGCATTATATGATGCTTGGTTTTTGGTGGGGTTTTTTTGTGGTTTTTTCCCCCCAATCTTAAGAGGCAAAAATTGAGACATGTTCAGCTGGATGGTTTGCCAGAAGCCAAAGCGATGGCTACTTTTGATAGGAATATGTGGTGTGTTTTTTTGGGTTGGGTTGGGCTGGTTTTTTTTTTTTCATGAGTCACTGTCTATACCTGCATTCCCACAAATATACATGCCCAGAATCCTTATTCTCTTTGGTTGGAATCATGATTCTTGATTACACTCAAATATTTTAAGTGAGTCTCCTAAATCTTTGGAAGAGGCAGAGTAAAACATTAACTTCAGATTCATCTAAGAATGACACTTTTTTCCCCCAAGTATTATTATTTTCCAGACCTGCTTTCCAGTTCCTGAAAGGTAGAGCCCAGAGTATTCATTTGGGTAAACTGATGCTATTGATTTTTCTTGTCTGATATTTCTTATAAATTGCTATTTTATTTGAGACTGAAATCATTCTTTTGACATGCCTTAGTTTTAAAATTTCCCACCAAATCCATGCATTTATTCCTGCAGACTGGAGAATTCCTGACCCTAAGATACTGTTTAAGTGGCTGTAAGGTGGCAACCTAGAAGCAAAATTTGAGAGAAATCAGCTTTCTTCATTAATACATTAAATGACACTACTGAGGTATATTGATATTTCTAGTTATTAGTGTCATACATCATTGAAAATTACAAATATAAACAAGGTTCCATCATGACATCTCCAAATACATCAGAGAAAAAAGGATTTCCATATATTTAAAGAAGTTACGAATCTATTTCCTTATAATGTTGAATTCATTGTTATTGAAGGTAACAATATAATAGGGTATGAACTATTTTTAATTAGAATAGTAAATGTTGCCTCCTACAGTATTCTATGTAATATTAAATCCATTTTCCTGAAATAGATGCATAAAAGATTTTAGTCTGTTATAACTTCTCTGAAGTCAGTGAATTTACTCCAGCTAAAAACAAGGTTTTTGTACAAATAGCTTTCATTAAAAGATAGGGTGTCTTGCGTTTCCTCCTGTCTCTTACAGTGTAATGAGATTTCCATTTTGCCTTGCCCAGTCTTTTCTTTTCTCTGACCTAAGTTCTGTTCAGATAAATTTGTTTTCTCTTTTAAAATTCAGTAACAGTCTGGATTACTCCTTCATGTCTGATGTTCATTTTCACTTTTTACTTGTACATCTTTCTGAGTACTATAATGTATCTTTATTTCCCCTAAATGAATGTCAATTTTCAGATGACCTGATACTTATCTAAAATCTTTCCTCAGATGTGTGTATGTATCTCATCCTTAAGGGAAGCTACCCGAATATATCTGAAAGCAAATTCATCTGAGAATCCTTTCTTCCCTTGTTTTAGCTTCTTGCTTACTTATATTTTCTTTTGTATGTTTATACTTTTGTTAATGCATAATGGTTTTGCATGTTTGTATATTCCCAAATAGTGTAATAAAATCTTTCCCTTCTCAAGAATTGAATACAAAAATGAACTCCAATCTCCATCTTTATTGCGATCCAATACTTACTGTCTCAGTACTGAATTTCTTAATACCTTAGGCAGTGTGCCATATACATGACTATTTTTTTTCACTTAGTTCATCCATCAGAGTTCTCTACTCTCTTTTTAAATATCCTTTGATGCATTTCCCCTCTCAGTTTAGCATTGTATACACTGTTTAAGATGAATAGCAAAAATTTTCTTCAACACTGAGATGAGTAAATACTAACTCATTTCATTGTTGTGTATTTTTATATCTGAATTTTAACCATGTTTGATTGCTCTTATTATAGCTAAAATAAGTTGTTACTTACCCACCTCTTCTGGAATACAGAGGTTGTGCATATAATACGCAAAGCATATGATGCTCTAGAAGACAACAAATATATGTGGAGGTGAAGTGGCCTGAATAATATTGCATCAACATGCCTTTTAAGTAAATAATATCCTTAGTGCTCCTTCTAGAATATTTTCAGGATAATAATTTTAATAGTGCAGGAATAATTTGGGGTACTAGAACTTGTATTAAAAGACAGTAAGTACAGCCAAAGAATAGAAATATATTGTCCACGTGACAGATTGGCCAAAAATACCTTCTCTGACTGCTGATAAATCAGAGATGAAAACTTCTTATTCCTGATTGTTCTAAAACTTTTTAAATACTTCATTTGCTTGAGAAATTTATGGAAAAAATATAACAAAAATTATCAGTAGAAGAAGTGAGTTTCACTGACATGTTATTCCATATGTTTACTTGACTAGGCTCCTACCCAATCATGAGTCTAATCCTATTTCAACACTTCATGTCAGTGTGGTATTATGATTTCTTCCTTGCTTTCCAGTTCATACTACATCTAAATACATTATCATGACTGTATGTCTTGTTCTGGTATTTATTGTTATAGTCTTGTCCAGAAATAGATTACTGTATTTGAGTTTATTGAATTCTCTCAAACAATAAAAATATGATTTGTATTAAAAAATTCTACCTCTTGATTAGGAATACACTACTGCTGAAGCTAATTACATGAACATTTTTATATAAATAGTAAATAGATCAGTAAACTAAGTCTCATGGTTTTTTTTCATTCAAAAAGACATTAACAATATTTATAAGTTATGTGAGAAATAAACTCTACACTTGAAAATGTAGAAAATCCATAGACTGGCACATACTTGAAGATTTAAAAGGAATAAAAATAATGGTAAAGAAATATTTAAATAGTAATTACCAGCATTTAGCAATTGACTGGTTATTTAATGACCAAGTGGAAAAGATTGTGCTTTTTGTTTTGTATTTTGATAAATCTGCCGTTTATTTTTGGTTAGTGACCAAATTCAGGCACTTTGAATGCAGAAAATATTCCATTTAATTTATAAATTCATTAAAGTCCCTGTGCCTCAGATGACAAAATATAAGAAATGTTTGAAACACTCCATAATTAAAGCTCCTAATATGTAATAACCTGGCTGTATGTTTGTCAGTTTTTTACATACATTAAAGCTTAAAGCATTGCAAAATATTGTGTAAATAACAAATGCATTTCTAATGTCTTGGATTTAGAGTCATTCAGATAAAAAGGATCATGACTGTATCAAATTTATATTCTAATACTTGAGTTCAGTGCCTTCCTGTTATTTTGAAGGGCAAGGGTCATAATGCATTTTTAGTGTCTATTAAAGCATCAGGAAAACAATTTACTGAATTAACTATATACAGACATCATTTGTAATGTTACAAAAGTGTTTTACATGCAGGTGAACTAAGGAAAAATTTCTTTGTGTTCTCTTTTTTTTTTTTCTGCTTTGTGTGAGCAAGTGGCAAATCAGCTCTCTGAGAACTTGAGGAAAGACATCAAAAAAGAAGCATCAGTTAATCAAAAAGTCATCCACAATGACCCTGAAGTAAAAAAAAACAAAAAAAAAACAAAACAAAAAAAAAAAACACACAAAAGAAAAACCTCCCCCACCTGCCAAAAAACCCCAAAACAAACAAACCCAAACAAACAAAACAAAACCAATGGTGGAATCTGATGGAGTGAATCCTCAGAACTTCAGAGAGATTGGCTTGATTTCCTAGTCCTTAGGCAAAATGGAAAGAGCAGGGAAGATTTCATTCCCAGACCAGAAGAGCTATAGTAACTGTACTTTTGGAGGCTAATATGCATTTTAACACTTCTGGGGAGTACAGTTCTCACTGTAAACCATATCAGCACATCTGACCAGAGGGCTCATGGGCAGGATGATGTCTGTTTTCAGCTTACCCTGTTTCTGGGTCAGTTAGCAGTAACAGCAGTCTCAGCGAAGACCAAAGTGCCAAGCCTCTCTGATGAAACATACAGGAAAGCCTCACTGATTCCTCCCACTGATTGCCTGTTTGGCCAGTCAGACAAAATAAAGCTGTATGCAGAATAGTCCAAGGGCCTCAAACTTTCTCCATGTCCCAGATACTCCTGAATGGTTCTCAGCTAGTCTGACAGAGTGAGCCTGGCTGCACTGGTGTGGCCAAGACGTCCACTCTACTGTGATCTAAGTCTAAATACTACTAATATCTAGTATTATCTTGTAACATATGCTACTCCCAAGAAAACTTAAGATGTGGCAGTGCACTTAAACACTCATTTCAGGGGGTTTCTATATAAAGCTGGTGTATTACTGTATCATATAATAATTGAGAAATTACTGGAAAACTTGGTGATACCAAATCCTGGTTACTTTTCCTTTAAAAACTGAAGAATTTATTTGTATTCCTGATTTTTTCTCTTTCTCAAGAGCAATAGGCTGCAAAATAATCACTTCAAAATTTAATGTGTAATTCTTGAGAATTTTCAGTTGAAGAATTCACACCTTCCTCCAGGCTTTCTCTAAACTGTGTTTGGACTTGCAGATTTCTTCCTGACCTTATTTTTCTGAGGCTTTTATTAGTGGGTCACCAACACCTCATGATAATTGGAGACAAATATGCAACTGCTGAATCTGCATTTCAACATTTTATGTCATCTTGTTGAAAATGCTGAACAGGTGAAAGTGGCAATACCCCAGATGTATTACAGTGAAGATTCAGGTTCAAATAAGAGACTTCATGGGTGACATCAGCAATTAGCTCTATTGTACCAAGAGATGCTGATTCAAAAAGACCTGAATTAGCATACTCAGTCACTGAATATTCCTGGATTATAGGGGGGTTTTTTAAGACATTGCTATGATCTGGTTATTAAAATTATTAGAAATGTTTCTGCCTGAATTAAGGTACAAACAAGACCATATGCCAAAGTCAACAGTATGGGGTTTATTTAATGGTAAGTGTGAGGCAGAGAAAAAGAGGGAGAAGAGAAAGAAAGAAAGGAAGAAAGCAAGAAAAAAAAAGAGAAAGCAAGAAAGAAAGCAAGAAAGAAAGTGACAGAGAGAGATTAAAACAGAAAATGTATCACCACCCTGTGTAACTCAGCAGCATTTTATCAGTCCAGTTCTTCAGGTCTTCTTGGTGGTTAGAGTCCCACAAAACACAGAATTCAATGGATGAATAACATTCAGGAGATGCCAGGCACAACCCCTGGAGCTGGGGGGAAGTTTTTTGCAGTCTCTTGTAACAGACTCTGGATTTGTTGCCTCTCTTGGATCACATGCAGTCCTCTGGTGGTGGAAGGCCTCACAGATGAGTCAAGGGGGCACTTCAGGGGCCTTTGATGGTCTATGACCCTTCTCATCTGCCTCTCACGTGAATGTCCCATGTGTACATGGTCTTCCTGAAGGGGCGGGGGAGTTATTCCTTTGGTTTGGTGTGGAGAGATTTTGCCATCACACACCCAAAATCCTTATCCCCCGCCACACACTGAGCTCAGCTAGGGCTGATTCTTAACACAGAGGCATTCTTCCCTGAGCCTGATTTACATCTCCTGAGATGATTAGACAATAGTCCTATCTGAAGTTCCTAGTCACAGTCCAGATTCAAGCCAGGAGGCATTGGGAGTGGGATGCTTCAGTGGTCGCAGACATGCAGTTGCTTCCCTGCAGTTTGGCAAATGTCTTTCTATGATTTTGACAATGTTTAAGACATTAATAACATCCAGTTCATCACAGACATAGGCAAACCAAGGAAAATGATCAATCGGAAACTGTAACACAAATGTAATACATATTCCTACCTCTGTTTATACTCTGAAGTAATAAGACCATTACACAAAACACTGTAATAAGGAGACTGAGTATTAGGTTCATTGATTTACTTAGTTTAGCAGCGGGACAATAGATGATACAGTATCGATGAAAAGTTCAGATAAAACTCCTGTATGATAAGGATTGACATGTATTTCTTATTCTCAGTATTTTTTCTTCATTTACGCACTTTGATAGAAAGTTTCTGTGATGTTTTCCTTTTTAAACAATTATTTACTTAGTCAAATGATGGAAAATATCTACTTGAAAAAAATGCTATGTAATCTTATTTTAATATAATATTTAAATTTGAATTTTTAATTAACTCTGCACGCTTTGTGTGAATATAGTCGTTCAAAATACATGAGAACTCTAAAGGTGTGTTTTGAAAGCAATGCAATATATTTGTAATGTATTCTGAAATATAATGACATTTATTATAAAAGTTAATACGAAATTCATCTGTTTTCTAAATCTTCAGTGTACATAGGCATGTATCTCTATGATATAATAATTTCCTTTATTCTTCTTATTAAACCAAAGCAGGCACTGGGGAAAATTATAGTAGGGAATGGTTGTTATTCAAACACATACAATCCGTTTTGCTTTTCTTTTAAATCTGAGCCTCTCTGACCTCAATAACAATATTCTGAACTCTTATGGAATAGAGACTTCTCAATAAGAAATCAGATAATGAACTTTGACCTGGACAGTTTTTTTTATTCTTATTATTTAAGTATTTTCAAAGTGTTTGGATCTTTTATGTGCACGAAGAAAGCTTCATAATTTTTAGTGCATCTTGCTGATGCTGATATGGAAATTTGGTTGTCTTCATCAATACCTGCTCACTTTTCCATCTAGTGGAAGACTCAGTGTTTCAGTTCGTGGTTTCTAAAGTGTAAGTTAATGGCTCTTTTATGATATCCATTGAGGTTTTGTGTGGTTGTTTTGTACATAACTATGTACTTTCTTAAGCAAAGATGTTTTAAGATCTTAAGTTAAAGATTGCTATCCCAGTTATAGAACAAAAAAATATAAAAACCTGTTTAAAAACTATGTTTACATGGTACATGTAAAGATCAAGAATTTATGAAAGGCATGCCATTAGACAAAAAGATATGTACTAATGTTATTTTACATTGAATTTTTTGTATCATAAATATTAAGGAAAAATTTTAAATTATACTTAATGATAGGTTACTTAGTATATTTTATTAATATATGTGCTCTCTCTATATACTTAATATATGTAATTTATATATATACTTAATATATATAAATTATATAAAAGTAAGTTGCTTCATAGTAGCAAACTATTTGATGAATACATGTGGGGTGTGTAAGACATATACATGAGATGCATCAGAGAGAAGCTTGATAAAACTTAGAGAATATAATTGTTTATAAATTTATATTGAAATGAAGTGCAAAATAACACCTTAAAATAAACTTAAAAGTCAGTACATAAAGACTGGAAAAAAATACTCACTATTTATGACAAGGGAAAAAGTTAAAATTAGAGGGTTTGACAATTCATAATTATCTCAGCTTTTATGGATAATTTATTCTTATGATGAAAAGTAAGAAAATCATAATAATTTTGGTCATATTATGCTTTGAAAATAAGCTACCTAGCTTTCTTAAGAATTCTTTAAATGTACCTTCTATGAATAAGAAAGAAAAAGACATTCAAAAATATTTATCTTCTTTGGCTTACCACAAGAACTGAAAAGTTGACTTACGGTGTTGAAGAGTGACATTCACAAACCTTTAGAAAAAGTCTTCCATTTCAAAGACACTCTACACTTATTGCTACATATCACTGCACAGACCAGAGGCATAACAATTTTTATTTAAAAGTAATATTCAAGGTTAACTATCATATTGAAAGAGGTGTAAAAGCTCTTCTTTCACGAAATAAGCTAATATTTAGGTACAGGCTTGAGGGCAAAACCATCCTGTGGGGAACGAATTGTCCCATATGTGCTTATAACTTGCTAATCTCCTTACATCTTCATCGGAAGCATTTGGCACACAACCAGCAAGGTCTGCTGAGAACCATAATGGATTCCAGAACAAAGAATATGCCTTTATAGTTCTTTTACAATGTCATTTTTGCTCTTTTATCCTCAGATAAAATCTTTGTGAAATGGGATGTATCAAAATAACTTCTGTCTTCTACCATGTTCAACACTTGCTGTGTTTTGCCTTTTAAAGCATAAGGTTGATGCTGAGTTTATGAATTGGATCCACTGAGATTCTGTATACTGTAGTGGTTTTTAGTGTATGGACATGCAACCCCCGGTAAGATGGAAAGATTTTTAAGGCCTAAACTTGCAGAGGTTATTGGATTTCATGTATTTCTGCAAAAAAAAATAGTGAAGATGAGAACCTAAGTTAAAGGAAAAATAGCTCTATATTTTTCTGAATTTGTTCTAGCTTTAACATGATATTGATTTGAGATTTAGACCCCCAACTAACAAATTTCTTTCTGTTACATTAACTTGCTGGAGGAGACTACAGATGAAGAATGTTTACATAGATTCAAAAAATTATTAATCATGGTGAAAAATGCCACTAGCATTATTAAATCCAACGGTGGCAGTTCTGATTGTGATCTCTGAATATCCCTTTGCCATGGCTTAGAAAAGAAGGCTACATCTCTTTCTCTCTTTCATTTGCTAAAAAACAACGTGGGGGGTTTTTTAATATTATTTTGACATAAAATTGCCAGTTCTGGTGAAGTTCTTCTGTTTTCAGCATAAAAAAAATGTAAGGAAACTACATTTACTTCAGTTTGGAAAGCTGACCTGCAAAGCTGTTAAATTGAATAAATGAAACTTAATTAACTGGAAATCCGCTGATTTTAACAATTTTTTCATGAAAAGTTAGTGTCATAAAAAAGATTAAAGGAGATGAAGCACAAGGAAGATAGATCATGTCGTAAAGTTAGAAAAGGAAAATGGAAGCTAATGAAATTTTGAAATTACAAATTGAAGTTGGCTTTTGATGTATGTTTTTTTTTTTTTTTTTTAATGTAAAAGAGAAATATTTCAAGGGAAATAAGACTTAGAACTGTTCCATTTTAAACTTTTCAAATATTGATCCCACTCAGTTGCCTTTTAAAAATCTTGATTTGATTGGCATGTAAAGAATGAAAACCAAAATATTCCTTTCTTTCCAGAGAGTCTTCGAGATTCTTCCTGCTGTCTTTGAATTCCTGTAGAATGAGATGAGTGTGATAACAATCCATCCATAAAGTGATTCAGCAATTCAAGGATTGCCTCTTCCTCTGTCAGAGCCTGTATATCAAAGATCACAAAATAAACACATGTACCAGCAGCATGGAACATTCAGCCTCACTGGTCACAAAATCCTGCCTTGCTTGTCAGTGACAACTAGCAGGAAGACATGATATTCGTCACTTCTGCAGAGCAGACACTTTAGTGAAGTGTGGACATCCATAGAAATTGATTTTAAAAACGCCCTGCTTCTAAACCAATAAAGGAAAGTGTGATCTACTATTAGAAAACTTTAAAAACATAATTATGGATTCTTAACTGGACAGCTATGAATTGTTCACAAGAGTTCAAAGCCTCATTTCCTTTGTGTATTTGCTAAATGAGAAAAGGGTCTCAATTAGATACTGAAAACATATAGAAATTAATCATTAGGGTCCAGAATAGGGATAAAATTATTTTCTGTAGAGGCTCTAAAACTAGCATCAGAAAGTGCAGACAGTATTGGACATACTCTCTTTATTAAGGTAGTAATAGTCATTCCAAAAAGTCTTTCTCACATTTTTTGCAACCTGGTGTATTTCTTATTAAATGTATGCATTAGGTCAAAGCATGGAAACTTTATAACTCCGTAATCATACTTTTGTTAAGAGAAATACTAAAAGACACAAAAACCAGCTGTTTTTAAAATATTATTCAAGTTAGAATCTGTAGGAGCATGCTCTTTCAATTGACTTTATTAACGAAATTAAATATTTTCACATCATAAACTTTCCTTTAAAAAAAATGGTTTTATGGAGGGCTTGCTAAAACTGATAACAACTTTCTGTTAGTGACTCTTTAATAGAGAATGGATACCTAAAATGAATAAAATAAATGTGTGACAGGAAGTGAAAACTGTATGTGAATTTGTTTCAAGCTTTTACTTCAGTATCAGTTTTCTAGCTGTTTGAAGTGATAGCTATTGACCCCTTCTGATGTGAAGTAGAAATAGCCCTCGTTTTCTCAGCATGCAGTAACTCTCAAACCTGGTTTAAGAAAATGTGTCCTGACTTGTCTCTTTCTATTCTGCACATGTAAAGATGGACTAACTTTCATCAAAAGTTAGACTATTGTACAGTCAGAAGGATTCCACAGGAAATGTGGGCTTTCACTGCAGCAGATATCTTCATTCCCTTTCTAACATCCTAGAAAAAAGTCACAGCACTTTTGTAGGGTGCCCAGATATTTTATTTTCTATGTAGAAGGAAAATGGGATCTCATAAGCTTGTAATTAGCAAGAGATCATTCACAAGAAGAAACAGCTATGAGATCAATATTAACCAAGTAACATTTTATTTAAACACTTTTAAGAAAAGCATGAATAAAACTCCATCTTATATTACAACAGAGCTAATTCTTTTTTCCTAGATCTGGTATAAGTCTCATTAGTCTGATTGTTGATGTTAACCTGGAGGCCCAATAGCTCAACGTATCCATCAGTGCTCAGAGCCATGCAAAGATCTGCAGCAACTGGTACCCTGCTTACAGGAAACAAGGTGCAATTACATCTCATCACATTCCAACTCCAGTATGTTTTGAGGCACTTGCAAGGAAAAGTGAAGAACAGGGTGGGAGGCTACCTGTGCAAATCTGGTTCCTGTTCTCAAGAACTAGAAATATCAGTATAGCTGCAGTTTGAGTACTATGGCAGTCAAAAAGAATGAGTGCAGATTTAATTCTATAAAGATTTTAAGTAATATCAAAGATATAATAGTGTAGAAGCATTTCTCAAAGATGGCAGCCTGGGAGGGGTGTACTTTGTATCATCCTAAAATTAGAATGTGGTTTATAGATTCAGCGTGGAGAAGAAATCAGGAATTTCCCCATTCCCAAATTCAGAAACTGTGGTTTTGACATTTTCTCACTGTGTGTAACTTATTCCAGCAACAGAGGAGAGGATTTTTGTGTCACTGCCTGGTCCTGTTTCCTACTCTGCAAGTAGAGAGGTCTGGTCATGTACTGCCTCAGTACAGAGCAACATGTTCAACTCCCACACTACTGTTCAGTTGTCAGTTCCTGCAGTATTTGATCAACTCCTGTGTCAAGACCCAGAACATCTGCTACAGTTTGAACAAGTAATGCGGATAAAAATGGAATAACGGGTTAGTCTTTGCAGTTCCTCAGTCTTTCTCAGATGTGCCTGGGTTTCTGTCACTCCATCACTTTCTGGTTTTCTTTGTCATCATGGCAATATGACAGCTTTATGTGATAGCATTGGCATGTTTGTATTCTTATGACAGTCATTAAAAAAATATAGCCTATCAGAAAAACATAGTCTAATTTTGCAGACTTTTGGCTTTTTACCCTACTTTCTGTTTCACTTTCTTAATCTTACATGGAATTTTCTCTGAAGTTTTGAGCAATGTTAAGGTCACTAGAATGGTCATTAGCCCATCACAGCTGCCAGTATTAGATATTGGCTATGTTAATTACATTTCAGGCACACAGACCCATCACAGCTCAATCAATTTATTAAAATACTGTGGCACAGCGTGCTCTGTTGCCATGCAATGCTGTTAGAGAGTGGTTTGCAAACCCTGAAGGTGAACCTGCAAGCAAGATGAGAGCAAAGGTCCCAGTGACTTTGTTCAAGTAACATCCCTGCTATCAGTGTCATGGAGAGGAGCAGCAGGTGAGTCAATATGCCAGGAGGCTGCCTGGAGAACCCCGTGACACAATGGCCCCGTCTGACTAGGAGTCGTTAGAACTGCTTTACAAAGCTTTCCTTATCTGCGCATGATGAGCATTTGCAGGCTTCTGCACAGAATTTAACAGAATTACTTTCCCGAGTGGAACAGATTCTCCCTAAGTATCAAATCCCATTATGTCTTTCCTGCCTCACTTGGCCATTCTAAATTTTTAATTTCATCTACATTTACCTTTTTTTCACTGAAGACCTTTAGTAAGAAACCAGGATTACTAAGATATGAAATCACATCAGTGTTGTTTTGTTTATCCCATTAACCAGTCATGCTGGTTTGGCCTGTGCAGGGGTTTGGAGCCACTGGAGTGCAATGGAAATACATTATTTTAATTGTTTATTCTTAGTCAAATAATTACACTAGTATTAGATGTCAGACAATGTTCTATGGAGGGACAATGTGAATAATAATATTGAATTTGAAGTTTTTCCTATCCTGTTGACTTTGACCCAGGAGAATTTAAATTAAATCTCTACAGTTTTTATGAGGCTGTTCAGTTGGGGAATTTGAGGGTTTTGGTTTGAGGGGTTTTCATGGGTGGAGGAAAGGTTGGATTGGGGGGGGGTTGTTTGTTTATTTTTGTGTATTGTTGGTGTTGTTGTTGGGTTTTTGTTGGTGGTGTTGCTTTGGTTTGGTTTGGTTTTAATTCTTGGAAGAGATGAAAGGTTAGTGTAGCGTTATAGCCACAGATGGCTTCCAGAAGATTTGCTAAGCTAAAGCTTCTTATTTTAGAACTCCTATCACTCTCCTGTTAGGGTTTTGGTTTTTTTTTTTTTTCTCTTATTTTAAAATTAATTTAATAACCATGAAGAAAAGCAAACTAATTGAAATTATTCCCCACAATATTCCTTAAATTTAGAGAATGCAATTAACTATGGCATACACATCAACATACTTAATTCTATAAAACACTTATCTTAGGTAGAAATACTGCCATTACTAATTATAAAAACATAATCTGAAAGAAATACCTAATAAGAATAAAATGAACAAGCAAATTTTGTCACAACTGCAAGGAATGCTGTAGAACAGAATCTGAGGTAGGAAAAAAGGAGATTTTAACCTTAAGAAACACATTCAGTGATAATTCTGTTTTATTTTCAATGGCATGAGCTGGTTTGTATTTGATTAAATACAATCTGCTTATCAGAAACTCTTAGAAGTTTACAACTCTGCCTCTCCTGCTGGAAAGAGATGATTTTTTATATTTTCATATTATGTAATATATTCATGTAATGTTCAAATAAGACTTCAAATCTCTGCTACCAGATGTGAAATGTGCTACTGTTAAGATCCAGGATCTCACCTTATTTTCACAGGTTTATATTTTTGTTCATATAGACTAGAGCATTCATCTGCAGTGCAACACCAGTTCTAATCCTATCTTTGCCACCTATCTTCTGTGTGAGACAGAGTGGGCTACTTCTACTCTCTGTATTGCTGGTTTCATTGAAAAGCTCAAGAAAATCTCCAGACTTTTCCAATGAAAATAAAAAGAATAATTTTTGCAAAGTACATAACTCTAGCCATAGGTAACGTTGACTTGCGAAGACCACGCCTCCAGAATGGCTTTTATGCTCCATGTAACTTTTCCTCTGCTCCATGTCTCTACACAAACTTTTTCTCACCACTTCAACTTATGATCTCTTTGGAACAAATGGGCATGCAATTTTACAAAGCCTGATAAAATGGACATTCACCAGGCTCAGAGAAAAACTCTTGTTTATTCCCATTCACTGGCATTTCATATCAAGTTGCTGCTGCACAGGTTTTTTTTCAGTGGTTCCATTCTCAATCACTTATAAATTTGTTGTACTTTACATGGTATTATATTCAGAAAATTTCAGGGGAAAACAAGTTAATTAATTTTGAAAACCATAGAACCTGATACTGGCTGTGTTGCCAATATAAAAATCTTTTACTATTTGGGGTTTTTTTGTTGTTGTTGTTTGGTTTTGGCTTTTAAGTTTTACACCCAAAGGAAGTATTTTCAAACCTTTTGTAGAGCCCTGGGTTCTCCATCCCTAGCAACACACTATATATTTCTTAAACTCCATTTACTTCCTTGATGTTTGTTATTTTCATCAATGTAAAATTATCCTGCAAAACTATTAGTTACAAATTAATTTTATAAATAAGTATACCATTGTGTTTCAAAACCTACCCAGTTTATCTACACAATTCCTTTAACAGTTTTAATGGAGGGGTGTTTGGGTTTTGTTTTTCTCAGGTTTCTATGACTTGTGAGACTTACTTTGTAGGTAAAAGAATGGCAGACCCTGGCATCAGATTTTTCTAACGCTGGCAACTGGAAAGAAAACTGACTAAAGCTAAGACTTGCATATCTGAAACAGTAGGGAAAATATGAAGCAGGAGAAGGGAAATCAGACCTTTGCATGTCTTATGGAAACAAAACCAACAAATTCTGCTTAAAAAAATAGTGACAGTTCTTTGTCATCCTTCTACACTTTAAATGGAATAATCCCACCTCACATCTTAAACTGAAGATCAATTTCAGTGAATTAATAAAAAAAAAGACAGTGTTGTGATGTATGAAGAGTGACAGCCATAAAAAATTAATACTTATATTCTGAGGAGAGTTTCAGAAATGTAAGCAGTAGTGAGGCTACACACAATACATTAATAAAAGAAATATTAAAAAGAAAGGTACTTTGTTAGTATTCTTTGTCAACCTGCTGTGCTAAACAGGATAAATATTTATTACAATTTTATGCTCTATGTTCATGCAATTAAATACAGTGCCATAGCAGCAATATAAGGGGAGACATTGTGGTTGTGCCTTAATCCTGGTACTTTCTATGTTTTCAGTGTTCAAATGTTTTGTTCTACAATAAGCAGTACTAAAACATTAGAATTAATTTGGGTAATGCTAATTACAGTATTCTAGGGTGCTGACATTTAATATATTTATGATTCTTTCATAGTTGTCATTATGTAGAGAAACTCTTCTTTTTGACAATTGTGGTTGACTGTCTAAATTTTATGTTTGCCTAAAAAAAAATAGAACTTCTTCTGATATTTTGCTACTATAAGCATGGGGAAAATCAAGGTCCACTGTGTAAAATTTTATTTTATAAATAATTTAATATACTACACCTTTAATCCCACAAATTTCTTTGAGACATTGGAGGCTACCTAAAGAATAGGAGTTGAGGGAGATATACTTCATGATGTTTAGATATCAGCTGCACTTTTTTAAGTGAAGTACTACTTTTTACTGATACTTTGATCATAACAAGAGGCAGGTATGATATTTAAATCCTGTTGTTTGGATATTTATACCTGTTTAAACTTAGAAGAGTATAATTGGAAGATCAGGATGCCTGCTAAATTGTCTGATGCTGAGATGCTTTGGTCTGTTCTACTGTGGCAAAACCCCTAAAACCTCACTACAAATTATTTTTACTGACAATGCACAAGTTGCAGCAGACTAAGTAAAAGTGAATTCTTTCAGCCTGTGAATGATAATGAATGCTTTCAAGGACACAAATTATCTCCCTGGAAATCTGAGTAATTCATATGACAGATTAAATTGTGCTGTCGGTTCAGTTAAGTGTTGCTTATTTAAGAAAAATTAGAACAAATATATGAGCATATTTTCCAGACTATCAGAATATGAAGCTATAGCTCATATAAGGAAATATTGTAATATAGTTGGTAACTAGAAATAAAATCTGGTAATAATGTGAAAGGCACTGTAAATCTACTTCGAAACAGTGCCCTAATTTGGCATTTCAGCAGAGCCTTCCCATTACATTGGGCCATGATACAATTCAAATGTAATCACACATTGCATCCAAACCTTAAAAAGCACAAATTAAACTTGGATTAATTGACAGGTTTGAGAATGTACGTTTGTTTGATGTTTCCAAGCTTCTAAAGGAGTCTCAGAGCTACATTTGTGAGAGGGCTTTTTTCCCTCAGATAGCTAGAACTGTAAATGAGAGCATGTTCAAGCTATAGCCTATATAATGAAAGCTCCAATTTGACTTCATCTTTTAGAATTAGACCAATTTTGAGTATATTGTACAATATATTTAGTGTGTGATTCTTAGCTCCTTGCAACAGGAACCTTTTAAATATTGCAAGAAAATGGATATGTGTATAGAAGCAAAACAAATTTGAGCATGTTTCAAGGTGCCAGAACCCCCTCATATGATAGTTAAATGATATTTTGTGGAGAGGGAGTAGATTATTATCAGTTACTCAAGCTCAGCAAAGAAAAACTTCTATTGGAGAGGCAGTAGCCTGTTAAAGTATGTTTGCAAGCATGTTAACTTGCCATGGAGCTTCTGCTCCACTCTCTTTTGTTTCCTCATGTAATAGCTTTTTGCTTTCCTGATAGCAGTCTTTTATTGTATTTCATTCAAATAAAATTTTCATTGCTTTCAGTGAACTCACAGGGCGAAGACAGCAGATTTTACATTCAAACTAATTCTTCTCTCTGCTTTCTGAACAAACCCTGTGGATATTTTAGGACATTGATTTATATTAATTTTCTAACATAAAAATTAATTTTTGCTTCTTCTTGAAGGGGGTGGGTGGATTTTTTTTCCTGTGGTATGCATTTTAAATTTATTTATGATTTATTAAATTTCTGTTGTTACACATTTAATTTTAAAAGACTGCAAAAATTTCTGGCACAAATACTTTTATTCTTCGCTAAGAAAGAAGAAAACCACAACAGTCTTCAACAGTAATGACACCATTGAAAAATGTTGTTGTATAAACCTGGCAATAACCTGTTCTCACCACAGATTTACTTAATTGCTTCTGCATTTATAATAGACACAACAGATGATTAATGCTTGGTGCATTGAGCAGCAGTGTTTGGGAATTACTTAAATAACTTCTGTATAGTACCTTAGGCCATAATTATACAGGTTTATGTAACTAGCAAATTATGCAAATCATGTTTTCTGCAAATATTTAACAAAACACCAGCAGAACAAACTGTGTTTCTGAAAAACTATAAACTGCTCTTCATTTATTTGGGGCATTCCATAACTTCAGCTAATTATGGTTGTTAGCTGTAGATAAACACATTACTAAAATACCTTTTAGTGCCTTCAAAAGAAGAAATATGAAAGTTCTACAGTTATTAAATTGCTGATAAAAAAAGATTGAGAAAATAGATTTCTTTCCAAACTTGGAACAGAAGTGATGCCCCCAGCACCTGTAAATTATCATTTGCAAATTTCTGCTTTTAACAAGACAATTATTTGTTTGTGGCTATAGAAGTTACTATGAATCCATATTGACACCTTGCGGATAGCTTGGTCAAAGGCAAAGAGCAAATTCCATACTCATTTATCTTGGAATATGTTAGTGTTATTAGCTGTCTCATAATTAGGAATGTGTAGTGTTTCTGTTTGAAGCTCTTGTAGTAATTCTGTATTTTATGAAGGGGTTGTATCTAGCAATAGAGTTTGTGGATGTTAAAAAATAGATGTGCTTGATAGGTGAGAGTCAAAAAATAGTTGGGAGTTCACACCTATAAAATATCAGTCTTGACAAAACTGGTTAACATCAAATTTCTTTTTAACTGCTTAACTTTAGATGGGAAAAGTCCCACTATAGCAATCTACCCTCTAACCGTTGACATCCTAAGCTTAAATACAAGGATTTCAAACTGAAAAAGGGGAAATTTAGGTTAGATATACAGAAATTCTTTGCTGTGGGAGTGGTAAGGCATTGGGACAGGTTCCCCAGAGCAGTTGTGGATGCCCCACTGCTGGCAGCGTTTAAGGCCAAGTGGGACATTGAGGAAGTTGGTCTAGTGGGAGGTGGGCCTGCCTATGGCATTGGAGTTGGAACTAGACAATCTTTAAGGTCCTTTCCAATCCAAACCATTCTATGATTCTATGATGGTCTAATTCTATGAATTAAACTAAACTCCCTTTACCATTAAAGTTAACAATGTCTACCAAATCATTAAAGATCTCAGGAGATTTTTATGATTTTTATGATGTTCCAATCACAGTCCAATCCAGTGTGATGCTGGTAAAGACACCAAAGTTCCCTGTGTTCCTTTACTTCAAAGTAAAGTTTTTGAAGACCTTACCTATGCTGGCCTTACTGTACTTTTTATTTCACTCATTTACTCTTCTCCATGCATTTATTTGACTTGACTTTGCTGGGTAGTACAGGAAAGACAACACACAAAAAACAACTCAAAAAACAGGGTTCATAAATAAATTTGTTTTTCCTGCTGTGTAAGACAGTGATCAAAAAACAGATATGTCCTGCAAATTACAATTGTTGCTATCAAATGACGCTTTAATTATCATAAGATATGGTTGAAAGATCCTCACAGGAACATAAGGATGAGCTGTAGCCCACTGACAACTGATGGTTCCTGTATCACCAAGGGCAAGCTGTGCTGAATTAGACACGGTACCCACAACTATGGATGGCACTGCACATGACTTTGTGGGAAACTGCAGGACATACAGATAATACTATACTTTGTCCCTCTTGAAGACACAGTCTGTTCAGTGGGAGAACCAGTTAAGATGTGAATTAGTAAAGATTTGAAGAAAATAGATCAGGCCACAGTTGTTATTCTAGAGAAAATACAGGAACTACAGACAAACCTAAAGAGTATGCATTTCAATGAGTAATATTACTTCTAATCACTTCCAATTTATACTGCTAGAATTCTGAAGAGGTTTATCACTGTATAAATAGTTTGTAACTGATACTTTTTTTAACCACATTATACAGACTGAGTATAAATAACATTACAACATTTATATTTCATGTCATATTCGGAAATTCCTTTGCCAGGAAACTTTTTGGTCTACGGAACTGCAGAAAGCATTGCAACACGCAGAGATGTGCCATATGTGTCTAAATGGCTTATAGATCATTTGCAGAGTATAAGGAATTAGTTGTCAAGAGCTCAGTAGAAAAGAATGTTTTCTGTGGATAAGGACAAGCAAAAGGCAACCATTTTGCATCTGATAATAACAAGAAACATGAAGCAGTCCACTGAAAAGCAACAGGAGCCCGAGACTAAGATCCCCCACTATGGTTTTTTTTCCTTTCTTTTCTTTTTTTCTTTCTCTTTATATTTTCCTTTTTTTTCTATCCTTTCCTTTCCCACCCTCCAGTTTTCATTGTTTCTTTCTTTACATAATGTGTTTAGCTATCAAAACTATTCAAATGCCAAATCTTCTGTTTCAAATAAAATAAAAGGGTAACTTTAGACAAATAAGTTGATCTAATCCCTAGTATAAAGTGGTTTTCATAACCAGAAAAAAACTTTCTAAGTTTGTATGAACTTACTCTCCTTCCCTCCTTCCCCATCAAGCAGGCAAGTAATGATCCTTTCAGCTGCTACATAAAATGAAATGAATAATAGTGTCATAGCTGGTTTGTCTTAAGTGATTGCATCATGAGAGTAACTTCATCCCTTGGCCTTTACAGTTGTTTGGTATCACTTGATATGTTACATTTGTGTTCCTAAGAATTTTTCAGCTGATTCATCTCAGTTTTTCTTAGTTTTTATCTTTTTTTTTTTTCCCCCCAACTGGGAAGTATGAGAACAAAGGACAAAGTGCTCAGTGTTGCTGAATATAGGATTCTTTCACATTATCATAAAAAGAACATTTTTGTTGTTAGGGAACTATGTAAAAAAAATTCTAGAAGTTTCTAATTGAATGAAAACCACAGTGATTTCCATTCAAAGAACTGCTCACATAAATTTTGCAAAATCAAGAGATTAGGATTATAGTTATTTTTATTAAACAAAGAGTTAGAAACAATTAATCAGGACTCTTATTATGGCCTCCCTGAGAAGCATAGTTTTTGTGCATTCTTCTGAAATTTCTCGAAAACATTGCTACGATCAGGAATGCTCTATATTTTTAATCTCAAGTGTTAATGTTCCTTTGAGCAACATTTTTCTCTGGTTATTACTGAATTAGGATCTACTTCTAATTTTCTCGACAATGAAACTGGACAGCAGAATTGAAGTCCTGAGAAGGGACAGAGGGACTGAGCTAACACCCACTGGAGCTCATATCTAGTCTAACCTTATGCTGCGTGGATCCTGTACTGGTGGCCTAAGCAGGACTAACCTTTGATTTGCATGCTTTAGCAGGCAGAGGGACAAATATCAGTTGTGTAGAACTAAGGAGACCATTGCAGGGTAAAAAGTGCATCTGAAGTGTCACAGTTGTTTGCTTTGTTTGTTTGTGTTTTTAACAAAAGAAACTTACTGATTCATTAAGTTGTTTATTCCTTTATTCAATTGTCAGATAAAAATCCCAACATGATCTGTGTATCTGAATATATTTATATGTTGTTAAATATATGCATATCATGCATAAACATGTTAAATTATGGCTTCAGTATTAAGCTGGAGTGTCACTTAGGCAATGGAACCTTTCTTATGTTGGCAATATAGAAACAGCTACATATCAGCTTAAGCACTGAAATTAGTATCTGCATGGTAATGCTATTTTCAACCTTTATTAATGTACTTCAGTAAATTAAAACACGTTATCTTAGGCCTACCAAGTGTTAAGTAGAAGACACTGCTCAGCACGTTCTTAAGCAACTCAAATCTTTGCCTGAATTCCTTCCATAGATTAAAAGAATGTGAAGCAATAAATATTGCATATACAGGATGCACTGTCCAAAAAACAATCAGAGACAACCTACAAAAATAAATTCGAATATTTATAAATATTTTCCATCAAGGATTTATGAATTAGAATTTTTCTGGATAGCTGTGATATGTATTTGTAATGCTGAATAAACAATACAGTTTTTCTCTATATGGTTGCATACATAACTAAGGGTAAATCCTTTCTGTCTAGGGTTGTCATGTGTTGAGCACTGGAAAAATCTACACAGCAGATAGACTGGGAAAGAGAAGGAAAAGTCAGTGATCAGTATATAATTTCTGATTCTGTTTTCCATTCAAACACCACTCAAACAATCATTTAGGAAATCTAAGTCCTTCTCGCTGTAGCTGAACTGGCTTACTTCTGCGAGTCAGGTTATATGAGCTTGCTATGCAGAATATGAGCTATCTATTAGATTGCTGAACCATGACCAATATCAGTAACTAGAATAGCCAGCAATTAAGTTCTCTTCTTCAGTCATTTAAGACTTCAGATAATGGCCTGGAAAATTTGATGGCTTAAAATGTTGACACAAAAGAAAAAAAAAATTATATGTGCTAAATGTGATAGTAGTTTTTAACTGCCAAATTTCTACACATTTTCTTTGGATCTGTTGAGTGCTTAGAGTTTCTAAATCACTTCTAAAGCACTGCTTGCTTTCAGTTTAAAGTGTCAAGGCTGTGCAATAATACCATCTCTCATATTGTCAGAGTACTGAGTTCTTCATCTTCTTGGGTGATAGTGACCGCATGCTGTTGGATAAGTTGCTGCTTGGCAGATACCAGTGCCTGTCTGACTCCACTGCAGTCAGTTCAGGGGGGTATGTTAACTTTTTAATGGGGCCAAACTCATCAACCCTCCTTGAGGACATTTGTGAGGGCAGCACAGAATAGACAATGGTACTTGTGTACATGTCCGTGATCAGTGGATAGTGATTCATGGCGATGTCTAGACCCAGCCACTGTTTTAAGTACTAGTAAGAAGGAATCTGGGGAATGAGATCTAGACAGAAAGGAAAAGGAAAGGGAAAGGAATGAGGGAGGGTTGGAAGTTGAAAAGCAAGACATCAAGTATACATAAATTTATTGTGGGACCTGAGCATAAAGAAAATGGCATGGGACAAGGGGTGGAGACTGCACAGAGTCTGACTGTATTGGAGTTAACTTTCTTCACAGCAGTCTGTATGTTGCTGTGTTTGTGTTTGTGGTAAAACAGCGTTGATAACACACCAGTGTTATGGCTATTGCCAAACAATTCTTGCACAGTGCCAATAGTTTCTCTCTTTCCCACTCTGCCACATTCTTCTCCATCCAACTGAGTAGACTGATGCAAGAGGTTTTGGGACAGCATAGCCAGTGTAGCTGGCCCAAGTCAACCACAGGGATAATGACATCATGCTCAGCAATAAAACCTCAGGAAAAGGAGGCGGGGAGGGGGGGGAAGGGGCGGGAAAGAGTGAGAAATACAGAGAGAACTGCAAGGACAGAAGAGGAGGAAGATGGCAGAGCAGTACAGGGGAGACCCACAATGGAGCAGACTTTGCCTGAAGAATTGTAGCCCATGGAGAACTCGCACTCAAGGAGAGGAAAAATGTGAGAAGGGAGGAGCAACAGTGAGAAACTGCTATGTATTGATCATAAGCCCCAGTCTCACTATTGTGCCACTTGGATCAGTGGGATAAATCTATATGTGGGCATCTGCACATGCACTATATAAATGGGCTTCTGATCGATGGGTGAACTTGACCACTAAAACCATTGTGCAGGTTACCTATGAATGTGAAACATGCATAATAATTTAAGGAAGAAAAGGCTTTCTGGATACTGAATGGGATCAGTAAGAGAAGGTCTGACAGATGAATTGTATTGGACTACTGCCATGATTCACCAAGTCAATCACCATATGCTTACCATGGTGGAGGTAAATGCCAAGTGGTTGAAAAGAAAACCTTGCAATCCATGCCACTGTCCAAAACACCATTCTGTGCAAACCCTGTGACAATCTGACATCCCAGAATTGAGTCAGATGATGGAACTTATCTTTGAAATAACCTCGGAGATACCTGGGCCAGGAAATGCAGCACTGAGTGTATCACCCTATCTCCCGCCAGCCCCCAGAAAGATTGAACTGTTAAATACTAGTCAGTGAATGATGGGAGGTGAGGAATGGAAACATTGGCCTGTTACATGATAACAACAGTCACCTCAGAAACAGAGACACAGACAAGTCAGAGATGCCTAATGCTTTCTTTGCCTGTCTTCAAAACTGATGATGTGCTAAGGGGGTCCCATAGTCCTGAGCTGAAGGACCATAGATGAGAGAATGATAAATTCCCAGTTGACCCTGAAGTAGTGCAGGATATGGTGCTCAGCTGGAACAGTGTAAGTGTATGATCCCTGATGGGAATCATCTGAGAATGCCCTCAGAGCTGACTGATGTCATTTCAAAGCCTCTCTCAATGATTTTTTGACAGTCTTGGAAATTTGGAGAGGTCTCAGTTGACTGTAAGCTGGCTAATATTGTCCCAATTTTCAAGAAGGATGACCCTGGAAACTACAGACCTGTCAGTCGCACTTCAGTGGCTGGTAAAGTTATGGAGATTATTCTGGGAGGTATTGAAAAACAACTGAAGGACAAAACAGTCATTGGTCACAGCCAACATGACTTCATGAGGGGAAAGTACTGTCTTTCACCATATGCTTCTGGACACAATGTTCAGAACACGGCAGGATATACACATCACTAAGTGGGTGAACAATTGGACAGAGGTCAGGCACAAAGGATTATAGTGAATGGTGTAAAATCAGGCAGGTGACCTGTCACTAGTGGGGTTCTGCAGAGCCCCCTCTTAGGCCTTGTGCTCTTCAGCATCTTCATAAACAGCTAGGACGCAGGGCTCGAACAGATACTAAGTGATACTCCCAATGATACTAAATTGGGAGTAACTGTCGACTCCCTCAAAAGCAGAGAGGCCCTGCAAAAAGACCTTGACAATTGAGAGGGATGCTCAGTAATCAGCTGCATGAAGTTTAACAAAGACAGATGCCAGATTCTGCCCCTGGACTGTACGTACAGCGTGTGTAATGAGAGGCTGGAGAACAGCACCACAGAAATGGACCTGGGGGTCCTGGTCGATGTCAAGTTGAATATAAGTCAGCAGTGCCCTGGTAGCCAGGAGGGCCGACCGTGTCTTGGGGGGCATCAGGCACAGCATCGCCAGCCAGGTGAGGGAGGGGATTGTCTCGCTCCGCTCTGCACTGAGCCTGCCTCACCTTGGATACTGTGTGCAGTTCTGGGTTCCACAGCATAAGATATAAAGCTATTGGAGAGCATCCAAAGGAGGGTTACTAAGATGGTAAAGTGGAAATCATAGGAGGAGTGTCTGAAATCACTTGGCTTGTTCAGCTTGGAGAAGAGGAGACTGAGGGGAGACCTCACAGTTGTCTGCAAATTTCTAATGAGGGAGCAGGCATTGATCTCTTATTTCTGAATATCAGTGACAGGACCTGAGGGAATGGCTTGAAGTTGTGTCAGGGGAGGTTTAGGTTGGATATTGGAAAAAGGTTCTCCACACAGAGGGTGATTGGGCACTGGAAGAGGCTGCCCAGGGAAGTGGTCACAGCACCAAGCCAGACAGAGTTCAAGAAGCATTTGGACAATGCTCTCAGGCACATAGTGAGACTCTTGGGGTTGTCCTGTACTGGGCCAAGAATTGGACTTAAATGATCCTTATGCGTCCCTTCCAACTCAGGGTATCTTTTATAGCCTCACAGACAATGAGATTTGTAAGGTTAAAAAGCAGTTTATACTAACTTATATACATTGATGTCTTTTGTCATTTATTAATGTTAGATTTCCAAGTGAAAATAAGAACATTAAGACATAAATAACACTAAAATATAATTTAGGTAGGCAAGAAGGTTCAGTTCTAAAGCTTTTCAATTCCAGTGTAATTCTTCTCACTCGTTCAGGTCATAAAACAAATCTATTTGTCTGATACTACATAAGAGTAGATTGTGCCATTTATAACAGTCACTGCCTGCAGTTTTTGAGGAGAAATTAAATTATTTAACTGTTTCTCTGAGTTTCTAGTATGTGCTGACTACACTGCAAGGATAAAATAGCATATTGTAAGATATAGATCAGAAAATCAAAGAGCTTTATATAAGCTAGGAAATAGTCTCATACATTTCCATGCCTTATGGGGAGCTTTTAATTAACAGATTTTTGATATATTGTCAAATCTCAAACAAGTAAATGTAAATGTAATATTTCCTAATTTAAAAATGCATTATAATGAAATTTATCTCTAATCATGAATTCAAGATTCTACTTCATAAAACTAAAGCTGGATTTTGACAAGAAAAGTGTCCTGATTCTGGAATTGTCAATAGACTATTTCTACATCTACTTATGTACAAGCTACACTGGCCCCTGCCCTCAGAACACATAATGTTTCAGGGAAAGAGTCTAAAAAAAGGGTATTTTTATCAGTAATTCTTAAGATCTGATTCTTAATAACTGCAGTTTTCAAATCCAGACCTTCCATTGTAGAACTGTTACTCTTAAAGAGTAAATGTGACCAAGCTCTTGCAAATCTCCATTCTGGGTAAGCAGTTGATATGTATTACTTATCTTATATTGGTCACATCTCTTTGAAACTACCAGATTCACATGAAGGAAAATGATATGAGCTGCCTCACAAACTAATGTAAAGATTAATTACAGTAGTAGGGGCAAAAGTGAACTGATTTACATACTTCCAAAAGTAACAACTGTAAAATATTCTTCAAAGGAAATGATCACTGACTTGATGAACTGAGAGACAGAAATGTATTTGCTATGAGCTGCCTTTATCTTCAAGAGTGAATATAAGAATGGTAAATTTGCATAAAAATCTAAACTGTGGATCTCAACATTAACTGCTAATTGAATACTCCTGATTAGAATTTTAATCCTTGAAAGCAATTACATTTTCGTCTGAAGCCATTTCTTGACTGATTCCTTCAGTAAAGATGCTTAGAACTCTTTGGTAATAATTTTAGCAGTGTTAAACTGGTGCCTGTTCGCACATCAGCCCCCTGGGAATGGCCAATTATGAGTATTATCTACAGTCAGGACTTTGGACTGGCTCCACATTCATGTGAACCTATTTCTTCCCAGGACTGAGAACACAGCTGGCAGTTGAACAAAATATGCTGATGTGGCAGGCTGGGACAAGTCAAAATGGTGAACTTTTGGAGATAAATAATATTAATTGTAAAAAGAAGTTACTTCTATTTTAGCTGCTTCAAGAAGATAGGCTCCTTTCTTCCCCTCCATTTTAAAATGCAAAGGAACATATGCTGCAGTTCATTATTTGAGATAAAGCAGAGGGAATTGTTTTTAGCCACATTTCATTATGAAACTCTAATGCCCTCCAAAATAAATTACTATAAACTAGTAGGAGATGTAAAGAATACTGGAGATTCTCACGTGGGGTGGGGGGGTGAAGTTATGCTTTCCAACTGGTGCTAGAGGACATTTTTTAATATTTTTTGTTTGTTCGAGGTGCAGCTTTTTGTTTATTGGCTTGTTTGTGTACTTGTTTTAACTAGAAAATGAATTAGTTAATCAGACAGGAATTACCTGTTTATTAGAAGAACACCCTCCACTGCACTCTGTACCCAACTCGATTTATCTTTTGTGCTTATGTAATTCTGATGACAATAGGGATTTGCTGGAATTTAAACCCAAATTCTGATTTGGGCAAAAGGAAGAATCTTAGATGCAAGCCTTGTGAAGAGGGTCTTGGCACATTATTTCTCAACACTACGAAGAAGAATTTTCTTCCATGCATTCCATTTTGGCACAATTTGTTTATTATTTTTAAGGGCTAGCCTGTCTTTGAACTTACATCTCTCTGATTTTTTATTGGGAATCCTGTGCAAGATTTACAGGAAAAATGATTTTGTTTGGGGGGATTTTCTTATCACAGCAGCAAACTCCTTTCTTCCTAGCACATCAGGGTGTTTTTACTACCTCTTATACTAGTAGTACCTCTTTGAAGGGTCACTACCATTTAAACTGTAATCTCAGAAATCTCATTTAAAGTGGTGCCTGGATCATACTGGCACTCAGACTATTTAGATGAAGACAGAATCTTTGCCCTGTTTTTTTTTTTCTCCAAGAGTATGTTTAACTTTCTGTACTTATGTATATCCTCCAGAATAAGTGGAGCAAATGAAAGGGTGGGTCTTTTTATTGGCTTCAATACTCTTTGGGAAAATTTAAAAGTGGTTTTAAAGTAATGATTTTGGCATCCCTCCTCTTTATTATTTAAAGACTTCTAAAGTGTTTCTGTGATTCCTCAGTGTACATGGAGTAAGTTCTTTTCTTCCTTTTCATGCAAGCAAAAAGATTCAATGTGAGTATGTGCCTTCCTTAAAACCAGCAATTCTTAAACATTTTTAAGAATTTTAATGATAGAGGTTTTGTGATTTGAGCTTGGTCTAGTGTATTCAGAGACAGAGTAGCAGATTTTCATCCTGAGGGGTTTTTCTTTTTCCTTCCTTAGTTTTTGCTATCTAATATAGAACAAACAAGTTAAATGTTACTTTAAGTTCAATAATAGTTATAGGGGAAAGGATGGGGATGCGTGTAGTTCCACCACGAGATAACCATACCATGTCAAACAAATCTGATCTTGTACATAAAGTTACTCTAATAAACAACGTTGAAGTGTTCCAAAGCCCAGGAAAATGAGAATAAGAGAGCATTTTCTGGCTCTAGTTAAGAATATTACTTTACTTAAAGGTGATAGACCAACAGAGCTATGTAACAAAAAGAAATAGTTTCATGGAAGTTCAAGAGTCTGTATTTTAATGCTACTTGCTAAACTTCTTTTAGAAGCTAATTTTTTCAGTGAATGTACAGCAAGAGCGTGGTTAATTTTAATCCCTCATACCTTACTTCCTGATATCTGATTTTTGGTTACTTTCTGAATGGTTTACTTGTAGTAGATCTTCTTTAAAATATAACAATCCTTCCTCTCTCAAGTTATGTGATGACAGTTGTATTGTTAATGTTTTAAATTTTTCATTATAGAATAAAACTTCTTTGCAACATAGAGGGAGTGGTTTCAAAAAACACATGTCTTTCTTCTGACTTCTGACTTGTGTCTTCTTTCTCTGTGATAATAGCAGTTGAAATGGAGTATCCAATAAAAGGGATATGATCTGAGTATGTGGTTGCCAAGTGTTCTTAATCTTCACAGAGCAGAAGTCAGTAAAATGAAGGTTAAGAATATATATGGTTTTTTCGACGTTCTGTCAAGAAATATCTGTCTTAACAAGTATTCTGGAAATTCTGGTTTAGGTGACCAGTTCTTACTGGTTGTTGTGTGAGACATTAACAGCAGCTGATATTAATACATGAAACTGTGAATAATGTAAACTTATTAAGTGTGCTGTTACCATAGAAATTCGAGTTCTTTAATAATTAATGCTTTGTTAAAAGTGAAAAGCATTTAACGCATGTGTTTGTTGTGAGCAATTTATTTTCAAGACAGTTTTTTAACATTTTTATAACCATTCAATTAAAAATAAAACATAATATCAAAATTTATCCACTCCCAAGAATGGAGTATGTCCCACTAAAACACATACTAATTAAAAAACATCTACACCTTCATTAACAGAGATTAAGCTCTTTTCTATCTGTACTGAGTAAGAGGAAAGATCTACTTTGAAATAACAAGGTACATGTTACTAGCAATAGAACACAGAATGGAAACATTTTTTTTTAACATTGCTCCATAAAATATAGTTCTAACTTTGAACTATCATTCTCTGGATATTTTTATATTCTATGCCTGTTCTTCCATGAGCATCCACTGGAGGTAACTGTAGTATTCTTCTTAAGACATTTAATATTGTTCAGAGTTATGCTACTCAAAAGATCTATATATATATAAAAAACTGATGTCAGATGACTGTTATAAGTCAGTTCACTGTATTACATTTGGAGGAAGAGAAGAGCCTTGTGCAGTTGCGTGTCATGCAGTAAATGCGTATAAATTGTGGTGTGGATGGGAACATCATCCCCTGAGCACTCTTTTAAATCTGAAAGGTATATTAAAAGCAACTGTTCTGGCTGTTCGGAATTCTCAGTCATAATACCACAGAACTAAAATGAGGTTGCACATTGTACAAGGGTATAAAATACCTTTTGTTCTGCAGGAAACAGAACACAAGGCATATGGCTATTTTGGATTATGCAAGACACGTGACTGCAACTGGATTAAAATCCTGCCTTTTTAACTCTATCTATCCACACCTTTTGCCAAAAGAGGTTAAGCATTCCAAGAGCGAGCAACAAATTTGACATGTACCTTTCAGTCTTCAGTGCATTGCAGTAGTTTTTGCTCAGGCAGCTCCTGGAACAGTGTGGCCTTACCAGCCCAATGACCGTGAACGGCCACTTTCACTGCCTTAGCCAAAACCCCTTTTGCCTTCACCTAGCAGTTAAATTCACAAAGCATACTCTGCCACATTCACCTCCACAGTTAATAAAACACAAGTGGCTGAAGGCCCAAAGAACATTTTGTGAAAGTGGCACTAGAGGCTTGCTCAGACTGTATTTCCTTCCCTAGTCGTCTGTTCCAGGTGGCTTGCAGAGACATGACAAGGGAAGAATGAGGCCTTTCATCGGTCCTGATGTGGCTCTCTCTGGCTCAGATGCAAGAGACACAGTTGTTTTCTGTTTGATTGGTGTAGTTTGTGTTTTACTTAAAGGCCTAGTAATATTTTGAAAACAATGATAATGTTGAGAACAGCATTTATGGAAGCTTTTGGAGATTCGTAATGTTTACTCTGGGCATGACCTTTTCTAATCACCCAAGACTGCAGGTGGGAATCCCTGATGTAGCCTCCTACTCCCTTCTCTCTTTCCCCAAGAAATCCTCTGAACTCATCTTTCTATTTCATGAAGTACTAAGAAGCTCTCAACAATTAATTCAGGTGGTTTGCTGTGTGATTCTCAGCACTCTTACTTTTTGAAAGTGGAGACTGTGAGAGGTACAGCTTTTGAGATCATTGCAATACCACCAGATTGGGTTATTTTATTTGGTTCAAAAGGAGAAACACTGTTTGGTGATTCTGAACAATTTTGTTGTGCATTGTAGGGATGGTCTTATAGAGATCTGTTCAATATTTCTAAATTCAGTCTGTGAAATTCCAAAACATTCACTGTGAAGTTTTTCTAAGGAAGCATTTCTGCTATTTTGCCATGTATTGAAATTCTTATTAAACTTTATGAATGACACTCTGAAAACAGGGCACATTAATCAAAATGTTTGTTATAGTATCAGATCATCTATTCAGTAATTATTTACAACAAGCCTAAGGCTGTTCTTTGAAAAAACTGCATGAGAAAACTACATTCATCTGCTCTAGCTTAACCCCTGAGAATTGCTTGTACCTCACTGAAGGAGCAGCAAGTAAAGCAAAAACTAGGCAAGAAATAAAGTTGAGCACTTGATTGGAAAAAGATTTGTAATATAAAACCTAGAGAAACAAGATTTTTTTCTCTTTCAGTAACCTCACTGTTTTCATCTACAGAGAGGACAGTGGGCAGCACTATAACCCAATAGAATAGCTGTACTTATATATTGATACTAATTAAAAATAAATTGAATCACTAAATCATAAGAGGTTTATCTTTATACCATGACTACACATTTGTTTCCATAATGGTACTGCAGGAGTTGTTCTTGCTCATCACTTGCTTCTGGCTCAGAAACTACCTGGTCATCAACACCAAAAAAAGTCTTCTACTACTGAGTTCATAGAGGTAAAACAGTCAATTCTATGAGCCACAGATAATACCCCAAATTTCTTGGATACTCTGTCTTGCATATTTAGAAACACTGCTTTAAACAAATAGGAAATGTCATATAAATCTAAATAGAGATTTAAAATTTTACCCAATCTATGTCAGATATGCCAACATATTTTAAGTGCAGTTTTACTCTTCTAGCAGTACACATCATACAAACTGCCACATAGGACCTGCTGAAAGAGAACTATGTCCTGTTTTGAGCTAAGCAGGATTACTCCCATTTTAGCCTGAAGCCTACTATTTCTGTATTCTATAGGTACTGCTGCTGACAGGTCTGTGATGAAGTGCTCACCATCCTTGTTTCAAAATCCTTTCCTGAAATTAAACTCTTAATCTACAGGGAAACTTCCAAGCAATATTGTGTTGCTTCTTTATTGTCATATTATGCTGCAATACAGTAAGGAAGTTCACGTTAAAGTAATTTTTTTTTTCTTTGCTCAAAACCTGTCATTTTCACTGGGGAGAAGCTGTTCTGTGGAAATATTTTCTGCAGAATTTTTTTACATTCAAGTTGGACTTGTTGAAATTAAAAAAATAGTAAGGATTTCGCTTACTGATAAGTATCCAGTGAACCTGTAGCTTAATGTACTTATTCCTTCCACAAGGATCTTGAACATCATCTAGTCCAACCTTCGCTGCCATGGGCAGGGCCACCTTCCACTAAACCAGGTTGCTCCAAGCCCCACACAATCTGACCTTGAACACGTTCAGGGATGGGGCATCCACAACTTCTTTGTGCAACCTGTTCCATTGCCTAACCACCTCCACCATAAAAAAAAAAAAAAAAACAAACCTCCTTCTATCTAGCCTGAATTCGCCCTTTCTCAGTTTATAGCCATTCCCCCTTGACCTATAACTACCTGCCCTTGTAAGAAGTCCCTTTCCATTTCTTGCGGGCCCCATTTAGGTACTGGAAAGTGCTTTCAAGTCTCCTTGAAGTCGTCTTTTCTTCAGAATGAACAACCTCAAGTCTCTGCTCATCAGGAGAAGTGCTCCAGCCCTCTGATAATTTTTTTGGAGTTCCTCTGGACATGCTCCAGCAGGTGTCCTTATGCTGGGGGTCCCAGAACTGAACGCATCAGACTGTTGTGCAATAACAATTAGGGAAGCAATTTATTTATTTATTTCAGTTCATCTGTTACCTTTGAGTGCAGTTAAAATTTACAGAAGGAAATACATGAAAATACATGAAACAGATGAAATTATGCCATTTTAATTAGAAAAACTTTTTTATGATGATCATATTTGTTGTTCATCCAGACACACCTTGACTGTTTTAGAGCAATGCATTTAAATCTTTTCACAGGCTCCCAACTGAGATTACAAAGAGGATCTGCATATTCAAATTAGAGTTGGTTACTGACAGTAACCAGCTTGCACAGTGAAACAGCTAAAATAAAGTGGTTAGTCTGACTTCAGTCTTGGAAAGATATTCATATAGTGGGAGACAGGGATGGTAGTTGAAACCCAAAGAAATTTTTTTTTTAAATGCTGTTCCAACATGTGCTGTTTCTATTTAGTTCTTCCACTGATAAAAATTATCTAAAAGTAATAAATGTTATGGCTGTGTCTTCTTAAAAAAAGGCTAAGCTAAAGACATATATTTGGCACTTTAATATTTGTGTGCTGAGTAATAAAAATAGATAGTGATTAGCTTCTGAATTATATTAAAGAATCTTTCTAAAAATGCTGCAATGATGGAAGAAATTATAAATGCGCAGCTGATTTGGCACAATTCAGAAATAGTATAAAATATACATTTCAGTTTTGAGATGACTGAATGATCTTAAATTTCTCCTGTCTCTGATACCTGGAGATAGTTTTATCTTCCAGAATAGTGTTCTTCAGTGAAAGTTCATTCCACTCAAATTGAGGTTGCCGCTAGATCATGTCACCATTTAAATTACCATGAAGAACATTTCCCTCCCCTAAGTAACAGTTTACCATATTTTTTGCTGCTTTATTAGTGTTTGTCCTTCTGTCTTCTGCTCCACATGGCAATCTTATGGGTATTTTTAATATTAAGTGAACAGAAGATACTCTGTTTATGAAGAGAGATTTCAAAAATCAGGATTATTTGCTTTGCCTAGAGAGATTTGGAGGCAACAGAAGTAATTACGAAATGCAGAGAAAGCACTGAATGGCTGGTAAAACACACATTTAAAACTGTCTGGATGCAGTACACAGAGAATTCTACATAAGTCCTTAGCTTTTCAAATAGCATAATGTGAATAATAAATATAAAATCCATCTAAGTCTGGAAGAATGAGGAAAATGGAAGCAGCCTCTGGTTGCTTACTTGATGAAATGTTACTGAGAGGCAAAAATTATCTCCACAAAATGGAGTACTCCTGAATATTTATTTTTAATTTGGGAAAACAACAATTCAGTTTAGTGAATTTTGACATCTGAATACATAACGGGGAAATGGTTCTGAAAAGGGAATGTCTTTATGAGTTTTCAATTTTTGATTTGTGAAAAGCTGAGAATTAAAATGATCAGAAGTATCAGAAACTCATCAAAGTCTCCAATCTCTCAGTAAGGACTAATGAGCTGCCAAAAACTGGTGCCCCTTAAAAGAAACCCTAAAACAAAACAAAAAAGTCTGTGTCAATCTTTTATTAATATTAAATAACTTATTTTCCCAATGCTTGTCAAAAAAATGTTTGACTGCCAAACAGATATGCAAATATATCGCACATAGAGTTGAGAATAATGTATTCTCCACACATAATTAGTCCCTTTCAGTGTGAAAGGATCAAATTTCAGGCTGAGGTCAGCTATCCATCCTCCATTTTCTCAGGTATACAGAGTTGGCGCTGGGAATTGCATTAGCCCAGTGGTGAGGTAGGAGCAAAACCAGATTTAGCAGAGAGCCTGGACAGGCTGGCACATGTATTTGCTCTGCAAAGGAAAGAAGATGCTTCAGGCAGAAGTTAGCCAAAGTTGGCAGGTCACATTAAGTCTGACGTTGTCACTTATCAGGCTGGCCTCAACAAAGAACGGACAGCTGTGTTCTTTCTTTAATTTTCTTTTTTTTTTTTTTTTTTTTTTTTTTAATGAAAAATACGAAGTTTTGTGAGTATATTGGTTTAATCAATAGCTGAGTGCAGAATGCTATAGCTTTCTAGTTTTGGAGAAAGCTCCACTTATTTCATCATTCTCACTCTGGTCCTGAGAGATTGAGGACATAGTTAAGACACCCATGTTCTATGATTAGATATGCAGTCTAATCATGAATCTAAGATGGCTTTGGAGGAGGATGCTTGAGTTCATGCTACAGCAGAATGGTCATTAACAGAAAACCAGGGTTTAGATCATGGAAATTCAGTTGGTTAGTGCTCAGAAATAGGTGGATAGTGCCATTAGAAATAACACTCATGCTGTTTATTTGACTAAGGCAAACCTAACTTTGTGCTTGATGGATAGACAATCCACAACAATGCAAACACTTTGCCCTGCTTTTGTGGCCAAGGTGAGAGGATTTCTGTTCTTGCAGTTTTTTCAGCATATTGGCATCAAAATAATAAGTCATTCTCATGGCCACTCTCACACTGCTATTTGTGATTTCCATTTACCCTGCCAGGGATTATGTTAGACTCCCCCACCACTAACTGTCCTTACATTGGCACATTAATTTCTTCTCAGATCCCCTGTAAATTCAAGAGGTTTTGCTTTCCTGTTGGGAGGCCTCTCTCTTATACCATTCAGGACTCAGGGCTGGTACTTGTCTTCCCTGTCTATATCAGTTTCTATTTCTTTAAATTAAAATGTTTTTCGCTGGAAAGGCTATTTTTTTTTACCAAATAAGTTTCATCGTGTTGCATTCCTCATCTATCATGCCACCAAAATTTGTATCATATGAAAATTATATCAGCAATATTTACTTCTAAATCATTTTGATGCCCCATATTGTATGACCACAACTCCACTTATATTTTTTCAAATTTTATTTTACTTTTTAGCTACCTGCATACACACAAATCCAGAAAAAAAAAGAATGATAATTATGTGGATTCATCCTGTGTGTGCAATGTGGTCTGTGCAGTAGTTTTTGTATTACAAGGTAGCAGTAGGCAAGAGTTTCTTGCTGTGAATGATACTTGTTAGGAATCTGTTTTGCTTAATAGAAGACTGCTACCTGTAGAAATATCTATTCAATAACTATGTTTTTCAGTAGTACCTGTAGTGTTCAGTACATCGTCTTATGTGTTTTTTTTAACCATATTTCCAAATGTGAAAACAATACATTTTTGTGTCAAAGTGGGTTTATACTTTTTAAAATGAGAAGGGAGAGTTTCAAGTGGAATTTTGGGTTATTTTTTCCAAAGATTTGATTGAATACATTGAGTGTTTGTTTTCAGGTTATGAAGAACCCAACCTGAACTTCTAAATATAGTAAATTTATTCCTATGAGTTAGGAAAGCGTAACTTCAACATCTGATAAATAGCTCATGTCCGTCACATACTAGGGAAAAAAAAAAATCACAAGACCAGTGGTCTTTTACAGTTTAATAGGTAGCAACAGATTATTCTAAGTTATTCATATTATGCAATGAAGATACAATCTTTGTTTGCCCAACTGGACCAAAAAACAAGGATTAGCCACCAGTGATTTCCTGTAAAACCAGAACTCATTTTAAGTGAGGCATTCTATCATCACTGTAAGCTCATATTTTGCTTATCAACTTCTGCCAACTCTTTATTCTATAAAGAGAAAGCTCCACTTGTTTACTTCAAGTCCTTAAAATCTTCACTTGTGAAAATTCTTTATGTTGTCTTTGGTTCACAAAAAAAGTCTTCTTTTTCTTCTCTTTCTCCTTTTATTTTTTTTTTTCTTTCCCCTGGAGATTGGCACTCCAATAGTATATTTCTTATCATCTAAGACTTGAGATGACCAAACTTTGTCATTTAACAGCTCTGCAATTTTTCTAGTGCACATAGAGAGAGCTAGTCAAAGGCGCTGTGTTTTTGTTCATCACACTTTTTTGGAAAGTATCTTGTCTGACTTTGAAGCCTTCCTCTCCCTAGGATTTTTTTAAAAACCTTTATTTGTAAGCAAGTGAACACCAAAAGAAAAGTTTGGAACTGGTTTTTTTTAACTCCTTTTTCAATTTTCTGCCTCCAGAAATCAATAAGTGCTTAACTGAGCCTTTAAGGTACTAGGGCATGCTGAGGATGGTGTGGATTCACATTCCTCCATCAGGCACTCTGGGAGGCATTATGCCTCCGGTAAGCACCATACTCTGTACAACTGTGGAGCGCTGCCTGCTGCTTGCTTCCCTAATTGCTGCTCATGTGCTTCCTTACACAGTGAGCAGCTTCTGATGATTATTGAGTGGAGACCATGACCCCATTTCATCTGTACCCCTTTTAGGGCTGCTGCTGTTAGTAGCACTAAACAAAAGCTTTTTCTGGTTTATTTTTATCATGCATATGGTGCATGTCAGAGATTTACAGAGTTCTGCTTCCCTAAAAGGCAGTTCCTAAGAGCTTAACTGATTCATTAGGGCATATATTATTATTAGAGATCTAGTACTAAAATAATTAGAGCTTACAAAACAGGAATGTAAAAGAGCCAAAAGATTTATTCTTTTCCTTTTCATTGCTTCTTGCCTTCTAAAATGTGAACAATATGGAAAAGCTATTTTTAGAAAGCTTTTAGATTCTTATTTATTGAGTAAGCATCAAGATAAGTCACTGAATGTCATCAATCCTTCTGATGAAATTTTCTAATTGATGTTGCAAAAATATATGTTGGTTTCTTTGAAGTTCAACCATGATAAATAGAGGTGTCTATTTTAGGGACCTCAGTCACCAGATGCTAAAGAGATAAAAAAGGTAACATTCAAACCGAAAGACTGTGTTTCTCTTTAAGGCCATCAGAACTAAATTGTCTTGCAATTCAGAAAATACATACTTCCTCTTCTGTCAGGGGGGAAAAAAAGCTCTATGAAAATCGATCAAGAAACAGCTGAAAATAAATAAAACCTGGCAGGTTTGGGGATTTTGTTTTCTCGTGGTTTTGCATTTGTTTGGTTTAGGAGTTTTTTTAAGAGATTTCAGAATGTTCATTAGCTTTGCTAGTGTTTGATATCTATTCATGTTCTTTATCTCTTCACACAGAGGTCTACGGCATAGTGCAATTATGAACTAGAAAGAAAGGACTGAGGTACAAGAAAACTTAGCAGCGATAAAATGTGCTTTAAGGAGTTACTTTGTTAAAAATATGGAAGGTCTTAACGCACAGCAGTGCTGTGAATATTTCAGAGGGTGTAAGAATTAGATGATCAACTTTGACACACACACACAAAAAAAGCCACATAAAAAGTAGGTTTTACCACAGAAAATATTGAAACAAATCCGTACAATAGGAAGCCCCTACGCGAAAATTGAAAAATGATGAAATCACTTTTCCTGCAAGGAGCTGTCTTTGGCAAACACACTCGTTTCCCATGGAAGGTGATCTTTATGGGGCAGGGGGAAGAAGAGAGAGAAAAATCCAGCAGTAACTATCCTGCCCCTTTCCCAAAATCTTGGAATATCTTGCTATCTGAAGGAGTACATGAAGGAGTGGTGTAGAAGGAGGCAGGTTACTGTTTTTTGTGGAACTGATGCCAAGGCTCAGTGCTTTGCCCTTCCACATGTTCCTTCTCAAGTGCTGACACTTGCTTCAAGCCAATAGTGGGATTTACACTGAGTCTGAGCAGGCAATTGGTTTGTGAATTGCAATGACCCAGGGTGAGAAGTGTCCTTACAGAGTTTTGTAAAGGAAACAATTCTCTGACTTAGCTCATAAGTAGCTAAAAACTGACTTTGATCTGTGAAGGGTGTTTGCTTATATAGGAATAATATCCTCAGAGGAACTGTTCGCTTTGAGTGTAAAAGATTGTTTTAATAATACATTCAAGCTCTGCTCAGAAAAGATACTTCATAACAAGTTAACTAGCTTTGAAATCACAAACAGATACATTTTTGGATCCAGATGTTTAATAGAGTGTGTGCACTTAGCATAATAGATGCACAGATAATTAAAAAAATTCCTACCTTAATTTCTATGTTTATGAGCGAAGCTGGTCAAACAGTTAACACTGACAGATGATGCCTTTCTTCCCCAGGCGACTACTTTGCTGTAATGATCACTTTTTCTAGAAACAGACTGATTTCAAGGAGACACTATCAGATCTAGGATAGACCCTTTTGGGAGAAATGGGAATGGAAAATGGAGAACAGAAAAAGCAGATGATACAGTAACTGGCACAGAATGAAAAAAATTCAAGTTTAGGTTTCTTGTTCAGTCCCTTGCCCAAGTCTGTTCTTGAATGAATAATTATTTGTGAATAAATAATGGTAAGGGAGAGAAGGCAAAGTTCAGAAAGTTCTTCTTTGACCACAAGAGGATACCAGGGTATATGTCCAAACTCAAACTAGCTCTTTGCTTTAGAATAGTGGGTATTGGCTACTAAAGAATGAAACTGTCTCAGCCAATTTTTCAAGACTTAAGTTGTCACAGAAATTGAAAAAACTGCTGTCGTCTCTGATCTATTTGCTTTCTCACATATCTGTTTTCTAATATCACAAGGTATTTATTTGGGGTCTTTAACATTCAATCATTCTCAGTAATGTCAAACAATCAGTCAAGTGCATTTGAGGGTCGTATCGAAAGGTGTCATTGGATTTTTTTTTTGTTAAAGAGAATTAAAGAAAAAATCCAACCCAAAACACTTGGACATTCATCAACACATAGAAAATTTATATTATTTTATATTTATATTAATAAAAATAATATAATAAATTAATATTTCAGACTACATATGTGTCATGAAAGTGTTTTGCTATTTGAAAATAAAATTTCAGGACTGGAAACAAATGTGAATAGAAATAACTCTAGATTTTGAATTATTTTTGGTGTTATGATCCCTTCTAAATCAGTTTTTTCCTGGTTGCTGTTTGCTCAAGGTACCTGTAAAAATATCCTGATTTGCTTCTTTCTCAGCAAATCAATAGTATTTGTGGAGTGATGAATGAAGATATTTAAAAGACAGAAGTTATAGAAACATATTCTTTTATGTAACAACTATTAATAAAAGGAAAACCCACTTTAATGTATAGAAATATATAGCTTATTGCATATGCTATATATGTGGGTCTTTTCTATATGGACATTACATAAAAGTAAAAGAATATTGAAGGACTAACTGAATTCAATAGTCCCTTTCTATGGGGTAGGAAAACAATGGGCTTAAGACAGTGTAGTATTGAAAGTTTCTGTCAAGATTTTAAATATATACAATAACTATGGTGTGTGAATTAAGTTCATAGAAAACAATTCAGAAATTAAACATCTATGAACTTGTGATTCAAGAGCAGAATGGTTTGCTTGTAGTAGGTATCTCTTTCAAATTAAGATTTGCCACACCTAGGCAAGGTGGATTTAAGTACATACACCATTACACATCAATATCTCAGTCCTTAGAATCCTATATCTGTGCACTGGAATCCTTTATGTGGAAAACAACTAACAAGAGATTTTTTTATTTTTTTTTTAATATTGCTGGAAGGAAATGATAAAGAGTTTATGATGCTGTTAAACTGCTTTACATTTTACTTTGGAATAAATTCCAGAGCTGAAGCCTGTGTCCTGGTTTCCTCTGGGATAATACAGTAATTTTCTCCACAGTTTAAATTAATGTGACTTTGGAATAGAACCTCCAGTAAATCATCAGAGAAATATTATCTTCAACTGAGGTGAGCCAAATTACCTCAAGCAAGAATCTTTTGCAGAGTGGATGAAGTTACAATTTAAATGCAATATCCTACCTATGCTCCCAAACTAAGTAGAGAGAAATTACGGAAATAACAGCTGACATTTAGATCCTTATTTAGGAATGCACTGGAGGCAGGTTGTTCCAATTCCAGTTGTTGTAATTGCTGTAATTGACAGTCTTATGGTTTGTGAGAAATGTTTTGTCCTGTGAGAAGCAATGTTTACTTGTGGTAAACAACAATATCCCTGTCTGAGTTCACAGAAACCAGCACCACTTTCTAGAGCTAGATTAACTACATTAAAGGGGCTTGTATAGTCACTGGATGCCATAATTTCAAGGTGTGTTTGGAAGTCATGGAAGTAGCTGCCTGTAACAAACAGGATAAGCTTTATGAAGAGAAAGCAGAAAGGCAACTTAAAAAAAGAAAAAGAAACCCCAAAGAAACCCAAACAAAATTAAAAAAAAAAAAAAAACACCAAAAAATAACAAAACTAAATAAAGTAAAAGCAACAACCACCCTCAAACTTATTTAGTGGTATTGAATGTTTTCTTTGCATAGCATCCGCTTTCTGCAGAGACCATCTCTGTCCTTAAGCAAAGATTTCATACAGAAGATTGAAGAGTTAACTGCTGTTACCCTTAGTATATGAAAAGTGCTGGATTTTAAATCACAAGGCTCCTTCCTTAGGAGCTCCATATTTATACGTTGAGATTAAACTAAAGTAGCACCACCATCTGTCACTGTGCCACGTTGTGATTCCACAGCACCAGCACAGTGTCCTTGGGAGTATCAGGTAGGAAAACAGGAGGAGAAACAAGACAGATGTAGTCAATATACCAAAAGTACAAGTTCAATAAACCCAAAGCATGTTGTACTTTAAAGATAGTCTTTATAATTGAACTTAGATAGTCATGGTTACTGTACACTAAACCTTTACTCACAATCTTTGTAATAGCTGCTTGTCTGCATTAAGGTAAACACATCTCTGCCTTGTTCATTGTTCATTGCAACGGATTTTTGTAAAAGGCCAGGTGCACTACAGCTGTCTCAGAAAGTCATGCCTGTAAAACTTTCATTCTACTTGTTTTGTCATACCTAAAACTGCAATATATGTAACTTTAGAATGATGTTGAATTATATAGAATACTTCATAGTATTATAGGATTTTGCATTAGATTGTATAATTAAAAATAACACATGCAAATATCTTCAAAGTCTAATGCTAAACAGATACTATGGATAAAAAATATTGAAAAAATTTATCCTTGACTTAATAATTACGTTTGCTGCAACCATAAAGGGATAAGTAACATAATGATTTTTTTCTTTTTACTCTAGAATGTATTTTAATTTCTTTTAAATCTTAATTTTACATATATACATCACATTTCTTTCCTTTTTCACACATGGAGGTATAAGGTTTCCAGCAATCCTTAGGAGAGAGTAGAGTGACTGGAAAGCTGCACAGTGGAAAAAAAACTGATTGACAGCAGTGTGCCCAGGTGGCCAAGAAGGCCAATGGCATCCTGGCCTGTATCAAAAATGGTGTGGCCAGCAAGACCAGGGAAGTGATTGTCCCTCTGTACTCAGCTCTGATGAGACTGCACCTTGAGTATTGTGTTCAGTACTACAAGAGCTACTACACTGAGGTGCTGGAGCATGTACATAGAAGGGCAACGGAGCTGGTGAAGGGTCTAGAGAGTAAGTCATATGAGGAATGGTGGAGGGAGCTGGGGTTGTTTAGCCTGGAGAAAAGGAGGCTCATGGGAAACTTTATTGCTCTCTTCAACTACCTGAAAGGAGGCTGTGGCAAGTAAGAAGTGACAGGACAAGAGGACATAGCCTCAAGCTGTGCCATGAGAGGTTTAGGTTGGACATCAGAAAGAATTTCTTCACTGAGAGTGGTTCAGAATTGGAACAGACTGCCCAGGGAAGTGGTGGAGTCACTATCTCTGGAAGTGTTCAAGAAATGAGTAAACTGGTAGCATTTAGTGTGATAAATGATGCTTTGTGTTTGTTCATGAAACCAGGAAGATTAAGAAACCACTGTGCAGAAGTGGGCAGAGTACATTCTGTAAGGC
>JAWWEU010000081.1:108483977-108496994 GCA_035583155.1 Acropternis orthonyx
TTCTTATCTCAGAAGTTCCCAAACACCCAGCTTGTAGCCTGAGGGGTCAGGTGTGCCCCGGTAAGCTGCTGCAAATGATCCATTGTTAGCAGTTCATGAGGGTGCCTAGGTGGAACTCTTTTCTGTGGGGCATGCAGTCTCTTTCCTGGTTCCAGGTTTAAAAGGAGAGAGGAGGTGATCCCTCTGAGGTGCAGGGTTGACAGATGAAAGAAAAATTCCAAGATTTTAAATCCATAACACTCTGTGAATTGCATTGTCAGAAATTTATGCAAGATGGCAGGCAATTGATTCAGCAAGAGAAGTGATGGGTTTGCCCTCCTGTCTGTCACCAAAAACAAAGAAAAATCTCTCTCTTTTAAAATCATACCAGCTCTATATATGCATTAGTTAATCTCTCCTCAGGCAGGTGTCTGATAAAAAGAATTCCGTAATATCAATAATGTAATGGAGTAGTACACAAAAGGCAAATCTTAGAAGACTGGCTTTGGAAAGATTAAGATAGTTGTTTACATTAATAATCCGTTATGCATCAGTGGAAGAATATTGATAAATTCTCGTCAAGTATTGACTGAGAAACTGTAAATCTGTCTCTGTAAGAAGGTGACTGTAGTCAGAATTAAATAGTTAAGTCAGAAATCACTTAGTAGATGTCCACGTTTCAGCAGTTTGTTCTGTACAGTATAGAGAAACAGAGAGCTTCAATGAGCTTTTAAACTTTTGCAGCAAGAGTTGAAGGAATACACTGAATAGTTTAAAATTAATATGTATGAGGTTATTTTCCTTATGATATTAACTTATTGTTCTTTAAACATAAACCTTATTTTTCCCTCTATTTATCTTTTTTCTTTCTTTTTTTTTATTCTTTTTAGAATCATGTTACCAAATTAGGGTGTGTAAAATTTTACAAGTATTTTGTTGAACCATGAGGCCCAGGTGACATCATTAGCTTAATCTTAGAATTAGATAATTAAAGCAGAATCTTGGTCTTCAAAATCTTGTAGAATAACTAAAATAATAGTATTCCTTGTATTATTCACCCATTATATATAATATATATAAACGTCTTTATCTGAAGTATATCTTCAAGTACCTAGATTCTCTCATTCTTTTATTCTAGAAACATTCTCATGCTGCTGCAATGCTGCCGTAAGGAGAAGAAAGAAAACTAAGTGTCTAATATAATTCAGTAGATAATGCAGGGAGTAAAAGTAGTGCCTATTTTTAAAAAAACAGGGACTATCTGTAATTAGTTAGTGTCATCTAATGGTTCTAAATTTCCTGCTTAATTCGGTTTATATTTCTATTGCCTTCATATAGTCAAACCTGAAGTCCAATCTGCTAGTGTTTCAGCGGTGAGTTCAAGAAAATGTCTTAAAAAATATGGTTTCTCCTACCATCTCCTACATAAATCAAATAAAAGAAATCAGAACAGATTTCTCCTTATCGGGTATATTCTAGTTGAATATATATTATAACCACTTATTTCTACAATGCAGGTTCTTGGTTTAATTGCACATGAGGTTTTAAAGCCTATATCAACTAATTCAAGTGTTTCGCCACATCTGCAATGTCTGAACAGAAACCAGTTCTTCCTGTCAGAAACTCAACTCCAGGAAGAAGAAGTTATCTGACCAAAGCCTGCTCCACTTTTAAATTCTAAGGACAGAAAAAGATGGCTTTTCTATACTGCCTTTTGCAGTTTTCCTTATTACTTTTATGCATGCAATAACAAATACATACTTTATGCAATGTCCCTTTCCGTCTGCCCAAATGGGAACTGCAGGTCACATCTTACCGTTTTCCTATGGGGCTTATGCTCAGATTAGTCAGTTCTGATCATTCAACAAGGTAAGGCAGTCTTAGCAAAGCAGATGAGGTTTTGACTGCAAGAAGAAATTTTCTCCTTCATTTTTGTTCTCTAATTGATGATTTTTTCCTGAGTGTCATAGGCCTAATCCTCTCTTCTGCCTCATCAATTTTGCATTGATGTAACACATTCTTTCGGTGGTGCAGCTCAGAAGTAATTGCAAATGGAAATTAATTTTTTTTTCATATTTACGTTTTTTTCATCAGATCATTTTCTTTCTTCTTCCATGAAAAGCTGTTACTTCAGTGCCATACATCTGACAATCTGTTTAGTTGTTTGGTTGAACATGTAGAGGCAAACACAAGGAGGGCAGCAGGAGTCAACAGATTTCCACTCATGCCCAGAAAAACATACAGATCATCAGAAAGTTAGGAAGCTTTCATTATTTCCTGTTATCTGTCAGTTTTCACATTATAGGAACAACATATATGTAAAGCCTGTTTTGGGGGCTTTTTTTGGTTGTGGGATTAAATTCAGGTTGCAGCTCCCATAACCATAACCACTCTGCAGCAGTGTGTATGTGAAGAGCCCTTTGTGGATGAGTCCTGGTTTGACTAGATTGCTCCCGGAAGCTATCAAAAAGCCATAAAATCCCCAGCACTGGTTTTACCTTTCCTGTGGGCATTGATGAACAAGACAGTTACTTCACTTCACAGCTGCAGCTGGAGCTTTTCCCTTTCAGCTCCCCAAACCACTTGATGCAGGAATGGCAAAGCCTGTCTGTTCTGCCCTGTAAAGCCTCTCTCATTTCTTGCTCCCTTTGTGCCCCGGAGAGGATGTAACACTGGTACAGCCTTTGATTAGGCACAGGGCTCTGGAGAGTGGCTGACTCCAGAGCAGAAATGCCGAAGCCAGAAAAACATTGATTTCTAACACATGGATCTGAAATCTAATCAAATTTCAGTAATATCAGCCTGTGACCTTTTCTCTTATTAGTGAATTTATGCACAGCTAAGTCCCTGACTCCCTTAGTGCTTTATGTGTGCTGGTGTTGCCTTCAGCATAATTATTGGAAAATTTTGAGTGCTAATTGAGCATGATTGAATTTTGTTATAAATCATGTGTACGGTATGTGAGAAGAAAAGTGTACTTCCATTTCTCTTGGGGTGGCAAGGGATTGGGTAAATAAGCTTTACTGCAGGACACAGAATTCTGATTTTTCATGATCTGGTTATTTTTACACAGTTCCATTACCAGGAGTCTGGTGACATAGTTCCATATAGAACAGTACAAGTTTCACTTAAAATCCATTAAATTTATAATCATAAGACTCCTTGCAGTACTGGAATGGCAGCTCAGATAACACTATCACTGAGAAACCCTTTATTTTCAGGTGTTTAATCTAGCCATGAAATTTTGCTTTGGGAAGAAGCTTGACTAATGTCAAAATGTTAAAAACACATTTTATAAAATTAGTTTTTACAAATATTTTCCAAAAAGTCTTGGTTATCATTTCAGAAATCATATGAAGATTATATCCTATAATAATTTCCTGAGTGTTTTGATGCTCAGTCTGTACCCAAAGCTGTTGTTTTCTTTCATCCATTTTTTATTATTGTCTGTTAAAACCTTTTTATTTTTGCACCTATTGGTGTAGATGTTTTAGTTTCATGACTGAATGCATGTACTGGCTAAGGAAATTGCAGTGTTTTAAAATAAAAATATGCAATATATTAGAAGCATTGAAAAATTAGATTTTCACAATAGTGTTGAAAATTTACACAGTTCACTATTTCCTTTTAATATCTTACCCAAGAATGTAGGATTTTGACCAAAACCAATTGCCAATTGCTTAAATTTTAAAGACTATTGTTTAAATCAGACCATTTTAAAAAATATACTATACATTTCTACTATGTAAATGTTCAAAGGTAAAGTCAGCTGAAGCTCAGTCACTCAAAAATCTGTTTTCCATGCTCTACAAGAACTGCATATGAATTTTCATGAGAAAGGCAGATAGACCCTTCTTAAGTAAGAAGAGACCATGATTACAAAAGAAGCACTCTAAAACAGCACCTCAGAAATTTAGTTTATAAGAACTGCATATATACCTGACAGTACATATATACTTCCAAAGAAAACTATTTTAAGAATCTGTAATATGAATTTTTAAATCTTACAGAAGTTTTAATTAGCAGACTGAAAATTATGTGGATAATTCTTTTATAAGGTCAAATTAATCATAAAGCTTTGTTCAGATTAAGAGAGGAAATTTAATAACATCAGCAAACATCAAGAAGTGCAAAGGGAGAATCTTTCCTATTTATTCTTTTTTCTTAGTTTCCACTGAAAACTCCAGAAATATCCAGCTCAGGAAAGCCTCACACCTAAGAGGCTGATTGACAGACATCCATTGGTGATGAAGAATCAGTCATTAGAAATTCACACTTTAGTACTTTTAATCTATTGATAGTCTGGGCAAGGCTAAGGTTTCTGCAGCTTTGTACGCCCTCATTTGCCATGCACAAGTCTTACCAGGAGGACATTCAGTGTTTCTGGCTCCATAGGAGGAAGGAAGTATAGGAGACTAACTAAAATAAAAGGCAGAGTTATTTCATACCATATGCCTAAAGTTCTTCACCCAGGTGTAATGGCATCAAAAGAACCAAAATGCTTTGAATGAAGAGATAAACTGTATGTAAAAAGGTTGGATTTTAGACTCAACCAGTGCTGTCCTTTGCCTTTCTCACATTATAAGTCTTGTGTTCTTCATAACAGCAGCAGCATGGACAAGAAACTTGTCTGCCTCAGAAGAACTTCTAAGAATTTTTCCCTTCCAGTGAGGGATTTTGCTTTTTTGGTTTGGATTTTGGGGTTGGGGGGTTTTTTGTTTGCTTGTTTGTTTATTTCCCTTTGGTATCTGATTTTTAATTATCTCATTATTTGATAGTGTTCCAGTAGGGCCTGGAAATAAGAAAGAAAACCAAATTATTCCTTATATCTAGTCTCAGTCTTTCAGTTTAAAACCATTGCTCCTTGACCTCTTGCTACAGTTCCTGGTAAAAAACCTCTCTCCACCTGTCTTGCAGGCCCCCTTAATAGTTTGAAAGGCAGAACTAAGCTATCCCCATTACAGTTAAAACATTGTTTCAAATCAAGAATTTCTAAGGAACCCAATTTCTCTTTACTTTCAAAAAATAAAAAAGATAAACTAAATGTATTAAAATATGCCAAAAGAAAACAACATGAACAATAAAATATTGTCATTTTTAAAGTTTGTTTATTAATTTATAAAATAGTTTAAATATACTTTGTGTGTTTGTAAATATACTTTTGTCATTAACTCAGTAGGCTTTTGAAGAAAGAAATTTTTTAAAACCAGAGTGCAGAAATTATGCATTTTGAAATTTAAAATATTTAGTTTATGTTGTATTACCATTAGATCATCTCTAGTTTCCTGTTAGGAAGTAGGGAAAAAAACCCAGAAGTACTTTATATGCTTTTATGCAAATAATGTAATTTGCATTATATTTTGATACCATATTAGTTAGAAGTTGCAGAGTAGTCTTTCTGCTTTAGGAAGTCTCCTTTTAAAAACATTCAAGGGAAACTGAAGAGACTTGAGGAGAAAAAACTCTAGTAGCATTCACATCTTGTAAGATACTTGACAGTTATAGATAAATGAAGAAAGAAGCATTATTTCTCACCATTTCACCTTTATCATTGTCCTGGGGAAATCCAGAGACAGGCAGATGCTGAACTGGTTTGGCAGCTACATAGGGCTAAACAAGAATGGGACTGGAAGCTTTCTGGTCTTCTTTTCCAGAGCCCTCTGGGGTCCCAAGATATTGGATCCATCACTCCATTAGCATAGAATTAATATCTGTTTTGTGTGTTCTGTTTTTAAGCTGAAATTTATGCAAGAGAAATTGGGGAAATGGTACTAAAGGAAAGCAGCTCATACTTTCCTAGACACTGCCCAAATGGTTAAAATTAAACTCCCCTGTTACTAGTTCAGAAAAGAAGTTGGTGCAATTGTATAGAAGCCTGGAAGATAAGGGGGCTAATGTGTGTGTCTCAAACGCTGCTTGTTGGATAGCTGTGGCACCAATTAAGGATTATTGGTAAGTAATAATCAGCAATAACAAGCAAGGATTGTAGGTAATTACACACTGTGAGAAAGAACAGAATGTGGCTGGAGAAGGGGGCCATACAGAGCTAGGGCAGCACTTTTCTGAGACAAAAGACTTGTTCTAGTTTCTGGAGACAAGTACAACACAGCACTGCACGAGTGCACACTTGCTCTGTGTGTGAGCCCCAGGATCTTGGATATCCTAGCCAGATCAATGCCGGAGCCAGGACTGGTGGTCTTTTTTTCTCTCTTTCATCTTTCCTTTCCGTTTCCCCCTTTTTAACTCACCTCTCTCTTTTTCCCTTCCTATTCACCTTAACCCTTTATCCAGAATCCACTGCCATGTGCCTCTGCTGGGAGGTCAGGGACTAACACACCAATTTCCATGTCAAGTGTGTAATTTGCTAATAATACTTCATAAACTTTTGTGGGGGAAAAAAAGCCTCTCACTTTTGTCATTCCTTCCAACCACGAGCATCTAGGAATCTTGGATGCTCCCTTCCCCTTAAGGGTGGGATGCCCCAATATGTATGCAGGGCAGTGCAGTGTGCCACAAGTCATAGAGGACATCACTGCTTTTGACAGAGCTTGAAGATACCTGAAGAACTCTGCAATACATATATGGTATATATAGTTTGTAAATATGTACTTTCCATGTTTCTCCTCTGTGTGTAAATCTCAACATCTGTAGCATAGATATGAAAACTGAAAGAAGATGAAGATTTCTGTATTTCAGACTGTACAATTCTGTGTTGCTATGGCAGTTTGTTGGCAATGTCCTTCTGAGGAAAAAAAAAATTTATATATATATATGAGACATCACATCCAAAGCACTTCATTTTTTTTTCACAAGAATTTCAGTTACTCTGGAATACTTTGATGTCATAATTTCTATGACAAGTTCTGCTGTGCTTTTCCCAGCAGAAGGAGCAGAAGGTCTGGAGCAACAAGGCTATCTTTCCTTTTGATTACTGCAAGTGTTATATTGAAATAACTTTAAGGCGAAGCACACATTGAAATGCTGTCATTTGAGCTCAGCTCTTTTGAAAATTCACAAATCCTTTAAATATCACCTTTGTACACAGAAGGTTACCATTAAATAAATTAACAACTATTTTATAGTGAAGGGTTGCATCAATTGAATTCGTTGAAAATAGATTTTAGAAAAGTACTGGGTAACTGAAGTAGATTAATGGGTTAAATCTCTTTGCACGTATCACTCTGAAGTCAATTTTTTGTTTCCCCTCTGGGAAACCCACTATCCTTAGCTTTATTTTCTAAAAGCTGTTGGATTTTTCTGAGTCTGAAGGAAAGTTGAAGGACTTAGGTGATGACTGGCCTGGGTGACAGATTCACCTCTTACTCTTTGAGGCCATGCCCACTTAGGACAGAAGATTATATATTGCATTTGATGTTGTACGGTGAATTACAGACCTGCCAATAAGTTATTAAGAGATTTCTGAGTTGTTTGGAGAACTTGGGGTATTTTCTGTCTCTGGTGTTGAGTTTTAATTAAGCCATCCTTTTCTGGCAATGTCCCTCCCATATCTATTCTCTTTGTGTCAGTGAGCCTTGAATCACGAACCATATATCCCATTGCCTGTCCTCATTTTCTCATTTCATGATTTTTTTTTTTTTTTCACTAAGTGTAAACATCCTTAGGGCATGTTTTTTCCTTTCTTTGCTTTCCTCAAGTGTTTTAGCCTTATTACTTCAGACAAAGATCTTCTTTTCACACCCTCCTTCTCTAGTTCTGCTTGCTTAACTCATGAAGCTGTAGTTTTTCTTTCACAGATGATACGCTTCCTTTTTCTCTGCCATCAGAACCTGCCCTAGTTAAACATCTACTTACTTTTTGCAAAATAATTTTTTGACTAGGTCATTTCCTTCCAGCACTTAAGCTGGTTAAATTTTTCCCATTATGGATTCTGAAGAAACCTTTCTATTTGTTTTGTGATGTTTGGAAAACCAAAGATTTGTCTTTTCCCTGTCTCAAGGACATGCAGTCTATCAGTCTTGGCACAAATTCATATTATATTGAGTGTCTGAAAATATTGCACAAGATCTAATTTTTTATTCCATTTTCTTCTTTATTTTTCTCTTCCTTCTCTCAGGAGACTCTTGCATTGCCAGAGTAACACAGACAAATATATTCTTACATTTTGAGCTTATTTAGCAGGCTGCTTCATGAAAGAAAATTCTTGAAATTAGTGCTGTTCAGGAAGCACCTCATTTAATGATTAAAGCCTTGGGGGAGTTTACAAAGTTTTCTTTTGACTTTTCCCATTCTGAACTCTGTGTCCAAAAAAATAGAGTTATAAACAGAAATGCACCGATAACAATATCTATATATTCTGACAGTTTCCTTGGATATCTAATGTCATTACAGTGATTGACAATTCTGAGTCAAGACAATTCAGAAAATACAGAAAGCCAAGGTGTTTTACAATATGAGGAGTTAACTTTATAGTATAGTCTCTGCTGGTCTACACACAGCAAGCAGTGGACTATTTCATAATCAAGTTAAAAATCTGTTTTAAGGAACAATCCAGACCTTGTAATTCCCTCAATATTGCCAATGAGTTGGTTAGAAGTGTTGCTGAGCACCTTCACAAAGTCTGTGTAACAAAATGTCATGAAAGAAGTTCCTCCTCTAGCCATGTTGGATGTAATACTACCTCCATTCAACTACATGTCTCACAGGTAAGAAGGGTATCTAAATATATTGATGAGGTCAGAAAAATACGTGAGGGAGAAAAGCTCACTGCAATAGGTGATAATAGGATAGGAAAATACAAATGACATGCTACTGTAGTCAGCACTGAATAGAGGATTATGACAGAACTGACTACTTTAAAATATTATTCCTGTCAATTCTTCCTGAAGATAGGAGATTTAAATTCCAAGTGAATAAGGAAAGTTTTGGGGTAACATTCAAGTTCTTTTCCTTCTCTTAAAGGTTTATTGTCAGAAGTTAATATATTAAAACAAAAGGACTGGAATAAATTCAGCAACTTTTTCTATCAGAAGAGATAAATGGGAAAATCATCAGAAAGAAAAGAAAAATGTAGGGTGTAAGAGAGAAAACCATAATTAAAAAAATATGGATTTTTTTTCCCAATTATTTGAAATTAACAATGCCCTTCATGCTTCAACATCGCATTTTAAAGGGTTGATATGTCAGTAGAGTCATGAGCTTCCCCGTCAACACATGTAAGTCAGGGATCCACCTCAAAAGCAAAAGGAATTAACAATGTTGCTTGTGCACATATTTATTTTTAGGTTATCATATTATACATGTTTAGGCTATCTGAAACTATAACCTTCAAAAACAAAAACTCATGAAAATAGGTAGAATCAGGCTTACTGATATTTTCTCTTTCATCTATGATGACTTTAGCAGTATTTAGTCCATGATGCTATACACAGCTAGTTAAGTACTTCACAATCAATCACAGTCAATATTGGCTAAAAGACAAGATATGTGATACATCAGCAGGGGACAAAAAAAGTTATTGGAAAGCATCCAAAATAAACTGTTTTGTGACACCAAACTTACATTTGAAACCTAATTAAAATCTAATTTAAAAGGAGCCCAAATTAAAAAAGCTTACTTAATTCCTTCAATTTGCAGAACTATTCCATTCCACTAGGCAGCTAATTTCTACCTGTCGATATAGAATGAGTGGTCCCTCTCTGGAGGAAACTTTCTACTTGTTGTAATTAGGTATAAGGAACCTGGGAAGATGCCTATGCTTTGATAGTAGCCTGTGCTTAAGTCTCAGAGTGCATCAGCTCATGGGCAAATTGCAATAGAAGTGTCAGCTACAGAAGGCTAAAATGATGTTACATATTTCATAATTAAATAACAAAATTAATTTTAGTTGCAGGATCATGAAATGTTGCCTTTGTGAAACCCATGTATATAAATCCCTTTTGTTGATCGATTATTCTAATAAGCTTTTAGAGACAGTATGAATAGGTCTTGATTACTATTAGAAGATAAGAGCCAGGAGAATGCAAGTAATAAACAACATCAAGGCAATAATAAAGAATATGATGCTAACAGAACTCTGCAGACAAAATAAAATTGGTCCTCCTGCAATTCCCTTTGGATTGCACCTCCATTTATCTGCTTACTTCTTCCCTAAGAGCATGTAACAGAAGAGCTGAGAAAATAAAACAATTTACTGGAGGAAATTAAACACCATACTTGTCACTTAAAACTACTTCTTTGTGCTTGCTTAAGCACTCTGCAATTTTTAAGGAAAAAAAAAATGTTCATCAAAGTTCATATTCTTTTCCTTGCCTGTTTTTCACATAAAGATAGTCCTTTTCTGAATCAGATGGAGTTTGGCTTATCCATCTTTCAGTTTATAGCAGGCAGTATTTTATTCTTTTGCACCTATATATATTTCATTATGAAAGCAAAGGGGGGAAATAATTACACTGATTTATAACATTATTTTAATTTAAATCAAGACAAGTGTGAAGTTTGTAATTTAAAAAACTCCAAAGTGTTATAAACTGATTTGGAGGTGTATCAGTGAGTTATGGGGAAGAAAGGATTTGGAGTAGAGGAAAGATTGACTTTATTTTATTGTCTTATCCCTGGAGTATCTTCATTTTCTAACAATGTGAGCATTAAGCTGGCTGTAAGTCCCCTTAGGGTTTGAACACAAGCTTTGCAAAGTTTAAATAGGAAAATCTCGGTAAATCTCAGTCAGGAAAAAAAAGTACCTTCTGACTCTTTCCATATAATAGGAGCAAGGGTAATTTTTATATTCCTGCAGAGTTTCTTTTATTAAATTGCATAATTATCTTGAAAATAACCTCCTAACAGATGAATGCACGAACCTAGAATTTCACAGCATACCTTCAAGAATGGCATATTTGGAAAACAGCAACCTTTTATTTCATATTTTCTGCAATGCTTACTGGTAATTTTGTTAACATTTTAAAATTCGTTGCATCAGTAGGGGGTTATGATTCCACAACATCAAAGCAGCGTAAGTACAACCCTGTTACATATAGTTGAGGACAGAAGGGCCTTGTTAGGAATTTATGTCAGCCAGAAATAATTGTTTTGTCCTGGAGGAGAATGAATTCTAAAAGGTAAGCAGGTTAGCAGGAAAAGTGGGGCTACCTATGCCACTTTTACCTGAATTTTTAAGTCTCAGGTATTGATAGAGATGAGTTTAAAAGGTGATACTGGATGGTATATAAAAATTTTTCTTTTATAAAACAAATTGTATTCTTTTTGTGAATGCTGAAAGAATACAATTAAGGCCTGGTACATTGTGAATGCCATGCAACCGGATTTTACCTATAGGGATATTCTTTATTCTAAGAAAAGTCTCAACCTTTTTTTTTTTCTTTGCAGATAATCTTCTCTTAATGTGAATATGCATGTGTCTGCATCATGTAACTGTGTTGAAAACATCCTAATCACCATTTTCTTCCACCAACAGACTTCTAGTAGGCAGAGAAAAAATATATATAAATGCCTCAGTTTGCTAGACTGGAAAATGCGGGTTTTTAAAAGGAATTAAGATTATATTTTCTAGTCATGGAATCTGATCTTGTAGGGATCTGGGGCAGCATTCCCCAGTAGTTGCTTGGAGTCTGAAAAACAAGTATCATGGGAAAGGTGTATCACTAGAACAAGAAAAAGTACTGTCTAGAGGTGGTAGAAAATATTTCATGTATAATAAAAATACAGATATGTGGAAATCTTTATGTATTAAGAGGAGATTTAAATCTTCACAAAATTATTTGAGAGAGATTCCTCTAAAAATAAGTGCAGTATTTTCACATTAGGTGAATATTAGTTTGTGTTCATTTGATTAACTTTTGAATTTTACCAGCACCTGTTGTATGAATATATTTGGTTCTCTACATTATATTGAATATTTGCATGCTACAAAGTGTTTGTCTTATTAAAACCATACCTGTCCCTTTATGAAAATATGGAACTTTCTTCTTATGTGAGAAAAAAAATGTCAGCTCTTCATTTTGCCTTGAAATAAAAACAAATTTCAACATATTAGGAGACAGAGAAAGAACTGAAAGCTGAGACTCAGCTTTCAACTCTTACAGATAATAGATATTAGCAATTTGGAATACGCTTTCAAAAGATAGCCTGAAAGCTGAGGATATCACTGTGCAAAATGACATGATATAGAAAGGGAAAATAATGAAAAGCAAAAAATAAAAAATCTGATCTTTATATTTACATTTTCTCAGAAAGAACAGAAATGTATATAGATTTGCTACAAATTTAAAACTGAGATTTGTAAATACCTTATAATTTTTTATACACTGAACTTGTGGAACCAGTGAACACTATATCATCGAATAAAGGAACATCATGAATTTCATGCAATGCATGATTTATAAGGAATTATTGTTATTAATTAATTATCCTTCATTTGACATACTTAAGCACAAGAAGAATGAAAAAACATGATTTAAGTTACAATAAATATGCTTTAAGTAGTGGCCTTAGGAAATAAATGTTGGAAGATGATAATGCAAACTTGATTTTTCAAGCCATCAGACAACCACTAAGATTAGAAGGTTTTCTTTCTTTTGGAGTGTGACTTTTCATGTTTGGTTTTTTGGGGTTTTTTTTGTGTTTTTCTTTTTTACCTTAGAATTTGGGAATAATCTTTTCTGAAAGTGGTACCACTAGTAGTCTATTTTCTTGTGACTTAATAGCAATCAGTGTTGGAAAGCATGTGCAATGCATAAGTGATCACTGATTATATTCCTATCCATCCCATTATTTTCCAAATCTGTGTTAGCAACTGTCGTGGGTTTCTGTAAAGAAAAAAACTGAGTTTTGGTACAAGGCGGACTACAGGGTCATGGCTTCTGTTAGAACCTGCTAGAAGCTTCCCCTGTCCTACTGGAGCCAATGATAGCTGGCTCCAGGAGGCACTTCCTGCTGGTGGCCTAGGCTGAGCCAATTAGGAATCATAGAAATGCCTCTTGTGATAACTGTGATGGGTTTGATAAACCCCAAAAAACTCAGATTAAGGTTTTAGTTTTAGCTAGGCCCCAATTTTGTGGGTCA
>JAWWEU010000081.1:108526771-108536881 GCA_035583155.1 Acropternis orthonyx
GACAATATAAGAAAAGAGATACCCAAGAAAATGTGTAAGGTAAAACAGCGAAAGAAAGAGAGAAAAAGTAGGAGCCTATATTCAACATGCAGATGTCTTCAACAAACTTGAATGTTGTCAGTGGTGTCTTGGTCCACTGGGGAGAGCTGGGGGAAAAGAAGCTGACGAAACATAAAGTCCAATGGTTTTATATACCCTCAGAAACCCTCCTGGTGCCACCCCAGTGTGTGGGTGGGGTGCTGTTTTTGCACAGATACATTGCTTTTGCAGAGGCTGGAGGTGCTGTTTTTTGCACAGTCATTTCAGGCTTACCGTGGAGGGAGATTGCTTCAGAGGCACCACTGCTAACCTGCTCCAGGGTAGTGGTGGGTGTGTGCGCAGAGGGCCTCCTTGAACATGGCCTGGCGCATAGGAGATAAACATCACACACCCAGAGACTCACCCCCAGGCCTCCACACACTTAACAGTTTGTGGGCGATGGACTCCTCCCCTCAACCTTTATCTCCAGTCTCCTGGCAGGAGGCTTCTTTGCAAAGTAACAATGTTTCAAGGTAATTAAAAAATCCAATTCCTCACACTCTAGTACCATTTGAGTTCAAATCAGAAATATGCTTCAGAAGGGACTCAGCCTATCCTACTATGCTTTAATTCACATTATGGAGGTGTCTGAAGTGAACTGACTTCCCTTAGGAACTATCTGGAAGATGTGCTCAAAAAGTTTTCTTCAACACTCCCCACAGCACCTCACAGGACTATAGTAGAGCTAGGCCAATGCAGGACCCCCTGATATTTGCCTAACATGGATACTGGTCAACAGCACTTAATGATTCTCACTGCAGATTAACCTCTATGACACTGAACCACTTGATTAGGTAGAGCCCTCTTTTAGGTATGTACTTTTTTACCAAGATTCACAAATTCGATGAATGCTTATTTATAGGTCTAGGTAATGTCACTCTTATGTGGATATTCATTGGACAGTCTGAATTAGAATAGATCCCCAATGAGAACACTTTTAAACAAACTTGATTAAAAATGCATTTGGGGCAGAAGTGTGAGAATTTTAATGGTTCTTCTAATCTGAACAGTATTGATGGAGAATGACAATGAGTGATCTCCTCTGCCTTTCCACTGCTATAGGATAATGAAATATCAGAGCAGGATGCTCTGCCAAAGTAGGGGTATAACAGCTCTAACATGGGCTCATGCTGCTTTGGGTGTTGTGGAATGCTGAGACCAGCCTGACTCAACCATCCCAAAGTTAAGCATTCTAAGGATGTGAAAAATAGTGTTTCCTGCCAGAAACTGACACTGGTGAGGATGTGACAAAGTTCCTGATAAAGTAACCAACAAGTGATAGAAGTGATAACTTTTCTAAAGCTGCCGAGCTAAAGACTGCTGAGCTGGCACAGGTAAGCCAAGAAACCTTTGATTGACAGTCATTCACTTTATACTGTAAAAGCTGGGTCCTAATTTTTAACAGCAGGAACTTCTAACAGGCTCCTTCTGGAGGTGTGTATGGAGATTCCACCCTTCAGTGGGGCCAGCCCTCAAAGTTACTACTTGAGGTGAAGTGAAAGAAGTTTGTCCATCATCATTGTTATGGGTAATTAACCTCAATCTCTAATTATTAATTATTAAGATAGCATTGAAATTATTAATTTAATATATAGGGCAACATACTATTATTTATATCTATAGTCTGTAGTAAATAATTCTGATTATGTGTTTTAGTGTATTGTCATCCATTTAAATAAATAATGTATCATATCAATATATTTATATACATAAGCATAATATTTACATAAATATATTTATGAAAGAAAAAGTCATGTAAGGGATCAATTACACCTGTATAGTCTATTAGGCACAAATCACTGACTAAGCCTGGGACTAGAATTGGATCCAGCCATACCTAGATTCTTCTCTGAGGAGATTAGAAAGCAAGGTCTTTTCTGAACCTCATGACTAAATGGGACTGCTTCCCTGATAAACTTTGTCTGTAGTTTCCATTCTGTCTGCAACAGTTACAAAGAGGAAACCATGGACCATGGTTCCATTAGAATGGCAGGATTTTTTTGGTGTTAGCTGTGAAGAGAGGAAATCTTTTCCAAAAGTCCTAATATATGGCATGCTCAATGGAAGTTCTGTGTTCAAGGCATCTCAAAATTTCTCTTAAGCATGGTATCCATCTCCCTGGTAAGGAATAACTGGTGGTGAGGAGCTTAAAAAACTTAGAAATAATACGAGATTACTAATTTCCTTGATTTACAGTTTTATGACACAATTTCTCACCCAAATGAAAGTTCCATGTTTAAAGATGTCTGCACAACTGCAATAAAAATATTCAAGGTGATGAAAGACCAAGAACATGATGAGGTATTGTAATTATGGCAGAGCTTGCAGGTACAAACCATCTGGCAGAACTGTTAATTTCATAGCAGCATATTCTCAGTGTGCTAACTTTGTCAAAAGCTTTGAAAGTCAGTATGCATTTATATTCTGAGCCACTGTTTTCAAAGGTCACTCTCTAAAGTGTTCACACAAAGACAGAGTAGAAAAAGGCTGGATGTTTATTCACATATTACTTACACATAAAAGGCAATTCTGAAGTTAACTGGGAGGAAAAATGTGCACATCTATTCAACAGTCTGTTAAGAAACATTGAGCTGTAGCTCTTGAAGATATCTTCAAACTTACTGATAGGACAGTACTATTCTATCCTGGAATTATTAAGACCATCTTTTCCTTAATATGGACAATTACTTTTTAATTATAAGTATTTAATTTGACTATATGATAAACCCTGTATATTTGCTTTTTGGCAGTGAATGAAAATTTTTCAGAGAAGAAATGTTCTGTCATAAATTTCTAATTTGAAATACTCTAATAATTCTGGGGAAACACTCTAACTACTATCAATCCCTGACTCCCCAAAGACTACTGTCTGTATAGACAATATAGCTCCCCAGCCTGAACAATAGTGTGGCCAAGAACAAACTTGAAGCTACTTCTGTTTCTTTGAAATAGTGATTCTTTAAATATATATGTATGCAAGCACATTTCATTTTTTACTTCTTATCTGAGGAATAAAAATCAGATAAAAGTTATCAATTACTTTTTGTTAGAAAGGAAATTTTCCTTTTGAAGAAAGTTTTATACTATATGGCCAAAGTGGAAGAGATGCTTAAATATTTCCATTTGAGGAACTTTATATTTGGTATATAGTTTGCACTGGGCAAGCACACAGATTAATCCAATAACAGTTTTTTGCACTATTTCTAGGGGATTTTATACCAAGTTTACTAAAACCAAAGGGATTGTATGTGTAATTAATTTGTTTGTTTCTTCTTGAACTTACCTATTTATCTGCCCCAGGAATTCATGAAGACAAATACTTCCATATTTGACACAATTTGAGTATTCAACCTTTATATGTTTCAAGTATCCAAGAAAAGTTTATTTAAAAAAACTCAGTAAATACAAATATTTGCAGCAATTTGTAAACTGGATGTTTCAGTCATATAGCAACTGATACTCTGAATGCTGAGAAGAAAAAAAATCTTCATTTTTTCTGTGCACAATTTTCTAAATTTAAGACTTCTATCCAGCCAATATCTGTATCTGAAAGGCTCATATGTAGTGAAATATGTTAAGAAGAATCAGTCAGAATAAGTAACAGCAATTTTTTTTTAAACAGAAATGTCATATTCTGCAGTACCCACAATAAATTCCACACTTTAGCAAAATTTAAAAAGTTAATTTCAAGCTAAATGTTTCAGTTAAAACCAGAATAAGGTTTTGGAAGAAATTTGTTTAAATATATTGCTCACCTTTACTATGACAAGTTTGTATTCATGCTTATTGAGGAAGTGTCTTGAGATTCATCTTGAAAGACTCCTGACTGGAAAAGCTTGTAAGAATGAGAAATAGAAAGAAATGAGATATATAATAAGCAAAGGAAGGGTTGGATGTATAAAGAATGAACAGCAAACACCATCTTGGATTAATAGTGTGTGTTTCATTGGTGGAGTAAACCATACACCAAAAGGAAAGCAAAAGAAAATATAATATACATGGACAGAACAATAAGAGAAAGAATAATGTGTATGGAACAAATTTAAAGAATTAAACTGAAAAATAAAATATCAAAATATGACAGGCAAAGTGCACTTAGTTTTACTTTGTAGCATATAGTTGTATGGTGTATATTAGCTATAGAAATTGATTCAAAAATCTCCAGCTGTAAAATATACGGGAATTATAATTAAGCAGAGTAAAAAATATAAAAGTTAAAAATGCTTTTACAAGTGTTTTGACCATATTCATTTACAGCAAAACTCTGATTTTTCAACATATATTCAGTTTAACAAAGTATTTCTTTAGGGAAGGTTTTCTCATAAGAGGTAGTTGAACCATTAGGTTTTGGCATGATTTATGGGATTGCAGATAAATTCTACTGGGCCTGCAGTGTCCTCTATTGATGCAAAGGATGCTCAGAAATATAAGTAGGTAACCAACTAAGGGACAGCAAGATCTCGTGATGGGAAGTGTAGGAAAGCTGAAAAGATCTGCCCATGTATGTGAGAGGGTAGAATGAAGGTTACCAAAAAAAAGGAGGACATAAAATGCTAGTTAAGCTACAGCATTAAATACTTTTTTACATTTTTGATCAAAAGTCAACTGTAACCCTGTAGTCAAGGAGGCTGATTCTCTTACTCATTCCTTGGAAGTCAAACATGAAACAGAGCCCAAGAGAAATTTGCCAGCACCGTTTGGGCTTGCTAAAGAACAATGAGGGTTATATCTATGCCCTGATCCTGAAAACAGGAGGATAATCAGGAGAGACATGTGAATGTTTATAGACAGACCTGGCTAACCCTAACCAGCTTTGTCTTGGTGTTGGTAAGGCAATGGTGGTTGTCATAAAAACAGACAGTGCTGATGAATGAAGGGACACTGAATGAGTGAGAACACAGCCAGTTTTTCCACAGTGAAGATTTTCTTGAAAAGAGATTGGAAATCACTGCCTGTAATGACAGCTCTCTCTCCATGCCAGATGCGATTTGATTGTCCTTTGGTGAGTAGTCTAGTTTAAATCCATGGAAAATCAAGCTATTACACAAAAGCCATGTAATTCAGAAGTATCTTGAGAATACCTTGTACAACACTGAACAAGTTGAACAAGGCCCCCTTGTTTTGGGCAGCTTAGGTATGGCAAAACAAACATCAAAAATAAAATTCTGTGATGAAATTCCATAATTTTCCAGCCATCAAAGTGAAGCACTTGAATAGATTAAAAGCTTAAACAACTAAACCAGGATTTGGGGGGAGAAAGCAAAATAAAACGCAAGCCAACAAGAAGCAAAAAACCTCTCTACCTATGTGATGAAAAGATAGTTCATTTGACTGTTTTAGCAACCTATGCCACTAGTAACCAAACTAAAGATTAATCTGCAAAGAAAGCAACAAATACTATGTATTTAGGAGAAAGCAGTGGACTTCTGTCTTTCACATTCGCAGCATAAATTAGATGAAAGTGTTTCTCTCTGCTTCACAATGGCAGAGAAACCTCTGGACAGCACAGTCCAAGTAAGAAGGAGTCAACCACAGAGAAGTTGATTGACTCTTTTGACTGACAAACTAAGCAGTCAAGGGAATATGGAGAAGTGTGTAAGAAGGAGGTATCAATACACAATGGAAAATGACACAGCAATAAATACATTGGAGGCAGTAGAGTGTCCATATACAGTTGATTTCGGGTTTTTAGATAGTAAATATTTTTAGAAATAATTGTCAGGTAACCAATCAGTTCTTTTGCCAGAATTCTTGGAAGGTTGTTCTAATAGGAAAATAAAATAAAAAACATCATCAGTGCTTTTCAGAAAGTGTTTCTGGGAGCTGTAAAACAGCAGTTAAATTAATTCTCTGCTGGAAATGAAGAAGAAGCTTCATATATCCTTGCTGTATGTGAAAAACTACATTCATTAAAAAGAACTTCCAGTAACTGAACAAACAGACCGTAAGTTGTGCAACAGAAAATGAGTATGTTCCTGACATGAGTAATATGAAACATAAGCAGAATTCGTGAAAAAAATGTGACAACACTGGTTTCCATGCTGTGCTGGTTTGATTGGGATAAAGTTAATTTTCTCCATAGAAGCTAATAAAGGCCTATGTTTTGGATTTGTGCTGGAAACAGTGTTGATAACACAGGGATGTTTTAGTTATTGTTGAGCAGGGCTTGCACAGTATCAGAGTGTTTTCTGCTTCTCACATCACCCCACCAATAAATAGACTAGGGGTGCACAGGAAGTTGGAAGGGGACACATCTGGCACAGCTGAACCCCAATTGACCAAATGGATATTCCATACAATGTGGCTCAGTATATAAAGTCGGGGGAAGAAGGAAGAAGGCTGGACATTTGGAATTATGACTTTTCCCTAGTCACTGCTGTGTGCAATGGAGCCCAGTTTTCCTGGGAATGGCTGAACACCTGCCTGCCCATGAGAAGTGGTGATTGAATTCCTTGTTTTGCTTTCCTTGCGTGAGTTACTTTTGCTTTATGTATTAAACTGCTTTTGTCTCAATCCATGAGCTATTTTCCTTTCTTTTACATTTCTGCCTCTCTTCCCCATCACAGGGTGGGGAATGAGTGAGAGGCAGCGTGGGACTTAGTTGACAGTTGAGGTTAAAGCATGGCATATACATGGTATGTACAAACATCCTAACTATGCAGAAAAAGGCTGAACACCTGCATGTAGTTCCTTTTGTCCTTATTTGTAACAAAGGGACCTTGTTACTTTGGGAAATTATTGAAGAAATAATCACTTATGAAAATTGCTGCAGAACTTCTATAGAAGATTCAACAGAAAAGGAATAATATTGTTAGATCTATAGCCTGTGTAGGAAATGACTGAAGTACAAAGGAAGGAAAGTTATTTTGTCATGGATTATACTTATACATTTGATATCATATTGCTTTTTCATAAAACTGCAGCTGGATGGAGTTGCTGAAAATATTCTAAAAATAATACAAAATCTCTGGAAATTCTTATGAAAAAAACATGAGCAAAGTAATTGCTTTAACTTTAAGGTAGATATTAAACAAGGTTGTCAATTCCACTGATCCTCTTTAACTGTTATGAAGAGATCTTAAGAAACTAAAAGTAAATAAATAAATAAATAAATAAATTATCATTGTTAGGTGGAAAGAATAGCCATCATTTCTTTATAGGTGATGTTTCCCTGAGTCGACATTGCACATAAATTTCAGCAAAATACCAGCAAAAACATAATAATCAAGTCTAAAGGTGTTTGAAAGTACAAAAAGAAGAAAAAAACTTTTAAGACGATTGCAACTCTGTGCAAAGATGCAATGAATTATGCTGAGCAATTTGAATCCAGTGCTGAATGACACAATCACCAGAGTTGCTAATCATTATGAGAGATGTAACTGTTAGCTGTTACTCTTTGGAAAATCTGCAACATTTGAGACAAGCATGTACCACCATCATACCTTGTGCAGAAGAAAAGAAACCCTTTGGCATATTTGTACAGGTATAAAGATATGAACAGTAAGAGACCAAGCGTCAAGCAGTTTTCTGCCCTGGTGTATCATTACTCTCATACATTATAAAATCTATGTCGTACTTTTACAGTTCATCACTTTCTCAAAGTTGTTGTGGAATTGAGTGATGCTTTATATACAAGTACTAGAAAACCCACTGCAGATAGTCATTTACATCAACTATGTAAATTTTAGTTGAACAATTTAAATTTGAAAAGGAATTGTGACTGCAGAGATAATGTATTCAGTCTGCTTTTGCCCTTGTAAGAATACTATTTATGCTGTACTGTATTTCCATATACTGTTTGATTTGTAAAGTTAAACATTTATGTCATTTATTGATATAATTATTTCATGTCTTTTGGGAATTAGTGAGCACTGATCAATAGTTTGGAGGTTAATCAGTACTTTACTACTTGACTCCAGTTAAATTTAGTTCAATTAAACAGAATTGATGCTAATTACTGTCCTGATTGAGCAGTGGTTATTACCATATTACCATTCACTATCAGAAAGTTAAATCAGTTCCACAAGAGACAACTCAATAAAGCAGTTATAGTGACACAGCATGCCTCAGTTAAACAGGCTATATTATAACATGCTTATGTAGAAATTTTCATGCTGATACAAATTAAAAAGATGTATTATTTTTAAGACTAGACAGCATATATCCAAGATATATATGAGTGCACACCAGTGTAAGAATGAAAAAAAGGTATAAATTGACCCTAAAACAAATTTCCATTTCACCAAAAGACCTTACATTTTCAAGATTCAGTTGAATAATATACAAAAGAAACCTGTAATCACCATGGGGGGAAAATTGAGAAACTAAGTTTTTCACACACATACTCTGTTCTAGCTCTTTTCCTCTCTTCCCCTATATTCCTTCTGTCTGTTTAGAGGCCAAGGGGTGGGCGTAGGTGTAGGGATCAAATCCATGAATGAAGAGTCATTTGTGTTACACTTTTTCCTAAATGGGGTAACAATTCAATGTTTCTTAATACTGCCACCACACTTATTTTTTAATTAAAAAATAAAACATTAAAAAAAATTAAAGAAGTGCCACAAAAAAGAAATATAATTATGTCACAATCGTATTTGCTGAATCATTTATTTCATTTTGTTGCTTTCCTCCCCACATCCACATTTTCTGAAGGTAATCCTAATATCTGTAATAGCTAACAGTGACAAAGGAGCAATACTTTAGGTTTTCAAGCTGGGTACAAGCATTACATAATTAATCCTTGTATGGCTGTCTCTTCTTTCTGAAGTTAGAGGAGTACAATTATTCAATGTGTTTGTATTTGTCAGATCATCTGGTAAATACAGCTCTGCTTATCCAAATGTATATGGATAAAGTGAGATTAATTTCTCAATTCAGCATAAAGCCTATACATAAGAAGATAAAAATATTATTATTCTTTCTATGATATCTCTCTCAGAAGTTATTCTGTCCTAGGAGACTTTCTTCTCCACTTTCCTAAGATCAAGCTTTTTTATCTTTCAATATTTATGAGATGTGTGTTACATAAGAATACTGCACTGATATGTGGGGGTGGGGATGGTGAGGGGAATGTTTGGTTTGGGGGTTTTTTTAAAACTTGTTTTAAATCTTTCACATACAATATTATCTTTTGCAATGACTATTATTCAAGATTCAGGTTTGACACAACTTGCCAGGCAATAAGTTACAACAGAAGTTATCTGAGTTTGCAAGTTGTGATTCTTCTGGGCAGACAAAGAAGGTAGATGTGTGCGCTTTGCCAGCCTTCTTCTCCATACATTTAATTCAGAGTTAAAGAAAACCAAAGGAATAAGAAATAAAACAAAATCTGAGAGGCACCTTCCCTCCATCCCTGCCTTCTTCCCAGGCTTAAGTTTACTTCCAGTTTTCTCTTTCTTACCCCACAATGGTACAGCAGGATGGGAAATAGGAGTTGCAGTCAGTGCACCACTCCTTCCTCCTCAGGGGGATGACTCCTCACATTCTTCCCCTGCTCCAGCATGGAATCCGTCCCACAGGAGATTGACACAAGGGTGTCGGTTTTGGCTTTCTCGGGCACTGTAAGGTAAACATCTTTCAGGCTTTACAGTCACAAAGGTGAATCAAAGAAAAGAAGTAATAAATAATTTGTTGCTATTTCACTAAGAGTGCAAATGTATTTTATTAAATTCTGTTAATATTTAAATCACAGAACATGAAATGTAAGACACAATTCTAAGAAAAGTCATGTTTGAATGTATACAGAAGTGTTTTCTAATTTATTCTCCATTTCCATTTTTATCCATCATGTTTCTTACATGCTTTTTGTAAATTTCTAATGTTCATGCAGTATTTTCATTTTTACTTTTAATATATTACTTTCAGATTTTCTAAATTATCCTGCTGGATTATCCAGAGTAAAGAGACAAAAACACATTACAAATCAATCCAAATGCAGAGAGAATCCTTGCCAAGATGTAGCGATAGATTTTTAATACTTAGAATGGAAAAAGTATTGTTGGAGAATGACTTGTGGGGAGGATGAAAGGGCTA
>JAWWEU010000081.1:108542817-108558163 GCA_035583155.1 Acropternis orthonyx
AACTGTAATTCTGACTTGTAATCTGTTTGTGAGTTGGATTTATTCCTCCTGCTGGTTTACCTTTAAACCAGCACAATCACCCAGTGATTATTAAGCATCTCTGAAAACAAAACACCTGTATATATATCACTAATGTGGAAATAGAAGATCAAAAACAAAGTGATGGCCAAGTATGGTTGTTTTAGTTTGACTGCCTCAATACTTAAATATATGTATTTGACTAAATCCTGTCCTAAGATTTTTCCCTTTGGTGTCTACTCAGCCACGGTGAGGCCACATCTGAAGTGCTGTGTCCAGTTCTGGGCTCCTCAGTGCAAGAGAGTGATGGATCTCCTGGAGTGAGTCCAGTGGAAGGCAACAAGGATGACTGGGAACTAGAGCATCTCTCTTATGAGGAAAGGCTGAGGGAGCTGAGCCTGTTCATCCTTGAGAAGAGAGGACTGAGAGACAATCTCGTCAATGTGTATCTGAAGGAAGGGTGTCAAGAAGATGGAGCCAGGCTGTTCTCGGTTGTGCCAAGCACTAGACAAGATGCAACAGACAGAAACTGATGCACAGGAAGTTCCACCTGAATATGAGGGAGAATTTCTTTACTGTGTGGGTGACCGTGCACTGGAACAGATTGCCCAGAGAGGTGGTGGAGTCTCCCTCACTGGACATAGTCAAGAAATACCTGTGCACAATCCTGTGCACAGTTCTCTAGGATGACCCTGGCTGAGCAGGGAAGTCAGACAGCAAAGTCCCCCGTGGCGCCTTCTGACCTGATCCATTCTGTTATTCTGTGATTCTGTGTCCATGCTTAGCAGTGCCAGGGTACAGTCACTGCTCCTCTTAAGGCACTCCTGGCAGTCTGTGGCTGCCTCTGTTCTGTGAGATCTGTCCAAGCTACAGAGTCTCTTCAGCCTATTAAACTGTAAGTTAGGGATAATGTAATCTTACTCTCGAAGTAGGAAAAACACCAGTAGAAGTGGCATCACAGCCTAGCAGCTGAAGGCAAAACAAGACACAAAAAATGAAAGCAGAAGCGGAAGAATATATTCAAATATAACTTAGTTTCGCATTTTTAAAACAATTTGCTAATAACTATGGTAGGTTTTTATTCCTTGGACAATTTTTAAATAGCGATTGAATACTTTGTTTATACTGCCTAGCTTAGACACAAGTTACTTTAAGTAATTCCTGAGCATTGTGTTAAACAGACAACTAGACAGAACAAGTGTGTCCTCTCCAGTACATCTCTCATTATCCCATTTCGCTTCCTGAAAGGAAGAGTGTCTTTGAATAGGCAAGACCTTCTGGTGGAGAAAATGCTATAGAAGGACAAAAACATTTAAGATAGCTTCATCAGTCACAGGTTAATGGAAAATGTTCCTGCCTGTTATTGTAACCACAATGAACTATATGCTTGCCTATAGATGTTGGGTACAGACATACAAGATCTTGCTCCTCCTGCAGGAAAATTGACCAAAGTGAGATTGGCTCTGAAAACTGTTCTTTATGAGCACAGCTGAATTAATAAGCTTCATCTATAGGCAGCATATATGAGTTGTACATTTGGCAGTATTACATGGCTTTCAGGCAAAATTGGGCTCTTTTCTGCATCCTTAAAAGTTATATTATACATCTCTGAGTAGATTTATATCCCAAATTTTGAGAAATATTAAGACAAAAATGTCTGGTTATGCTTCCAGCCTGTCCTTACCCATAAAAAGATTCACAAGATTAAATTAGCTCTATGAACTAGCTAGCACTTCAGAAATTATCTGTGCTATTCAAAAAACTTTATATCTGATATAAAACCCTAATTCAGCTGCATAGAGAAGGAAAATTCAATTTCTGAGAGGATTTTTCTTTTCTTCCCCCTCCCCTCCGCCCCCAACTTGGAATAAAACACAAATATTTCAAATGTCTGTGGGAAAAGGCATGAGCCTCCAGCACCCAAAACCCTAGCAGATTTCATCAAGAAGGTCACATTCTTGAAGCCCATGTTTCTGAGTAGTCCCTTGAGCCATAAAATATTAATTCACAAGAGATTTTCAAACCATGTAGAATTTGCTATAAAGTTTTGCAAAACAGAACACATCTGATTTGTTGAATTGACAAATGCCAAAAGGAAAAATTATCCTTGCTCTTTTAAATTACAAAAAACAACTAAAAATTTTATTGAAGTCAACAGAAAGACTTGAGAATATTGTCTATAAATGTTTGTAACATGATTTTAGTATTTGTTAATTCCCACTGCGGGTCTTTGTCTTTAACCATATTCAGGAGGCAAAATATTAACATAGAAATAAATTATATAAAGATGTTCTTGTGTAATTTCCACTCAAATTACATGGAACTCTGCCCCCGGAATATGCGTCTGGTGAGAAGAAAACACTCTCATTTATGATTTTAAGACTGCAAGTCCAACAAATTGCAGAGTAATTCATTACAAAGCTAGATGTGTTCTTCAATGGAAAAGCTCCTATAATTTGATAAAGGAATCATTTTATCACATATGTCAAACAGTAAAACAAAGTTTCTAATCTAGACTGATGTTTTAGATACAACAACTACAGCATACAGATTCAGTGGCTTTGTTCATGCAAGTATTCCTGTAGAACAGTCCTTAGCAGAGAAAATGGGACACCTATTTCTTTTTTCTATTTTTTCTTTCATGAGAGGATGGAGCTTGGATTTGGTGGGGAGGAAGAGGTTTGCTGTTATTTTTTCCTCTCTTTCCCCCTGCTCCTGTGGAGATTAGTAGTTTTATCCAACACAGAATCACTGAACAGGAGTTGAATCTTACAGTGCATAGTAGTGAATGCATTTTTTAAAAAAATGCACACAGAGGTAGTAAAAAGTAATTTCACTATTTTGTGAAGCTTCATGCTACACCAAGAGTGTAAGTAAATGTAATTTTGGTGTCCTTATCTCTGTGTTACACACAAGTTGAGGGTTTGTCAATATTCTTCTAGGCTCTTTTGAACGTTTATCAGTCAGCATTGGCAGCTGTGACAAGATGACTGCTCTCTTGAATACGAAGTGCAGCAACACAAAGCTGTCATTCTTCAACAAGTTATTACTACGAAATGATTATTTTTTAAGATAAGTTTCCTACATATATTTAAGTCAGACTTTCCACCATCTCTGAGTTCTAGGAGGGTGTAAAATACTTTGATGCATATTGTATCTGTAAGAAGTACATGTAATATTAATCATTCTGTGAAAGAGGATCTTTGTATTGAAAAGGCATTTGATTATTCCCTAATGTATCAAGGTCTTAGATATAATACTGTTTATACTAATGTTTATAATTAATAAACTTTTTCATGGAAACTCATGCCAAACATAATGACATTCTTGGATTAATATATGTTTTTTTACACATTTATAAAAAAACCAATTTGACTTTTATGAAACAGAAAACCTGCACCACAATGAAGTCATAGAATGCCAAGTTTAGAGGTGAATAATTTATCCAGGACTTGGAAATGCTTACTTCACAATAACAGGAGCTGAATGAGGGTGCAGCAGGAAGAAAAACGCTTACTCTACAGAATTACAGATGTGCATTTAGAATAGAACTGTTTCCATACCATTATATATTTTTGCATGTGAAGTGGTCTTTGTTTCTGTGATTTTTTCCACTGCTGAGAGGGTGAATGAAATCAAGAGCTTTACATAAACCGTGTTTACTTTAAAGAAAACCCTGATCACATTAAAAGGTTTTCTAATCATGCCACAGCAAATAAAATATAATGAGGGTATGTATGCAGTGCAGAAATTATCTGGCTTTTAGAAAAATGGAGTGTTTTTGTTGATTACAAGATACACTCTTATAGTATATCTTGAAGATGCAATTCCATCAACCAGATAAAAAAGATTAATTAATTAATTGATTACATTAATTTCGGAAGATGCTGGAAATGTTTCTTAAATACTTTAATTTTTTTTCTTCATTCAATCTTGAAATAATGTACTTTAATGGGAATAAATTACATAATACAGTTCCTTTTCTTTTTAAAAAAAATTCTGTTAATTAAGAAAAACAATTGTGTCTGAGAAAAAAAATTACTAAAAGTTTCTAGGGAGTGAGAGAAACTCATCTTTTAAGACATATAGAAGAAGTATATGGTATGAAATATTCTATATAGTTAATGGCATTCTTCTAGGTGTACCTTGCATAATATTTCTCTAATTTAGCAAATGATAATTGTAATATTTCTTTCGTTGTTGTTAATATTTCAAAACTGTTTCTGTTGGGTTTTTTGCATCAGTATTGCTTTTCCTGCATTCTTTAGTCTCATTACTATTTTGGTTGTTTCCAACAGGTATTGTTGCTGTTTCTTAGTTAAGTAAAATCTACTCTTACACTGATTTTTCATGAGTCTTCATGATGTTGGAACTCTATTAAATGAATAGAGGAAGAAGAAAACACAGAGAGACGAAAATACCTTTAAAGAAAATTCATTAATAATGTGAATAAATACACCTGCAAATAACTTTAAAGCATTTACTCAACTCTAGTCTTGTTTAATTACACCTCGAAATCTGTAAACTTAAGTCTGTTGCTTCACTTAGTTAGGGGGTTTTTTTAATGCAACTTGTATTTTATTGGTTGTTTCCAGACCTCTATTGTTAAAATGGCAGAAGTTTTATTATTTCTCTATTTGCATGTAAAAACAGCATCATTAATGACATTTTAAAAAGGAAAACATCCTCTCTCTTTAAAGTAACAAAGGTTTTGTAGCTCAATCTCTAAAAAAGTAATCCTGTATCTGCTTTGTTTTATACTGTTTAGATTCTTTGTGACTCCTAACTGATGTACCATTGCACACACTAGCAATTAAGAGGAAAACCAGGACTGGTGGAAACCATTAATTTTGGATGAAAAACAATGAATTCCTCCAACTGTGAGCTGAGTGTTCATATTTTTGTTGTTATAGTTATTGAGGAATCAGTTGAGTCATTTATGCAAATATCTGTGTATCTCCAAGAGGTCAGAGATCTTTGAATAGGTAATTAATTGTGGCAAACTTCTTGTTTGAAATGGATTATTCATTATTTTCCCATTTAGTCTTTTTATCATAATGGGGCATAAAATCCATAGTCGTGGACTAGTACTTTTGTTAGAACTGCACACAGACCTTATCTGAAGCCAGCACAGTCTAAATGTAAACTAAGGTGCAGGAGCAGATCAAGAGAACAAAGAGAATATAAAGCTTATTAGGAAACTTCATAGGCAAATCATCAGGAGTGTTATTTTCCAGCTTTTTTATTAAAATTTGCACTGAGGGAAAGAATTTTGAAAGGTGAAAAGCGGTTAGTCCTTCTACTTCTCAAGACATGGTCTCCCAAGTGTGAGAAACAGTGTCTGTAAGTACTTGAAATTTAACACATGAGCAATAGAGGCAGGCATAAGCAGAAGTGGGAGCCAGTAATGTGAGAAAGGTGATAATACATAGGGTGGGACATAGCTGTGAAGAGCTTTGAAAATGAGGAAAGAAGCTTATGCTTGATTATTTGTAAAGGGACAAGCAGCAATAAGAGAGTGGGTGGTATCACAGCTTAGAATATGTTCTTCATAGAAGCATTAAGAGTGGGATGAAGCTGTACTTATCAGACAACTGAGGTAACTAAAGTCTGAATATTACCTGCACCTGAATTTCCAAGTCCATGGGGACACCTGGCTCTTAAGGAGTCAAGAGATACCTAAATTGCATCTCCTGTAAGGCAATGAAGGGAGGGAATATACAGGCTTAGGGGAAGTATCACTTGGAGGTAGGAGTGAAGGTTTATTGAGTTTTTCTTCTGGTTCTTTGTTCTTCTATTTGTTAGCTGATCCAAAGCAATTTTTTTGGGTCAGTTCTGCAATAAAGGGGTTCAGTTTGAAGTTTTCTTTACACAGATTTGTCTTCATAATGGCATTTTAATGAACAAGGTCATTAAGGTAAATAAAGTTTGATTAAATAGAAAAGTACATTTTCACCAGGAAATAATTTTAATTAAAAATCTTTAGCTATCTTAAAGTGAATATTTTGTAAGAAATTGACTATCTGGCATGGATTATCCAAAAAAATGTTTTTGAATTATAAGACATTTTTCATGCAAGACTGGGCCATGAACAAATTGATAATCTTAAAATGCTGTATTTAGCTTGTTAGCAATGACTAAGACATCAATAGTTAAGAAAATATTCCTCAATCTGATTTTCTTTTTTTTGTTTGTTTGTTTCTGAGTACTGCACAAAATGTCAGAAAAATACACTTTCAAGAATGGTAAAATTGTAATTTTTATCTGTGATGTTCTTACCATTTTTTTCTTCATTATGACTACTTTCTTTTTTCTTTCCTAAGGTATTATAAGAAAAACATTATAGCAAGCACATGATGTTAACTGTAACCTAGCCTACAGTGAACAAATGCACAAAAAGCTTGCTGTAAGTAAAATATTTCTATATTATTTCTGCCTTTGGGCACTATCAAGGACCATAGTTAGAGACAGTATCTGTAAACCTTCTTTCAAATGACCTCCGTTTGCTTTAGGAAATTTAGCTAAGATTATGCAATAATAATAAACATGGACTAATACATTCTGGAGATATCTTTAGACAGCAAGAAAGAATCTGAAGAAATCGGTAATCATTTCCCTTTTCCTTGAAGCTTTGAATGACGAAATTCAGTTAGTCACTAGAACTTGCTCCTGAAGTATTGGTAACTACCACCTTTACAGTCCTTATCCATTGATGGACTGTACTTGGCTGGAAACATTTGCGATTCTGGGGCTCATCTTTCAGAGAAACATAGAATCATTTTGTTTGGAAAAGACCCTTAAGATCATCAACTCCAACCATTAACCCAGGGCTACCGAGTCCGCTACTAAACCATGTCCCTAAGCACCACATCTACATGTCTTAAATAACCGCAGGGATGGTGACTCAACTACTACCCTGGGCAACCTGTTCCAATGCTTGACAATCCTTTCAGTGAAGAAGATTTTTTCCTAATGCCCAATCTAAACCTCCTCTGGCATAACTTGAGGTTGTTTCCTCTCATCCTATCACTTTTTATCTGGGAGAAGAGAATGACGCCCATCTCTCTACAACCTCTTTTCACATAGTTGTAGAGAGCAGTAGCATTCTCCTGAGCCTCCTTTTCTCCAGACTAAACATCTCCAGCTTCCTCATCTGCTCCTCCTAAGACTCATGTTCCAGACTATTCACCAGCTTTGTTACCCTTCCCTGGACACTCTCCAGCACCTCAGTCTTTCTTGTAGTGAGGGGCCCAAAACTTATCAGAGGATTCAAGATGCAGCCTCATCTGTGCTGAGTACAGAGGGATGATCACTTCCCTTGTTCTGCCAGCCACACTATTAATGATGTAAGCCAGGATGCCATTTGCCTTCTTGTCCATCTGGGAACACTGTTGGCTCACGTTCACCCCAGCTGTTGACCAGGACCCCCAGGGCCTTTTCCGCTGGGCAGCTTTTCAGTCACTCTGGGCCAAGGCTGTAATGCTGCAGGAGTTTATTGTGACCAAAGTGCAGGACTCAGAACTGTGTCTTCTTGAACCTCACACAACTGGCCTCAGCCCCTCCCTCAGCCTGTCCATATCTCTCTGTAGAGCCTTCCTGCCCTCCAAGTCATCATTCCCACCCAACATGGGTGAACTGACTGAGGGTACACTTGATCCCTTCATCCACATCATTGATAAAGGCATTAAACAGAACTGGCTGAATCCTGAGCCCCAGGGCACACCACTTTCTAACAGATGCCAGTTGGACTGAATTCTGTTCACCTTAACTTTTTGTGCCCAGACATTCAGGCAGTTTTTTATCCAGTAAATAGCACACACACACAAGCTATAAGCAGCCATTTTCTCAAGGAGAATGATGTGGGAAAGAGTGTCAAAGGTTTCACTACAGTCCAGGTGACACCCACAGCCTTTCCCACTTAAATCAAACCTTTCCTGATTTACCATTACAACTTCTGTATAGTTTATTTGACTTCCATATTCACTAGAAATTCAAAAAGTATGGGGGTTTATGTTTTTCACAGTGTTGCCACTGTTTACATATACTTACTTCTTTCTTCTTATCTGTTGTTTAGACAGCTTATTTTTCTCTTTTTTGAGATACATTTTTCAAGAATGGTTGTTGTTGTGTTCTTTATCTTTTGATGTCTCTGGATATTTGAACTGCACTGTTACAGCAAGTGATAGGCTCCCTAAAACAATTTGTCCGCTTTTTCTTTCTGGTACTATTTTTTCATGGGGATGATTTGAAACATATGTGTCATTTCAATTGTCTGATATTTTTCTAAAGACCACTCTACTCTTTCTGGGGGTAAGCCATCACCTGGCAACCTACCCATAATAAGCTTAAAAATGAGTTGCCAGAATAGATAACATGCCAGATTTATATTCAGAATTTGCATGTACTGAAGAGAAAAATAAACCATGCCAGCAGAGTACCAATGATCAATAAATGTAAAAGATCCTGCTCTGCCCTTTCTATACCTCTCTTGTCTTTAAAAATATGTTCTAAGAGACTCAGATCTCAGATCAGGTGGTACAAGTATAGGTTAGTGGGTTACAGCCTTTAATTACCTGTGATATCCTGGAGGACTAATGACAATCTATCACACAGATGCTTGCAGAGATCATTACTTTCCTTTTTCAAAGACTAATTATCTCTAGCATGATGAAATATGTCATCTAGCATACAGAAATTATTACTTTAGTTTAAAAATTAAAAATCATGAAACAAAGATGTTCCTCTTTTTTTCTCAGTCATGGTTTTATTGTGTTGCTCTGTGATTGATTGTTTTGCATTAAGATTGAATTAACATATGCAAAAAAATTAACTAGAATCTGTTCATGAAGTGCTTTCACTGGGGCCTCTTCATCTCAATTACATGAGACACTGGTGCATGGGATCTTTCATATTACTGGTTGCTAAACGAAGTAGGTGAAGCCTTAGGCAACACAGCACCACAGAATTACCTAATGTGACTATATCCTAAAGCAATGCAAGCCCTGCTACATCTTTTGACTAAATTGTCTCATGAATATGCAGAATGTGGTTAAATTGTGGAGAATGCAAAATTATTTACAATTCAAATACCATCACCCAAATGCATATTAAAATTAATGACTTTTGGATAAATGCTAATGAATGGGAAATAATTCTGCTTAAAAAAATAATCATACATCAATAATTGATGTATTTTTCTTTTGAAACTAAGTAGCTTCATTTCCAGTTAGAATAGGAAGAATGCCTGACTAGTTATTTGTACTAAATGGTCTTTTATCAGAACTTACATTTATGCCTACAAATAATTTCATGTTGCTTTTCTACTTGACAGCATGACCTTAGTCAGAATTATTTTATGCAGAATTAGGTTTTGCACATACATATCAATACCTTGGCACAAACATGACACATGACTAGATTAGGCATGCTGACTGCTAAAAGTTCATAATACATGTATCAACTAAAAAGGGAAAAGTAGACATGTTTCAGCATATTTTTTTGTGTGTACTCTTTTGGGGGGGTGTCAATGATGGAAAAATCCTCATGAAATCAGGAATTTTCTGGAGTTAACTTCAAAATTCACACTTACATTCAACATTGGAATAGCACAAGCCAACATCGACCATATGCGATTCTGCTTTTCATATGTCAGTTTCTTCTACATGTGGTTTTGTTATGGCCAAAATGACAAATCATTGTCTGCCACTGTGAAAAATAGTTAATTGCTATATCAAGTCAGGCAATTTAACATGTAATATGGTCCAGTAGAACAGGGTCTTCTGTAGAATACCCTAAGTAGGAAAACAATGACTGAAAAAGTCAATCTAGATATACAGATTTGTTCATAAATAATTGGAATCACTGAGAAGCATGAAAAGAGTTCCTTTTTAGCAAGTACACCATGTTCTGGTTTTAAAATTCTCAGTTAAGGTTGGATTAAACATACTTCTTGAATCCTTTAGGTAACAAATGCAAGAACAGGACCTAAGTGAAATAAGAGAACCCTCCATTTCACTTGTCATTAAAACTGAGCTTTAATTTTGGCTTTAATTTAGAGGGAAAGCAACTAAAAAATGGTCAGACTTTATTGTAGATAATGTAATCTGCAAAATCTCATTACTTCATAATGGTTTGTGCAGACTTTTTGGAGAGACCAGAAGCAGCAGAAAGAGTCATTTCCATTGAAATATCGATGGAAATCAGCCTGTGTTCTTGTTCTATTTTGTCTCCCCTGGGGCTCCCTGCCTTGCCAGGCTGCTGGTTCCCAGATGCATTGGCTGGTAGAGGAAGGCAGATCACGTGCAAACTGTCTTCTGAAACAGTTGTATGGAATCAGCCACCTGGGAACAAAGTGCAAATTTCTGTTCCTCCTACAGCAAATTGTTTAGAAATCTCTCTTTTTTTTTTTTTTTTTTTTTTTTTTAAAAATTGTTTGTTTTGGTCACCTTATTCCAGTAATATTAGGAAATGGTGACCATTTGTTTCTGCTATGAGTTTGAGCAGACTCTTCCCTACCATGTATATCAACCCTTTTCCTGTCTATATATGTATTTTTAAAAATCAATTCTACCTTCCCTTTAGTGAAAAATAATAAAGTAACACTATCAACAACATTGACTGAATACACCAAAAGTGAATGTCCTCCTGTCATCTGAAAGCAAGTAAGACTTTACATTCATATTTTATAGTGTCCCATTCCCACTCCAGCACAGATTTTTGATGTTCATGCTCTTGCTCTGGTTATAGGAGTTAAATACTCTTGCAGCCTAACAAGTCTATCTTGGTGATTTTAGTCCAATTGTTAGTGTTGAAGCAAAGACCATTTATCTCATGGAAGTAGAAACAGACTTTCTACAAAGTACTTTTGCTAACATGAAACTATTTCTGATTCAAGTTCTATTAGTTCAGTGAAAAAAAAAACCAAAAAAAACAACAGTGAAGGGAAGATGATGGAGAAATAATAGTTTATGAAACCACTATCCCCCATCTTCTGTTTTTTTCTTTCGCTGGACAGACCAGAGTGGCCCTGTGACTACACCCAAGACTTAGAGTTGACAGATTGGCACTAAAATTCAGTGAAATTAGCTAGAAGTTACTATGATCTATAACTCATATTCTGACATGATTCCTTCATAGGCTATTTACATTTTCCAGTGAAAAAAGAATATTTGTGCATTGTATTGTGATGTTTTCCTTCTACGGATATGATATAACTAAATCTAAGACTGACTTCCTGATACATGTTTCATAGCGTAAAGTTAAGATCACTTCAAGAGATTTGTGATCATCTGAATACCAAAGAATATAAAGAATCTCTTAATCCCATAAATCACTTTCATATCTAACATTGCAATACATCGATGAGGGCCAGTGATGGATACATTTCACACTTTACCTTTAGAGGGTCCAAGAATACACCAAAAAGTAAAAACAACTTCCCAAACGACACCCCCACCCCCGTTTCCCTTGAAAAACAAACAAACCAAAAGAAAAGTTCCAAAATCCCACAAAACCATCAACTAAACAAAACAAAGCAAAACAAAAAGCCACCAAAAACAAAACAAAAGAAAACAAAAAAAAAAAAAAAATTGAAAGCACACACTGGGGGAAAAAACCAAACAAAACACAAAACCAAAAACCAAAGTCACAGTTTCCAAATAAGTACCCTCTTTTTTTGTTTCTTGTTAAGACTTAAGTACTTGAAGCCACTTAAAAACAACATCACTTTTTGCAATTCACTTAGTTTGAGCAGTGAAAATAAAAATACATGCTCTATAGAGTATGTGTATAAATAAATATTATATATATTTCTATATAGTCATTTTCAATTCTATTTTGAATGTGATTGCAAAGTGCTGCAGAATTTTGATCGTGAATAAGGCAGGGTGACATTCATATCCAAAGAATTCTGTTCATATTAAAATTAAAGTAGTAAAAAATGTTCTACCTATTACCTTGGTAAGCCTTGAAAATGTTTGGCTTTCCAACAGTTCCTATGAAAAAATGTGTACATGATGAAAACATTTTTTAAGGAAATAAATTAAAGCAAAGCATTTTAATGATTTATTTAAAGGCAGAAAGAAACTCTCCCATCTCACTTTTTTTATAGAAAGAAAAGGTGTCTGATTAAATTTTGTATTTCATGTACCAGAAAGGATGCTTTCAGTAATCCAAATCTTTGATCAGCTAAAGGCTGACTGGAGACCATGCAGTCTTTGGAGACAGAAATAAATGAAATGTCTCCAAACAGCTGAAAACCAACCTCGTCACTTAGGGAAGTGATAAACCGGGTTTTGAATTTGATTTTGCTCATGATAAAAGTGTTCTAGTAATCTTTTAAAAAATTGCGGGACATAGAGAAAACGTAAGCACTCAGTAGGTCATATCTGAAAGCAACAGGCATAACAGATTGTGAGGCTGAATGACTGTGTTACTCAGAAAATGTGCTGTAGTCAGACTTCTGTGATATAATGAATTGATATGTAAGTGGTTACTTTCTAATGCTAATTTCTCTGATTTGAAGTCAGTTTTATACACAAAATGTGAATTGTGAGTATCATGCTCCTGTTGTTAGGTTTTTGCTTGCAGTTCATGTCTGTATTTTGTTATTTTTAGAGTGGAAATATGTTCAATTTCATACTAAATGAATATAAAATAGTTCGACCAGTGTGTGAGAGTGTGATTCAGGATACTACTGATAATAAATAAGGGAATAAAATAAAGAGGCATTTTGGTTATTTTTTATGGTGAAACAATGTGAATTCAGTGGAATAAAGACAGATTCTTTATGGTGTTTGTTTTGTTTGGGATTTTTTTTTTCCTTTCCTTGATAGTCCCAACCTAGCACAGTGTATGTTCCCTCAAAACACTGGAACAAAAGAGAATCTGAAAATTGCGCCATTACATCTTTCAGCAGCATTTTTTCCAAATGTTATCTGAGGAATTAGTGTATGTAGTAGCAAAATCTTAAAGCACCAGTGCAGAATGAGGGTTTTAGGTGAGTAAATTTGCATGTTCTACTCAAGTTGTACTCAATCAATACAGCTCCTTCAGTCTTGGAAACAAAGAAGATGTCTCCTGATGTTAGTCTAGTGACTATCAGAGCTTGATCTATAGCTATTTTACAAGTTTTCAAGATGACCAGCACTGGTAGGTCACTGCTGACATAATTTTCAGCCTTTGTTAGGAGCGGAATAGGAATTGCAGAGATAACACTGGTTAGGTGTTAAAACCAGAACTGCTCATTTAGCCATCATTATGCTACTTTGAAATTAGCTGAAAGCAATAAAACACTATAGAGAGGTTATTCTTCGCCTCCCAACCTTGTAAATAACATCCAAGGACCTGTATGCATTAGTAGTTTTGACTGGGTTAGACTGGAAATCAGATTTTTTGATGTACTGCTCTCAATTTCAGAAGTGTGTCCAGAAAGTTTAGGTTGTTGCACTCAGTGAATAACTTGGTGGACTTTTTGGAATACTCAAGATAGTTTTATTTGCTTGTTTGCCCACTTTAAAATTTTACTCCTACTACAGCCTACTCTTTTCATTCCAGGGTAAGCATTCAATACTCTGAACTACTTTTTGTGTGTTTACAATCAAAACCCTGAGGAAAAAATTATGCAGGTGAATGTGCAGTGATATAAACCAATAGAGATCAATGTGAAGCCATAACTCTATGTCTGACCTAACAAGCCCTCAAGAGAATCAGTGCTAATTAGCATTATGTTGTGCCAAAATGAAAAGACTCTGCAACTTTAAAACCCACATTATTCCCTGTGCAAGTTTGCTGAGGCAGCAGTAAGGCAGCATGGTGCAAATGTCATCTAAAGATTTAGACAAGAGGATGCTTACACTTGCATTCCAAAGTGTTGGTCTGGAGGGGAGTACAGGAGTGAAATATAATTTAAAAAAAAAGTGTACTGAACAGATTGGATGAAAGCATTTGCATTTATATATGTCAGAAATGTAATCATATTTAGCTTCATGGTAAAGACAAACTCATTAGCTCAGTTTTCATCTCTTCCTATATATGTACATTTTGGAGGTACTTTGAGATATGTAGAGGTTGAAATTTTTTTACCCTCCAGCTATGACTCTCCTACCATATTCAGAGAAGGTTTCATACCAGCTTGTCATTTGATAATCTCTAAAAGGAAGAGCAACATATCCTCTTTATAAAGATGGAAATATCTGAAGCACAGATGAGCAAAATTACTTCTCAAGGTTAGATGATCTCTCAACATCCAGGTTAGATAACACAGAATGGACTATAACTCCAGTCTTCTGACTCATAAACCATTACAGTCCGGTGTGTTTTTCTATTCTCTACTTCCTGGCTCTCTGTGATATGCTTTCAGTGGATCGGAGCTGTAAACTAGTAAAAAGCTTTTCATGTATATAATCTTTCCCCAATTACAGTACAAAGATTTGTCAAGCATCCTAACATGTCTTCCACTGAAAGAGTTCATAACAGTAGTTTCACATTTATAATCTGAAAGTTTAAAAATAATTCTTTATGGTAAATCAGCAACCAGAGATGATAAATAAAAGAAATTATGAGGTACATGTTCTCTCAGCAAAAGAAACAAGCAAGTGTACAGTATGATTAGTCACTGTGTTATTGGCACTTGGGTAAATAAGTGCTTTGGGTACAATCCCTTAGGGATCAATTAAAAATGTGCACCCATTATATTATCAAATGAAACTCTAATAATGAGCTCAAACTCCTTCAGTTGTGTTATGCAAGTTAATGAAGAGCAAAAATAGAAAATGTAGCTGATACAGGAGTTTTTATGCTTAAGTCCTCTATATTCAAGTAGTGAGAGGTAAAAAGAATATATGCTAAGGGCTAGATTTATTAGAAGGACTAGATGACTCTTTAGGCAACTATTTCCAGGAAAGGGTATTTTGCAGCAGATTCACTGGAAGAGAAATGTTTTCTTTAGGCTAAGAGGGAACCCAGCATTCTGAGTGAAGGGAAAGGAAAAATTGCTTGACAGTTAGACACTTCCAGTTTTCTTTGGCATTGGATGTTTCCCAGATTGCTATTGAGTGCCTGTGAATGTTGATCTTCAGCAGCAATCCCTTACAATGGCATTTTCCTGCACCTGGAAACACGATCATTTGTAAGTAAAATAGGTTGTCCCAGGGGATATCATAAGCACATTAAAATGAAAGAAAAAAAAAGAAAGAAAAAGAAAGAAAGAAAAAAAAAGAAAAAAAAGGAAAGAAAGAAAAAAGGAAAGGAAGAAAAAAGGAAAAGGAAGGAAGGAAGGAAGGACGGAAGGAAGGAAGGAAGGAAGGCAGGACGGAAGGCAGGAAGGCAG
>JAWWEU010000081.1:108558268-108570288 GCA_035583155.1 Acropternis orthonyx
AAGGAAGGAAGGAAGGAAGGAAGGAAGGAAGGAAGGAAGGAAGGAAGGAAGGAAGGAAGGAAGGAAGGAAGGAGGCACTTAACAGATGAGAGGAACTATGAAAGATGCAGGAATAGACTCTGAAAGGGATAAAGAAGTAAAAGCTGGAGAAACATAAGACTTAAAAAATGCATATGGCATGTATCAAGCAAAAAATACAGCTACTAGAATAAGAAATGACATGATGAAGACAAGACTTAGATAATTCCTGAAATTTTGCTAGAAAAAATATAGGCTAACAGTGAGGCAAAATTTGAGCTAGGGGGAAGACTTTCTGTATTGGAAAGGATGAAGAGATTATGAATTGATGAGGTAAACTGTGTTGTTTCTGAAGCACTTAGTGATAAAGAGCAATAGTAAGAAAAAGTTATGAGATCAAAGCATGAGTTTTTAAGAGAAAAGAGAGAATATTTAGGCAACATGACACTAGGTCATATGTGATATGTGAGACTATGTCTATAGTCTCATGACACACACATAGCAGGCCTCAATCAGCAAAACATAAACATCCTTCTGTCTGGAACTTACTATGTGACCAGCTTGGCTTTATCTGGAGTGACCTATTTGAACAGAAAATTAACGTGGGTCCTTAGAGAATTATTTATGTCTATTGTGTTATCCCTACTACTGTTCTTTTGGATTTTAGCCTACCATGTAGAATGGGAAGAAGAGAAACAAACAAAAACTGGGGAAAGTTAAGATCTATGTAACTAACACAGAGCAGTCATGTTGGTAAATAAAAACACACAGTCATAACTATGTACAGAATTTCAACATTATGTAAATATATCTGGATAAGCACAGACGATCAGGCATGATTTGTTTTTCAAAAAGCTGATGAACTCTTGAAGGAATAGTGCAGCTGAGAAATTGTAGGAACCTGTGCAGCTGCTGAAAGCACAAAAGTAATCAAGACTGTGGGCATAGAGAGAACATTTGTCAAACTGACCATACTGGAAACTGGCATAACCTCTATACTCAAGAAACAAATATGGTATGAGGACCAGCAGTATAAACTTCCCCATAATTACATCCCTGAGAATTGGAAAATATTGTGAATGGTAGAAGAGATTCAGACTCGAAACCCATTCCCATTTTTTTCTTTTTTTTTCTTTATTTTTTTAATAATCCAAAAAAACACTTATCTAAGTAGTAGATCTTGCAATTTAGAAGTGTGTAATCTGGAAAGAAGACTTACAATATATGTTCATTTTATAGAGTCTCTAACAATTCTAATAATGAGTTTAGTGTTTGTTGATTTCAGCCACATTTGAACTACTGACCCAGACAGGAGAAGATTAATTTACAACTGAACTTTTTCAAACAGCGTAGAACACAGAGATTTAGTTGATTATATTTTTCATAACTGAAGTAAAACAACACTTCAGACACTTAATTAGTTCAATGAAATTGTTTTGTGTTTTCTGAGCTAACAGTTGTTTTCTGGAGGTTTATTCTAGCAGTTAAAAACATATTTCAAATTTAGCCAATATGGATTTAATTTTTTTTTCCTCCTTAGTTCCCCTGTTTAGTTCCCTCCCTGTTACTACCAGGATAAAAATATACAGAGATAAGGGAAAGGAAAACACATTCCTGTGTAATAACTTAATTATTTACTAAAATTATTTCATTATCAATTAATTATAAAATAATAGACATAAAAGAGAAAGTCCAAAGGGGTTTCTCAAAGATCTACCCTACCTAACCCTCTAACCCTACCATTCAAAAATTAGAAAATACAAAAAATGTTACAACTATGCCACTAATCATAATCAGCAAAGTACATTTATTTTTTAAATTTGCTTAAAATTCTGGTTCTCAAGTGATTCTTATTTCAGCTCTCTTTTGCAATATGCTGTGTTTGCATTTTTGGGTACATCACATCTGTAGAGTACTGTTCTCAGCTGTAAAAGAATAATAATAGCAGTTCTTTATCTCAGAGTCATAGTAATTCTTCATCTATTAATATTTTATTTAACATTTCAACTGGAAGGTGCTCACTGGGACATTTAACAACAAAAATTGTGTCACTATGGCAGAGGAAATCTGGGACCTTAGACCACAGACCTACATCAATCTAGTTCTTGTCCACCCTTTTAATTAAAGAAATGAGATTTCTCTGAGTATCATGGACATCTACTGAGGCTTACACAAGCATTTTTCCCATGAAAATCTCCTCCACAACTTCATTGTCTGCACCACAGTGATTATCCCTGTGCACCAGAGGCTGCCCTGCATATTACCATCATTTGGTTCAGCAATTGCAATTTGTTGAAATCTGGGTTCCAACCCCTAATGCCAGCATTGCTGATCAGAATCAGCAAGCTCACTTTGTTCTGTGGATCAAATCAGACTACTTCAAACCAGCTATTCTTTCCTTTTCAACAGAAGCAGTAGATTCTCCATATTTAAACAACATTTAAACAACAACTCTTAAATAGTCCCCCAGGCTCAGTCAACCAGCTGGGCAACACCCATATGACCCAGAATCAATTGTCAATATTAGTGGAAGTCATGTAGGTACACATAGCACTGAGATTTTCAGTCTGGACAAAAGAATAGTTTGTTTTTTCCTCTTTTCCCCATTAGACAAAATTTTTTAAAAAAGAAACAAAAACAATCAAACAAAAAACAAAACAAAACCAAACAAATAAAAGGTAAACAAACAAACAAAAGCACAACCCCAGCACAGCAGGGAGAGACATATGATATATCTGCCCCAAAAAGTGGAAGCTGTGCTACCACCTTAGGCTTTTCTGATCGACCTCTTCCCATTTCAGTTCTAGAAAACTTACAGAAAATTCGATTAAAAATAGACATTTCAAATATAATTTAAAAAAAAACCAAAAAAACAAAAACAAAAACTACCACCATTCCCTAGAAATATAGGCAGAAAAAGCAAAAATCTTTTTTCTTCTGCACATCTGTCTATTACTGCTGAGCTCAGCAGGTTTTATTCACCCAGTGATTGCCAGAACATGACCCAGATTTATAAATTTTCCCAAAATTTGCAAGTATTTCAGACATTTCCCATGTAAAACACATTGTTAAAAGTGTACAGTTTAGCTGAGACATATTGTTCTGTATGAGAGCAAATCCTCTGAGTATGAGTCCAACAGAAGCTTTAGAGCATTCAGGAAATTGTGATGGAATTAGGTCTGAATTTTTAAATGAGCAGAGAAGATCACACTCTATAAAACTGCTGCAATAACTGGAGCACAACTGCAAAACCCAAATTCTGAACTACTGTATCCTACACAGGCAACAAAAGCAGAATGTGTGTGAACAATGAAAAAAATTGATTTGCCTCATATAATAAAAACAATTTTTAAAAAAAATAGAATAAAAAGGAAGGGTTGAATGAAACAAAGGACATTCCTGAAAAACAGGAAATGGACTAAGAAATCTAAAATATAACATAGATAACAGTTTGTGGTGAAAATATAATCACTGTTTCCCAAAGAATAATCCACAGATCTATGCTCCCTATGGAAACAGAGGTATAAAGCCTGCTAACCTTAAGAATATAAAAAAAATCAAAAGCATAAAAGGTCACATGAAGTTCCAGAAGAAGCTTGAAGCTCTATCTTCATGATAGCAAAAGAAAAAAAATAGCTTAATTCTTTCATGGTAATGACTTAGAAAGAAGCTTTTAAAACTTTTAAGTCCCTGAAATGTAAAGATGATATTCAAAGACAGGATGTCATTTTCAAAATCAGATTTGAACAGGATTGCTTAATTAAAAGAGGCAAATTAAAAATAGGAAATAGTACAGCTGGCGCCTAGGGAAAAAAAAAAAAAAAAAGGAGGGGTGGGATATGAAGCACGTCAGTAAATGTTAAAAAAAAAGAGAAAAGAAAAGAAGGAAAAAGAAAGATACAAAAAAGTTCTCAGCAGATGTTGACATCAAACAAGAAAAAAGGTGAGGACTTGGAAAATAATTTCTTAAAGACATGTGCGCTATAATTTTAACAGCAAAAATTCCATTAGGTATAGACAGAAAGAAAGAAAAAGCTCGTTATCAAATATTAGCTTTGAAGTGTGGGACTATGACAAAGGTACTGTAGTGGATGAAAGCCAGCAATATTCAAGGCTTAATAATTCAGCATTTCTCTCCAAGGCACTCTCTAAAGTTGTATCAATCAAAACAAAAATGCATTTAGAAATAGGGTACATACGCAGAGCGAAAGACCATGAAAGCAGTCTGAATACAGAAAAACTGGAAAAACTCCTGTCCAATTCACTTGAACAGAAGCTCTCATTAAGCGTTTGCTGAATGTGTGCAACTAAGCTTATGTGCAGTGTAAAATGACAATATGTAGTCTTCGTTATTTTTCATTTTATTTTTCCTGAAGGATTTGGTGATGGGAAAGAAATAACATCTTAACATTGAAATACAGGAACTACAGTGCATAAGATTGAAGGTTTCACTGGGGTCAGTAGGTCCTGTGGGAATCCACTGCAAGGCAATTAAAGTGTAAAGTGATCACAGTTCACTTTATTTTTCATTTTACAAGGGAAAAGCATCTTTATTTCTCAGTCCAGAGCTGCATAGCATGGATGATGATGTCCCACCAGACTGTCCTGACAAAGTCACAAGGCACAAGGAATCTTGCAGCTGAACTTCAGGCTGTCTCGCACTAATGATTTTCATTTTCCGAAACATTTTAAAAACAAGAACAAAGCACTACTGCTACACTTTCTAGGCTAATTTCTACAAAGCTATTGAATAGGAACAGACAGACAAGAATATTTTTTCCAAGACCTAGTCGATAATTACATTTCTAATGAATGGCTGTGAATGCTGAAAATTTCTAAAAATCAGGCCTCTTTGTCCTAAATAGCAAACTGTTCAACCAAGAATTTTCCATAAATGAAACTCTTTCCTGTCTGTCTTGCAATCAGAAAGATCATAGCTTTCTTCCTCTGCCCCTCTGCAGTTTACTTATTCTCTCCTATTTCCTACTCTTACATTTTTTCCCTCTGTTCCCATTTTTGTTCTTCTTCTATAGTGTTCTTGGTCGAAGGTCTTTTCAGGCACCCTCCTAAGCATACCCTGTTCAACAAAGCCACTAATAGCAATTTCTTTTGTTTCCTATGTTCTCCCCAACAGTGTGAGTAAAAAATATGACAAGAGTCTTAGCAGACAGGTTGTTTTTTCTGCTCCTCAGAGCATCCTGTGACATGACAGTTTGGTCACAGAAGCACATGAAATCATCCCACAAATTTAGGAAAATCTACTTTGAACCCCTATCCCAAAGGGGTTCCCCGATTGCAGTTGCCTGGGTAAACTATAGCGACCCCATAATGCTAGTAGTCACAAGGCATTCTTCACTCCTTCCACTCCCCTTATTCCTAAAAGGGTATTTAATGGCGCATGTAATAGCATGTACCCACTTCTATTAGCTTTGAAAATCTGTAGCAAAAAATCCATAGCCAAAACTCTATACCCAGTGATAGGCTGCTCCATTATTATATCAATTATTATCTATGTTATCGATTCACAACTATTTTCATCTGCATTATCAAATCTTCACCAGTTAACCAACTGAGGAGATTTTGGTTTGCATTTATACTTGGCATAGAGTAAAGTGGTGCTGCAGGAAACACTTTTGGCATGCTCAAGTAAGTCAGTAAAAGCCTTGGTTTTTTGAGCATGTATCAGTCATGTCTTCCTAGAGGCAAGAGCGAAGAGATGAAACTTCTTTGACAGCATGTTGACATGGTCCAGATTCCCATTTGTCAGCATGATGGGAAATGGAACTATATAGGGAAAGATTTTACCAAAGGAAGCTGAGGTCAAACCTTGTGCTATGTCAAGGACCTTAAATGTAAAAAGAAATGCATCTCCATGCAGTCCAAATAGAAAGAGAATGAGATTTAAAAAACCATAATTGGAAAAAAAACCCAAACCACAGTTTAATAATAGATTTTTTTAATGGTCTTTCTTCAAGTTCACTTTTACTTTTAGGAAGTTGGTGTCTTACCAGTCCCTAGAGCTGGACTTGTGCACGGATTAGTTACTACACAGTCTTATGCAAACAGTTTTAAGAAGATTTTTCTGGCACATATTCCAAGTTTGCAGAGATTATTGTTTCATAAATAATTTAAAAATACACAAAGTAGGTCGTCTGTACAAATTGAAAGTTTCCACCAAATGCCTTCCTATTAGTCTATTTATGTTCATTTTAGTTCCTTAATTAGGCATCTATTTCACTTCCCCTTTCTCACTTTCAGTAATTATCTCAACACAAAGAGCAGATTACAGAGATGTCTATACAGACAGCATACCATCAAGCCCTGTGAGCTGCCCTTTCAAGCCTTGCAGTCAGAGATCTATTGCACGCATTTAATTAGAGCTGCAATTCAGAAGTTAGACCCTATCTGGAAATCTGGACCTGAGCTTTACATCTAAGTCCTTGTGCTCTGTAGGTACAAGGCAGCTGAAATTGCAGAGTCACTGATGGTCAGACTGTCTGCATACTCTGCAACGGGCTAGTGGGACTTACTTGTTTCTTACATGAAAGAATGCTGCCTGCTCATACTGGTCAGTAATAGGATCCTGTCTCTGAGAAAGACCAGGACATCTGCCTTACAACTCCTGCTGCAATGGCAACAAGGCAGTAATACCTCTTACTGGGCAGGTACCCACCTTTCTAATAGGCACAGCTTCACACTTCAAAGTTCTTTGATTTCTGGTTTATGGTAGACATCTGATCCCAATCAGTTCTCAGCTGTAACCACAAAAAAAAAGGTCCACACACCTGATTCAGCAGAGCCCAATGCTTCTACAGAATGAAACTGAAGTTCAGATAAAAATAGTGCACCGTTTTTGCATGTAAAGAAAAGACAAAACAAAAGAGGGGGGAAAAAAGCTGCTGGATCAAAGTGAAGCAACCTAAGGACAAACTTCCTAAGGAAACTCAACCCTGTTCAGCTGGGTTTGCTGAAGCAGTTTTACAGGTAGGAAGAAGGATGGCTCAGCAGCAATGTGAGAAGGCACCTTGCCAGATCATTGGCTGTCAGTTATGAGAAAATAAGCAATACTGCCTCAAGTACAAAACATGGAGAGTGCAGAAGAATGTGTACAAGTCATTAACCCAGAGCAGCTCAGCATGTTATTGTCTTCAACCGCTACAAGCATTCCCTCTGTTTAATGAAAAATGTGTTTTATAAAGTACACCTGATCATTGTTTTTAAAGTTAGTGCTCAGGAAAATGGATTATTTTGCACCTTATTAGTCACTAAAAATATTGTTCTCTTACCTCTTAATAGGGGTTTAGAATTTTTTCATGGATACTTAATCTATATTTAGATGGCCATGTTTAAATGTATTTTAAATTCTGATTATTCTCAAGAAGATCAGTTGTCTTATATTTTAAAGAATTCACTAATTCTGTTGGAATATTTGTCTGTCTAATATATGCAACAGGCAAACTTGCTTTGATAGATTTGCCTTTTTGGGGAGATATGTAGCACAATCCCTATATGCGACTCCACTTGCAGAGGCAGTATTAGCTGTCACACCTCCCAAAGCTGTCGAGATGACTGGTGATACAAGACAATGGGTAAAAGTCTGAGCCACTTTTCTCACCCTCATTAAACTTTCTCTTCAGCAGCATGTGGCACTGCAGGTAATGAGTTCCATCTGCGTGTCACCAGTCTCACCTACAGAGAAAAAGCATTCAGATGCTGGAGGTAAAAACTGACTTCAGAGAAGTCAAAGTTTGCAGCTAAAAATAAGCCTTTACCTTCAGAGTTCTGCAGAACTTCCAGATATTCCAATTACTTTTCCACGTTCAGTACTTGGAAAAAGCTTTTAGCAATCCTGTAAGCAGGTGATCTAGCTAACCGGTGAAAATAAATACTGACAATTAACAATCAGCAAACGTTTTCTTCAGCTTTTGAATTCTTGAATTTATGAGTTCAAAAAGTAGCAAATTACCTCAAACTTACAATATTTTTCTATGACAAATGTTTAGTATTAAAATTAAGGAAGTAGGTAATAGTCAATCTTAGTTAATGATTCTGTTAATAATTATGCTGGAGAGAAAACCCTATGGCAACCCAGGCCCTGATTTGTCTAAAATGAGTCATTTAGCAAAGTAAACGCATCTAAATATTAGAAACTGCAATTGTGAACATCTGCTGCATTAATGCAATAGAACCATCTGAAAATGAAAGGATAACCACCTTTCACGTCAGCATTTCTGCAATTCCCATTGCATCCTTCCAGAAGACGTGAAGACAACTGTAATGTTGGTCAAAGCAAACTTTACCATCATATGACGTAAAACACAAACCATCATAACAGACTGGTATACCTGTTTATTTAAAGCCTGTTGTAGGCCTTTGGGTTTTTTACCCAGTGTGTAGCTGAAAAAGAGCAGGTTAAATAAGCAAGTCTTCAGACACACAGAAGCTCATGCCAGGAGCTTGCTTTTTTCAGTCACATTTCACTCCCTTTGTTCCAGAAGAACTCTCATTCACTTGAAATTGGAATTTTAACTAAGGACTAGAATATTTCATCTGCTTGTCAAATGGTGAAATAAACTATGTTGTTTTCCCTGACAGTTCAACAGCTTTAGCTGTATATATTTTGATGGTCTCCAGTATCACCAGGCTAGATTTTTTCCTTATTGTTTTCTTACCAGAATTTTCTCACTGAGAACTTTTGATCAATCTTGCACAATAGAGTTCTCATGCATTATAAACTGTGTTAAATATTCTGATAACTTTCAGAAGCCTAATTTTTCATATTCAGCATTCTTTGAAGCCTTTCAGAGATAACCAAGTAGTCATTGAAACTTTTCATGTTGTACCTACTGCTGCAAGCAGAGTCCATAAATTCAGTTCTCTGATCAATAATAACAGGATACAAAATTCCTACAGCTTATGTCAGCAAGGTGCTTATTTAGGTAGCTTTGGCAGAACCTGATAAGTCACTGGATATGGAAGTAGCTCTCTCATTTTTTAAATACATAATAATAGCAACCCCAGATACAAATTTTAATAACATCTGCTTTAAAGGGATAATATCTCACAACACATTGGTACACATAATATAGATGCTGCTATAGAGAGCTTCCAAAATACTCATTTTCACAGCCCAGGTAACCTCAGAAATTGTGGGGTTTGTGGTTTCTTACTGTGATAATAATACTTGCAATATAGTCAATCTTGTCTTTTGCCTGCAAAAATAAATGTGTATCACCTGCTGTGTTGGCATATCTCTAACTGCTAACAAATTAGTTAAACCTAACTTGGATAAATTATGTCTCATTTTAGCTACAAATATAGGCACAACGACTTTATTTAACCTGATGTAATTGACTACACATGTTTCTAAGAAAGATATAATTTCAAGTTCTTCAATTATTGTGAAACATTACCTTTGAAGATCTCAGTCTGAAAGCGATGATTTTTTCCAGAAATGTTTGAGCAAGCAACATAATTTCTGATATTTCTTCTTTTATCATAGTCAATGCATCTCTGCTTATCAGCACTGAAACACACGGCTTAAAAACACAGACACGCAGATAGCACTTTGCTCACTATTTTTCCTGTGTTGATAAGAAAAGAAAGCAATTTTAGTGGGATTTAGATACATATTGGAAAAGTCAAAAAGAGCTGATGAAAAAACCCTGTGTTAGTATGTAATAAGACTGTGAAAATAACACTGCCAAGTTCACTTCATGAATATGGACAGCCACACCAGGGGCTAAGACTGTTTCTTTTTGTCTTGTTCAGTTTTGAGCTTCTTTATTTTTTTTTAAAAAAAATAAAACATTCCATTGTTAAAAGTATATGGGTCAAATCAGACAGTTACAGGCTTTAAAGCCTCACCTTTTGCATATGTTAAGCAGACAACTCATGAAGGCTTAGAAGTTAGAAAGCCTCATTTTATTACAGCATATGAACAATTTTTTAAACTTTAAGTTTTCAAACATACGTTGTAGATGTCTTAGCAATTCCCTCATTTTAGGAGGTTTATTTTTCACTTGACTTCTGCATCTTGGGTGGAAATGGTTCCCATCCATATTCATCTCAGATTCAAGTTTTCAACAAACTTCAGGCAAAGTACCCGATCCTTCTCTGAGAGTGAAGCTAAAGAAAGCCAGGAGTCTTACTACTCTAAATTATTTCTAATAATTTTTCCACAGAGGAGATTGAGTGGATCAAAAGAGGCTGAAATTTTTATGTCTTCCAGTACAATGTGCTGTTTCCTGATCTACCAAAAAGCCTTAGTCAAAGCGTAAATTTACAGTTTGCAAAGAGTCACTGTAAGAATGTTAGGGTTTGTAGCTAAAAGATCCAAATACTCCACAGTGAGACAAAGTCAATGGCTTGTTTTGATGCTAGAGTTATAGTATCCATTTTACCAATATTGTCTAGCCCTTCATTTTGGTATAGTTTTGCAACATTTATATGAAAACATATCAAAATTGTCCATACAAATATGAGTGATCCTGCTTTTATTACTAGTTCTCTCCACTGTAAAAGAAACATAATATAAAGGTAAATGTCTCAAAAAAACCTCTGCCTGTGCATGTGTGTCTTGAAACCAGGCCACCTGTGAGTTTTCCATATTTCAAGTTGAGCATTAGTTGAGCCCTGTAGGTATTAGCACAGTATAAAAAAATCACAGAACAATAATGCAATGTGTAGTTTATGTGAAACAGGGCTAAGCAAGCTCCATCTGACCAGGTTTGGAGTTAGAGTTGTTCTTCTTCTAGGATGGTTGCTGGGAGGCTAGCGAGCCCATCCTGCCCATGGACACACTTTGTCTGACCCTTCAGTTGAGACATGACTAGCATGGGACACCCTGCTGGAGGCACATACCACCACCAGCATAGCTCACAAACTCATAAGAGCATGCAAGGTTCTCCCCCGCAACAAGGGGGTCGCTTCAATCAGCGCTGCCTCTGTACGACCCTAAACATCCACTGATCTGATTATGTGTCAAATGTGTCTGTTCTTGAACAGGCAGAGGTCACCAGCATTGAGGCCATGCTGCTGAGAACGCAGCTGCGCTGGGCAGGGCACGTCCCCAGGATGGAGGATCACTGCCTCCCCAAGATTGTGCTCTATGGGGAACTTGCCACCGGCTGCCACAAGAGAGGAGCCCTGAAGAGGAGATACAAGGGCTCCCTCAAACAATACCTCAGCCTTGGCCATATTGACGACCATCAGTGGTCCACTATGGCCTCCAATCGGGAGGCATGGAGGCACACCATTCATAATGTTGCTGCTTCCTTTGAGATCTCACACAGGATCAGTCTTGAAGAGAAAAGACAACGCAGAAAGAACTGTGCCTCACCAACACTGCCTGTGGAGACTTTCCACTGTGCCATTTGCAACCAGACTTGCCTATCCCGCATGGACCTTTTTAGTCACCAGCACACTTGCAGCAAGCGTGGGGAGAGCCCTTCCCAAATCTTTGTTCGCAAAGCCTAGCCATGAATGATGAAGATGTTTATGTATTAACATCTGTTTTTTAAAACCCATGTTGGTTATTCCATGTTAATTTTCATCAAAAATGTATTAGGAAATGTTTTTGCTGAATAATATCATGCACCAGAAACCATTCCATTGTGGCTTTTTACCTTTGGAGTCCATTTCATTGGCATCTCCCCATTTCACATCAGTGTTTCGGGACTTTCAGGAAGTTATCATTTATGAACCCACATTCTTTTGTTCAAAAATTTTTGAAACCACTTCATTTATATTTATGATTTTATGTCCGATAACATCTATGACGTGTTGACTAAATGATAGTTTTTTCTTAATAAAGAGTAGGAATAATTACATGTCTATTTATTTTCAAATAGCAATTCTCATTGTGGTCAACTCATCCCCCACCAAGGAGACAGTAAATATAGTTAAGTAATAAGAATACTGTTGTTGTTTTGGTTTGACTCTTGGCAAAATGCCAACCACCTCCCAATGCAACAGAGTTTCAGTTAAAAGAAGTGAGGGGA
>JAWWEU010000081.1:108571019-108587307 GCA_035583155.1 Acropternis orthonyx
TGATTTATAGACGAGCTGATGTCAGATGGGATGAAATATCTCACTGGTCACTTAAGTCAGCTGATACCTGTCCCTAATCACATGAACCACAAAATTGGGGCCTAGCTAAAACTAAAACCTTAATCTGAGTTTTTTGGGGTTTATCAAACCCATCACAAATACTAAAAAAATTTCAGAGAACCTGCATAATACTCTTTTTTTCCATAGACAAAAATATGTCATCAGTAGTAAATAATGTAGAAAGCAGGATGTTTTTCAATTAGTTATTGTGTAGATGGTCAATAGAAAATTTTTTATGTGAATCAAGCTCTTTTCAATAACATTATGTAGATGAGTTCAGAATAAAATTTGATATTAACATAGAGAATGTTATGCTAGGATAACATATTCATCAGTGATGACTCGTTCATATTTTTTGACTTGGTTAAATTGTCCTAGGATCTTTTAAATTGGATGATTTTTCTGAATTCCTGTTTAATTTCTTCTCAATCTCCTTCGATAATGACCTGTAAAAATAGAAAGAAATCTAATATATTCAGGAATGAAGACAGGTAAACAGATTCGTGACTGGACTGTTGTGACTATGGCACATGGAATAAATAAGGCATAGACATGTTTAAGCTTTATGATAGAAATATAGGAGAAATACTAGATATTTGTAAATACATACATACTCATATAAATGTATAAATACTATAAGAATATAGATACTTTCTCTGAAGTGAGCATGGAAATCACAGAGCTAGTACTATTCTGTATCATGTCAGTCATCATAAAACGAGTCATATATAATAAGAAAAAACTGTAAATCTTTATGTTGTTCAAGTTTCACACCTATTTTTAGTTAACAAAAAAAGCCTGATAGAAAGCTGAAAAACATGCGAAAAAATATATTTTTAAAAAATATAAGTATGCTTTATTCAATGTATCTGCACTTGAGAAATATAGTAGAGCTTCATACATTTACACTGAAAAGAAAATTGATACAAAATTTTGTTCTCGTGGTTAGGATAGAAATGAACCTTTGAAGACCGAGGTAAAAAATTGTTGAGTATCTCAGTCTTAGTGTTCATTGCTACTAATTTTCCAGCTGCATTTCTTGAGGGTTGTACAAGTAGTTGACTTTTCACTTCACAGAAGTGACATTTGTTCCAACCAGAGTGGTAATAATAGTTTGGAAATATGCATTCAGTTTCCTTACAGCTGAGAGAGATGCACAGTGAAACATTCTTTGGTTTCCTTTCTTGAGAGGGACAGAACATGGGGAAAAACTGCAGGTCAAAGTATTTTCATTAGTCTACTGAATCAGCAGAAAAAAGAATTAATTAATTTCTACTTCCCTATCTGTCATTTAACTTCTTTTGTCTTTGTTTATTTGCTTCTGTAGAATTTCTGGTTCTGTCAGATCATGTACACCTTTGTGTTGTCTCACAGTACTGTTTCCACACTGCATTTCAAATCTTAATAGATGCATTGATTTAAAAGTTTAAATTCTTAAAAGAATTTTGCACATTATAGTGAAGAATCCAAAATTCTAAACATTGTTTTATTTTAGGTTGAGTCTGTCCCCCTTATGAAACATCATAGGGCCACTAGCACATTTGATCTCACTTCTATATCAAATACCACAAAATTTCAGGACACTGGGTCTGGAATACTGATTCAGGCCCAGTGTAGTGGCCTCAACTGAATTATTTTAGATTTAAAATGCATCTGACCTCAGAGCATGACTCAAAAGCATTTATAAATAGATATTAAAATAAAGTTCACTCATCCCCATCTAGCTGGAATGATAGAACATAGAAATAATATAAAAGTAATAAAGCAGAACATTCATGGCATCAACTTCCATTCTGAAAGATTTCTGGATTTTATAATGCATAAATTCACAGCTTCTGTGTAAAGTTTTTTTATTTTTTTTTTTTTTTGTGTGTGTGTGATATGTCCTTGTAATACAAAAAAAGCAAACTGTAAGTATCTGAGATATCTCAAACCCATTTGTTCTCCTTTGCAATATGGAGAGTCATTTGCTGAAGTTCAGAAAGAAACAGGGAATATTGTAAGATGTTTGGCACTCTTTACTGGTTTTTTGAGAGTCTATGTCTCTTATCTCTAAGGCATGCTCAGATTTCATGTCTGTCAACTTCAGAAGGTAAAAAGGATGTGGAGAGAATTATATGCTTCTCATGCTCTCTTGGGACCCTTGAGCATCCAGATTAACTAGGTGTGCCATATATCTGATATTAACTCTGGTCAACTAAATGCAAGGGTCCTGCCTATTCATTTGTCTTGTCTTCTCTTTTCTCATTCTTTTGTTCTATGAAATGAAGCATCTACAGGATAATACCTTGGATAATACCTTGACTTTGTCCAAAACCTAAAAAAGGACACCTCTGATGTGTATATATATGTGTGCGTGTGTGTGTGCATTTAGGTATATCACCAAGAAACACTTGCACATTTCTGTTAGCAATAGAGATTGACCTTTGGTCCATTTCTTGGCCATGAGCAGGATGAAATTCTGCAGTATACATACATACAATGGTCTGATTCATTTAAGTGCCATTAAGTTCACAGTAAATCAAAGGGCATATTTTCTCCCAGTTCACAAATTGTGAAGACAATTCCTCTGTTCATCCTCTGAAACCCCTTTTTGACATTGAAATGAGGGGTCTGAAGACAATGTCAGTTAAGATTCAGTCTGCTTTCTTTGAGCTAAAAAATACAGCCTTTGCATTGCAGAACTCTCTGACAAGGTTTAAAAATACACTCCTGAACAGAAGTTGTGTTATCCCCCTGCTTATATCCCCAATTGTGCTGTAATATAATGCACTTTAACAAAATTCTCAGAAATGTTCTACAAGCGCCTGTTGGAAAATTTAAACAGACTGGCTCTGCCATCTGCTACTTCTGATAAGAGACTCATCTGTCTGTTGAGCAGGTAGTGGAGAGACTACTGAAAAAAAATAAAAAGAAGATAATGAAACACTGAAAACATGCTGTATCTCACAGTTACTTGTGGACACGCATCACCTAATTGGGGGTCAAACCAACATTATTAAGTTATATATTAAGTTATACATTATAAGTATTCAGAATGCATTTTGGGTTCAATTTGAATTAAATATGAATGTATGCAGAACATTACAAAGTAAACCTATTGATGTAATTTGGCCACTGAACTCAACTCCATCTCTGTTTCAATGACAAGACTAACAAGAGTAGGTGTAATCGTGAAGGAACACTTATCTCAACTGTGACACTCGTGACAATATCAAAATCCTCAGCCTGCTGGGGGCACACAATTAAAATAGCATGAAGGTTTGCTCCATAATTACAGTCTGTTCTGAGTAAGGACAGCATGCAGTTGCAGTGTTCTGGAAGCAAACATAGAAATGACTCATTTCCTTCCCCCCCCTCCCAGTACCAACAGGAAAGTGCTACAGTTCAGAGCTAACTTAGAGCATTATTATTTTATTTTCCATTCAAGGCTGATACACATGCCAAGGCATTAAAAGCTTGACTTTTCCTCACATCTGGTTTGATTGTTGCATCCTTTGTAGGCAGGGGTTTCATCCCATGCACAATATTATGAAATGCAGATAGCTTAGTAAGTCTTTAATACCCTTGCACCCTTTATTTTCTTTCATATTGCCAGAAATACAGTCCTTCAAAAAGCTAATGACATTAATGACATCTGTTGGTTGCTATGGGATAGCAGCCCACCATTAGCATCTGTCGCTCTGTGACAAGGGTAACTCTGAAACAAGTCTTAAAAAGTAGCTTAAATGTACCCTTGTTGGCAACACCTGAAGAGGGCATGATGAGGAAATGAGATTAAAAGGAAGAATCTAAAGCAGCTTATGAAGATGCTTAAGATGGTGATGTTTTGTTCACCATCTTAAGGGAGGATATGGAGAAAGATGGCCTCACAGGGATCATGAAAGGCTTAAAGTGTCCATCGTAGGGGGAAATGTGAAGAAAAAAAGGTAGGAATTGTGATTAGCTCCAGGAGTGGATCCTTAAGAGGAAAGATGAACTGCAGAGAAACAACTCTGAGTGGGATAGAAGAAAAATTAACCTTCTATTTGAAGTGACTGGAACAGAGGGAAAACCCACATATGAGGCAATGTGCTCTTCAGTGATGTAGGACTCTATTCAGGATGAAAGGCAGAAGGCCTGGGAAATAGTAGACACAAGGGATATCTGACTGAACATTAGATACTCCCCTGCATGAGGTAAGTAATGACAAAGTGACTACTCTGAAATGGCAAATAGTAGAAATAACGTAAGGAAGAACTCTGGGATAGTGAGAATCATCAAAGACTAGTCAGGAAAGATTACTCTTGACAGTTCTCAATAAAACCTTTTCATCTGCTTTTCATTCTCTCATCCTCTCTCCCTCAGTGGAGTAAATCAAGAAGTACTTCTCTCCAGTCTGCATGAAATCTTTATGTAGATCTTCTCCTTCCTCTTGCTGACATATTCTATCAACTTCCACAAGAGGATTTCTGGTGTTTACCTCTTCTACTGACCTGTCTATGCCCGGTTTCTAGATGTGCATAGGTTTCACAGGATCATCTGAACATTTCATGTAGTTCTGTGAAGTTTACGGACGCCTTAGATTTCACCTCCAACTATATAAATGTGAAGACATTTTTCAAATCTGGCATCATAATTTGAAAATAGCAGTGCTAACCCAGCAAGTATTACTGATGAAATTTAGTTTGAAAGATAAAAAATCCAAATGTTGGGAGGACAAGCCACTCTTGATTAAACCTAAACATTTCCTGCACTGCAAAGTAGTTTGGAATGTCAGTAGTTACAGTCTTATCTCTCTGACTTTATTTGTAGCGCATGTTAAAAATTCAGGGATGCAGGTATTAAGTAAGTGTTATCTTAATACTTTGGCAGAATTATGTTAAATCGATGGAGCAGAGTGATCTCAAAATACAGACAAACACAGTAGAAAACTTGCTGTAGGAGCGAAGAAAGGTTGTAAGACACTTATGTTGCTTTTCTGTTCCTATTGAATCTTTCATGAATTTCATTAAGAAGAAATCTCATCTATTTATTTGTGTCGAACTAGCTAGTTCACTTAAGAGCAATGTGGTTTGGTTACTCAAGAAAAAGTGTTCCACAGGGCAGGTGAGAACATGTACCAGTTGAATCCAGTCAAAGTTGGTCATGTGCTTTTTAGTCTAAGCCATATTTCTATGTTCAATGACTGCAGTAATTCACACAAGAATACTCCAGGATCACTGATCAGCTTTCTACTAACTGAAAGCTCCTTACAGTATGTGAAATTATTACAATTCTTATGAAATGTCTTAGATTTCTCATTGCGCAAAATTTCATCCCTGAATCACCATTGTTCTTTCATGAACACTGTTGATGTTAAAACTTTAATAAATACAGGGGACAAAAATGCCTGTTGAGTTTCCATAAAAATTTAATCCCTGTTAAGGCAGACACAATGAGGAAAGAAGCACACACCCACAAGTAAAGTACATATCTTGTTAATAGATTAAAATATTAATGGCAAAAGAAAGCTGAAAAATACAATTTCATAGAATTATAGATTTATAGAATGGTTTGGGTTGGAAGAGGGCCTTGATGATCATTAGTTCCAGTCTAGTTCCAATAAACTGTCAGCTGCTGCCTCAAGTGTGAGAAACTATACAACTACTTTAAAATCTACAAATATACAAAAACCTTAAGGCATTATTTTCAAGAATGGGAGATCCCCAACTTTCCTGGGCAACCTGTTTCAGTGTCTCACCACCCTCATAGTACAGATTTTTTTCTTTATATGTAATCTAAACTTACCCTCTTTCAGTTTGAATCCATTACCTCTTGTCCCGTCACTGCATTCTTTTGAAAACAATCTTGCCCCATCTTTCCTCTAAGTTCCCTTCAATTTCCCACACAAGTACTTCTGCTGCATTAGAACTTTGAAAGTCTATTTGCTATCAGTACAGTATACCGTTCCCCTCTTATTTTCTTTTTTTTCACAACCGTAAAAAACTCAAACATTTCCTTTACTTGATTATTGCAGCAACATATGCTGATGTGTCAAAAAACAGAAGTCTGACAGAAACTTTCTTTGACAGTAAAACTTGATAAAGGTGTAGTTTATGTAAATGAACAATGTTAATTGTCCTTTGTAATAGAAGTTTTGTATTTTAAGCAACTAGACCAAGTTTGACATTTTATGAATACTTTGTGTTGATGCTATGTTCAGACAAGCTGTTCTATACACTTTATGTTATGGGAAATCTCCCAGTTTCACTTTTTGATTCCGTTTATACATCTGCTCCAAACATAGCAGATACTTTGCAGCTTTCAGTCTTCCTTTTCATAGTTGATCCCTTAAGAAGTGCAAGTATAAAACCAATATTTACCATAGTGGATATAAATGAGCCTGCCATAGTCTTCATTTTCTTTCTACAAATGAATTGTCTTTGAATTAGTACTGGGAATTACCCCCCCAACAAGTAGGTATTTCCAATAGCATTCTTTTGAGTTGTGTGATACAATTTGTAACCTGTAGATAACTGTGTCAGGCTTTCTGCTGGCATGGAAACGTTCAACATAATAATTTTTCTTGGCTCTTATCTTTAAACTCTTTGTAAAAATTGGAAGGAGTTAGATAAGCACTTCAGTACCAATGTATTCCACAGGTATGGACACATCTGTAATAACCAATACTGCCCCTGGTTATCACCCTTGGATATCAGCAGTGACCTTTCTTATTAGCACTACCCTCTACTATAATGAATAGAGGCTTATAAGCACACATTAATTATCTCTATCACTTTTTTTCACTGCAAGTTGTCTTTACCTTTCAAGATCACATATGTGACTTTGGAGAATGCTATAAACCCTAATTCCCATATTGTACACATACAATCAATGAACAGCAAAATACAGTTTTTACAGTTATAGTAAATGGTCATTATGTGTAGATATATTGGAATAGTTGTTTCTTGTTTAAATGCTTTAATTCACATTCAGTGAACAGTGAATAGTTAATTAACTATTCACAAGCATATGCAGAATATTTGTTTACATAGTTCCTTTGTGTATATCGGAAGCCCTCTTGGCAAAGTTAAACACCTTTACATGCATACAAAATTTCCTATTTTGATTGACAGAGTTTCATTAAATTAATTATTTATAATTGCCTTCCTCATTCCTTTTTTTTTTTTTTTTTTTTTTGTGACTGGTTTGAAATAGACATGCACAAAGTCATTTCAAATCATGCACTGCATTAATATGAATAAATATTCCAAGAGGCCAAGATTATGCACCTTTCACATATTTTTCCTCTGAAAAGTTTACTCAGCAAAATCATGAATCACACAATTTCTGATAATACAATAAGCAGTTCAGTACATTTTCTTTTTATACTCTCATGCTATTTTTTTCTATTGCAACTTGAAAAGTATGGGATATCGTGGGAATAAAAGATATGCACATACGGTGCAAAGCAAAAACTATTTTTCTATTTGTTACTTTCAAAAATTATTCCATTGGGGTTTCTGAAGTTTTGCAAAATTAATGTTTATATTAATAAAAAGACAATTTTTACTGTATTGCAAACTACCAATAGTAATAATTGGCATTTTGTGATATTTAAAATATATTGCCTTGTGATGTTTTAAGAATTTCATTCAGTTCTCTTTTTAGAAATGGAATGAGGTAACAGAATTCAAGACACATGCTGAACTTTGCATTTTTACTCTATAGCTGTTAACTAGATATCAGAAAACTTGTAGTTCAGGTCTTAATTTTAATATCTGTATCACTTTGAATGGAGTATTTCAAATGTTTGATATACCATATTACTATAGTTTGCAGCTTGTGAAACTGAAGGAATGCAGGTTCAAATATGAACGCAGCTTTGCACAATTTGGGATCACCAAAGCAGCAAAGGATGACCGAATAAAAGTTCTCTCTCAACACTGTATTTGCGTATCAGGGCTGGGCACTAGGGAGGAAAGTGAACAAAGACACAGTACTGTGTAAAACGGTACTTTGCACCAATCTGTCTTGGTAAGTATGTACATGTATGCGTGCATGCATGCTCTACCTGTGGAGCAAACACCGAGTAATCAGGGTTCATTCACAGTGCAGTTAAAAGAGGGTTAAACTAATTCAAATTACCTTGCACATACTTGGATTAAACAGTTCACTTGGACAACTCTTGTGGATCAGCTGTGTCTAAAACCTTAGCTTTTTCTTGAGTTGATCTTCTGTTGTATAAGTCCCAATGAAATATTAATTGCCCCAGAGAGGGAGAGAAAGGGTTCTTCTGATCCAGTTGTTAAACATTGATATGAGAGGGGTTATCTGAGTTTAAATGTATATGTGCTGGAACAACTTAATGAGAATTTTACCTGTTACCAACTTTACCTGTTAGTCTGATGGTTAAGGTACTTGACAGGTTTTGAGAGTTCAAGTATTCTCATTTTAAATATTTGTCTAACCAATAAGGAGAAAAAAAACTAACATCATCCTCAACATTCTTTTTCTTGTTCACTTCTTATTGCACATGCCCTAAATTAACTTTTGATATATCTCACGTGAACAGAATTCAGTGGGGTTTTTTTAGGCGAGAGAGTTACATATTTTATTTTGGGAGTTATCTAGCTGGATGCTTATTATTAATTTCCTTCTTAATTTCTGATTAGTGTCGCTGAATTGAAAAATTAATTACTCAGAACAGAATTCAGTGAGATCTTGTAACTAACATGCAAGTGCTTGTGGGACATCATTTCTGTTTTAATGCCCAGAGACTGGAAAAATTCTGTTCCAAGCAAAGGTAAAATCCTGGTCCCCCTGGTAAAATCCCAGTCCCATTAACTCCTGGAGACTGACTACTGAATTCCAGGATTAGTACCTCCCACCTTCCTAAAATTCACTCATATCAGACTGTCAGGTAAGTAGTATCTATATACTATCCACAATACATTAATTTTAATATTTTATGTGTCTATATGTGTATGTACACTCCAGAGGGCAGATGTAACAGGAAATTATCTTATATCGGGTATATGCCACCAAAGATTACCTAGAGACTTAAAAAAATCAAAGGTCCCAAGAGCATAATTACTGTCACTGTACAAATTTCAGGGGGTTTTAATAATGTAGTTTTTATGACTACTGAAAGAATATCACTCTATTGTGACATAAAAATAGATGTATTTTTTTCTTCTGATCAACCAGCCTATGAAACACATACAATGTGGCTATTTGCACAATCTACTCCAGAAAGCAGTTTAGATGCATGTTTGTAGATGGTAGTTAAAAATCTGTGTACTGTTAGTGGAGAGAGGCAGAAACTGCTGAAATGATGGTTCAAAGTTCAGAAGAGTAATGTCTGAAATATGAATAGCCCACAAAGCATTCAAGCAACATACCTACATATTCGACAGATGGCAGACCCATTAAGTTTGGATGCGAATATAAAATAGAGCCTGCATCTCTTTATGGTCCCAGAACATCAGTAAAAATACATAGGTATGAATTCAAAGCTCTCATGACAGTATACTGGAGTATACTGGAGTATACTGTACTCCAGCATACTGGAGTAATCCCTGATAAATAAAACAAAAGTCAGATAGTATCTGTAACAGTGCAGACAAAGCCACACAGTCTCAGCTAATCACTTAACTAGTGATCAATGTCATTTCACATAAAATAAGCAAAGGTGAAAATGAAACATTGACATTGTGAACGCTTGATTAAATCTGGAGCCGATTAGGCTGGCACAGTTTAAGTTAAGAGTACAAGTGGTAAATCATCTCACTCTTAGGTCAAGTCAAAGAAGAGATACAATTAGAAAGACCAGAAAACTGCAGCCAAGATGATTAGGAGAGTGGAAATTTAAATGCTTGTTAGCAAAGCCCTGACAAGCAGTGGGAATAATGTATCAAATAACTGTTAATTTAGATTAAAAGTGTTCTATACAAATATGTTGAGGTAACAGGGAAGCTGTAGTTATTTTCCTCTGTTTCTATAGTTAGAATTTTTGTCTATATATAAGTTATTCACAGGGACTGGTCCTTTTAGTTTTTTCTAATACTCAAGTTTTCCCTCCATAGCCGTATATACAGACAGTGCTACTGCTTCTTCCTTCACAGCATTTCAGTGTGTTTTATTCTTTCTGTATATTCTATTCTACACAAATCCTCATTGCTACAGGATCTGGCTTCTTTCCACTACTGCATTATGTATTAATATGCTTTAGCACAGTACAAAAAGAACTTTAGTCAAGTGCAAACTATTTGGCTTGGTGCAAAAGCAACTCTTGTTGTACAGGAGACTGAGTAGTCTCATAGGTTTATTTTGTCCTTAAGTTCTGTGGTTATATCTGAAACAGTGGATGTAAGGACATGGGAGTGCTTAAAGGCCAATGAAGGAGTGTTTGACATGCACCTCCTTATCCTCAGTTCACATTCCAGATTTTCCTCTCATAAGAAATGAACAGTCATAGAATCACAGAATTGCAGAATCATTCATGTTGGGAAAGACCTCCAAGATCATGGAGTCCAACCTTTGACTGATTACCACTTGGTCAACCAAACCTTAGCACTAAGTGCCATGTCCAGTCATTTCTTGAACAGTTCCAGGGATGGTGACTCCACCACTTCCCTAGGTAGTTTGCTCCAATGCTTAAACACCCTTTTAGTGAAGAAATTCTTCATGATGTTCAACCTGAGCCTCCCCTGGCACAGCTTGAGGCCATGCCCTCTTATTCTGTCACTAGTTGGCTAGAAGCAGAGGCTGACCCCCATCTGGCTACAACCTACTTTCAGGTAGTTGTAGAGAGTGGTAAGGTCTCCCCTGGGCCTCCTCTTCTCCAGGCTGAAAAACTCCAGTTCCCTCAGCCGCTCCTCACATGACTTACTCATTAGATCCTTCACCAATTTCATTGCCCTTCTCTAGATATGCTCCAGCACCTCCAATATCTTTCTTGAAGTGGAGGGGCCCAGAACTGGATACATTACTCAAGTACTGTATCATAAGGACTTTAATGAGATTCCTATTTTAAATAATTTGGGGATGAGGATTTTGACAGTTTAACACCTAATGTCATATGCAACATCTAAAATTATGTCTGCATTGTAGTTACTCCTGATTAACAACTGTGTCTCAAAGAGACATTGGGAAACCTCACCCTTCTGAAAGAGGGTCTGAAAATGCTTAAAAATAAGAACTGTATCTTTTGTTTTATTCCGGAGCAATATTTTTTTCAGATTTCTTGAGCTCTAACAATTGATAACTTAAATAGGCTGAAATCAACAGGTGTGACATTGTTAACTTTCATAGGGACACCTTGTGTCAGCAAAGAATAGAGTTAACTTATGGGATCCTTGCTGCTGATGGCACTAGCTTCAGTGTTGCTATCAGTTAATCTTTCCAAAGACTGCTAGTTTTGTTCTGATTTTTTATTTATACTGCATACCACTTTTTTCTACACTTCTTACCATTTGTCCTGTGTTTGGTGTTCCTACTAGCCTTGGCTCTCAACAAATTGTTTTTCATTACACTCTTATATTTGCAAGTCAAATGGTGTGCTCAAGGTTAAATAGAGGCTATAACATGCTCTATTAAAATGGTTAACAACATCCATGATATTATCCGAATTAATTATGTTCAGTTTGAAATAACTCTTTGTGATATCTGAATTCACAGTTCACTGTACTGAATTTGGTATAAATGCTGTTTTCACAGATGAACTGAAAAGATGATTTACTGTTAACTGTAGAACTACTGACCAAATGCCTCTATTTAGAATTAAAGTTGGGTTCGTGTACTACTTTCAGTGTAGTATGATGCAAGTAGGTTGTATAATTCAGCTGGGCTTGTTGGAAAATCCTAGTGTGTATATTTAGCTTTCCAATTTTCTTTGCTTTTCTGAAAGACATACACGAAGTTTTAACAGTCCTTCCAATGTAAAGCAATTGCTTTCCATGTCAAACAAAAGCCCTTATTAGTGTGAGGTAATGTGTTATCTACTAAGAAGACTCTGGTATGCTAGCAAACTAATAAATATTCATAAATAAACTTGAACTAGACAATGCACAGATTCTCCAAAGAATGTGCTATGGTCTTAATCCAGAGAGTGTTGTAGTAATTAACAGATAAAAAGGGAGGTTCATTAAATGAATATGCAGTGTCATGAAATCAGAGCTCTGCATTGATCACTGGTAACTTAAAGATTCTTCCTTAGCTAGAATATTTTGACACCCCATTTATCACGAGTCCTATTTTTAGATTTTTAATTAGCAGATCACCAGTCCTTACCTCATTAACTTAGCTTCTGCAAAAACATTATTTCTAGAGATAATAGCTACGTTGGAATAATCACCACTCCCAATTTCTTGAGCTGTAAGGAAGGAGAGGACATTAGTTTCTATGACATGAAAATACATTTTATACCAGGCAAATCTGACCTTGACTCAAGTGCATGTGTCTTATTTTCTGAATAATTTCTCTTCATTTTATTTTCCTAAATGCATTAACCTCAAAACAGGCACCTTTTCAAAGACAACAGAAACATTTTTCTAATTTACATTAAATGTTTATTGCTAGCCCTCTGTTTGCAAAAATGTTTGGAGATATATTTCAGCAGAAAATTGTACCTTGACCTGTGTTTAACATGGCTTGTTGTATATTTGTATAGATAGGTTTTTAAACAGTTGGCCTTTATAGACTTTTTTATGAGAGAAAATGACATTTTCGGAAGTCAAAATGAACCAAATAAAGACACATTTACACTTATATTTGTTAAGTATAAAGGTTTAAGAAAGTAATAAGAAGCAGACAATTGACAAATCAATGAAGTATGTCTTGTGCAGATGTTTTCTTCAATTTGAAGTGCCTATTTTATTGCTTATACCATTGGAAGGCATGTTCCACCACTGGTGATGGATAGGAGTATACATCATGCCATACTATTTCAAGACTATATAATTATCTCTGCGACATGCATGTTATATTTTCAACATGCTGCTTAAGGCTTAAGGTTTTTCTGTTGTAAGACCCACAATTAAATAATCTTAATGTCTTTTTGCTCTAATATATGTGGCAACACTAAAAACATTAGGCTAGCCTCAATTAAATGGCCAATGAATTAGGTAGCTTAACAATATTTGCACCCCGGGCCATCCTATCCAATTAAAATTCCTATCAAATGGAAGAATTGATTAGTTTCTTCAAGCAGAGAGGTTTGCATCATGCAAGCAGACTAAATAATTTAGATTAGAGCTTTCAACACATTTCAAATGCTGTCATCTCTGCCTGGTGAAACAGTTTATGGCATCCTAAGACTTGCTTTCATTACATTCACTGATTTTGCAATCAATAGTAAGCCAGAAGTTCAGAACACAATCTAAGAAGGTCATAGTGCTGTCACTGAAAATAGTCTGGGGAAAGGTCACCTAATTATTTTGTGGTTTATGATGTTTATAGCTATGATCTCATATGTAACCATGTGTATGTAATCTCATTAAGCACTAATGCTAGCTCTGTAATGAAAACAATCTATTTTCAAACTTAAGAACTAATTTTCTCATTTGCAACATTTTTGATGTAAAAAATCTAGAGCACAGGACTTTACCAAGATGAGTACACAAAGTCTGAAGCTTATCATTACATTATTAAATTAATGCAATGGATGACAAAATGAATTTGTGGGGAAAATATAACTATACTTATACTGCAGTGTTTTAATTTAGGCAATCACACACATATTTGGAAAGACTCATTCAGGCTCTTTTTCAGTGAGTCATACAAAACTGGAGTATGTAGTAACCTGCTGTAAAAAGTTTGCAACAGGCAGGATCTTGTCAAATTTTGACAAAATTTTTCAAGAACAGTGGTAACTTCATGAAGAGTTAAGCAGCCTAATTCCACTGCTAGACCTCTGGAATTATACCAGTTTTTAATGTATCTGGAGTATCTAGTTGGAATATGAGACATCCAGAGAGGGTTTAACAAAGTGTATAGTTTTTATTTATACTTAGGTTTTGTTCACCTGGTGTGATGGGTTTGATAAACCCCAAAAAAACCCCTCAGATTAAGGTTTTAGTTTTAGATAGGCCCAAAGCCAAATATAGCTAGGCCCCAGTTTCATGGGTCGTGTGTTGAAGGACAAGTATCACCTGACTTAAGCAACCAGTTAGGTATTTCATATCATATGACGTCAAGTTAACTATAAAAACCAGGGGAGATGTGTTCTCCTCCCCTTCTTCTCCCCTGGTGTGATGTGAGAAGACACACTGTTGCTGCTTTCTAAGCGACAGGCCTCACTGCTCATGTGCCGAGATATCCATAGCAGCTTTGGTCTTTGGAAAATAAAATACTTTTGTTTTGTTTCGGTTCCTCTTTCCCTCTCGTTGGGGTGTGTTTTTCTAGAGTTCTGGGTGGAGGAATCTGTGTGTTGTTGAGAGAGAAATTTCATAAGTTGTTGTTGGTTTGTCTTTTATATTTATACATATATACATTGTAAATTTGTGTAAATATATGTATATATATCAGTTTCAGTTTTAAGGGTTTTTTTCTTTCCTTCACTCCTTTGCTGAAACTCTGTGCAGCTCTGAGAGACTTAGCATTTTGCCAAAGTCAAACCAAACAATAACACGACCATCTGAGTTGGATGTTGTGAGAGACTGAAATGTTAATAGTTCATGAGTCAAAAAATCAGCCATTTGGAAAAGCAGCAGGGTGCTTTGCTGAGGCCAGGTTTGCACCTCCCAGCCAAAGGAAAGGTGTGTGGTGGTGAAACCTCTGACCCGCGTCAGGCAGAGGTGGTGCGCACCCCCCATCAGAGGGTACAAGGCTGGGTTTTGAGCCAGATAAGGGAGAAAGCCAATAAGGTGCAGACCCTGCAGAAGCTGAATAGTGCTTTTTTATCATACCACTGTACCCCCTTACACAACTGGCTCAGTTGTAAAGCTTCCCTCTCCTCCCCAGGGGAGTTATTGGGACATACACATGTAGGCATAAAGGTATTCATCCCTTCTGATGGGGCATAACTGGCCGAACTATGCTGATGTGAGAAGCAGCTGTTATGTCTTAGAAGATGTCATAAACTATCAAACAACCCCAAAGTGCCTCCAGACTCATTTCTGGGGCCTTCCACCAAAGGACTGTGCATGGTCCACAGTGTTACCTCAGACAGTGTAAAACTACGTCTCAGGGGAGTTATCTGTGCGTTCCACCCAAACCTGAATGTATACTAACTCACTGAACTCTTTGTTTCATGGCCTTCCCCCACCCCCGAGGATCAAGACTGTGACCGCCACTTTGACCAATGGACATCAAAATTGCAACAATCAAGTCTTGTTGCTGGATCCACAGCATCTTTCTACCTTTACCCTGTCTTTCTCTTTCTTTTCCTTATACATTTTCTTAAGTATTATTTTTTTGTATTGCTATATTTCTACAGATAAAAGCCAGAACAGCTACATACCTCCTTTCCATTTCAACCACATTGTTCCAAAATGAACCCTACATATATATTTATATATAAACACCAGTCATTCAGCCTCATTTCATTCTAATACACCCAAGAGATCAATTACCAAGAACCTCAGTTACACTCACCTTCAGGGGTGAGTCATAACAGATGTAACAATGAGAAGATACTGCCTTTGCATGAGAGTAGCTTTGCATAAGTCATGAAATTTTCACACACCATAAAAAAATATGGCAGTTGAGAACACAAAAAGATTCAAAACTTTTCAGATTTTCACTGTATTTTCATTTATGCAGATGTCAGCTCCTACCCAGCTCCCTACCCTCTAGATCCAAAAATGCAGAGGGGTAAGGTGTTGCCAAAATCCTTTGCTGATCCAGGGCAGATTGGTTGTTCAATAGTAATGTCAGACTATTCCAAAGACAAATGTTGTTTAAAATGTTACCAATATATGCTAACTGAATTTCCATATAACCATGAAGAATTTGCCCCAAAACTGGCAATTCAGATGAATCTCCTGAGCAAATGACTGAGATTCCTGAGCCTTGCCTTATCATCTGACATAATTAATGTTTTGTTTGTTCATTGTTGTTGTTGTTTTTTTTAATGCAGTAAGCTAGTTCCTTCTCTTCATTCCTGCCTTGGCACATGCTTGTGGGTAGTACGGAAAGGAGGTCAGTTTGCTGCAATCTGAAGAGAATGAGTGTAGTGGTCGACATACCATTTAAAGTATGGAAAGATTCTTGTCATAAATGGAATATGGATGTCAATGAAGAAAATGAAACTTTTACTGTGATA
>JAWWEU010000081.1:108587407-108608571 GCA_035583155.1 Acropternis orthonyx
CCCCTTTTCCCATTGGCCCTTGTTAAACCTTACCCCATTGGTTCTAACCTGGGTCCCCTTTTATAGTAAAATGACCCCCTTCCCTTGAAAAGCCTGTAGCACTGGAAATAAACCCTCTTTGCCTCCTATCTCTCCCTGAGTCCAGTGCTGCGGCTCCCGGTCCCCTGGGAACCACGTGGAGGGGGGGAAGGGCAGAGAGTGTGCCCCCCTGGTAAGAAACGCAGCGCCCGTGCCAGGGGGAAACCAATCACTGCTATAAATGAGATAAACTGCGGTAATTGTCCTAGATGTGTGCTAGAGCATCCTTATGTTCTAAAGCAATGAATCCTGCTCCATTCGCTAAACCCAGTGATACTTTTGTATCACTGCTGGCCTGTATCCCAAGTGGGTGGATGCATCATGGCTCCTCCATGAAGCAGATGCCTTTGTCCCAGGAGAACAACAGGCACAGGTGAACTACCAGAAGAGGGACAGAGGGCCTCTATTCCTCACACCAGCATCAGCTGACTTGTCACATACTGTGTCACACGTGCTGTGACAGCACATTTGTGCAGTGGCCTGAAAGGACAACATTAAAGCAAATGTGTTTCAATGCCAACACATACCAAAACATGTGAACTTGAGATGAACATTTTACAGTATCTGTAGCAACATAGCAATCCTAGTTTCTGTAGAGCAACCTCTAACACCAACAGCACAGCACCCTAACATCTACGGCAACACAGCAAAGGAACCTCAGATTAACAGCAGAGCTCAAAGTGTCAGTACCAGTGCCCCTCAGTAGCTATTCAGAAAAGCTAATGAGACAATATGCTGCAGGAAGCATACAAGGCAAATATATAAATAACATTATATTGTCTTTCTATAAATCAAGGGGTGCTGTAGTCTCATCCTGGCTACAGTACTGGTCACCTTGTCTTAGAAAACATATTGTGGAGGCAGAGGTAGAGACAGCTTGCAGAAGAGTGATGAATCATCAAGGGCATCTGAAAGATTAAGAGAGATTGAGAAGATTAGGACTGTTTACTTTGGAAATAAGAAGAGAGGACATGATCAAAGTATCTGAAGTACTTCAAGAAGTGTCTAAAAGACAGAGTGGTGCAATTGAAAATTATTCTTTGTCTCAGAGCACAAGACAAGAGTCCACTCAATTAAATTAAAATGAAGAGGAATTAAAACTGACTCTTAGGGGCCTGAGGGCACTAACAGGCCCTCATGGCCCTGCCTAGTTTCCCAGATGTCTCCCACATGTTTTCGACAGCCCAGGACTCTATTTCAGCTGAGCCCAGAGACATCAGTCCCTGCAGCAGACACATCTCCAGTGTCCATGTAACGGTATCATTGCTTGTATCTCCTTGGATGGCAGACACCTTCTGTCTTAATCTCCCTGTTGCTCATGGGATCAGCGGAACCCATTACTGTTACCACCCTCTTCTGTGGGGTGATCCCTCACTGAGCCACAGCCACAGCTCCAGGTCTTGTCCCTGGGGCAGCTGCCTGGCTGCAGCCAGCTCAGGCCACCTGGAGCTGGGGGCCAAGCTGATGGTGCCTGACCTGCAGGCTTCATCAAGGCAGCCCCGTGAAGCCCCCTGTGGCCATGGAGCCCCAGGATTTGGTCAGCATGTAAAGGCAGAGCACAGCCCTGCTGAATGCCTGCTCGTGGCTGGCCTCCATATCTTCCCTACAATGGTTTCAGAGTAAACCTGCCCCCTTGGTTGGGAAGTACTGACATCCCAGTGAGTGTGGCTCACATCATCCTCCCCCAGGAGTGGCCTACAGTCCCACAGACTGCCCAACTCCTTTACAGGAGGCTTTGATGTCATGGCCCTCCTTGTAGCATCATTACTAAGCAGTGGTTTGGTTCACAGCCAGATCCTGGAGGAATCTTAGGGGTCTCTCCTGGAGACCAACCTGTCTCTCCATCACCTGGCCAGCATGATGGCCACCTTTGTCTCCTTGATCCCCTTTCCACAGAGAGCAGCCATGCTCTGGCTGCTCCCTTGCAAAGCAAAAAAAGAAACATCTAGTGCCAAAATGTTCCATTAATTTGCAGAACTCACTGCCAAATGAAAATGTTGATGTGAAGAATTAGCAGGTGTCAGAAACAGAAAAGGTATTAATCTGTGTAATCCACACAACTAATTTAACAAAACATTAAGTTTTGTGAAATAAGCATTAGACCTTCAGACTTCAACCAACTCCAATTACAGGTTGATGGGAAGATAAAATCTCTTGGAGGGAGTAGGTTGTCTCACAGCTTGCTGAAACACAGCAAGTCATATCTGAATATGAGGAAAAACTTCTTTACTGTGGGGGTGACAGAGTACCAGAACAGGCTGCCCAGAGAGGTTGTGGAATCTCATTCTCTAGAGACATTCAAAATCTACCTGGACACAAAACTACATAACCTGGCTGTAGGTGAGCCTGCTTTAGCAGCATGATCTCCAGAAGCATCTTCCAATGCCAACCATTCCGTTTCTCTGTGGAGACAAACTTATTCCTCTGAACTTTCCAGTACTGACAACTATGTTATAGAAAATACCAAATAGTAGATGTGTCAGCTCCTGTGTTCATAACTATAGAACCATAAATTGGATAAAATATATAAAATAATTCACTTTCAAGTGGTCTATGGTGACCACATGTCTCACGTTTTCAGTTAATGAGCTATTTGCAGTGCACTGCAGTATTGCAAGGTTATAGATTTCTGCTGAGAATTCCTCTTTGATCCTTTTTTTTTTTTTTTTAACCTAGGATCAGGCATTCCCCAGTTCAAATGCTGTGACTGTGTAGCTGGAAATATATCATGTAATGGCAGTGTGAAATGAAGCTGAAAAAGGTCTAAAACTCCTTAGGGCTGCTTCCTCTCTCCACCAGTCTTTACCTAGACTATCCCGTAAATCTAGGTCCAGAAATCATCACATGTTTTTAAATCTCATGTTAAACTATCAAATGCATGACTAACAAACTGGAGATGTTGGAAATTATTTAGCAAAGCCAATGCTTTGATTTGAAAAATCCAACTTAGTCACTGAAAATCACATAAGAGCCCACATCTCAGATGCATCAATTGACATGGCTGTACTTGGCTCTGGATATTCAAGTTAACTTTTTCAGAATGATCTCAGGTATCCCTACTGCTTATCCATGTGACACGATATTGCTTATCAATATGATCTCTAGTGTCCCACAGCCATCCTGTGATTCTGTGATACATTAAAAAATAGTAGTTTAAAAATGGAATTCTTTACAGATCAACAATTTATGAAAAGCCATCAATCTCTTTCTTTGAAGAATAAAGAGTGGGCACTATTTTTACTCCATCTCTGTCTAAGGCACTACTCTCATGGCACTTCCCTGTTCTTAAAAAATCAGGCCTGGATGACAGTGTTTCCCAACAGTAAAAAGTTTGAAAAGCTAGAAAGAGTGTGGGTTTCCCCTATTAAAATGCATTGCTTCTGCCCTCTAGGACCTGAGATGCCCTGAAGGACTTTCATAAACTGTTGGAGTATTTTATATTAGCACTTTTCTAGGTTTCAGTTAATTCATAGCTGTGCTCAGTTAAGATGAAGCTCCAATTCTCTTTTGCCAGCTTCTGGCTTTCTTTCATGTACGTAACTTCAGTGGTTAAAGTCAAGTTTATCGTATAAGTTATTCCAAATTGCATTGTTTTTCCTCCTTATAAAGGTTGGCTAATTATTAAATTTAAAAGAAACGCATCATTTTTGCTGCATACCTGGAAAAACAGCTTGGGTATTTGGTCCTGTAAATATGGCTGTCACAAACGTAGGTGATTATTCTGTCAGATCTTAAACAAGATTCATTTGCACAGTTTCTTCAGGTTCATGTCCCTTTTATTCAATTGTATAAAATAGGAAGATAGCAGCATGAAGACCTCCATAGGTTTATGTGTATTATATATTACACAGAAATGAAGTCTACCAGAGCAGACAAACATACGGTACCTGTTTTGCCAGAACAACATCAGCCTCTCTGAAAAGAGAAGTGACAAATAATAATGTAATGGAGAGAAGGAATGAGATCTATTTGTATCCTTCCTTGCATTAATTAATACTAGAGGTCTGAGGGGAGATAAGATTCACTGTGAGGTTCTGTGAGTGGACCAAGAAATATTTGGCTTCACAAGCTTACCATGCTTTATCAGGAAGAGGATATATGTGTTGAACTTAGCCTAGAATGCGGAAATTAAAACAAAATAAAACAATTTTTTAAGTTGAAGCTGTATAACTAATATAGCCTATATGATATTCAGTAGTTCCAAGATCAGAATGTTAACATATGGATAGGCTTTGGGAGCTCAGCTTTGCTTTTGCTTATAGATAACAAACTTCTACTCTATTTATTACTTAACCTACACAAATGTCTACTAAATGACAATGAGAAAAAGTTCTGAAAATCAGGAGCAAATCTTAACAATTTTGCTGCAACATTTTTGTCCAAGTAATTCTCTTGCTTTGAAAGTTTTCCTCTAAAATAGTCACAATAAATGCAAGACTCAAATTTGATCTCTAAAAGAACATATAACAATAGTCACTTAACAATTTTCATCAAAGAATTAGTGCAATAAAGACTGGAATATTTTTACTTCCTTGATTGTTCTTTCCATTACCATGATGAAAAATTTAATTCTTTTACATAGTTAGTTAGTTATATTTTGCAAAAACTTGTCAAAACTGGAGCAGAACTTGGTGGCTCTGGGTGCTGGAATCTTGAAAAATCTCTCCATAAAGGTGCTCAAAAGAACGCTACCAGGGAATACTCTAATAACGGTTTAGGTGGCCCTAGATCTGAACCAGATTAAATGGCTTTTAATGTCATCTTTACCTTGCTTCAATCTATTCTCAGTATGCCATACTATCAAGGATCAAAGCGTAAGAATACCTAATACTCTATAATGTAAAGATTTCTCCACTGCAATGGAACTTGTGAGATACAAGGACATGATTCAGCCAAGCTATGCAGGGTCTTCTGTAAGAAGTAGTTTTGCATGTGCTTCAATAATAGAGAACTTGAATTTGAGTGACAAGCCCGTTCATAAATAAAATCTATTGATTGAAGATCTCTTGTTGTTTGCACTCATTTTTATCTGAGTGCAGGCCAGAAAGAAGGGAAAAAAATAAAGAGGAAGGCAAAGAAAAAGAAAAACAAAGACAAAAGAAAGAAGGTAGAGATGGAGTAGTAGTTTTCTGCGAGATTTTTCTGATGCCATAAAATTATTTTTCAGCTGCACTCAAATAGCCTGTCTGGAAGGCTCTTCAGAGAGCAGAAATGCTTTTCCAGTACATGTTGGCTTCCTAATGCTGATGGTACTGCAAAACATCATATGTATGGGAAGGGGACAAGAGTAAGTGTGATGAAGGATATTATCATGGCAAGAAAAATTACAGTTAACTTCCAAGAACAGCATGGTCTTCAGGGTTTGTTTTACACACTATATAGAAATCAGGAAAGCATTGTTCCAATAAATGAATTTTCAATTTCAATTACTTACTTGGAGTATTTTGACTGTCTCAATTTCCAATGCAGACCATTGGGAGTTTTTCAAGACTAATTTCACAGAAGCAACATGTAACAGAGTAAAGGCTTTTTTATTTCATTACCTTCTTACACTGTATAACTATCTAATGGGTCCAACATAAATCTGCAACTTCTCAAGTAAAAAATGAGATCATAGCTCTTATGTTTAGTTGCCCTGCACTTCTCAGCCTTATTAAAGAGGATAGTTTCTTGTGGTGCTAGAAGTTATTCAGCCGGAGTCAGTTTTTATTAAATATAACCCCCCTAAAAATCTTATTTGATAAGGAATCAGGTATGGTTTTAGCGATGTTACCTCAAGAAAAGTTCAGCATTTCAAATTAACAATTTAATCTTTGAAATATTACCACTACAAATATTAAATTGTTTAAGAGAAGCAATTATAAAGTGGGTAATATAAATAACAACATATGGCATCACTGTGAGTGTGAGGCTGAATTAATTCCTGAGGCTCTGATGCCATTCATAAACCTCTCACAGTTTATGACTGCAGCTGAGTTCTTTGAGTGAAATACAGCCTTGTGTTCACTCCAGGGCTATCTATTAAACTCCATGTTATTCAAATGTATTCTACTGTTGATCCTATTGCTTTGCCTCTGAATTGTTTTCCCCCAGTCATTATCACAACCTTGTAACTTCCCTTAGTATGAGTTCTCAATTTTTTCAAGAGAAAGAACACTTCTGAACAGAGACATTGCCTTATTGATGCCACAAATCACATAGTCCACTAATTCACAACCTTTCAACATTCATGGCTGGAGTAAAGGGAGCAATTTTATATGGAAAGGAAGACTTAGGGACATTTAATTCAGTTTTTCATCTGGATAAGAGAAACCAATTCTGGTCTCATTGATTCATGAAGTCTTAATAATGCTATTACACCAAAATGACCTTCTTGAAATTAATATAAACAATAACTTCCTAGAAACAAGGCCCATCAGCCTAGTAGAAACAGCACAAAACATTCCTGATATGCAGACCTCCTACAGACACTCAAGAATTCATACTACCCTGTCAGAGTTTATAAAAATCAGAGCATTAACTGAGTGGTAGGAAAAGATAAGATATTGTAATGAGTTATGTTCCACCACTTTAAAGCTGGTAAGATCTGGAATATCATTTTGGAAAGTTTTGGAGTGTCTTCTGAGAACTGTATTAAGGATGAATGTGGCTTTACAGAGGCAATATCTTTCCTGCTTCATATCTCTTCCAGAAACATTGTAGGAGGCCTACTGTAAACCTAGCAGAAGGAATCTGAATTCTTTCTACTAAATTGAAGGGTCTTTGGTCAGAAAGGGCAAACTGACTACAGAAGCAACAAGCATTCAGTTTCTATCTCATGGAACTGGGATATTTATTATGAAGCACCAAAACTTTGCTGAGATCAATAAAAAATAAATGCAAGAGTAAAGTTCCCATTCTAAATAACTCAAAAAAAAAAAAAAAAAGGTGACATGAACAGCGAAAAACACTTTTAAACTGGATTCTGAAAGATAATTTAACACCCTGTGTTCCACTGAAAAATTTCAGTAGGGCTTGTGTGAACATCTAGACTTTTGATGAATATAACCTCTTACTGCCATTTCCCAGTTTTGGCACTCCGGCTTCAGTATTTGCTTGTTATTTTATCATGAGTATTCACTTGTTATTTTATCACAAGTATTTGCTCGCTATTTTAGCGTCTGCCTATTTTGGCAAATGAAATATTCCTGAGGACATTCCCAGAAATTTTATGTTAAAGCCAACTGGTCTGAAATAGCCTACATCTAGGCTAATTCCTCAGAGTCCAAGATTTGGAACATGACACCAACAACCTATGGGAAAGGATAAATCCTTCGAATGCTTTATCTCCCATTGTATCACTGAGAACTACCTGGGAGAGTACCAGCTGGCATGAACCAGCTAATCTCTATTATATCAGCACATTATGTCCAGTACAAAGAAAATACTTACAAGTTTGGAGTGGCAAGGAATTTGCTGGGGGTAGGTTGTTTGCACCTGCAGAGCCTTTCCCTGCGGCCCTGAGGGTTTCTGGTTTTCCCTGAGGATGGTCTCTCCAGTGGGGTGGGGCGCTGGAGAGGCCAGGTCTCTTCCCCCTCCGCCGCCGCCTCGTGTGCCACACCGCCAAGGGTGGCAAGGAGCAGACCAGCACACGAGGATAAGCCAGGGAGAAAAGACTTTATTCACATGTGATGCCGGCTTATATAGAGGTCAAATGTCAATCAAACCCGGGGACAGAGCATGGAAGGAGTTATAGGAGGAGTTTCCCAAATAAGGGGATGAACAGAAAAGGATAACCATAAAAGGAAAAACACAGGCAGGGTGAACTGAACCATAACCAAATAAGGGAGTCTGCACTGCGGCAGAAATTAACCAGTCAGGGCACGGGTACATGGGCAATGAAATGAGCATAATGGAGGGGAAAACCAAGTCCTCAGAGTAGCAGAAATAATAGGGAAGACAGCAGGGAGACGTAAAAAGGAGGTAACTTCACAACCATACAACCATATAACATCATAACTGTAAAAACCTGAACCTGAGCATAACCTTGGGAACATACAACTGGGAATAGGAGTACAGAGTTGAGGTAAGTATTAAAGTCTAGAAAAGAACATGAAACAGCAAATTCTCTGATACCAGTTTTTGTCCCAACCTCCATATGTTACACTCTCAAACCACTTTCTTTGTAAACCACACCATTCCCTTCTTATTCCTCCAAGGGAGCTGAACACTCAGATTCCTCTTTTTCATCTAGCTGTCCATAAACCTTCCCTAACCCATACACAGTTTCCTTTAGTTGACTCATCATCCTCTCAGACCTCTCATCTACATTCTCAGACTTTCTGGGCACATACTCTGGCCATTCTTCCACACTCCCATATATGGACTCTGGGGTAAACTCCATCAGGTTACCAGCTCTACTGATCCCATAAAGGCCGACGGACTCCCCTCCAACATTTCCCTCTTCATTCCTTAGAGTAGGACTTTGTTTTTCCTTTGGAAGAGAACAATCCCAATGCACACTTAGTCTTAGCATTTCATGTTGTAGTTCTTCTGACTCTTCCAACACGCCACACAGAGCTCTTGCTGTATTTCCCAAATGTATGCGCTAATTTTCTAAACTGACTGCCAAAACCACAGAACTTCCTCGGACTTCTTCTGGCTCTACCCATGCTGGTTACCTTCACTGAAGGTGAAATTAAATAAGGAGAGACATCCCTGTGGCTGCGGAACTCTTTTTAAACCCTATTAGCTACAGGAGAATCCAATTCTTTTCAATCCTTATTCTCTACATGATTTTGGGTCTCTTTGTAAGGATTACTCTTTGTAATCCTTAATAACATCTGTTAGATTTGGCACACCTCTGAAGTGTGGCAGTAGAGATCATTCTTTTCATATTGTCTCATTATGACACTTCCACTGCAGAGGTGTGGCATACACATATGTCATTTGATAGCCCATATATTCATATTGACTCCTAATTTGTCCTTTCTCACTTCATACAGATTCTGTTGTAGTCCATATGTACTTTCCTTGGTCATTCATCCCAGATTGTGAAGCTTTGATACTTCAAGAATATCTAGACTTCAGCAACTGAAGTAATTTAATCAGCTTAGATATTGTTGCATTCCATGACTTGCCCCATAAATAATTTGTATTTTATAAATACCATTTTAACAATTAAAACTATACTGTCTTAGAAATCAAGTTGTGCTGTTAGAGATCTCACTATGTAAGGAATTTTTTTCTGTACCTCAGCAAAACTTGGCAGAGCAGTCAGCCTTAGCACCAAAATATAGCAGCTGTAATTAATCATTGCACTGGTCAGAATAATAGCCTGTATAAGGGAAAAGATGATCATCACCTAAAAAACAAAAAAATTGTTTCTCTATATCCCTCACAAATCAATTCCATTTACCAAAACACAAAAGGAAAGTCTGTGCTTATTAGTCTGGATTATGCAATAAATTCTAATAAACATAAGAGGTAGCTTGTTAAGAAACATGAAAAATTTCACAAACATACCAAAATTAAAAGAGGCATATAATTTTCATGTCCCTGCCTATAATGCTATTCTATTGGAAGATTACAAGTAGTCTACAAGCATCAATAGTATTAATAGGGTGATTAAGATTTCTTGAAAAGGATTTTAACTAAATTATCAGTTTTTCCAAGAGCAAGGATCAAAAAACTTTATGGAATTACTTTTCTTCTTTGTTAACTTGCAGTGAATGGTAAAATTTCTTCCTGTGTATTATCCTATTTCTATGTCTGGTTGTGAACTGCTGCCCTAAAAAATTAACTAAAAATATGAGTTCATTTTTTTACTGTATTATGAATGTATTATTGTCACAGCATGTAATTACAATAATTCACAGTGTGAACGTGAGGTCTGAAGAGAAAATTGTCCTGAAAACAGTATTCTCCTGTTAATTTATGAATTTCCAAGCTTACCTCTCAATACTGATTAATACTGTATCACCATTTAACACCCAGGTCATTCAGCAGAACAGCCACCATACCTCAGAAGTCATGGCAGTGAAAAAACACTTAGTGCACAATAAAAATAAGGTCTTATGACAATGTAATTAATGTATATTATATCTTTATAGAATGAAGATACAGGCAATAAATATAAAGAATCATAAAAAAATCTTCTACTACTGCTGTTAAGAGGAAAATTTTTTAAAAATGGGATTGTCAGGGTAAGGAAAAAATGTCTTTACAGTGTAATTTGGTACCATTTATACTGGGAGGAACAGTTTTCTATAGACAGGGAGCAAATATCTACAGAGCAAAAAAAGAATATATACTGCATTAGCAAGACATTTTTTTACCAGTGGTTGAAAGATTTGTACTTTGCAGCACTGTGCACTCAAGTTTTAAAGACAAATCTGCTCCTATTAATCTGTAATGACAATGTCTACCTGATAGTGAAAGATGTCTTCAATGAACTTTGAGGCAGGAAATTTTCTGATTTTCTACTTGAGCTACATTGCTGCAATAGTGGTTCTATGCAAAGGGCATTCAGTAAAATGACTTACCTGAATTCTATACTACATTCTTGATGTTTAAAAGAGAAACATGAAGTTAGGTATTGCTAAACTTTATACAATTCCTACAGCTGAATTGTTTTTTTCTGAGAAAAATACTATATTTTTAAAAGTTATTTTCCCCTTTTTATGCCCTCTTGCAAAACACATCTTTTTTATTCAGTAACCTACACAGAAACAAACATGATCACACAGAGTGAGAAAGACCTTTTTTGTATGAAAGCAATTCATAGATTATTTTTAATGGTTTTATTGAAACAGAAAATTTTCCGCTGTCATTCTTTCAAAATTCAAAATTTAGTTCCCAGAGGTCAATATCTGTACACAATGTTTCTTTCATTTTTAATTTTTTTATTCTTTTGGTGTGAATTAAGAGACTTCTATAATCTAAAATCTGTTTTTAAATTATGCTATCAATATGTTGGTTTTAACCAGAGATTTATTACTATGTGTTGGCTCACCTATAGATTTAACAAGAATGGCTTTGTAGAACACTCAGGCTGCTAAATATAATGTAATTGAGATTTAAAAAATTACTTTTATGTTATATCTATATGACTGGACCTTAGTTCTTGTTGGTTGTGAAATAATTAATGAGATTGTTTAAAGAGATAAAATAGGTCCAGAAATCTCATTAAATATGTTATAGTTGATGTGATTAGTAATCTACATGTTATTCAAATGTAGCTATTACAATCACAAGCAATAAAAGAATATGCATAGGTTTCTATTTATGCCAGCATCAAGTGAACAAAAAATACTGCAAAAATTATTAAATAAAATAACATATTAAGGCACACAAAGCTACTCAAGTGTCTCTCTCTCAGTGATTTCAGTAGGAGATAGTTCTGTGGCCTAATGGAGAGCACTCTGGACTCTGAATCCCAAGGGCCCGAGTTCAAGTCTCAGTGGGGACCATCCCCTAGGCAGTTAAATGCTTCCCTGCCAGTCGATCCCATCAGATCTCGGATACTAAGCAGGGTCAGCCCTGGTTAGTACCGGGTGCTGTAGAAAATCCTGAGGATTTCAGTGTCACTGTCCAAGCTTGCTCGGCCTTGGCAAGTGGACCTTAGGACTTAAATGGTGGGGCCAGTTCTGCGCACACTGTGCCTCATCTAAAAAATCCACTGCGCAGGCTGGAAGGGCACACCCACGTCGGGAGAGACCTTCCCCAGATCTTGGTTCGCGAAGTCTGGCCATACAGTTCCCAACCAAATTGTGAGTTTACCTGTGCACTATACAGGCAAAGGTACATTGATTCAGGAACCAATTTGCTCCACTAGGACCTTGGCTTTTAAAAATCACTTTGCCTCATTCTAAGGGGAAAAAAGTATATATACTTGTTCAATATACCACTTTTGAAGCTGTTTTTCTTTCCATGAGACAAGGGTCTTGGGTGCTTAATTACTATGAGAAAGTAATACATCTATGTAATACACTCTGACAGACTTGTAAGAGCCACTGGAATAGGTGAGATTATGGTATTTTAATACTTTTGCTTCTATTCTCCAAAAGCTTGAAATCAAAATTATTGTGAAATATATTTACTTAACTGTTTCAAGATTTGGAAACTTTTGGTTCAAATTTAAAGAGACCTGTTTCCTTTTTTCCCCTAATACTAGATTTTCCCCCTCACCAACACTTTGTCCATTATTCCTGTCTATTTGCACATGTTGTGTTAATATAACCTTTTTCTGGTCTCTTTCAACACTGAATAGAACTTTCTTTATTCAGAGTTCAAAGAGCATGAAGCCAAAAAGTACTGAAGTAACTTTACATACAGTATCTATGACTAATTCTAACCTATTTTTTTCCCAATATCATGCTATGAAGAATGAAAATTTTTCTCACAAAGAGGTTGCTACAGAGACATTAGTTTTGGTTTGGTTTCTTATTTGTTGTCTTAATTGATTTGAACAGAGATAAAGAGTTCAGCATGTAACGCCAGTGCAAATCATAGGCGAGTTTAATAGCACATGCTATTCAGGACATTTCTCTAAAGCGTCTGAAGTCTTAGTGTAAGTGAAATGTTGTGATTAGGTCATAAACATTACACAACAGAGATGCTGCATTTTGACTTGGACACAAGCCATAACCAGGAATAAGCGAGTCACTTAAGGTCACTGTCTCTGCCATGGTGCAATTTCACTTGGACAGTGGAGGAAGCAATGTCCATAACTTCCATAGCACATTCCTGATGCTTCGTCTCAACATTACATTGAAGCAACACACAGATACCACCTCAGTTTGCACTGACATCAGTTTTTAATTTCTGTTAGTTCCTAAGGAAGTGTAGAGGTTCAGAAAGTAACACATGCTGCCACCTCCTTCTAGAACACCAGAACTACAAGATACATCAGCTGGTGGGTTAGCTTAGGATAACATGATGAGAGAGTCCATTTATTTATAAAACATTATAAAAGAAAGAGTGAAGTGATAAAGCATCCCTGATTTGTTCTCTTCCTTTAATGAACCTCTAGATCAAAAGCAACGTCAATGTACTTCAAGTTCCTAGGCTATACAGACAGTAAGTGACAGATTCTGCTGCCAGTTGTTATTCACTTTGAGTGGTAACTTTTATCTTAGAGGATGCTATTGATGCTGGAAGAGTATTTGAGATACTTAAGGATAACAGAATCCTGTATTAATGCAACACTGTTCCAGATTCAATCTGATTGCTTCTGTTAGTCACTGTGCATGTAATATTTATGTATCTTGTGTAAGCGATAGTAAGCAACTATAAGGCATGAAAATCTGATTTTGGCTACACCATATCTGCAAGATAATCTGTAAAGTTAGAAACAGAGTAACTTGTTTCCCTTAGGGCCTCACCAAAGCTAGCCAGGCTAATCCAAAAAAGAATCTTCTTTATATTTTAAAGCGAGGAAGTCTGAGAGGTGAAAGTCCCTGATTGCATACTCTGAGTGTGTCTGGCAGGCAAAACATCATCAGAGAGGAAGGAGAATGAACAAGGACAGAGTGCTCTGGGTGGCTGAGACCAGGAAGACCTATCTTGAAGCAGTCTTTAGAGTGAAGGGAGGGCTGTAGGCAAAACCTGACACCTTTCTTATCAATACTAAAACTGTAGAAGTCCGAAGATCTTGGGTTTGTCTAAGCATATTTAAAAATTCCTACTGTAGAGAAGGAAACTAAATGTGAGGAAAAAATATAATTAATATAGATTTTTAATAATTCTGTTTAACTGCTTAGTTGTTGGTTTTTTTTAATTATATTTGATGCCTGTAATAGAAAGAAACTTACTTAGTCTTCTGAGGAGAGACTTGAGAAATGGTGCTCAACAGTTACTTAGATCTTCCTAAGCAATAATCAATAAAGATTTGCAGCTTATGGAACTGCAACCTGTCTAAAATGTCTTTATACCTAATGGAAACCTTTCAAGTCCTGCTGCCTAAGCGTAGATACCCATATGTAGCAATAAGGTAGAGGAAGGAATGATTAGCAAATAAAGCAGTCAAATAAGAAGGTGGGTTTATTTCCTTTCCTATAAAGACCTTGATGCCAAGTATGTCACATTAAATTTTATCATTTGCATAGTGTTTGTCATTTTGACATATGAGAAAATTGACATTATATTATACATGGCTTTATAACTTCTAAAAGCTGCTTTACTTCGTTTCGGAATGAAGCACAAAATCTTTGATGACAGAGACAGATTTAGAGATCCTTTAGACAGCATAAAAGTACATATCACAAGTTTTTAAAATCAGTGGCCAACACTTAAAATTTCAAATTGCATTTAAAATTTTGAAATAAAAGTGAGGTTGCATGAGGTGCTCTCTAGTATTAGAAGAAAATAAATTCTTATAACAATAACTTGGGTATACAAATTAGAATTTAGAAATTACAGAGAGCATCACTTGAACAGGACAAGCAAACTCTGGTTAATTTTTTTTTTTTTGGGGGGGTGGGGTTTGTTTATTATGTGGGGATATTTTAGGGATTTTTGTCTGTTATTGATGGTATTGGTGAATCTTCATTCAAAACTCAAAAACATCACCTCCTCTTATCTCAGAAGCTAACACTGATATACTTCAGATCCAACATTTTTCAAATTCAGGTTTTAATAGTAATTTGTATTCAATACTTCCTGTTTTCCTTTATTTTATTTTTTTTTTTTTTTGTAATTTCCTTTTCACTTGTTTTATTACAGAGCACCTCATTCTAACTTAGTAAAATCCCAGCCCTGACAGGATATATTACTGTCTAAACCTGGAAGAAACAGTTTGTGTATCTGTGATCCTGAGGGGTAAAGGGGGGACAGAGAGAAGGGACACACACTCCAGGGAGTGAGGGGGAAGCAAGAGAGTCTATTCAAACTGGTACACAACTTATATAGGATCAGGGGGCTGGGTTCTGGAATGGGATGCAACCTGGGAGGTTTTGGGGCAGGGTCTGGGTCAAAGAAGGTATGAAACCCCAAAACCGAGGGGAAAGGGGCAGAAACCTGCCATATAGGGGCTGTAACACTGCCCCCAGCAGGAGGCAGTGAGGAGGGGGTTGCAGGTCATGTGAGTGGAAAATTCCAACCAGGCACATGAGAGAACAAAGGGAAAAAATATATAACATTATAGAGTCCTTAAACAGAGTGAAATTCCTAAGTTATAAACAGTTCTCTAGTTATATGCAGAATATCCAGGGTTCAAGCATTCACAGATCTGTGCTGCCAAGGTAATTCTTCCATTGCTGGCAGTGGTCCCTTCCAACATATATCTCCATCTGTAAATGGTAGATTGTTGTATACATGTTTTGAAGACGTGTTTAGTTTTTCACATTTTCTTATGTGAAAACTTATGTGCTGGTTTAGTAGTAAACTGGCAGGAGAAATGAACTCAACTAAAGAGAGATTACAAATCACAATTACAATTTACTAAAAAGATTACAATAAATACAATGATACAGGGAGAACTGGTTTTAATCCACAAAGACAGATGTGTAATCCAGCACCCAGGGACAAGTGGCATGAGGCATGGGCTATGTCTCCAGCCATCAGGTGGTTGCTTCTACCATGGTCAGCATGTAGCACTTGCCTTGGTGGGTTTGGGGAAGTGTGATGTACTCAACTTGCCAGGCTTCCCCATACCTGTATTTCAACCACCGTCCACCATACCATAAAGGCTTCACCCACTTGGCCTGCTTGATGGCCGCACATGTCTCACAGTTATGGATAACCTGGGAGACGCTGTCCATGGTTAGATTCATCCCTTAGTCACAAGCCCATCTGTATGTTGCATCTGTCCTCTGATGATCAGAGGCATCATGGGCCCACCTGGCTAGAAATTATTCTCCCTTGTGCTGCCAATCCAGATCTACCTGAGAGACTTAAATCCTGGCAGCTCGATCCACCTGCTCATTGTCATGATGCTCTTGGGTAAACGAGCATCTACATGTTGAACTGTCACACTCAGCTTCTCTACTCAAGCAGTGATGTCTTGCTGCATCTCATCTTCCCAGGGTTTCCCTCTGCTCTACCAGTTGGCCTTTCTCCATCAATCTAGCCATCCCCATAGAGCATTGGATACCATCCATGTGTCAGTGTAGAGGCAGAGTTCACAACTTCTCACATTCAGTGATATCCAAATGCAGCTGAACTGCTTTAAGCTCTGCAATCTGACTTGATTCACGTTATCCTTCCATCGCTTCTGCAACTTGCTGTGTGGATTCCTTGTGGCTGCTTTCCATTTCCAGTTTGTCCCTACAGTGTGCCAGGAACTGTCCATGAAGAGAGCATATCGTTTTTCATCTTCTGGTAGCTGGTTATGCGGTGGGGCCTCCTCAGCCTGTGTCACCTGCTCCTTTTCTTCTTCAGAGGATAGTTCAAAACTCTCACCTTAGGGCCAGTTTGTGATGATTTTCAAAATCCCAGAGCAATTAGGATTTCCCATTCAGGCTCACTGTGTGACCACAGCAATCCACTTACTTTCTACTTTTGTCTTTCAAAACAGCATATGAACATAAAAAGGATACTCCTACTGTTGACTAGTATATATTTATCAAGATGATTTAATATGGTAATATAGTCACCATAATGACAACTTATAGGTCAGCAAAACTCAGCTGGTCATATATCAAAGTATGTCTGTTTAAAATTTTTAAAAGATAATTTGATTGGGCCTGACATTTGCATATAGTACTTTAGGTAATTAGGTTTGCCCAGAGTGATCTGCAATGTGCACATAATACCATTGTGTAGATATATTTGAAGATGTGGACCACATCATGTGATATCAATGTTTTAAACACTCTTGTAATTGCTGCATATTGTTGGCATAAAGAGTAATCATATGGCCAAAAGAAAATCAAGGTAGCATTACTTTTACCAAGGTACAGATTTTAGAGTCAACATTTATATCTGCAAAGAATTATCAAACTAAACACAGCAGCATAGTAGACAATTTTACACTACTATTCCACCTGCCTCCAGAAAACAGAGGGAGGGAGACAGGCACAGGCAGGTCAGAAAGAGTAAATCACATCAAATCATTTATAAAGGTAGAATACTGGTGGGGGTGGAAGACAGGGGAAGTTACTTCTGCATGGACTGACTACCTTTTTTTTGGTTTATTATATAGAATCAGACCACTGCTAAAACACAGCTCATGACATCCCAACAGATGTAATTTAGACACATCAGTTTTATTCATTTTAATGGAATTTGGTTTTTTACTGCTCAGCAATTTGCTTTTGATGTTTATTGAAATCATGGATTTAATGAGCAATCAGGGTAGACAAAAATGTACTCAAATTTCAAGAATATAAATAAGGAAGGGAACTGTAATCGTTTAGAAACAGTTTTAATTTTTTTTTTTTTATTAGCATGCAAGTAATTAGAAAAATAAATTCAGATTTGTAAACAAGCTAAAGATGATTAAAAATTATTATAACAACAGAACATCTGCAAGAATAATCTGAAAAATACTGTTAGTATTCTGGAATCTACTGTGAAATACTACTCTGAAATCAGAAAGACTAACAGAAGCTTTGAGATTAAACTGGACAGTAAACTACTGTGATAGCATAATGCCTGTTTGGGGATTCAGTTTAATAAAAATGTTCTCCAATATGCTATTTGAAAACTGCTAGTGTATTTTGGTTTTTTGTAGGTTTTTTTAAAAACTATAACCAGAAGGGAATAATTTCAGGAAATAACTTTAAAAGTTTCCCCTGGATAGTTTTTCTGGGCAAGGATAAAGAACAGTGTAACAACTGCTTAAAACCATCAAAAAGCTAGTTAAATCATACAAAGATATGTAATGTAGGAAGCAATGAAGTTAAGAAGTGTGGGTCAAAGGTCTTGAAAACCTTCTTGGTTCAAAGAAAATTACTAAGTTATGGAATTTCCTTTTGGAAAACCATTTAGGTCGCATCACTTCAATACACAAAATTAAAATGGGTGCTGTGTAACACTTTCTCATAGTCATGAAAAAAAATAGTTTCTTCATAATAAACTTTTAAACATTAACTATTTCTTTCTTTTTAAGTGTTTTCAGAGATGTGTATGTAGAGTCCAAAGATACAGGCTTGCATTTTTTGTTTGTACAACACATATGTATATTCACCTACTTTAGAGCATCACTGAAAAAAACCTGTATTTTTAATCCAATTTTCATATTATTTGAATGGAAACCACAGCAGTACTAGTACAAAAAAAAAAATAAAAAAGAAATTACATCTGAGAATGTGACAGCTAGAAACCTGCTATACTATAATCATAAATTTAATAGAATCTATATATACATAGCTATTTATCTTGCAGCGGGGTTGCTCTTTTTCTCCTTTCTGTTTTTGTTTCTTTTTTTTTTAAGAATATTGTTTCACACCATTAAGTGAAATCCTATAGGAGTTTAATGGAATAAGTATGGCTTCAGCTACTGATATTATATAATACTGGTGGAGTTTAATAATATTCTCAGGTCAGTGGAAGAAACCTTTTTTCTCTTTCTTCAATGAATACTACAAGTTAGCTATTGCAATAAATCACCTTTTCTCAAGGTAGCAAAACCAATAGGTATGAGGTCAAATGCATCATAACAAATGCCATAGAAAAATGGTAGCTTACTCATGCAAGATGATGTTTATTTTATCAGCTTCAGTCTGACTTCTCTCACTCTGTCTTTATAACAAAATAAACATTTGATTAAGATCTCAAGAGATTTTTACAGAAATTTTCTTTTTCTTCACTTTCTGCTTAATATTCCCAAAAGTTTATTATCAGTGCATTGGAATTATTTTAAACAAGCACTATGGCACATGTTTGGACTCATCCAAAGACAAAAGACAGATAAATTTTCCATTCACATAGGAGGAGACACACAATAAAAATAGTCAGTGTTCACTGGGCATAAAATCAGCCCTGGTGGCCTCAGCTGCAGCAAGGGATGTCAGTTAGACCTAAAGGACAACACATTTCTGACTCAACAGTCTTTTTATTTCAGCTGTTTTGTCTCTATGGCTTCAGAACATCCTCATATGACATGGGTGGCTCTTGTTGGCAATTGCAAGGACTGAAATACAATAGAAAATTCCAATCACCTAACTGAAGACAGATGTAGACCAAGCTAGGTAAGACTAGTCTAGAGTCCCTGTATCTCTAGAGATACTTGTGGAATCCCTACAGATTACTGAGGCAATCTATACATCTCTCAGTTTAGCCCAATTTTTGCATCTAAATTTAGACAAATATCATCTAACCTGAGCTATTTTATTCTAACAAAATATGAACATTTTTTTATAAAATTGAGAACTGAGGATCCAAGGATATCTTTAAATATAAAGTATTGCACTATCAGTATATAGGCTCACAGAATCTCAGAATGATTTAGGTTGGAAAAGACCTCCAAGATCACTGAGTCCAACCTTTGACTGACCACCATCTTGTGAACTAAACAACAGAACTGTGTCACGTCCAGTTGTTTCTTGGACACCTCCAGGAACAGTGATTCCACCACTTCCTTGGACAGTCTGTTCTAATTCCTGACCACCCTTTCAGTGAAGAAGTTCTCCCTGATGTCCAATCTGAACCTCCACTGGTGTATCTTGAGACTATGTCACCTTGGTCCTGTCACCAGTTGCCTGCAAGAAGAGGCTAACCCCCACCTGGCTACACCCTCCTTTCAGGTAGTTGTAGAGAGTGATACGGTCTCCCCTGAGCCTCCTTTTCTCCAGGCTAAACAACCTCAGCTTCTTCAGCTGCTTCTCACATGACTTACATATATTTCTCTCTGATTAAATAGTCAAGTAGAAAAACATTTCCATTTTATTGTTGTATTTGATTTCAGTCAGGTTAGAATAGCTATTTTCCTATAGAAGCACTTTCAAAAGGCTTAATAATTTTGAATGGGTTTTTCAAATGTAGCCCTAGCCTTTGTCTGACTGAAGACAGTTTGATCTCTACAGACTGTTTTTGCAGATTGTATCCTCCTTTTATATTTTCAGTTCACATACAACAGGAATGTGAATATTTCAAGCAGATCCTATTAAAATACATTTATTTTGTTTATGATACATTACCTTGGAGTGGGGGAAAAATAACTTGAGGAGACAACAATAAAAATTATTTCTATCTATCAAAATAAAATAAACAATTATGGTCGTCAAGGTTTGGGGCATTTAAACATGGTAATCTTCTAACAGTTCCTTTTACACCAAATAAATAAGTGTCCTATATGAAACAGCAAGTTACCTAGTTTGGAAGGGTCAGCATTAAATTATTTAAAAAAAAAAAAAACAACATAAAAGCATGCACACACAAAAATAATCCACTGTACACACTGAAAAATATTGCCTCTCCTTGCAAAGAAAGCCCTCTCCTTCATTTCACTGTGATAGATGTAATGACTGCTATGAGCCAGGTTAATTTGATGCAAACAGATAGACAGTCATCACAGAACCATCAGCATTCAAATATGCAATTGATAGTCAGTAATTTAATGTACCTCTAGGAAAAGTGAATGTAAAATAGGAATTCAAACCTTACAAAAGTGTGTCATCTCTAAAACAAAGAATAGCTCCTGTGTAAGTTCTCCTTAAAAACTAATAAATCTTGTTTACTCATGGGGAACATTAGAATGGTTTTAAATTTTTTTTTAAAAAAGTGGCCACAGAGTACAATACATTATCAAAGTAGTTTCCCCCACAATTACTCCAGGTTCTACACATATTATTTTTCTTTAACCAGATTTCTGCATATGTGCATGTCCTGTATCCTTGTTGAAGAATTTACACGTAAGAAGTTTTGTCCTCCTACCTATATTCCTAGTTGATAATAATATAATCATGTTGGCTATATCTAAATCACATACTGAATAAATGCCAGAGTTTGAAGAGTGCACTCTGCAGCAGAAAGTACAAAACATGCCTGAGGTTTATTTCTGAGAAATAATATATAAAAGCATGTGATTAGGAAGTGCATGTGTGCAGCATGCAGTACCTAGTGACAAAAATTATTCCTGAATGTTTCAAGATCTCTCAATATTTTTACTTTTATTTTTCATTGGAATTTGCATAGGAAAAAAAAAAAGGGGGGGGGGGGGGGGG
>JAWWEU010000081.1:108608671-108668574 GCA_035583155.1 Acropternis orthonyx
GGTTAAGTGTAAGAATAAACACACAGAAAGCCAGTTATGGTCTGACAGACAAATCAGACAATTAAATTGTCACTAAACAGATTTTTTTCCAGTGCTTGCTGGTTAAGTAATAGTAAAAACAAGGCCTCATTTGGGCACTGCAGCAAAAACAGGAATGAGGGCAAGAGAAGCCATAAACAAGTAGTAGCTTGGGGAGACAGGATGTTGCTGGGTATTGATCTCATTTGTATGGTCTGCCATCAAATATACCCTAGAAAGTGAACTTGAATGCAATTTAATGGAGTCCAAATGGCTTTTATTCATGTAAACTATAAAGATTAACAACTCATTTGTGAAGAGAATCCCCTATAAAGACATGGCCCTAGTTTGCCTCCAAAGGGAGAGAGACAAGGTGTCTCAAATAATATGATGTCTCAAACTGAAAAGTCAGCCATGTGAGTACAGTTTACTGCTCTGTACGCCATTAATGTTGAGCATTCATGACATCTTGTAAAGCCCTGATTCCAAGCCATATGCTGCCCAGGCATTTTACTTGTATTTAAAACTCTCAGAGTTCCCACTGAACTCCTGCAGAGCCTTTAGTTATTTCATACCTTGAATTCACTATATACACTATATACACACTATATACAGTTCCCAGGAGACTTTTTTTAGTTTAGCAAGAAAATAGGCATTTTGGCAAAAGGTTCACAGCAGTAATATACAACCAAGGAGAAACGTTTTACTAAAGCACTCTGCAAACACCAGCTACCAGTTTAGTAAAAATACAATTGGTTTTAAGTTACTTGGAAGAGATTAAGGAAAAGGAAAGAGGGAAAGGAAGAGATTAAAAGAAGAAAGAGAAAAGGAGTAAAAAAAGAGGTTTGAATAAGAGACTTGTATAGCTACCACCAAAAGGTCCCGTTATGGCAGGTCCCAGGAGAGAAGACAGGCAAGATGGAGCTTATGCCCTTCTATTTAAATGGGGGCCAACCAGAGGCTCCAGAGGACATGGTGTGGGTGGGCTACCAGGTGGGCCTTTTTGTTGACAGCCCAGCCAGGTGGCTTCTGTCCACTCTGCCATGGGGCGGCAGGCCTGACCCCTCCGCACACATAGAGTTTGTTCCGACACAAATAATGCAGTGAGATACAAATCTGGTCTCTCACATATCTGCATGCCATTCTAGAGCTAGAACATCATTAAACACAGGGTAAAAGAAAATCTGCACAAAAGTCAAGTTGTGTTCATTGGAAAGGCAAACATCTTGAGGATGGCCATGGTATTTTTCAAATTTAATTTGTTTAACAAGTTTTCATGTGAACCATAACTTTGAAAAACTCAGAATTTCTGTATATTTCAGTTCTGAGTTCAACTTCCCCACATTTCATTTATCATAAACAACATTTTACTTCTGTGCCTCTCATAGATCATGTACCTACAGTATTAGACTAGTACTTAACTTCGTTGTCCAGTTACATTAATTTTTTTAGCAGTTTACTTGAACATTGCACTAAAAATATCATCTCTAGAAAGTTGTAGCAACTGAATACTGCTATTTCATTGATTGCTGTGTGATTGGGAAATAGGAAGCATTTTGTGGTTTTATATCAGGAAACAGCAAAATGACATACAACTTATAGCGCTTAAATATATTACAAAACACTTGGCATTTAGATCCCTCAAATTAAAAACCTATGATACACCAGAATATCAGAAATAATATGACCCACAGGAGTAGGGAAGTGATTGTCCCCCTGTAATAGGCACTGGCAAGGCCACACCTTGAATCCTGTGCTCAGTTTTGGTCTCCTTACTACAGGAAAAATACTGTGGTGCTGGAGAATGTCCAAAGAGGAGCAACAAAGGTTTGGAGTACAAGCCTTATGAGGAGCTGAGGGAGCTGGGATTGTTTAGCGTGGAAAAAAAGTCTCAGGGGTGACTTTATCATTATCTACAACTACCTGAAAAGAGCTTGTAGCCAAGTGGAGAAGAGGAGATTCGTCTCTGCTTCCAGGTAACAAGCAATAGGACAAGAGGAAACGGCCTCCAGCCATGCCAGGGAAGTTTTTGATTGCATATTAGAAAAAATTTCTTCACCAACACCATTATTAGTATTGGAACAGGCTGTCTAGGAAATTGATTGAGTTGCCATCCCTGGAGGTATTTTAAAGATGTGTAGATGTGGCACTTAGCGACATGGTTTAGTGGTGGGCTTGGCAATACCAGGTTAACAGTTGGACTCATTGAACTTAAGGGTTGTTTCCGAAGTAAATGATTGTATGATCCTATATACCATATTTTTCAAAGGATTCCTTATTTTCCTATGGTTTGCAAATCTCAGTGGCTTACCACATGATGCTTGAGCTTAGTTACTGCTAAGAAAAATGTCAAGCAATATCACATATTCATTCTTCTTACTGTGCTTGATAATGTAAAATGTTATTCAGAAGGCTGGAATTCTGTTCATTGGTAAGATTCAGATCATTGGTAGGAGTCAATATTGCTGTGTTTATATTTAACATTAAAGTTTTTATACTTTGAAGTTCCTTCTCATGGAAAATCTTTAAATGGTGTTTGTTTTATTTGCCTACAATAACAAACTGAAAAAGACAGAAGGAAGAGTTGTCTGATGTTTCTCTCTCAAGTTATATTTATTCCTGCTTTGTACTTAAAACCTGTTAATATATAAAAGCAAGAAAGAGTGTTATTTTACTTTTAAACAGATTATGTCAAGATGTATGTAAGCAATCTGAATCATTAAATGTTCTCATTGACTTTTCTCTCATAAACTAAATTAATTTATTTTTGAGATGTACCTTCAGCATAGCATGACTAATTGTACCAAGATCACTTGAAAACATTAACTTACACCTTCAGTTTTGGAGACTTGCATGTGTGTGCATGTGAGAGAGAGAGACAGGTAGAGAGAACATCTTGTGAAAAATCAGTTGGGCCAAATTGTAGCGAAGTTTTCATTCAGTGCCTTGCAAGTTCCATCTTCTGTAGTTTCACTTGTTCACGTATTTTGTTTGGCTGAATGAGATCTGAATATCTTACCTTTCAAATAATCAATAGTTTCATTAATCATCCACTGGTATTCCCTGATGCTTTGAGATTTAAATAGTTTTCAGGAACAAAAATCATTAAATCTTCATGTTAAACTGCTTTAGCTTATTATTTACTGAGAAGTGTGGGAAATTTTGGCATCTTACACAGAGTTCTTCAGGGTGCTATTACAGATTAGTCTGGTAAATCCATCTCTGAAAGAAGTTTACACTTTGCAAATTAAAATGCCATTATTTAATTCATTATATATATAATTTTCAAAAACTTGAAGTGGCAATAGTATAATAGAATTTTAGCTCTCTTTGAGTATCTAAGGAGTATCTAAGTTGTATCTGTATTTTTAAAAAGTCAATGCAGCTGTGTATATGGTTAATTTGATAGGATGGTCTTTATCATGGTTTTGTTCTGGACCAGCTAGCAACCTTCTGAACAACTCATTTGCTTTGGGATTTAGCACAAGCCAGAAACCTTTCCAAAGTCAATCTGGATATAAGATTCTAATGTGAATAATAAGAAAACTTGACTTTAAAGATATGACTCTCCTGTGCTCGTTCATCCTAAATTCCAGAGAATGGTCCTTAGCTCATTTAGTTTACTAGTACAGCTGTAGTTCTAGTGTCATCTAGGAACGTAGATTCCCACCTCAGTCAGTGGTGAGGGACCAAGCAACATTAATCCTAATACACAACCCATCTCCAAGACCTATCTTAACACACAGAAAAAAGCATCCTCTGAAAATACCTGTTTCTCTTCATTAGAAGGAACTGAGATTGCTTGACAACAAGATTTGAAAAAATGCCTGTCCTCATACGGCTTCCCCTCAAGGCCGCCATCATCATTGCCCTCCTTTGGATACTCTTTTAATAGCTTAATATCTTTCTTACATTATGGTGCCCAAAACTGCACACAACTTTCAAGGAGAGCCCCCTCCCTCAAGTGGCTGGTGATGCTTTGCCTGATGCCCCCCAGGACACTGTTGGTCCCCTGGGCTGTCAGGGCACTGCTGACTCATATTCAACTTGCCATCAACCAGGCGCCACCAGGGTCCCTTTCTGTGGCACCACTTTCCAGCATCTCATTCCCCAGTCCGTACACGCATCCAGGGTTGCCCCATCCCAGGTGCAGAATCCGGCACTTTCCTTTATTGAACTTCATGTGGTTAGTGATTGTCCAGCCCTCTAATTTGTTGAGGTCTCTCTGCAGGGCCTCCCTGCCCTTCAAGGAGTCAACAGCTCCTCCCAGTTTTGTGTCATCTGCAAACTTGCTCAGAATTCCTTGCAGTCCTGAGTCCAAGCCACTTATGAAGATGCTGACAACCACAGTGCCTGAGATGGAGCCCTGTGGAACCCCACTAGTGACAGGTCACCAGTCTGATGTCAGTCAATTCACTATTACCCTCTGCAGTCGATTGGTGAGCCAATTGCTCACCCACCACATGATGTGTTTATCCAGCTGTGCTGGACATTTTTTCCAGAAGGATCCTGTGAGAGACAGTATTGAAAACTTTACTGAAATCCAAGAAGATTACATCAACTGGCTTCCCTTGATCAGGTAGGTGGGTTACCTTTCCTTTCATGCAGCTGGGCTGGCTGTGACCAATGAATGCATTGTCTTTCAGGTGTTGCAATACTCCTCAGGATTATGTTCTCCATAACTTTACCAGGCACTTAAGTGAAACTGACAGGCCTATAGTTTCCTGGGTCTTCGTTCTTGCTCTTCTTGAAAATCAAGACAATGTTTGTCAGTTTCCAGTCAACTGGAACCTCTTTGGATTCCCAAAACTGCTCAAAAATCATACATTGAGGTTTTGTGATGACATCAGCCAGCTGTTTGAGGATTCTGGGATAAATCTCATCAGGCCCCATAGATTTGTAGGGATCCAGCTGGAGCAGCAGATCCTGCACAGTTTTGGAGTCAATCATTCTCTCAGTAATGGTCCTCCAGCTCAGGGCACTCAGAATCCCTTGGTCTATCGACCAGGTTGAAGACAGAGGCAAAGAAAGCATTAAACACCTCTGTCTTGTCTCTATATGTCCATATATGCTATAATGGAGATAATCTGTAAAAAGACTTCAACAATCAAAATGCTTGTGTTTGCTGTGATAGAACCCACTAAGGTACAGAGAGACCTGTCAAACACCAAGGTTGCTGATGCAGTCAGCAGTATTCTGCAGTCATGTATTGACAGAATCACATCTAGTTAAGATGAGAAAAAAAAAGGCAGCCGTAATAAGCATGAAGTAAAATGGTAGTGTCAGGTTCAGAGTTTCAGTTACATGTATAAATAGAAAAGTCTATATGTTATAGACTTTCTTCAGAAGCCTATATACAGCTTTGACCTCAAACATTGATTCAGCAGCCTCCCTGCTATAATTACTATCAGTATCGGCAAAGTAGGAATATGAACAATAGTCAATATAGCATTTTTCAGTTCAAAAAATATTAGGTGATAGGTAGAGGGAGTTGGACAGTCACTAAAAGTTACTTTGTCTTTTTCAAGTGTGCTTGCAGAAAAAACTGGTGATACTATCTGGCCTTTAGTTAATCTCCCTTTATGAATACAGAGCAATTCTTTGAAGCCATGATCTTTTTCCTGTGTTTCTTAATAACCTACTTTCGTAAGGAGTAAGAAGTAGCCATACAGCTGAAAGTCAAACCAACTTCATTTACAAGGATCATTTAAAAGATTCTCTTCCAAGAATTAGCTCTTCCAGGTATTTTTTTCCACAATGTCGTATTACTTGTATCTTCCTGGTACTTTCAGACTTTCTTCCATGTTGGTTTTTTTTTTTTTTTTTAAATACTTTTTCAGCCTATTCACCATCCCTATCCTTTTATTTTAGGGCTCCCATATAGTCATACTGAAATAATCCATAATGCTTATATCAGCACAATCACTATTCACATATCTGTCTGTTTGCTTAACTGACCTTTTTTTTCAATCCTTTCTCATTCCTATTTAATTTACTTATTCTGGTGTTTCCTCATAATATATACATTTATCCTCTTGTGCCTTACAAGCAATAGATATGGTAAGTGTCTATGTAAACATCTGTGAAAGAATAAATATTTTGCTGCAAGAGTGTAAAACTATCTTGATGGGTTTAAAAATAATATTGCACAATGAGGCTGATGATCAACTTTATTCTAAATGAATCAGAGATCTGTATTTCTCCGCACCCCTTCCTGTCCCTTTAATTTGTTCGGTGTGTGCTGGGAAGAACTGAGATGAATCATCTTTTTTTTATGAAAATGTTGTACATGAACCTTCATTTAAGATCTACCACATAAAAGATCTATGACACTTAATTCTCCAGCAAAATAAATAAAATATATCTGTTACAGTTTTAGCTTGTATAAATTAAAAAGTTTTATCATCTGAGATTAAAAATTACTCTAGTATAAAAATAAATGTTGGAGTCTTGATAAAAGAAATTGTTATTTATAAGAAGGAGACAGGGCTTTCATGAACAAGGAAAGAGAAATGTTTCTAAACATAGGAAAAGACATGGAAAAAATAGCAATGTAAGAAGCTCAAAAGGCAAAAGATCAGAGAAGCCCAAGAAAAGAGCAAGTGAATGAGGGGAAAGAGGGGAGAAAAAAGATCAGAAGCAAGAAATGTGAACAGCAATTTGTTGTGAAAGAAAATCAAGTAAATCCTAGCTAATGAATGTAAGACAGGGAAGATATCATGGTACAGTAATTTTCACAGTGCAGTGACATAGTTAAAAGCATATGGACAAAAAGGATGTAGTCAACTAAATAATATATAGGCAGCAAAGGATTTACCTAAATGTCCTTACTTACCACTGAGAAAGAGACTTTTCCCATATTTTTATCTACTCTACATGTCTAACAACAGTCTACCAACTGTGGAGCATTTTCCCTCAGTATTTCAACTGCTGTCATATTATTTCTAGGTATGTCATATTATCTAGATACATCAGTACATGTAACTACAGATTCACAGTTTATAGATATTTAATAAAGAAGTTCTAGCCATATAATTTTTAAATGCTGCATCTCAGTATCATCCACATGCAAAAAAATTTAATTGCCTCTAATACTAGTGTACACTTCTAGTGTTGATGAATGCTTTGTGCTAATGCAGAACATTTACAGCAGCAAAAGCCTTGATGTATGCCACACAGACATAAACACACAGGAGACCAAGCAGTGACTTTCAGAGTTAAAAATGCAAGTCAAAGCTAGTGTGAAACAGCCTACCCAAGGTATTCCAAAATGGATATGCAGTGAAGTTCCACAATACATGTACATATAGATAACCTTATGCAAAAATGGGAAAGCACAGATGGATTCTGGATTCTTTTTTTTTTTTTTTTTTTTTTTTTTTTTTTTTTGAGATTTGGACTATAAATCTGACATACTATAATGGAATTTCATTTCATTTTCATACTTTGGTGAAAATGTTGCAAAACATTCTTGTTCACAAACTGGACTTTTTCTATTGTAGTCTTACTCTCCTGATACTTTTCTGCAATGATTTTGTTGTTTGTGAAGAATCATATTTATGCTTAGCTCAGCATTTCCAACCCCCCCCCCCCAATTAGAGATGATTCATTTCCAAACTGCAACAATTGAAGGGTCTGACAGATCTGAAATATATCTCAATCCCTCATGGTCTGTAACTGTTTCTCTTTCCACTGGTTGTAATTTCCAGAAGTGTCAAATATTCTTTCAAAGGACAGCAAAATGCCAGAAAAAGTGTTACAAGAAAAATGCCTCTCACCTATTTCAGGGTGAGACACTGCAAAGTGGGTGTAATCAGTGAAAGCAGCAATAAACAGCTATTGAAGCAAGCAATTATGATGAGTTTTTATGGTCTTGCCCAGAAAAAAAATCTGCAAATGCAGGTCCAGTGAGTACCATGGAGGTAGGTATATGTATTTAAAAAATGAAAAAAGCTGGAAAAAATCCAGATCTACATATCATTGTATAATAGAATTTTCAGTATGATGCTGAATATTCAGTACATACAGTACATACTCAATACATCTGATTATCTTCAGTCTATGCTCATCCGTACACAGTGACAAGGTATGTCATTCATCCCATACAAATTACATCTTCTCACTATTACTGTAAAGTACTGACACCAAAAATGCAATGGGAAAAAAATAAATAAAGCTGTAGGAAAATTAATGGTAAAGAACTTAACTGTGTTTTGAGCCCGCTATGTACTTCATTTTAGAAAATATCTTTCTATCATATTTCTACTGTCCAGAGATACATGAACAGAAGATATTCTCTACATAATATTAAGCTTCAAACATGAGTTTACAGTGATTTAGAAAGATTAACCAGCACTGCTACTTTCAAAGTGTAATTTTTGAAAGGCATTTTGTTAGAGCAGGAACTCTTGCAAACAAAGCCATGTCCTGATGAAAAGATGAATCTGGTGGTCTCATTGGGGAAAAACCCTGTGGTAACATGAGACTTGCCAGCTTTCTGAGAAACAGGTGACAAGGTAGGCACAATGGCTCACTGGCAAACTCGTCCTTATGATTGGAGAGTTCATATGAAACCCTTGTCTTCTGAGGAGCAGTGTCAGGACTTTAATAGTTCTTTTCACTTAGACTAGTGTTTGTGTAAGGGGTCACAAACTTGTCAGTCCATCTCAAAATGTGACTGCTGCATGTAGGGTTAGACAAAGATGAGAAGGGTGGTTGAGCCTTAGTGTCTGCAGAAGGTCAAGATTGCAGTACTGCTGCTACTCAAACTGTGACTTCATTACTCAGTCTCTGAACAGGGTTGTGTTAGAGGGGAGCTGGGAACCTACACTGGAATCAGAGCGACTTCACACAGAGAGATCTGCAAGATGAAATAGCAGGTTCCCTGTATGAAGGTTTCACCAGTTCACAAGGCTAACCAAAGCTGGACTTCTGTTTGCTATTGGAAACATGAGTAAGAGCTACTGCTTCATTGAGTTTTCTCTGCCTGCAGAGAAATGAGAATTTATTTCTTCTAAATTCAGATCTGGTTACTGTCACTCATGTCTTCATCATTCTGACACTGCTTTTCTACAGCGCATTTCATCTGGGGCAACATTGCTTTATTTAATCAGAAGATTCAGTGAACTGCAGTGAAGGCAGTTAACAGTCACTTAACATGCTGACTCTTTTCACTGTTAACTTTAAGCTCACTTTCCTTATAATCCATGTCCTAAGAATATCCAAGAGGTTTAAAAGCTCAGATATTAATACTAGCAGTTTGAAATATTAATTGCATGTAGTATTTTAACATCAGAATTACAGATATGCTGGCTTGAGTTTCAAAGACATTAAGCAAAAAGTTCTTAGTCATAGACCATGATTAAATTTTGTTACTACATAATTTTGAAGTACTAATCAGCACTTTGCTATATATGTGTGAAATCTCACGTGCAGATTTACAGTGCTTATTTTGCTTTATGCTTATGTGAAACTGCCTTCTTTCTTACTGATGGATGGATGTAGAGTAAACAATGTCACCTTCATATTTCCTTGTGGATGTGCTGTATAAACAGCTTAGCTTTTTTCTGTAAATTTATATGGTTTTATTCCTGAACAGAAATTTATCAACTTTTTCACTACTGAGCATTGTATTTTTAAAAATAGGTAATTCAATTCACTGCTTAATTTATAAGATTTTGGGAGTTTCTTGTAAGTGTTGACTTTCCTCATAATGTTTTAATCTCCAAATTTAGGTTTCATAATTTCTAGAAGAAAAAACCCCAGAGCACTGGGGTTTATTAACTGCATAAACAGAAAATTTATCACATTAGCCCCTTTAACACATTCACTTAAATTAGAAAATTTAACACATTAGTTTAGGAAAGGACAGCAGAGTCATTTTACCAGCATACAAGAGACATTTCTTTCCTACTCTAAACACAGAATTTTTCAACCAACTTTTAAAGCTGACAAAAATTCTAGTTAAGAGATAGTACTTTTAATATGATAGTATTCTGATAGGGGTAGTCAACTCTTCCAGGAAAAGACTATGCCCAGTAAAAACACCTTTTATACTAACATAAACACACCTCCATTAAGATTTACCTCTTGTTTGTAGAGGCTCAATCATTCCTTATGCTGTTCTAAAATTATAGCTTAACAAATACCTCAGTTAACACACTTATTTCTTTAATGTAAAATATTGATGTTCCTATGGAACTTGAAATTCCATATATCTAGTTATAATTTTTTGATAGTTTGAACTTCATTCACTGTAAATTGGGACATGCCAAAACACATTAATTTTCATATTGCTACTTATTTATAGCTTGTTCCTAATTACTATTTATAGAATGTGACTGGTTTTCGCTATGATATAAACTCGTGTTCTTCAGAGACCAAGACCAATTTTAGCAATGTTTAAATAAGCTGAAAAAAGTAATTGTTTCTGCATAAAAGACATAGATCAAGATGTGACTCCATCATTATTTCTAGAATTAAGACACTGTCCAAATATTTGATACACAGGAGAAAAATTGAGCCCTCTGTGCCATCATGGCTTTCCCATGGCTTGTCATTCAACAAGCCCAGCAGAGCAATGCCTGAGGCTATGATGAGATTGTTGAAAATCACTTAAAAGCATGTATAGTCCTCCCATCATCACAGAATGGTCCATTGCTTCTGAAGTGATTAACCAGCCATGGCAATTTTTTCAGATTGGTTTTATCACCATCTTCCCCCCCATTAAAAGAAACATTAAAAATGTAGAAATCCTACCTTGAGTCCTCCCCTAAAGTTCTAGGAAGTAACATGGATATAAATATTAATGTTGGCTGATAATTCCAATACTGAATCTCATTAGTCAATGGAACTAACCTTTCCTGTTCTTTTTTCTGCCGGCCTTGAATGTGACCTGTGTTATATGTCCTGTAGAGGACAAAATTAATTCCAAAACTTCCTCTTTGGTGAATGGGAGAGCTCTGTGTTTGCTCTTTAATAGTCATCATATGTAGTGTTTCACAAGGTACAACTAACTAGTCTCCTTGGGTACAAACAGATGGCTGAAACTTAATAAAAGTGATGCTATGGGGAATACAGGAACGACTTGTACCAAAACTAACTTTATGCTTCGTTATAGGCCCCAGATGAGCAGTGATGTGAATGTGAACTCTCAGACTGCAACCAGATTGGCCTCTAATCCCTGTAAAGTGATAATGTCATTAAACTGGATTTTTTTTCTTTTCCACATCTGCTGACTCAAAAGCCTCCATTATGTCCTTTCAGGTATTCCTCAGAGTTAACATGATTTGTTGTGTCACTCAGTACTGTTAACTTCTGTGTTTCAGGGCTCCTGGACAAGGCCATGAGTAGCCTCCTCTCTTCTGAGGGAATTGTCACACAAAAAATACATCACATCAATCATCTAAATTTGTTCAGGTCAGTCATTAGTTTTTAGCTTTTGTTTAATATTATCATTCAGCAATCATGAATCTCTAGTGTTTAGGGTCCAGAACAATTTAACCAATAAAGAACATTAGTACTTTCAGAGGAATGGGTTTGGATATGAAAACTCAGCCTTTTAAAGACAAGTTTTGAACATGGACACGAATAATCTCTCTGTTTTTGTATCCAGGCAGTTGCCTTGTTTACTCTCTGTGGGGCTTTGGGCCAGAACTGATGTGCTAACACGGGCAGAGATGCCAAAGATGAGTTTTGGCAGGCAGGATCCCATACATTGTGGTAGATAGACTCAGACAGCACCTGAGAGCACATTTCCAGATTCATTGTCTACATGGACAGCAAACAGGTTTAGGATTTATAAAGACCATGCTGACTCCACTGGGAGCAGGCCATCATTATAAGTAATTAAGAGAACTGCATCACTTCAACTACTACTGTGGAATGGCAAAGACACTAAATTGAAGGCTAATCAGAAACCAAAGACAGAATAGAAAATTAAAATTCAGATTGTGAAACTAAAGGAAAACAAGAAGATATCTGGCTTAGTTCTGAGACTCTTGGGTCTGTGTGCTGTATCAACATACTGGATCTACAGTTCTTAGCTTTTTGTAAAATACATTGCATTATATTCAGTTGTTTAAAAATTATGTCCAAGTACCCAAGCCAATTGTTTCTCTTGGATCTGTCTTTCAGTTGATATTTATTAGATAAAAATGCAGTTTCTTTTTTTTATATTACTTTTTCTTTCTGCTGTCACTTGGCAACTCATTGTTTTAAAATTGCTCCTTTGGCAGACTTTGCTGCCAAATGTACTTCAGCTGAACTGCTCATAGTTCTTATCAGTAGGAACTCTATTGCACACAAACCAGGAAGACATGCTTATTAAGTGTCTGTCTCAATAGGGAACCCTACCCAAACTACACATTTCAGTTCACAGGCAATGTTGTGTGGTAATATTTTTGGTGAGCTGCTGTAATTGAAATGGGTGTATTTTTGAATCCAGTCCTCCAAATAATAACTCAGAAGTGCCATGTGAATAAACTACAGAAATGAAATATGTAATAGTGCTACCCCCTTGCTACCATGGAGACAAAAAACTTATGTCATGGATGGTATAATAAAGTTCAGGCCTTAAAGGCTGTTGTGAGCACTGTCTTTGGTGAAAGCCATCTTCAACAATGAGGTTGAGTGATGCTAATACTGTTAATGCTCCACTAGTTTTGTTAATTTTCTCTAATCTATAATATTAACAATAAAACAAGACACCTCTTTTTTGAATTATCTTTTTTTTTCTCCTTATCTGAGGTAGATATATAGCCTAAAAATAAGCAAGATTTTCATGCAATGTCTGAAAACTGTGATCTGTCAAGTAAATAAGTCTCATTTTAGGGGACAAAGAACCTTTTAAATTGTTAAGAACAATTCAGCAAAAAGTCTTTCAAGTCTTATATCCTGGATAGTAACTCAGAAAATTTCTGTGAAAAAAACCAAAGTAGTTTTTTATTAAGTAGACTGTTGAGAAATGTATTGTATTTCCATGCCAAGTGTACGTGCTCTGAATTGTCCTCTGCATGCGGGCATTTCCTCCAGGTTCCATATCTGTGCATCTCTGAACAGCCTTTGATAAGGCATTTTTTAGAAACTCTACATTATAAACATCCATTTTTAAGATCATGTAAACTTATCTACAGGTAAGACTGGTTGCAAGTGAAATTTTGAAAGGCAAGATTTTGCTTTTAATGCTGATGATTTTTCATAATATTTCTTTAGTTATGTAATTCCCAAGTAAACATTTCCTAAAAACAAATAAATATTCTGAAATGGAAAACATAATTTTACTAGAAGTGATAAATAAACCTGGTTCAAATAACACATTAATAATATAGTTGTTGGACATCCTTTTTATGTTTAAGGGAGCTTGTTTTAACCATATCATAGAACTCAGTAATATCAATTATTATGGATCTTCAACTATTTTTTCATGTGATTCAATTTACCTTTACTATATACCTGAAGTTTTATTTAAACATTTAAATCACTGACTTCAATAAACTAACTGTAGTGCCATAAAATAAACTAAGTAGTCTTCTTCTCCAGTCCTTATTGGCTGGGATTAAGGCTTCTGTAGGAACAAAAGCAGCAGCACATGACTCCACTACAGAGCAGGGTCTGCTTCAAAAGCAGGGAGAGCTGAACTTCTGTATGCCCTAAGTATCATTTGGCAAAAAAGTAGGTGTCAAACATAAAGCTGGACTGATGGTTACAGACTTCTAGATGCCTAGATGTGTGAGTTCTGCTCAGCTCCATTATGCAGACTGGCGTGAGCTTGCTTGGTGCAATAGCCTATTTTCTGTGTTTGTATGTATATAGATATATATAGAGAGAGAGACAGGGTAAGTACGTTTACAATCTATGTAGTGTATATGAATTATATTTATCTATATGTATGATATATATATATACACACCTTTACATAATTTACCTCTGTGTGTGTATGTATCTTGATATTTATATAGCATATAGATTATTTATTTTCAATAACCACACCTGTTTTTCTACTTTTGTGTATGATTTGGGTACCATAGTATTTTGCCTCCTTTGTTTTCTTCTCTCATGGCCTGCACTTTTGTGACATCTTCTTCCATCTATTTTATCATAGCTGCTCTTCTCTTGGCTCAGCTGCTTAGTAGCTGGCACTTACACTGCTGTAACTCCCTCCAGTCTGGATTCAAATGGTACTGTTGGCCTCACAGTAATGGAAAGTGCAGCCAAGATAAAGTGTACAGGTATGGTTAAAATGGTAGTATCCAGAAAAGCCCTTAAATTATTATAGTTCTTTGCTATTGGCACAAGTTGCTTGCTAAGCAGTATCTCTTTCTTAGCCATAAACAGAGCTTTTGGGGAACTAGCCAGGTAAAAGCAAATGCCCATCTGAGTGATTTAAGTAATTTTATAGTTCATATAAACAGTGAAAACACCTTGTAAAACAGACTAATAATGTGCAAAGGAAAACAATAAATTTTCTGTTTGTAACATTCTGGATCCTATGACCCAGAATTCCTTTTCTTCATGTCTGTTATACACAGTGTGTTGCTGAGAACTTCTCTATGAGTTTTACAAAGTCTGGTGGTTTTCCAGATTTTGTCTCTAAGTATTTCTCTTTTATTTGATCAAATTTTCCTGATATCCTGTGTAGAACTACTGAGATGTCACATCACAGGCAAAATTTTTACAGCCTCTACAATCTCCACTGTCTTATTCCTATCTAGGAAGATACTATTGCTTCACTATTTTTCAGTCCTTTCATTATAAAAAATGGAATCCACTTACTAAAAGGTTACAGATTTTTTGTGAACTAGAGCCATAATTAACGACACAAAAAGTATTAGTAAACCAGGACTTTTTTTTTCCTTATGAAAGAATTATTAATCACTTATGCCTTGTCTTCCCTTCTGACTGCAAAACTCCATTTTAATTATTTCACAGAATGAGTTCTTATAAATTAAACTGGTACACTTCTATATCTGTGTCTCAGAAGGCTTCTCTGACTTTCAGTACTGATGGGGTGGGGGGGGGCAGGCCAAAAAAGTGATACTCATCTCCTTTAAGCTTTCTCTTTAGGTAAGCAGTTAGCTTCAATTGGTTCATGGAGCCTGCCGTGGGAAAATACTAAATCAGTAAAATGTTACACACTCCATGGGTTACAGTTATGAACTAAATAGTTTCATATCTTCCACTTATCCTTCATGGACTCCCTGACTCAGAGTACATGTCTTTGGAGCCCAGCCAGCAAAAAAAAAAAAAAAAAAAAAAAAAGGATGTAAGAGAGGATTGGCTGTATTACTAACACAATATATCAGTATTTTCTCACAAATCAGTTATTTTCTTGAAGAGACATACCAAGAAATGCATGCATTCTTTGTAACATGGAATATTTTATGATCTGGCCAATGAGCAAAGTTTGAGCCCCAGTGGACAACAGAATACATACTGTACTTCCATGATGTTTCAGGATGCAAAGGGGATTTGTAGCCTGATTCATGTTTCACTTGGCCAGCTGTAGCTCTTCACACAAGGCCTACCCAAACAACATAAATTTTATTAGTTGAGAGAGACCTATACTTCTAGGAGTTCAGTCATGTGGTCTAAGTAAACCACAACAGCCCCAATGAAAATGTTATACTTTTCTCTTCTAAGTATACAGTGAGTCCAAGGTGACTAATTTGAACAAAGACATGCACACTGCAGCTTTCTAAAATAAAACAATATCTAAAAGTAGATCATATGAACCCCAGCTGTGAAGCTCAAAGAAAGTGGAAGTGGTTTAGACATAGCTTTGCACATCTCATAAATACACTTCTAGTATGTCTCTCAGTTGATGGGTCTTGAGTTTATTGGTAGCAGGGTTTTTTTTTTTTTTCTTCTCTGACTTTTTTCTCATGTATGTTAATGGAAGTTCATATTTGCTTTTCAAAACATTAGACCTGTAACCTCTTCCCTAAAAATAACCAGGTAATAGATATCTAGACAGTTCCCAAAACTGGCCAACTGCCTTCCAGTTTCAGGACATCTTCTCCAGAGCAGATAGAAATTTCCTACCAAATTAATCCCTCAGCAGCTGGGTAACAGGTGGCAGCAGAGATGGCTGTCTCATTTATCAGGTCTTCTGTCAGCTGATACTGTCATGATGTCATTGAGGCTTATTTGAAAATTTTTTATAGTATTCTTTGGCTACACTAACAGAGCAGAATATTTTCTCATGTTTTCATCTACCACTTTGCTCCTCCTGCATGGTTTTTCTTTCCTGGTGGAACTGAACCACAGCCTTTGCTCAGCTCCTGTCTTGCTACCCTGTGTTTTTCTGAGAAAAAAACCTAGCTAGCTCCCACCCATGTCTTAGCCATTGCACTATGTGGGTTATTCTCACATTGTCATGAAATAACATGAACCTAACCTTTACTTTTTCTTTGTTCATAGAGGGCACAAAAGAAAGACCCTAAAAAGTGTCAAGGAAAAGGGGCTGTGGTTTGATTTCAGTTTGGGAATGCTAATACAGATGCATGGAGGAAGCTACATGAAGTTCAGACTTAACCAGAGATAAAGGTATTTTATAGAAAGTGCAAAAATACAAAAACTATCCTGAATAAAATTGTTGAAACATGATTTGGTGGAGGTTAGTAAGTTCATTGGTGAAGGGTTAAATCCTGTGCATGCATAGAGAATTTCTCCTTCTCTAACTCTAGTTGTCTAAAAACTGGGTACCTAGGATACCCTGTTTGTTTCAGGTTCCTTTTAACACCAACGAAAAAGAGAAGAGGTGTCCACAGAGTAGTTCGTTCTGTTGAGAGGTTTGTGCGGAAAGTCATCAGCATATTGCAAGAAACAAAGTAATGCAGTAGCACAACCTAAAGTTCAAAAGCAAAATACCCTCTGTATGACATCATCCACAGACAGCAAAGTGACTATTCTCTTCTGGAATAAAAGCATACTCACATACCTCCCTATATGATGTATTAATTTTGAAAAGACTGAGTTGTAAACTATAACCCAGTCCTAAAGTTCTAGCAACTTAAATGGAAAACCAAGTTGAAGTCCCCATTTCAAAATCAGTCTCTCAAATAATTCTAAGGATATCTGTCTCCATTAGCTTATAGGCTTTGATTAGTTTAAAGAATCCTCCACATCTGCTGTTATTCTAACTTACTGTTCAGTATCAAGTGATCTGAAAGGTTTTCACACAGATGCAAAAAGTGTTGCAATTTTTCAGCATTTGCATGACCTGTAAGGTCATTGTTTAATCTCTGATGGTTTTACTGTTGATTACTCTGTATAGCACTATCACAATACACAGAAGCAGATCTGCAAACATGTAAAAGAAGTCATTTCTCACTTCAGTGCTCTTCTTTCCTTCCAGGTGAATGGTTCAGAGGAAGAACTTTAAAAAAATAATCACCCAGCACTATGTATAGCAGACATGTGCTTAATTATGTTATTTATGCCACACTATCAATCACTGATTCCTCACTGAAATTTAATTTAAGAATGTCACTTTTATTTATATATTACCCATCTATCTTAAATATTGAATCATTACTTTATGTGAATTCTCCTATACAGCATACACATGCAAATGCTTGCAGAGCTCTGTTTGACTGTCTTAGCGCAGAGATCTATTTTCAGTTCAGATCATCAAATGTTTGTGTTTTCTTGTCTCTTAGAGTCTCTCAATATTCCAGGGAGGTTACTGACAATTACCTGGGGGGTTAACTTTGTTACAGAAAAATCTCAATCAAAAGGTTGGAAGTTGCATTTAAGACATCCTTGTGCAATAGTGTCAACAGGGGACCAGTAATAATAATTTGGTGTCAGAAAATCTATAAAACACATTAAGCCAGTTTCAGTACCATTTTTTTTTCCTAAGTCTTGTTACATTCAAAATTGAAGTCACAGAGAGAAGATCAAAAATCTGGGAACAAAGCTTACCTTAAAGGCTTTACTCATAAGAACTTACAAACAAAAGGTTTAAGATTCAGCATCCAAACTAAGCTTTACTAGTTCTGTAAACACTATTGATTTCCCACAGATTCCTGAGAAATATTTAATCCAAACTCTATTTGTCCTATGAAAATGAAGTGTCGGAGTTGATCCATATTTTCACTTTACAATATTGAGGTCCATAGGTTAATACACTAAGCAAACTGCAGACTCTTGGGGTTTTATTTACTTTGCAGGCTATGAGAAAGACAGGCATTTAATTTTTTTCCATCACATGGTTTTGCAGCAGAAGTATTTGCCCTGCATTGAATCTAAATATGTGGTTCTGCATTGCAGTAATATTCAATACCCTGTTTAAGTTGCTTTCTGTTTTTGAGATAAAAACCTAGGCTGTGATATGAGCATTTTCATTTCACTGCAGAACTTCAGGATTCTGCAAGGGAAAGAACGGTCACTACCAGTTTCTCTAAGTTTTGGCTGGGTTTTTTTCAGGTGTCATCATAGTAGCCTATAAAGAAATGCTCTTTTCCTAAGAGAAAACCCAGAGAAAGATAAATAATTAAGGCTACATTTCCAAAATAAAAAAATTATTTGGGTTTTGGCATCAATGAACAGTTCTTTTATTTAGCCTAAAGCAGGATACACATTATTCCAATTCTAGCTAAACCTTTTTTATAAACTATTAATGGTTACATTTGCATTTTCATCGGAAGAAAAAAGACAGTCATTGCATAGATCTTTCTCTAGACACTGATATATTATTTAATTAAATATAGTTTATTATTTTGTACAGGATATCTGCAATTTTGGTGAGAAACAAGAATAATTGCACAGTAATTGTGCAATGGTTATATTTATCTGAATCACGTTACTGTTTTTCTGTATTAGCAGGTTAGCTGTGATACAAGCATATACACATGTTTAACCTTCTTATGACCCACAAAGATATTGGTTAACAAGAAATATTTATTGTTTTCTGTGTTGATTTATGTAGCTGGTTTAACTTTTTTTTTTTTTTTTTATTCATACTCATGATTATAGGGCCTGATTATGGGATCTGTAAAGGTCATGCCCCAGTAAGTTAATTTGGTACCTATATAGCCTCTCATTCTTGACTGTGGGATGCCATGACAGAAAGAGATTACACTGAATTAAGAATATTTTCTTCAAAATAGTGCATTATTTATTCATTTAAAAGTATAAAATGTGCAAAGTAATAGATAAAATCAATAAAGGACTATGTGTATCTTTCTCCCCGCCAGCTCCACCATGTTTTTCAGACTTGCCTTTTCAGAAGTGGCTGAGGGAAACTGTCTGTTTGTTTCTGACAGGTGTCATTGCCCTGTGTCAGTATTTTCTGATTCACTACATATATCCAACAACGTCACCCCTTTCAAACCAAAACCCGTAAGGGACAGGCATGCTCTGAGTCTAAATGTTAGTTTAGGAATGCATTGTTTGCCAGACTTTGCATTGCCAGGCAGTCGGCAGTCAAGAGCTTTCCTCAAAAAATCCTTGCTTCTCCTGTATGGCACTACTTTCATTTTGCCTCTATTTTGTTTCCTGTGGAATTTCTTTCTTGGTCCTTGTCTTTTGATTTATCACCATGCATTTAGTCAGGCTAATACTTGATAGGTAAACTGAGGTTTAGAACTTATGTTTAAACTAACACTCATATAAGTCTTTTTCCTCTGAAAGAAGCTGACAGATGGCACTTAAGTTCATGCAATCATATAGGAAGAATGAAAGGATAATGAAAGACTCATTCTGCAAGTATGATGGATCAGTATTTTCAATCATGGAAAATTTGTAAGGATCTGCAGTTCAGCAAAAGCAGCTTATATTGTCTTGAAGACTCACCAAAGAATTTCCTATCTCCCTCAAAATGTTTTTTTTGATTTCTAGGCCATTGCAAACTAACGCAGGTAAAGGTTCCTGCCTTACTCAAGGGAGGATGCAAATAGCCAACAGCTCTAAACAGTGTGTTTGTATAATAGAACCTGTAAAGACAAAACTAGGAAGGTACTCAGAAAGGAGGGAATGAACACAAAGGCTATCAACATTCATTATGAAAACTTCTTTGTTTTTTGCAGGAGGGGCATGGCTGGAAGGAGACTGTAAAATGCTCTTAGAAGTGAGACAGGACAGAATGTAATGGGCTTCAGTATCCACCCTTGTAGGAGTTCAGTTATTTGAGATAAGATGTGACTATGGGATACGAAAAATGAAGGTGATGTGTCATTCAGCTTCAAATCCCAGGAGCAGACCTTAAAGGTAAGCAGGGCCAACTCTATTAAGTTAGGTGATCTGAAAAATAGGGAGAAACAATTGAAAATCAATCTTCCTCTTCATAGCCAAAGAAGGAAATGTGAAGAGTGCATGACGGGGTGCAGTATAGGAAGTGGGTTATAGATTAAACTGTTGAAGTAATGGCACTACCTTTTGAGCAAGATGCAAAGGAGAAAGCAGACCTACCAAGTGTCTTGGGAGGAGAAAATTAAAATAATTTCATTTCATGATCACAAGGAACATATCATTGACAGAATTTCCTTATATAAAAGTACAACCTCAAAGTAATCCTTTATATTGTATCTGATATATGACTCCCCATGGAAAGAAACCTCTAGAAATCAGTATTTTTAATTAGCTTTTCTCCAAAGCAGGTATGTTTTTAGCAAGTATAGCTGCAAAAGAACAGCAGATTTTCCAAAGTAGATGTCCTGTATTGAAAAGCAAGGCTTCAGTACTTCTGTGTATAATAACAAAAATATTACCTGAATATGCCTATAATATTTTTTTTTTAAAAAAATGGAGCAGTATGGTTCAAGTCTTTGTATGCTTGCTTACAAGAATTCTCTAAGTCACTTTCTGCCAATGGTTGTGAAGCTGCATTGGTGATCAGCTTATCTGACTTTTTTTTGGAAACTATAAATGAGAACTTATCTACTGGTATTAATGAAGAAGCAGGTGTCACATTCAGTTATAGTCTTCAGGTTTCAGTCCTCTGTTATATGCCATATTCAACTCATAGTTTCTGTTATTCCTTTATAACCTTGTTTGTTATTAGATTCTTAAGCCTATCTGTATTTTTGATCCATATGTTTGGTAACCACCCCCATGGACAATTGTTTTTATATGAAATCAAGACAAATTCAATCTAATTTACTGGAGTCCTCAGCACAGGAAGGATATTGACCTGTTGGAGTGAGTCCAGAGGATGGCCACCAAGATGATTAGAGATATGAAGCACATTTCCTGTGAGGAAATGCAGAGAGAATTGGGATTGTTCAACCCAAAAAAGACAAGGCTTTAGGGTGACCTAATTGTGGCCTTCCAGTACCTGAAGAGAGCCTACAAAAAGATGGGGAGGGATTATTTACAAGGGCATGTAGTGACAGGACAAGGGATAATGGCTTCAGACTGAAAGAGGGTAGATTAGATATCAGGAAGAAATTATTTACTATGAGAGCGGTGAAGTCCAGAGAAGCTGAGTATGTCCCATCTCTGGAAATGTCTAAGGCCAAGCTGGTTGAGTCTCTGAGTAACTTGGTCTAGTAGAATATGTCTCTTCCCATGTCAGGGAGGTTGGAACTAGGTGATCTCTAAGGTCACTTCCAACCCAAACCTTTCCATGATTCAGTGATCTATGATTATAACTCCTCAAATGCTCTGGATCTTTTACAAAAACACAGTAAGTTTCAAATTACAAATTGAATCATACAGCAGATCATGCAGAATCATACAGCAAATTAAAACATCACTTCTTCCTCTGTCTTCTACCAGCAATTTCTAGGAAAGTCTGCCAGCATTGATTTTTCTGGTTTTGTTTGGTTGGGGTTTTTTTCATATGAAAGAAAGCATTAGTACATAACACTCTAGCCTGTAAATCCAAAGTTTTAGAGCTCTTGAAGCACCGCTGCAGACTCCTTGTACATAAGTGTTGATGTTCCAGTTCGCAATAAACCACAAACTGTTGCTGTAACCTGCAACCATTTGGTGGACTTATTACAAAGAAGAAATTAAAATCTTACAGATATATGGATCTTCCTAAATGATAATTTCCTACTACAGAAATGCTTAGAGAGTTTCAAGTCTACCTCTTTCACTTATATCTTGTACATTAATAAAGTTGACAAGCAAAGGTAAAGGCACAAATGTATTCCAGAGGTGAATGCTACTGGATAGACTTCAGCTCTCTTCATACTAAAATATGTCATGAATGTCAGGTATAAATGACTTGGGACTGTGGTCACTACTGGCTACAGAAGCAGGTTGAAAGTACTTGCATTATATACACTTTTCCTAATCTGTTGGGACTGATGGTGTGAACAAAGTACTCAGAGACACAGTTGACGATTTATGAGAAGTTTCAGAATAAACATAAGGGAAAATGCTAATCGTTAACATCTTAAAGCCTATGAAAGTATTGTCCAGGTAGGTTTTAAGTTCTCAGTGGAGGTTAAAAAAACCCTTTTGTTAGAAATGACAGCCAAGGATGAACTAGATGAGTGTTTCAAGTTTTTTGCAGATTCTGTGGCTTTAGAAAGTGTTCTTCTGATGGACTAATATAGAAAACAGAAAGTAAGCTAAAATCCAAATCAAATTAAAAAGGCACAAGAAAAGCTGGAAAATTTGTCTAAGTTATGTCTCAAGAAATAAAAGAAATAGAACACAGAAAGGATCAAAACAAACACTTACCTTCTTCTATTTCACCTGTCTTCCTTATTTTGCCAGATGTGGTCACATCAGCAGATATCTCACCATGTTGTTGCGATACTTCTATAAGTGCACAACTCTGCTCTATTTCCCTTCTGCTTTTATCAAAAGTATTTTAACAGAGGAATCAGGTCTTCTTATATGGCACTGGGGTTGTCTCTGAAATACACCTTTAAACATAAGCAAGCCATTGTGCTTTAATATTTTTCCCAGGGGGGGAAAAAAAAACAAAGCAAAAAAAATAAGCTGTTGATTTGAACTTTGACATTTATGGTGGCTCATCTAATTTCATTTGTTTAATATGGTACAGGAGTGAGCCAGTATGATCATAACTCAGCATGATGTGAAAGGCTTTTTATGATCTTTTCTCAAGGTTAGTCAATAAGCTATCTGAAGCACTATATATGCAACCACTGGAAAAAATAAGTAGGTTTCATAACTGGTAAATATATTCACTTTCTGTAAAATCTAAACTTCATTTATTATGTTTGCATAGAGCCATTTCAGACACAGTGAAGCCAACATCAGTGTAGTGCTTGTCAAATAATAAAGACTTATTTGTAGTTAATCCAAGATACCTTTCCTTGTCAGAAATCGTAAAATTTATACTATGAATATTAAATGAAGTATTTTAGTTTTGTTCCATTTCTTCACTATTTGTAAAGTTTCTCACATTTCAGATGTTTCTCAGCTGATTCAAGCAAGAACATTATGGTTCCAATCTGGTCAACTATTACTTCTTTATGCAGCATACTTTATATTTTGAATGTGCTGATATTCATGGCCCTGCCACTATTCAAACCTTGAATGATCACATGAAGGTTCAGTCTTTTAATCCATGATTTGTGAATCAATTGATTAAATGGAATCAATGGGAGCAAATACTATTTGGTTATATAAATGATCTGTATGTAACAAAGAAGCTAAAGGAATCAAATAATTTTTTTCTCTTCAGTTCAGCATCTACTTAAGTAGGACAGACTACAAAATAAATTAATTCAATAACCAAAAAAAAAAAAAAAAAAGAAATTGTCAAAATGCTTGGGACCACAATAATGGAACCTAGTTGCTAATATCCAAGTCAGATTTTTGTTTTTTCTGTGAAGCTGAACTGCATGCATATCTTTAATAATAACCACCTTCCAAAGACAGATCTTCACTTATGCATCTGCAGTTACAATACAATAACTGTGTTCTGTAGTTCTTTTAACAATAGCTTCATTCAGTGATCTGTGCATTCTTTCTAATTAATTATTTAAATATTCTGTCAGGTGCTGCAGTTAAGTCTTAATCATTTTGTAAATGGATGAACACAAAGAGAGCTTAAATGACACAATCACATCAAAATGCAATAGTGGTATGATCACAGAGAGGAAGTCATAGGTGTATGTCTGGACAGGTTTTCTGACCTCCAGTGCCTTTAACACTGAACTCTGGAGGAACTTTTAAAGTATTTTATTCAAATATATTGGACTTATTCAATGCTAGCTGAGGAAACGTAATATAACCATGCTTAACTTTTTGAAAATGCTAGAAATTCTTATTAAATCAATTAATTACATATGTATTTATATGGATTTAAGCCTGCATTTGTGTCCTGAGACCCAAGACCATTCCCATTCTAAAAGACAGAGTTCGGTAACATGTCAAACTGTGCTTCATAGCAGCAACCTGTAACATTGAAACCTCAAATGTCAGTTCCCTCTTTGTAGAATAAATGCCCCCTCTCCACTGTATCAGTTTTAAAGAACTTTTAAATCTGCACAATTCATTTCAAGGGGAAAAGATTAACTACTGAAAATATTAGTCGTATGATACACAGAAGTACTCATGGTTCAAGTTCTCTAGTCTTTTGTTGCAGAGTTGATGTTTCGTCTTTAAACCTCAGCTTTCTGAAGTGCACCATTTGAAGTCAGAGTCCTCTCATGAATTATAAACTTTCCTCACTTAGAATGATTTGTGTTTCCAAATGTATTGATAGAATTATCTAATTGTTTTATGCATATAGATATATCAGTTAAGATTATCCAATCACTATGGTACCAAATACCTTTCAGGGAAAGAGGAACAACAATCTCTATTCCAGAAGCCTGCAATATAACTAGATAAAGCAAACAAAGGACTACAGAGAAAATAGGGCTAAAGATGAAGAGACTTTCTCTGGGTCATTAAATAAGAGAGTGGCAGTAAGACAAATACTTTTAGCTTTGTGTTTCCAGCTTTCTGAACATCTTATCTATTTTCTAAACAGTTCTTCCATTTTTTTCATATTTCAGCAGGAGATTATAATTTATATTCAGATCTAGTAAATGTAAGTATAATATTCCTGATTTGTAAATAAGCTGAGAAGTGAATTTGCCTGGTGAGTTTCACTGCAGTACAAAACAAGACAATAAAAAATGTAATACTTCACAAAACTTGATCTGAACAATATTCTCATGGTTTTTTTTGTTCTTCTGATATGCTCATACAGCTGTCAGAACCTGTAATGCTACTGAGCAATGCAAACAAAAGAGAGGTATAATTATGTTTGCCCCAAATAACAGTAAAAGATCAATATCACATCCTGCATGAGTGCTACAGTATCTAACACAACAACTATTGCTGAAAGAAAGGTGTTATCTTTAGCCTTATCTTCCCATGATGTAGGAGGTAAAAAACAAGTCTGTAATAATAAAAATATTTAAGTGAAAGAAAAATCTTGTGAACAGTAAAATTCTCAACTCTCAAAAGAAGGAAAGTATCAGTGTTTTGCTTCATCAAACTCATGAAAGCCATTATCAAGGGGTTAGATTAATATTAAAACAGATTCAGCTTTTAAATTAGAAAGCACTTACACCATGACTACTATTGCAAGGAAGGAAATTTTGTCAGAATATGTCATCTCTATTGTTGTGTTCAGCTTTTGCAGTGGTGTTTTACCTATTTCCATACCATACTCATTGGCATTTAGAAACAATATTCACATCCTCAGCATTGTTTTTGTGAATATGTTGCAAAGTTCCTTTGTTGTGAGTTAGAACCTTTGCCTCTCTTTCAGTCTGTCGACTGTAAAGATTCACAGTGGAGACCTTTGTCTGTTGTGCTTATGCTTTCATAAACAGGCTTAATATTCTTCAAGCTCTTGCAAATCTCTCAGTCCTTCAATAGCTCATAGACTACTTGTTGAAAATCGCTATCTAGCTGAATAGATGTGAATAAATTCCTTGAGGTGCTGCAAGTTGAACCCTTTATATTCTTTGTTTATTTCTGCCAATATCATTGTTTTCTTTTATACATTAGTAAGGCTGAGATCTATGGCTACCTCTGTGGCAGATCTATAGCTCTCTTTCTCCCAGGGCTGCTGAGAAAGAAATGTCTGCTTGATCTCCCTATTGACAGGGACTAGTTTTTGGTCAGAGAAGAATTGACAGGAGAATTGACATTAGCTCCCTTTGCACTACATAAATAGTATGAAAGAGGGATGGGTAATCTGCGATGTTATGATAATAGGGTGACTCTAAAGGAACAAACCTAAAATGTCACATAATTATGCAGTAATATTATTATGATATCTTCATTGCTGTCTTTGATTACTCTATGGCCTGGCCTTGTCCTTTGCCTCTTTCATTTGCAATAAAAGACTAGTGTGAAGGAGACACATTTCCTATTATTGCACATGTTTTTTGATTAATAGGAAACGTGCGGATTATAGGACATGGGACAGAAGTCACAGAGGCTAGGGAAAGTGTTCATGCCTTCTGTACACCTCGGAAAGAGAGGAATGGGCTCCCTGAATCCCAGAGCTACTTCAGAATACATCCACCAAACCAAGGAAGATTCCATTTCAACTGCTATTGCTTTAGAACATTAATAAAAATTTTCAGTATTGTTTTAATGTGTTCTCCTAAAGCTGGTCAAGTTGAGAACATTCTATCAAAGGACAGGTCCCAAGACTGTCTTGCACACCTGTCAGCCAGGTAACAGGCAGTAATAAGGAAAAATCCCACTACTGCGTTTCCCAAAATACTACTGATGGCTTGTCCAGCACTTCAAAGCGTGGGAAGTCTTCATGCTATTACAACATTTCAATCATTTTTTTAAGAGAAAGCATTCATATTTGTTACCCACCAGAAAACAAAAAAGTTTAGAAAATTAAAGTTGTTACCTTGAAATTTGAACATGATTCCCTGGTGCTGCAGTAGGATGCTGACTCCTCAAAAGATGAATGACAATATGAGCATGTGGGACAAATCTGTTTATTAAGCAATGACAAGTTAAGCACTGTGTGAAGGAAGTTATATTCTGAGTTTATGCAAAAGCATTTCTCTCTTCCCTTAGCCTTCTGATCCTTCTTTGCAGTCAGTATTCAGATTGTTTTCTAATAGTATTTTAAAACTGTATATTTTATTATAAGCTTGCTTCTATTACCAGTCTTGTAATATTACAAGGCATTTGATTGTCTCCCTTTCTCAAACACATACAAGAAATTGAAAAATATCTCTCACATGTGTAACTCCCATGACTCCTATACTTTCCCCTTTTTAAAACCTTAACCTCCTTTTATGTTTTTATTCTGTTTACTTCTTGTTTCCTCTTCTTTTGTCTCCCTAAATCTTTCTCTTTATATGTCAGTTCCTTGACTCTTCTATTCTTCCTATTTGAAGTGAAAACCAGCAGGATTCCTCCTTCTTCATCCTACTCATTTCTGATTTTGACCTTATGTTTAATTCAAAATATATTGAGTCTTTCATGAAGAGATATGCGATCCAGTCTGGGTGACTCAATACATAACTAGATCACAGATGCTGCAAATAGCAATATGAGCAAGATTCTAGGTCGTGCAGCTTCTTCACAGGGTGCTACTGAACTGAGGCTCTGTGATGCTGATGTGAGACCAGTTAACAGTGCTAATAAACCTTGAGTTCTACAGCAGGTAGTGCTTTTCTCATTGTCCTGAAATATGAACTATTGTATGATCCTGGTCCCTCCCTATAGACACTTGCACACATAAAATAAATGCAAAAGTTGAGGATGCCCCTGTTTTATCCTCTTGACCGTGACATACAGCCCTAAGAGTAACATGGGCATAACAATTTGGGAAGTGAGAATAGTGCATCACAAACTGCATCTTAGGGATTGTGACCACTTCATGAAAGAACTCAAAGAATTTGTCAAGTGGCCCCAGATGTGTCTCCATGACTGCCTGGCCTGAAGCCTGTAAACTTTGAGAGATCAGTCTTTTAAGGCACACCAGGCAGAAACAGAATTGCCCAAATTTTATGTTGTTATAGTTTCAAAATCTTTCTTGGAATTTTTTTTCTGTGTGTCCCTCCCCAACATAGCAGTTTGGGAGTTGGGAGCCAGAATAAGATGGCTTTTTGAAGCCTAGCTCTCTCACTACCAGAGCTCCCAGAGCCAGCTGATTGTCTAAAGCCTAAACAAAGGATAGCTAATAATTTTGAATTCCAGTATGCTGGCCGAGGAGAGGACTAGTGGAGGTGTCTTTCTTTTTTTTTGCGTGCGATGGACCTCACTTATTCCCTGGCTTGGGAGGTTGTGAGAGAGAGGTTTTCCCAGGGCTGATTTTTTACTGCTACACCTTTGTTCTCCATCTGCTTGGGTGTCCAGTTGCCGCTTGATGGTCTGGTGGCAACACTGGGAGGGAAGTCCTGGCTAGTTTTGAGGAAGGAAAGGACCACTTCCTAGTCCAGAAGAATTCCTCACTTCACTTGATAGACATCTTGGTTTGTTTTTAAACTGAGATATATGTGAACAGATAATCTGTGAGAGACCTGTGTTAAAATCCACATTAGTGATCGAAGGCAGTGTCCTTTACCCAAGGTTATAAACCAGAGTGGACAGGGTTGTACTTTCTACACTGACTGCTGAAGCTGGAGCGCTCAACAGGAATGAAGTATTTTAGGTTAAAAAGATAAACATTAATAATTATATATGCCCACTGGTGAGGATACTTATCAGCAAATAGGTAGATGAGAGTTCCAGCCCCTGTTCTTACTACATTCTTTATTTTTAAGCAGAGAACTCCTACTATAACAAAGAAACATCCCTGAAGTCAGAACCAGAGCACCAGCCTCCCAGCAGAGGTGAAAGCTATAATCTTTCTCTGCCATCTTTCTCTGATCTTGAATAATTTGTGGCATAGTGCCATCACCTCTAGGCAGATAAAGTTTTCCATTACCTATTTCCTTCAAATGTTGACTTTAGGATGTCTTCCTAGAGAAGTTTCAAATTCTTTATGCAGAAGGACACAGCTCTGGCTTGCCCTTAGTAAATGGAATAGCTGTTTTTCTAAACAGCAACTACAAATGCTTTTTTCAGCATCATTGTGTCATCCATTTACATATGTATTGTAGGAACATCTATGTATACTTCCAGAACATGCACCAGATAAAATTTAATCAGAAACTGAGGCAGAAAAATGCCTTGTTTTTAATTCCCATGTGGAACGAAGTGGCAGAAGGTGGCAAGCTGCTGTACAAGACATACTTCTGCAAATGCACAACAGCAGAGCACCTTGAAAACACAAACTGAGCAGCATGATAAATGTAACTGAGCAGCAGGTAGATTGCATTTCATAATTTTAATCCTAAATTGAGCATGAGTTTTTCTGTAGACAAAAAATCCTTTCATTGTAGCTGTCTATAACTCAATATATTACTTACATATATTTCTTGTAAGGAGTGGAACTGGATAAATGTATTCTGCAATAGCTGGATGCCAAGAGACTAGAATTGGCACTTTCCATGGGAATACATGCGTTCCTTCAGAACCATTGACAGAAAGCAGCAGGCAGCAGGACTATCTTGGTTGTTACCCTGGCAGGCAGGTGGCTTGCTTGGCTGACCAGCTCCCAGTCTGTCCCGCTAGGCATCTGGGGAGACAACCAGTGTGTTAGCTTGCCAGCTTTCTGGCTGCCTGAGTGGCAGATGGACTTGCAAGATGCCTGGCTGCCTGCCTGCCTAGCCCTCCTTTTGCCTGCTGCCTGATTTACCTGCTGCCCAGCTCCCCAGATGCCTGGCAGGCTGCCTGCCCAGCTTGCCTGATCGTGGGTGAGGTTATGGGCCCAAAATAGTTTGTTCTGCAAAGCAGGAGACTGCACTGTTGGTGTTTTGTTCACATCCAATCTGGAATGTCCCATGAAGCAGAAATTCCCATCCCAGCAAGCTTTAGTAATCAGTTTACAACATTTATTCATGTATTCTGTACATGGCAACTTAGAGTTCTTAAGACTGAAGAAACACCTCACTGGAAATGTTTGCATAACATGTGCCTGACCTGCTTTTATTTCTCAGATTGCCTTTTACATATTTTTTTCTAGCAAATTCAGAAAAGAGTTTTAGACAGGCTTGTAATGTCATATTAATCACTGGCTATATTTCCACTGAATTAAGCTACAGCCCAAGCCATAAAGTACTAATAAACTCTAATATCAACTCATGAAAAATCCTAATGATGATGGTACTGGATATGTGGTGAATATCTGTGCCAAGTGGATTGAACCCTTTCTTACTTCCGAAAAAATAAAGATATAAATTTCTATTTTTCATAAAGATGGCAGGAGTCTGCCTTTTCTCAGAATGCAGTACCTTTAATATTCCAATTTCAGTTTAATCACACTGTCCTAAAGATTTCATTCTGCTTAAATAATGAAAAAAGGTGTTATAAAAATTGCATGAAATCAGCTTGCCCCAGGACAGGTTCTGTTGGATGTAATTACATATGCTTCAACAACTGGAGCAATGTGTTGTGAGAAAGGCTTTTAAGGTGACAGAAGTTAATTGTGAAGGTTTTAAGGTAAAAAGAGAGTAGAGAACAATGACCAGCACATTGAGGAGAAGCTGTTTGATTTCTTTAAGCTCAAGAGAGTAAAGACGTTCTTAAATTATATATGGACAAAAAAAGAGTGGTAAATAGGTGATACACTTTATCATACAGGGGATATAAAAGACTCTCAGTTGGTGGAAAGTATTGTACTGCAAAAAAGTCTGTTAGATACAAGGTTCTTTATGATATACCCACATATAAAATAGGACATTTGTTTATAAAGAAAGCTGTGATATTTCTCTTGTGATGCTGGTCTACAAGGCAGTACAATAAGAAATATAATTTTTTTCTGCAATACTGATAATGACAACACATCAGAATTGAAGTCTGAAGCTATGGAAATCATTTAAACTTCTTTTTTTCCAACTGGAATACACAAAGCTTTTTAAAAGACGCTCTGGGTGGTATTTCTCTAATGAACAGTGAACTTGCTTTCCCAAGCTGTGTCAGATAGTCACAAAGAAGAAAAAGAAACTGTGCACGCCTGTAAGTGGTTTATTAAAATTAAGAAATAAATTAATCAAAGACCAAATAATGCTCTCATCAGCTTATACTATGCATATGCTGTAGAGGCTCTTTATAACAGAGAATATTTGGTGCATAATAAGTCCTGTTTTAGTTCCTGATTAATCAAATTTTCACTTCATGTTGACTTTCAGATATCTGAGTATCAGGTCTTCCATTATGCAGGAGTCACTAGAAGCACAGTAATTTTTTTTATTAAGCATGGTTTCTTGAGTTACAGCCCTTGTTCAAGGATATTGCTACCAGTACGTTAATTGCTACTAATAAATTAATTATATTGCATTGAAATACTTAATAAAATAGAGGAACACTCAAGGAGTGAAGGATTATTGTTGAATTTTAATGTTAGATTCAAATATATCAACTTTATGGCTTATTCTTTCCTTCTCCACGGCCACTTGATTTTGACTAGCTGGAAGCATGCATAAGAAAGTTCCTACTGACTGCTTTAAAAGCCAGCAACATTTCACATGAGAGAATGCAAAGAAAATATACCATTCACCCACAAATCTGCCTGATAGACTTTAGAAAGTGCTTAATTTATTTCTTATGAAATATTCTTAATTCTTAGCTCTTCTCCCCAGGGAGATCTGACTTCTCTGTGACAATTTTTTTCAAGTCTAGTCTATTCTTTCTTCTAATTTGAATTTTATCCTGGTTTCTCATTACTGATGTTGCTCTAAATAAATCTCATAATCTGATTTCCTCATTAGAGTACACAGTGTGTGCCGGTCTAGTCCCTAAAAGCTGGAGCAGAGTTAGGGTGTTAATGCCCAGCTCCTGAGACAAAGCATTGCTACACTCAGCCAGCAGCCTGCCTTTTATCATGGTCAGAACTTCACAGCTGAGGTGAGACAACACTCCCAGAGCCCCATGACTGCCAAGCACTGGAAAGGAAGTCTCCATTACAATACTGAATTTTGGCTCTTAAATTCTTCTTATGCCTTCTTTTAGGAATACAAAGTGACTTAAAGATGCTCCTCCAACTAACTAACTAACTGAGGCATTTAAAGATGGACTCCTTCCACTCCTTGCATTGCTTAAGCCTGAAATTCTTTCCATATAATTGAGCTCAATGGGTTTTTTTTCATTTGTACTTCCTCTCCCATTCTTTTCTTGGCAAAATCAGGAAATATGCTCAAAACAGTTTCTATATACTGTATGTTATCAAAGTCAATAAAATACCAGAAATTTGGGGAAGTTGCTATATCCAGTGTTTGAGGTTGAAGGGGCAAAAAGAGTTGGTTTATATTTTTGCTAGAGTTTGCAGTCAAGTAGATAGAACAAATTTTAAAGAATGAAGGATACAATCTAATAAATACTACTTTGGTTTTTTTTAGGAAGACAACTCTGGGGAATTCTGCTGCCCACATTTTCAGTTTCATAAAACTGTTACGCAAATGTTTTATCCCTGAGCTCAGTTTAGATGTTAAAAGTATTCTGGAAAACTTTGTCTCCAAGTTATATGAAAGATAGAAACATATATCTGTTCTGTGCCTCTGCAAACTACATTATAGGTTCAAAAAGTACACCTGTGTTTTGCATTTCTCAAGTTTTGTCTTGATTTTTCATAATGTTCACAGTTAAAATAGAGACCACTTTGGTGTAAAGCTACAATTCCAAGTGTGACAAAGTGGTAGGGAAGAATGGTTGATTATATAGAGATATAACAATCATACCTAGAGATCTTTCTTAATAAGTTATGCCTCAGTAAAGTGGATTCATGGCCACAATTTCTGACTCACTTTTTCAGTATTTATGAGTGCGTGTTTACATAACATGTGCAGTTGACCTGAAGCTTCTAAATGGAGGAGTCATGACTGTCATGTCAGTTCACTGGCTTAATTCTCAGATATTTTGTTTATTTTTTCCCTTGCTCCGTAATGGAATACAATTTTTCATGAACTTTTGGCTACCATAATATTTTGCTGGTTCATTCAGCCCACCCTTTGTGTGCAGTCTTTTAGTTGCATCATAGGAAGCAGGAAGGGAATAGAAAAGGAAAGTCATTAAACAGTGAAAAATTAACAGAGTTAGAAGTTCCAACAAAATTCATTTCATGCATCCTTGGTGTTTATTATGACAGCACAGTAAGTCACCAGCTTGCTACGTTGGTGTGATGCTATGCAAAAATGCAAGGACAGAGTGAAGTTTTCTCTCTTCACTGATTGAAAGGCAAAAATGAACATACTCCCCCTGGCAAAATGTCCCCAGTAAACATAGTGTTGGCATTAAAATATGACAGAATGACAGGCACAATGGAAAAGAAAACTTGAATCATTCTTACTGCATGAGACATGTTGAAGGTAATGTATGAGTAATTCAGAGAAGGTTATGCTAGATAAAACAGCTTAATTCATCTTTGTCAGTTTATGTGTAACATGCATATTGATTTAACTTTTTAGAGGTTGGTATTTGAATCCATTGGAAACCTGCTAGATCAGTTGGATCCATTAGAGGCATGGGGATTACCAGTAATTGATTGAATATGCAAACACTTTCTTCATTTATGAAGCCTGTTTAGTTCATGACTTATTCTTCTTACAGAAGTCATTCATGAATATTTTATTAGAGGTTTTCCTTATTTTAACCTGAAAATTTGAAAAATATTTACCTACCAGATCTCCAGTGTTGTAAACTCTTTTCTTTTTTGTCTTGTTTTGCTTTGCTTTGCTTTGAAATTAATCTGTAATAACCGCAAACTTTTAGCTTGGTAGCCTTTTATTTTAAAATAGAGAAAACAATGCAGGTAAAAACTCACAAGCAAACTATCTCCAAAATGTAACATGCTGGAACATGAAACTTTGTAAGGTGCTCTATGAATTTTATTTCAACTTAGTGGTGCAGATGTTCAGATGTTTTAAGTACTGAAATAAGCATCACAAAGAAAATAAAGTGTGTCCAGTCTGTACCTAGCCTTAGTAACCAGAGCCCACTTCTGAAAGCCCATCTTAGTTTAATCTGTACTGTAAGAAAAATAAAATGTCCAATCATACTGAATCGTTGTTATTACTCCACAAACCCGTGTGGAAACACATTATTGTCCAGTTAGCTGGCAAAGAATTATCACAGTACATCTTCAGTTTCATATCTAGCTAACAAACCGAGCTATAAATAAATAAAATTTCTCCTAATTCAGACAAAAAGATTTTACTTGCAGGTAGTGGAAAGTAACAAAAAAATGGTATCATAAGGGAAAACAAGGAAACAAGACATAAGAATAGCTGTGCAGAGAAGTCATATATATGCTCTTGTTAGTGATAACCTTTGTACTTCTAGTGAACACTAAAATCTTATTGGAACACAAGCTTCCTTCTTATTCAAAAAAATAAATAAAAAGGTATGATAAAGTGGTTATACTTTCACTGAGCATGGGTAAATTTCTTGAGCCAACAGTTTAGCTACTTCACTTCAGCATCTACAAAACACTAGATGCTTTTCAAATACATTAAGCTGCTCTTGATCTCTCTTTGCCTCAGTTAATACTGAAAGAATTTATGCCAACTGGAACAACTTTGACAGGGAAGACAGACCAAGTAACACCTGATGTTTTGTTGTCATGAACTGCACTAGTAGTTTTGCATATTCTTGTTGACACTCAGCAAGAAATAGAGGATTTGAAGTTTAGTATCCCAGTGTTAAAGAAACAAAAATCAAATTTTGTCTTTGCTAGACAAGGAAACCTTGATCTGTCCTAATAATATTAAAAAATGAAGTATTTTATTTCAAACATTTCCAACATATTTATCATATGCAAAAGGCTTCCCTGCCCTTTATGTTTCTTCCTTGAGGCAGAAAGTCAGAAAAGGCATTTTAGGAAAACAATATCCTTTGAGAAATTTAGCTCCATTTTTCTTCACTTTGAACAAATTATCTTTGCTTTGTGTCTTGTATTCTTACTTGCATCTCACCTGATCATCAGGTTGTTATAAAACAAAACTAAACCAGAAGAGGGAGAAACCTTCTCCCTATTTCATGGCAATACAGGAAAACCCTAAAGGCTGTACCCTGACATTCATTTTATTTTATCCTTCCTGTACTCCTGTTGTTTCATTTGAGCATAGAGGTAAATACCCACTAGACCTTAAGATGGGTTTTATCCATTTTATAGACAGAATGAAATACAGCACACAACACTTTTGTTTCTGTTTTGTGTTTTTAGGTTTTCTTCCTCCCTTCTTCAGTCCTTAGCAAAACCGATGCTCAGAAACCAATAAATGGATTGCTAAATAGTTTTGACTTGGTCTTTCAGAAACCTCTTTCCTAGCTTCTCTTGTTACAAAAGGCCTTTCCAGCTTAGACCATACCAAAAAATTTACCATTCTTCTATGTTCCTTTAGTTAGAACTGTTGAGAAGTTAAGAGTATAGACCTGGAAAGCACCCACTAAATAAACTAGTCCAAACATCAGTATGTTCTTTTTGAGCAGAAACCCCATCCTAGCTCTAAAAAGCTGTTCAAGAGAAAACTTCACTTGAAACCAACACCATTAGTTTTCACAGCAACAGCATTCTGTAACAAGATCCTTTTCCACAACTGTCACTAGTGAGAATAAACACAGAAGGAGTTTTTAAGGCAGCTGGAGGAAAAATGAGCAATAAGTGGACCTACAGAAGTTAAAGCTGTCCCAGCTCTAAAAAATAAATTCTCAAAAATTGACAAAGCCCTTAAACCGTTTCAGAACTATTCCAACAGTGGCATATTTACTTCTGGGTAAGCAGATTGCTGTCTTCTATGTGTCCTTTTCAATTCACATAAAACTTTTCACTCATATTTTAAAGGAAGCAGCCTGTACATTTGCATCAGCTCCTTTGATGCAGACAGTTCTGGGCCTCACCCCTTTGTTTCTTCATGCCATGGTTGGAAGCTGTATCAGTCCATAAAAAAGAAAATAAGAGCTAAGTGTTACAAGGTCTATCTTCAACAATCTACATATTGTTGGATTTCCTTGACCAGACTTCATTTAGAACAGGTAGACTTGGTGCAACATGAGGAAGGTTTGAGCGCACTCTAGTACTTCTATAGGCAGCATTGGTACAGCTCCCTGTCACAAGGCAAGAGGGGACATGCAGGTGCATTCAGGCTCCAGCACTATTCATTGTGGCAGTAAGGACTGTTTTTGCTAGTGCAATCTCCTGCATTAGAATTGAGTCGTTTATCTTCAGTACAGTATAGACAACCTTTTCAAACTATCAAAGGTAGGTGTAAATCTATAAGTGTTTTGGCGTAAGAATGATTGAAAATCATTTAATTATGCTGTTTGAAACTGCCTTCACAGCAAAATCCTCCATGCAATTAGCACAGTAGAAATACTTTCCTCTGAAATTAGTATCCTTAAATGCAGGATATAAAAATCAGTAGCAAGTAACAATTAATGTGGAATCTAATATGTCACTAAACCTCTCAGTGCCTGTCCTTCTGCACCAGAGAAATCAGGAATTTCTTATGAGGAAAGATAAAGTTCATGAAAGAGAGAGTGCTTGGTCTTGGTTATGCTGATCTTCAGTGGAATCAGATAGTTGTCTCCAATGTTTCCAGTTTTCATGTTGAAGCCTGAGGATATATCAGAAGACGCTATTTGCTTGCCATCAATTCACTGCTTCACAGTTTTTCCCAGGACAAAGCATTTCACCTGTAATCCAAAGTAAGAGTGTCATTTTGATGGTAAAATAGAATCTCGTGTAATGGGGCTAGCATACTAATAAACATTTCTACCCATATCTCCATCAGTCTGCAAAATAAATATTTTTTGAGAATGTTAGTTCTTTTGTAGGTATTATTGGCCTTTCACTTTTACTTTTTAACTTCCTTATGTGCCTGAAATTATCAATGACATACCAGTATTTCTTTTCTTGTTAGCAGAAAGGCAACAAGAGAGTTTAAGAATCAGTATCCTGGATAATTTTCCTTTCAAATGGGAGCAGAACAGTGAACTTATTTTCCCAGTATGGACTGTAAATGAGTGATAAGTGATGAGTTAGTTACAAAGACAGCTAAACTATGTTTCCATATAAAGCTTTGTCATTCTAAGAGTCATTGCCACCAAACCAGAAGTCTCCCCTTCTCCACATGTATTTTATTCTGCAGTTCTACCCCTCCTTTTCACAGGCTCAAGCACTCAGTAAAGCTTTCCTCAAGCTGATTCAATTCACAGTGTAGAAAAAACCCTTCTTTTTTGTTTATCTGTTTGTTTGTTTGTTTCTGTATTGCACTTTTGCAAGGTAAGTGAATTGGATTAGCTCACAGTGGAGTCCAAAACTTGTGCAAAGTATGCAGCAGCAGCAGCTCCATGTGATTAGGAGTGGGAAGAAAAAAGGGGAAAGAGAGAGAGTGGAGTGCCATCACTGTACATTGGCTGGGACAGGCAAAGGGGTCTACTCATCCTGCCCCAGGGAACCTTCATCTTAAAGTCATGCTGAGGCCATGTAAAGTATACAAAATGGAAATTGAAGACTGCTTCTTACCAAAACCTCTACTTCACTATCCTAAAAAGAGGAAGAAAACACTAGATTAAGTAAGAGAGTAAAATACAGTTACAAAAGGATGCCAAAGGACTTTGAGGGGTTTGTTTGTGAGTTTGGGGGTTTTGGGTGTTTTTTTTTTTTTTTTTTTTGTGTTTGGGGTTTTTTTTTTTTTTGGTTTTTTAAAATTAAAAAAAAAAAAAAAAAAAACTTTAGAGGCTGTCTTGTGTTTTCAGTACTTTCCTCTTATGTTGATTTTAGGGGATTCTAAGAAACTACACGGATTCTTCAGGCATATTCAGAGACACCTGTTAAACCTAACCATTGAGTATGAATGCAACTCTGGAAGATAAAGAAATGGGCAACACTACCCTGCCTATTCCTACCTTTTTTCCTAGTCTGGCTCACCAAAAAAAATATTGAAAAGTTTGTTTTCAAGAGTGCTGAATCAAAGACAAGAAGATGTATTAGTTTGAACCAGTTAAAGGTCTGAATCTGAAGTAGAGTATTCAGAGAACATTAAGTAGTTATGTGGGCAGCCTCAAAAATATAGTGGCACTATTTCACTTAGTTTGCTTCAACAGACACTCGCACAAGGATTCAATGCACTTTAACTAATACACAAATTAATTTGACTACCAGGTAGACAAGCCCTTAACTGACCATAAAATCCTTTAAACCAATTTCATTTTTCTGAACTGGTTGTGGTATTGCACAAAAGGTGTCAGTGGGCCGCAGAAGCATGGATGGCACAGTCTGAGGGCTTTTCCATTGGACCGAACTGAGAGGGCTGCCAACAACGTGTTCAGGATTGATTTGGTCAATGCAATACATCTTGCTACCCAGGCTGCCACAAATACCTCGCTAGTGCATATTCATACTCCTATATAAAAGGTGTATGCTGTGTCCTGCTATCCTTAGCTAGTGTCATGTTGTTACTGAAGAGCTTTTTGTCTGAAACCCACTCAGTGTTGTTTCACACCTCTGCTGCCCTTGGATCTCCACAGATCCTCCTGTGGTCTTTCACCCTGCAACATTCATAACTACTTCAGTCTTACTCTCATGATCTGTGACCCAGCAGTGGTGCACTAGTGTGTGCTGCTGCTCAGAGGCATCTCTATGTCCTTAGGCCTTTGAAAACCTACTTGACAGATAAGTATTTAATGTACTATATAAAGTGTTGAAATAAATGGCAAATGACAGAAAAAATGTTGAAAATAACATGCTACTTCAACACTTTATGCTTTATCAGCTTTTTATTCTACACTTTACACTCAAAGTGTGAATATGATAGGGTTTATCAAGGACATTTATCTTTGAGTAATGTTAGCATGGAGGGTCATAATATAAAACATCCATGTTACTTGCAGTTACAATATGCTGAATATTCAGTGCACAATTTAAAAATTTGTTCAACCCTGTTTATGTTCATGGCCTGTTGTTAAGCAAGAATGCATTGTGAATATTTGTGGAGTCAGCCAGCAACCAAAGGTTCTTCTTTCTCTTAAAATAAACAGCAATACTAACTGAATGACATCAGAAGTCTTGGTGACTGCTACATATGGAAGTGTTTCATGCAGACAAGCTGAAAGGTAGAAAGGCTGAAAGAGGAACCAGAGCCAGCAATTTAAAGTATGACAACTGAAGTAGATATTTTCTGGAAACTATTTAGTCAGTGTAAAACATTTTTTATGAATTGTTATAATTAGTAGAATTTACATAACAATAGTACCAGACAGGAATTTTTGCACAATCACCCCAGGCATCAAGAGTGCAAAAGATTCAAAAATATCGATTGTTTAATATTTTGTTTAACCAGTTTGTATTTTATTTCTCATTATTTATAAATATCAGAAGAACACAATCCATAGAAAATGCACAAACTATGTTTGCTCTTTCTATATACTATTAGTGTATATATATATATAATAGTATACCATTATTATTATTATTATGCACTATTAGTCCTGTGATCTGAGACATCTATTGTTACTGTAATTCCCCCAAGTGCATAAGTATAATTTCTACCTGGCAATGCATTAGAAGGTGCAACAATCTCCAACAGGAATCAATACTGTTACTGGGCAAGCCTTTACTGGCTCACAAGGAAGCTTCTTCAGAAATTTTATTTAAAAGTGAATTGTTTCTCCCAACACAATTGCATCTGCCCCTCTTTTTCAGTGCCTAGTAAGGGAAGACTTTGATCACACCTTCAGAATGGTGCAGGAAGACAGACGATGTGGTAGAGGTAGCCTGGGGAAATAAAGAAAGTACTGTGAGCTTCCTCTGGGAAAATATTTCTTTGCCTAATAAAATAAACACATGAAGACTGAGTTTTCTAAAGGTTGGTGTTTGATTCAAGGCTTGTATTTATTTGACCATAATGCCAGTAATTTGCATAGTTGAACTAATCTGTGAGCTTTTCAAATATTTAAACTCTATTTACACCAAAGTGGGTTTTTTTTCAGATGTAAAGTCCTTTTTTTTCCACAATGCTGTGTTCGTTAGTATTGAACAACAGTGATGTATTCCAGGGACCATATTTTCAGGGTGCATTATCAAAGGTATTGTAAATAATTTTGTGCAGCTTAACCATCTTCCTACAAGTTATTAATATAAACTCATAAGGCAAATGAGTTTATCTGCATGGGATCATTCAAGTTCCCACTGTGCTGTGTAGACAGCACATTTTACTGAGTTCTATATAACAACTGTCAGCATAAACAAAGCTTTACTAGTTGTCATGAGCAGTGGGAGTTCAGGCATATATCCATGGGGAAAAGAAGGAAAGGTGATGAGAATATTGTTATTTTCAGAATACGTCAAGTTTGTAGGCTTCAGATTAAAAACAGATTACATGATGTGGAGAAATTAGGATGTCATGGAAACAGTACACATTGCAAACAGGGCCAGGACAGTTGAAACTGTGCTGGGAATGGGATAAAAAGTCCCTGCAAGCTTGATTTTCAGCTGGCATCCAAGAAGACTTTCAACAAAAAGTTGTTTATCAGGTCTATACTATTGAAACAAAACACTTTGTTCCTTAATGAGCTTTCAAGGTTTTGGACAGATATCATTTGAAACAGACAAAAAAACTCCATCAATGTAACATATTTGCAAAATAACTTCGGCCAAAAAGAACCTGATTTTTCAAACACAGTATCTGAGCACAGAATATGACACAGTTCTATAAAGCAGATAGTTAAGTACACTGTAGCAAAAGTATATAAAATAAATCTTTTTTAAGATCTAAGGTATTCTGTAACTTCTAAGTGTAGAACCGTATGGGTAACCCCTTCATACAACAGCTTGTGATACTCTTCTTGCCCTTAAAATTTAAAAAGGGCAAACTTTTTCATGCAAAGGCTTTAGTTTAGGATTCTGTGTTTCTTCTGCATTCACCTGGAGAAGAGCAAGGAACTGCACCTCTAGATTACTTTTAATTGTTTATCAGCTATTATAGAAAGAGACAGGAAATAACTATGACTTTGGTCTTGCCAGGGGAAAAAATTACAATTTCTGTAATATATATATATTGTACTGGAGCTGGACAGAGTTAATTTTCTTCATAGCAGCTCATATCAGCCTGAGTTTTAGATTTTTGACCAAAACAATTTAGATAACACATTAATGTTCTGGCTTCTGCTGATCAGTGCTTGGGCATTGTCAAGCGCTTCTATGCTTCTCACTCTGTTTCCCCAGGTTAATAGACTGGAATAGGTTGGGAGGAGAGACAACTGGACAAATCACCCAAACTAATCAATGAGATATTGCATACAGTATAACACTGTGCTCAGAAATGAAAGAGTGTAGTAATCAACACACACTTTAAGGAATGGAAAAAATGTTGTCAAAGATGGAGTATCAATGAGAATGAAGAGACAAGTGCAAATGCTTTAGAAACTGAAACTTTTACTGTAGTATGAATACATTCTACAAGTGGATTCTTAATTTTACTGTCCTTGTATCCTCCCTTCCCCAAACCCCTGTAGTATCTTAAAGAGTTCTGAAAGGGATTTCTAAAACACTTCCTCATTGGTCCTTGTAAAACACTAACTCATTGGTCCTAGTCCGGGTTCCCTTTCATCCTATGGGTCATATTCAAATTACCCTAACCCATATATCCGTGTTCCCAACTGTAATAAACCCTCTTTTTCCTCTCCCTCTCTGGTGGTCCCTGTGTGGCCTTTCCTGGGTTCCTGGGTAACCACGTGTTGGGGCAGGGAGGGGGGCAGGGGGAAGAGCATACCCCACAGGTAATGGAATTAATGCGGGCACCTGGGGGAATCCCACTCAGCCATTACAAAAGAGGAAATAGGAGAGCTTAGAAAGGTAACCCATGTTTTTCCCAGGAACTGGCTGGGCATCAGTGTGCTCATGGGGAGTGGTGAATTGTTGGCTTTGCATCACATTTCCTCTTCCTCCTACTGGAAAAGGGGGTGAACGGGGAGTGTGCAAGCAGCTCCGTGTTTAGCTGCTTGCTGGAGTGAATCAAGAACATATATAAAGACATAAATTTACAAAGTTTTCCTTAATTTTCATGTATTTTCTCACAGAATCCTGAGTAAGAGAATATCCTCTAAATTCAGCATCATAATCTGTCTTCCAGTCCCTCTGAATCATCCAAAGAAATGTTTTTAATTCTGTGCAGTAGATTAATGAAATGGTCCATGTTCGAAAGTGTTTTTCCCCTACCTTCTGCCCAAAAGTTCAATACTGGCACAACAACAGAGGTCAATAACTGCAAGACAGTAACAGGGGTCTGGAGTAAGGTGAAGTGGATATGTTATAAGCAAATTACATTGCAAAGAATATAAATTTTAATTGTCATTTATATGCCCTTTATGATTTCTTTCCTGTGCAGCAGTACATAAGCATCTGAAAGGGGATCAACCCTTCATCATGTCAAGCTCTCTACAAATACATGTTTACAACATTATTTTAGCCTGATCAGACATTTCAGTCCAAAACTTGGAGGGGAAGGCAGAAAACAGAGAAGAGGAGTGACTTAGGTCATAGGGGTAAGTGACTAATAGAGCTGGGATAGAAGTTCAATTAGCCTTGTGACATCTTGTCCATTCAGGTACCGTGAACTACTAAGAGACTTCCCCTTTCTTTAACTCCCAGTGCACATTTTTACTGACATTCAGCAGCCCAAAAGACTGAAGGTCAAGTAACCTCTTCAGGTCAAGAAGTGGGGTATGAAAGACAAAGAGCATAATGTTCTTGTCAGAAATCTCAAACTTATACTCCTGTAGTTTAAGGCATGGTTGTTCTTTATTTATTTATTTATTTATTTATTTATTTAGTATTGTATCTCTTTTTTATATCAGAAATCTTTGGGGGAAAAAGCAAGTAAAATCATGTTCTTTTCATCATTATTTTATGAGATTCCTTTGCATGAAAGGTTATTTAACCTTTTGAGTTCATCTGTAAAGAAGAGCAGACTTTAGAACATTTAAAAAAATATTTTCATATTTACTAATTGTTACATAAAACATTTGCAATTAAGTATTCTATAAACAGAATATTGAAGAAAAACCTGCTGTTAGTGCTATAAACTATGTAGTTTATTCATGACCCATCTAAAGTAAAAGGTGCCAGACTACTGTTGGAAACAGTGATGACTTGTTTGGAAAATTAAAAAATGCTTCTCTTTAGAAAGCTTCTAGTCTTTCTAAATTTGTGCAGTAACAGAAGAACATGAAAAGTTTGCAGTGAATACTTGTCATCAACAAAAAGAATGTAAAAATATTGAATTAAAGCTCAGGTTTCTCTTACTCTTGAGCTCTGTATTTGGCAGACCATTTTTCCTCTCAGAAAAAATCCGTAGTCACAGGGGATGAAAGTCACAGGTAAAAGATGTGCCAAAAATTTTGCATCCCAAATACTTTCTCTGTTGTTTTATAACATGACTTTTGTCCTTCTGTTTAGAAATGCTTCATGGAGCAGAGCTAGAAAAATGGAATTCATGCAATCAAATAGAAAAAATGCTGGGAAATCAGAGCAGACATGTTGTGAAGCCATGCATCACACTTAAATGATTGTGAATAAATCATCTGTAAAATTGCAATTATTTGCAGATAATCTACAACAAAAGGAATAAAAAATATTAAAAGTCCTGAGACAGCTTGACCAAGTTAAGTTTTCACATAAAGCAACCAGCATGTTTAAAACAAGCTTACACATTGAATAATAGGGCCTTAAAGGGTTATTCTCTAACATTGGATTAAGAGAGTATGACAGCCAGAATTATACACGGACAGATTTGAAATAAAATGAATGGGTTGTAAGGGACATAACTGCCCTTGATCTGTGTACTTGTTCCACACTGATGTCTTTGAGATCTGCACAAGTGTATCAAGATATCTATTGGCTCTACGTAGTGGCTGGCAAAGTTCCCCATATATAGTGGATTTGAGTTTAACTTAGTTATGATGTAGGGCAAGTATTACACATTTTCCAGAATTTATGTAGCAAGTCTGAAAGTCATATTTTGTAATTTTAAATAACATGTGAGTTTGAAAAGGGGAAAGGTGTTAATTTCCAGTCCTGCAAGTGTGTTTCTTTCTGATAAGCGAGTGAGAAGACTGAAATATCAGTACAAAATGGCATACCTCCATGCACAGTCTTTGACAAAAAGAATGAACTTTTTCTTTATTTGCGTTTCTAAACTTGCAGTGGCAGGTTGTGCTGGTTTTGGTGGGGGTAGAGTCAACTTCCTTTACAGCAGCTAGCATGGGGCTGTGTTTTAGATTTGTGCTGGAAACAGTGTTGATGATGCAGGATGATTATTCCTTATTGCTGAGCAGAGCTTGACAGTGTCAAGGTTTTTCTGTACCTCACCCCACCCCAACGCAGAGGAGGCCGGGGGGCACAATGAGATGAGAGGGGTCACAGCTGGGATAGCTAACTGCAACTGACCAGAGGGATATTCCATACAATATGGTATCATACTCAGCATATAGAGCTGGGGTTAGTAGAAAGAGAGGGATATTCAGAGTGATGACCTTTTTAATCTGTTGTGGTTTAACCCCAGCCAGCCAACAAACTCCATGCGGCTGGTCACTCCTTCACCAGGGGGATTAGGAAGAGAATCAGAAGGGTAAAAGCCAGAAAACTCATGGGTTGAGATGAATACAGTTAATAGGAAAAGCAAAAGCCGTGCACACAAGCAAAACAAAACAAGGAATTCATTCATGGCTTCCTATGGGCAGGCAGGTATTCAGACATCTCCAGGAGAGCAGGGCCTCATCACGTGTAACAGCCACTTGAGAAGACAAATGCCATCACTGAAAATATACTCCCCTTCCTCCTTTCTCCTACTTTATACACTGAGCATGATGTGATATGGTCTGGAATACCCCCCTGGACAGTTTGGATCACCTCTCCTGGCTCTGTCTCCTTCCAACCTCCCGTACACCCCCCAACTTCCTTTCCAGCATGGCAGTATGAAAAGCAGAAAAGGTTTTGGTTTTGTATAAGCACTGTTCAGCAGCAGTAAAATCATCTTTGTATTATCCACTCTGTGTTCAGAACAAATCCAAAACATAGCCCCATACTAGCCACTGTGAAGAAAATTAACTCTACCCTAACCAAAAGCAGCACACCTTCCTAAGTCACCATGGTGCATGAGCTAGCCTGGCTTTCCTAGGGTTGGCTGAATACCTGCACTACCTTGGGAAGCAGTGAATTAATTCCTTGCTTTGCTTTGCTTGCATGCATGGATTCTGCTTTATCTGTCATACTGTCTTTATCTCAATCCTAATCCCCTTGGTTGAGGGAGTAAGCAAGAAGTTGCATGGGGTTGAGTTGCCACGTGGGGTTAAACCAAAAGACAGGTACATATGTGTTCTGAATTTGATATTTCTCCCCTAGTTCTTTTGCAGCATGGTTTATGTTATTGAAATCTAGTCAGGTTAAACAATACTTAACCTGATCATATATATCCCTTCACATGGGGCACCTGGATTCTGTTGATCATTTCTGAATGAGGGAGGGGTAGATTAAGGGGAAAAAAAAGCATTAAGCAATGGTTAAAAAAGGACTTTGTCAACATCTGACTATTTTAAACTTTTCTCATAGGATTGATTTGAGATGTCTTGGGTAGTTCTTATGCTCACACAAATCAGTAAAGACTCAGTTACATGGTAAGTAGGATCAAAAATAATGAAGAAATGATCAGATAAATGCTCAGGGTACCAGTTTTCTCACAGCAAAGGGGCAAGATAGCAGAAGGGCCAAAGAGGAGGTCTCTGTCTGAGGAGGGAGAGAAATGAAACCATTCACTTCAAAGGGTAAATACTGAAACTTAGAAAGTTGAGAAGAAAAGCTGATACACCTGAGGAACAAACACTCTTGCAGGACACCTATAAAATTAAATGATAGGACATACAGTGACAAAAAGAATGGGAGCAAGAGCACTGCTACATGTGAGACACCCTGCCCCAAAGTTCATCATGCCCTTGAGACCCAGCTACATAGGTGTCCTTTGCAACATCCATTGAATACACAAGTTACGGAAAGCAATTAGTACAGGGTCTTTTTTATTTATTTTTTTTTTCCTACTTCTATATATAAGTCTTTTCCAGGAAAGAGAACATGGCAAAAAGTGCAAGTCTAAAAAGGGCTAAATTTTATGTAGACAGCCAATGCCATGTTAACAGAAGTGCAGGGCTGGTGAAAATGAGAAGGCATTTTCTTTTTATTTCATAACTGTAGAAGATTTATCAACTTCCAAGCCCATTCCCAAGGAGTGAAGCAGCATTATCTGTATTGTGAAAGCAGCAAACATCACAGCTGGGGTAAAGAATCCTGCAAGTGGTGCATGATATCCTAATTCATCTGGTAAACAAGTGACGTCCAAATTCCCTCATGTGAATGAGATTCACCAGGAGAAATTCTCTGTGTCTAGTATGGTATGTTTGAAGAAAGAAAACTATCCTAAAGGATACTATTCCACTCCATTTGTGTCAAGAAGTGGAGTTAATTTTTTCAGAGAATGAGGTTATCCATTGGTTTTGTCCATTTCTCATATTTTCATCACAGAATATTTTTTCAGATAAGAGAAATTGGACAGGTCATTCCTGCACAAGCCACCTTCCCTGAATTAATATCAGTTAACAGATAATTGAGCAGCAGGCACTTTGGTGCATTTCCATGATTTTTTGTAGCCCTTTTTTGTGTATAGTTATGACTTCTATGTGTTACTGCCATTGTCTTTTAAATGTATCCAACAGGCTTCCTTGTATTCATATAGAATTCTCCTTTTACCTTCATATAAAATCTTTTTTCTTAATATTCACATTAAGATTCACTTAATACTGATCTTTTCACTTAAAAAGTGTTCAAGGCCAGGCTGGATGGTGTTCTAAGCAACCTGGTTTAGAGGAAGATGTCCCTGTCTGTGACAGGGGTGTTGGAACTAGATGATCTTGAAGGTCCCTCCCAACCCAAACCATTCTATGATTCCATGAACACTCAGAGTCTTTCAAATTGTTCTAATGCCAAATGCCTCAGTTGTTTCACTCAAGCAAAGTAACTGCTTCAGGCCCATAAGAGAATGATGCCTGCTGCTGCGCAGATTTGGTATGTTTACTCTTTGAGGAGTAAAGTATTTTTCTGTTTAGAGTTTTATCAGTTACTGTGGAGAACATCTGCTTTTATTCTATTCTGAAGGAAATGTCAGCAGTGGTCAAGGTTCCTCTGTGCACACAGGGGTTTTGCATATTTCAGAGATGTCACATTTCACTTGCCCTTCCTATTTCCTCTTTTTCATGTTGCAGCCACTTCATCTTCTTGGCACTTACTATAAGTCAAAGTTGACCAAACCAATCTTCCAAGGTTAATTATTAATTTGATTCATCAATAATTCAAGCAATTTTTTGCAGCTGTGTGATGTCATCTATGTTAGTTAAGGACCTTAACTTTAGATCATCTCAAGTCATGCCCTCTACCTCATTTATCATTCTTACTGTCTAGTTTAAGACTATGATGAAAACCTGTAGTCATTCAATGCTTCCTTATATTATATCAAGCTTTGGGCTTGTTTAATTTTTCATTATTTTTTTTACAATGCTGCAAGAGTCTTCAAACACAGTTTTTATAATTACACTTATAATATCTGAATGCCATGTGACTTTGCAGCTTTCCACAAAAATCCATGAAAAGGACAATCATTATTGGCTTTCTCACTTTTTTCAGCAGCCGGTACAGCACGCACACCCAGACAGTGCAGCTTCAGTCTGGTTTGAGGTTGCCCTAATTGTCTTCCCCCTTAACTCTTTAAAATGGCTTCTATCTGCAAATTATTGTGCTCACCATGATTCTCCTGAGTCATATGTCAGCAGAATCTTTTTACCAGTTTTTATCAGTTCAATTATTAATGGTAGTCAGTTCTTTTGTATTTCTTCTTCCCTCACACATAATTCCATCAAAACTGACTGGAAATTCAAAACGTTCCCAACGTTTTCTTTCGCATCATATTTTTCTTTAGCCACTGCAATTACTCTAACCATTTTGTATGCTTTCAATTTTTTTATTCACAGAATCAGGGGATGGTTCAGGTTGGAAGGAACCACAATGGGTCATCTGGTCCAACTTCCCTGCTTAAGTAGTGTCATCCTAGGGCACAGAATTGTGTCCAGATGGTTCTTGAATATCTCCAGTGAGGGGATACTCCACAACCTCTCTGGGCAACTTGTTCCAATGCAGGGTCACCTGCACAGTAAAGTTCTTCCTCATGTTCAGGTAGAACTCCTTATGCACCAGTTTCTGCCTGTTGCCTCTTGCCCTACTGCTCAGCACCACCAGGGAGAGCCTGGCTCCATCCACTTGACATCCTACCTTCAGATACTTAGAGATATTGATGAGGTCCCCTCTCAGTTGTCTCTTCTGAAGGTTGAACAAGCTCAGCTATCTCACCGTTTCTTGTAAGAGAGATGCTCCAGTCCCTTGACCATCTTTCAGTAGCAACAAACTCTCTTGGACACCTCTTGAAGTACAGGCATTTTATAGAAGTCTTTGATTGTGTCAATATCCCAGTAGGGGTACAAAGGGATGCTTCATATTCCTACCTTGTGGTTACAACTTTGGCTGCTTGAGCTTGCTCGGGATATTTTCTCTTAAGCATCCTTTTGCTACTAGGTTGGTTGCTATAGTTTTCCCCTTTCCCATACCTCATCCCTGTTCAGCCTCGCCTTGTCTCCATCCCCCTTCAAATCTAATTTAAAGCTATGGATTACTGATCTCTTTAAGTTCTGTTTTCTTTCCAGAACTTTTACCAGTCTCATTTTAGAAATGTCTTCATTCCTTACAAGGATGTCATCATACTTTCAGCTTTCCCAGAACTATGATTTCTTTCGGTATCTTAATCTTTGTAAAACTTAAACAACTATTTTTCTTTTTATATCTTCCAATCATTTTATTTCTTGCATTTAATTTTGGTTCCCTGAATATTTCCTGTCCAGCCTGTAATGAGATTTCTTCAGCAACACGAATTAGTGGACTGCAAAAATGTCTAAATGGCACCTTGCATGTCTCCTCATAGAACTTTCCTTTCATCAAAATTGAATTTGGTTTCAACTACAACCAATTTTTTAATCTCAGAGTTTTGTTTTTGTTTTTTTTCACTTAAATCTCTTTCCCACAGGACTTTCATGAACAATGACATTTTCTACTCTTATTTTTAACATCAAATGCCTTTACTAATAATAAAGTGCTCTCTTTTCCTTTTAGTCTGGGTAAGTGGTGAATTCCATAAAGCCTCCTGATGTCTTTAGGAGAAATCCACCTTATTCTGTAATCAAACGCTGCATCTCAAGGCAGCTCTGAACTTTGCCCTTGACAATATGAAAGAAAGAAATTACTGAGGGGAGATGCAGTAATGTTACCAAGATTTACACTTGGTTTAGTATTTTTTTCCAAGCAACTGAATAACAACATCCTATTTTTAAAAAGTAATGTTCCCTTTTGAGAATTATCAGCTACCTGCACTGACATATGTACCCGTCTTCTGTTAAAATAAGATCCTAATAGTCCATAAGGGACAAGTGAAATAATAACAAGTTACCAATTTGTGAGAATTGCTTTTTATTATGATTTCACCATTAAAATAATTATGTTTTTTTTAAATGATTAGCCCTCACAGTAACTATATAAAAGTAAACTGTGCCTATTGTTCTTGAATTTATGATCAATTTTGTCTCATGTAATGGGTGGGCTGCTATCAGATGTTTGGCAGACTACAATGCAAATTAAAGTTTTTATTCTGTGGAAATATCCATTAACCATACACATTTCCAAACTTTAAAATGCATGCTTCAAAATTACAGTTGATTAGACTCTTTGTTGTGAATTGCAGAACAAAAGCTGAAAATCCTGCTCTGCTTTTCATTTATTATACCAAACAATGATGCAATTCCACCATTGTATAGAATAAAAGGTGTGTTCATGTTTGAAGAACACAGTGTCCATAAGGTTTAATCTGCAGTCCTATGTTCAGAGAGGTTTGTAAATCGATTATTCACTAGATGCTGTAACTCTTGTCGATTGAAGATAAATGGCTGAATTCCAAGAGAATACAACACAAAGAAAACCATTAGCCCTGACAATTCATAAACAAAGTAAAGAATATTATTCAGTTTTTGTTCTTATAAAATAGTACCCAGGTTTCAAACACTAAAAAGGAAGCTCACATAAATCATCTCAATTATTTAGTCAAAATGAGCTTGTTTATGAACAAATGTAGTGAAAGAAAAAAGGCTGGTTTCTTTACAAGAAGTAAAAAGATGGAGAAGAGGCAGGAGAAACCTTCACATAATCCCAACAGCTATGTTAATAGGTACAGCTTTGTTTTCAGCCTTTTTTATTTTATTATCTCAATCTTGCTGACCTATTTCTTCACTGAAAAAAGTGTCTGAACACATCGAATGCTTCTAGGTCAGAGGTTCCCAGCGTCTGTGCACCACGGTGACAGTCTCAGGAGATTTTCAACCAGTAAAAGTTTTCACAAATCACTCATGAAAACCTTCGGGTTACCGGAGGGTAGGAGGGCTGGAGCTTGGTGTGGGGTTTATTTTTCACTGTATGTATCTTCAGCTTTTGTGAATTTGCAATTCCCTGGATCACTTGGCTGCCTAGACCCAGAAATTAAAATATATTTTACTTTTCTTTCTGTGACATTAAAAATGCATTGCAATGAATAATATAGTAGGGCTGTGTATAAAACTAAGGCTTCTGCATTCCTTTTAAATGTTTGTTCTTTAACAGAGATCCTCTGAGGGAAACTTATTGAAAGAATGAACAGTAATTTAATTTTTTATCATAAGCATTAGTGGAAAATAAAGGACGAAAGTACTTTGCAGGACTGAAGAAAAGGAAAAGATATTTATCATGGGAAAATACTGCATCTGAGCTGAATCTCTGGCACCGTGCATTCTTTTTCTGTTCAAAGAGTGGCAGTAAGGAGATTAATATTTAGAGTCTAGAAACATTTCCTATTTATGTCGTAAGCTGCAAGTACTCAAGTAACTTACCATGAAAGTGTGCTTAAAAAAGTGTACAGTCAATAGATGAAAGCAAAGCTTTTGCAAGAAATAATTTTTAAATTCTGAAAATAAATTCATTAACTACAGGATGTCCCCAGCAATATTTTGGAGGAATATTAAAAGTAATAACAGGTCAAATCATCAACTCATGCATATCAGTATTTCTGATACAAGGAAGACCTGCATTTTAGGAAGACATCCTATGAAAATTGTTCCAGGAACTCACCAAACATTCACAAATTTGAGATATCATGCCCCATCACTGCAATTTCAGGGAGAAAAATTGAGTGCTGCTGAAAGATGAAGTAACTATTAAAGTTAAGAAGTGTATAGAACTCTTCAGGTACCATTTGTGATGTTCCTATTCTCTCATGCACAACTTTTTCTAATATCAGTGTGAACTCTACATAGCAAAGGGGTAGGTCTTTTTGCACTGCCAAATGGTAGGAAAGAAAGATAAAAGCAGTAATGTTCTTTCCTCTTCCCAAAAGAAACTGTCAGTAGATACACTGAAGTCTAAAAACACAGCATCAAACCTATCAAGTATTTAATTTTCTTTGAAGATACCTAATGAACAGACATCCTTTACAAAAGCCAAAAGTTTGGTTTCAGTGGGCCAGATGGATTTGTTGAGACACATATTCCCATTCAATTTCTGCATCACAAGTGCTATCCAGCTTTGTAATTTTTTTGCTTAAAAGGTAGATAAGCTTTTTCTTTAAGACAGTCTCAGACCAAGCCTCAAGATGCTTTGATATTTCTCTGAGCTACGCAAAATACCCACCAATAATATTGTAGGTCAGTAAATTGCAAACAAAATACTGAATTTTCTGGACAACCTGTTTTAAAAACCCCATCTCTAATCGTAAATCACTAGTGACTGTTATGTATTGCATCAGTTTCTCCCAGTTCTAGTAGCTACTCATCTCTCTCTCTCTCTCACTCTCTTTTCCACTCACATAACATACAGAGACATGAATAAGAGAAAAACAATTTTCCTGTTGCAAATTATAATAATTCTTTTGCCTAACACTCCATCCCAAAAACATGACTATTCTCTAGCAATTTGCCAAAACCTGATAATGCTAAAATAATGTCTTGCACATAATATCCTGAGAATGAGAAGTGAGTTGCAGAATAAATTGTTCATGTAGAAGCCTTGACACAAGAATACTAGCTATGAACAAGAGTATCGTATATGATGAGAATTCCTGTGTGAACTGCTTCCAAAACCCAGGTTAATCCATATGGAAAGTGCCATTTTCAAGATGAATGAGTTGTTACAAAATGTTACTGTTTTTATTTTTGTCCTTGTTAATATTCTAAGCACACTTAACTCATAGTTTGGGGAGCAGTGAAAATTGTATAATACTCAAAGGCAGAAAGTATCAATATTTAGTGTGAGCCTTTTGTCACTCTTCTCACTGCAAATCACACATAATAACAATGGTGTAAAAAATTGCAATGGCCCGACCAAACTTGCAGGATTCTGCGCTTCAGTTTGCCACGTCTGCACCAGTTCCAGTTTAAAAATAGCATGACTAAGTCAGTCATGGAAAATTCTTTGCCATCAAGGTCTTCTAGTGCACTCCACAATATGGGGATATCTCTCAGCCTCTTTCAAAGGAATGGGAGATTTTTAGGGCAGACCTTACCAATTATGTGTAACCAGGAGTAAATGCAGGCTTCAGAACACCAAAAGTTTCCACACAGCACATGGCAGTTATATTACTGACATATTTTTGCAACTTCCTGGTTTTTTGAAGATCCTCAGCTTACAATTTAGATTATGAAAACCTTGGTTTGAGAGAGCAATGGGAACACAAACATTCACTACTGCTCTTTCTTAGAAGGGCTGTGTTCAAACAAGAGGGTTGGGCTTTCAGCACATTCTTGTCTAAAGCAATCTAATCTAACCACTGAGTTAAAGCTTAATACAGAAAGAAGATCTTATCCTGAAACAACTGTTATGGTTGCATATGTTGTCTGTGCACATGTGTATGTTCTGTTTATGTATGTATAGATGTGGTCATGATTTGTGTGGGCACAAGCTAAAAATAGTCAAAAGTACAGTGTAGATTCTATTGATGTTTAATGTCAGGAGACTAAGCAAAAGAGCAGAAAATCTCATGGAAAACTTATTTTTTTATGCTATGGAACTGAACAAGTCTTCCGGCAAGAAGACCAAGAAAAGAAAGAGTCTTACAGGTTTTTATTCTTTCTGAAGATGAAAAGTGGAATCAGTTTGGGAAGTAAAAATACAGGTCACAGGAAGAACAGGTAAGGAGCAAAGAGACAGAAGGGGCAGTTGCATAGAGAAATGTCAGGTAAGCCTATTTTATGAAAGCACTTGAAAGCACTTTGAAAAATAACAATGGTCTCCGAGGACTTCTGATGGAGCAGTCTCACATTCTGTAATTTGCACTGAGGGCTCTCACATACAAGCAGCATCTTCAAATGTCACCTTTTCTCATCTCTAATCATTCCAGCAGATGTCCAGCTAAGCACATGGTGATCTCACGGCAGCTAAGCTGTTAAACTTTTATCACCTGAAAGAGTAAACCTTGTCACCTTGAAGAGGATTTTCTTCATGGGCATTAGGGACTATGAACTGGAGTCAGGACTACTCTGTTATTAACATCCAAAATGTAAAACTCAAGTGTTAATATTCAGTAATGAAGACATGCAGAAAGGGAAGTAAGTACCTCCAGAAAGGTAAGGAGCTCAGGCAGGTAGTATTGTTTTACAGGTCCAGAACTTGTGAATTGTCTCACCTCTAACACTGTGACCTTGGGTTCCCAGCCTGACTTGCTGCATTTCAATTTTGTCTTCTCTAAATTAGCACATTTTGGTGACAAAGAGATTTTAAGATGTGTAATCAATGTATACACACAGTTTTGAGGACACTACTTTTTGCAGATACTAATTTTGATATCTTGATGTCCTATGCTGTGATTTGATTTTTTCTCCTTTGGTACTTTCTGGTGAATTCTCTGTACATGTAGAATCCTGAACAGAGCCAAAATAGAGCAGGACTCTTTTGGAGCTAGCCCAACTGCAAGAGTAATATGGAAAAAGGCTACAAAGTTGGAAAAAGTGATGTGTGGAAGAGATAAGTAATAAATTATTATTCTTTATGCTTCATAAAACAATTAGAGAAGCATCCCTCCCAACCCTGCCCCAAGAGTCCTTTTACAAGGAATTAAGTGTAAAAAGAAGAATAAGGTGTCATCTCATCAAATGGTGGAATACAATCAATTACTGTAACATGCTGTGAAACTAAAAGATAGAAAGGAATTTGAGGAGGAATTGTATTCAAGAGAAGCAGGAACTATAAAGCAGAAATCATTTGCTTAGGCATAGTATAAACTGCTGACTGGCTCAAAATGAGATTATCCTGTTCAGGAGAAAGCCTACCTTACATTGTGTTCTTTCTTACACCTTTTTTGCTATGCCCCTGCCAGGTGGATGTGCAATCCTATGCAAGGTGACCTTTGGCTCTGATCTAGTTGAGCCACTCTTATATTCTCACACTGCAGGTTTAACTCCCACTGGAAATAAGAACCACAGCACTTTCCTTCTTTCACCTTTATACTGGAAGGAAGAAAAAATGATGGCAAGAAAGGACATGACTGCTTGTGATTACTGTCCTCAAGTCAGCTCAGTAATGTTTCTAGGAAAGCAAAAATGGGGCAAGAGATGAACTAGAGACTGGTGCAGAAGAGGAGAGAGCCAGCAGAGCTGTCCCTCCAGACTGCATGCATGAGGTGAATGTAAGCAGTTACTGCACAACTGGACCCATAATATGGGTAACCTGTCATTCAAGACTCCAAATTACAGTCTAGCCCTTCAATAAAGTCCTAGTACCCTGTGGACAAAACTCAATGCTCCTTGAGTTCATTTAGTCACGTGGAAAAACAAGACTGTAGTCCCTGGTGTGGCTATAATAGTCTTAGAGTAGTTAACTAAATGTGAACTCAGCATATTCTGTGATTCTGTGATTTCTATTCAAGTTAGCTTTAGAGAACAAGAGGAAAAGAAAAACCACAGCAATGTGAATCCTGATTAAGGGTATCACTCTGAATGTCCAACAGTCTTCTAGCTCTGATTGCAAGGGTTATTTTTCTACATAATAAAGACAGCATGAGGGAGGAAAATCATCATAATGCAGGTTCTTGTTCTATTCTTTTTTTTTTTTTTTTTTTTTTTGAGCACAGGTCTGATGTCTGCAGTGTCTCACAAGTACTAAAGGCACTAAACATTTTCAAATTGAACTCGGAAGTTTCCTGCAGAAGAAAGATTTTTACCTATGTGATGTCTACATTGAATAAAAATTTTTAAAGTCTAGAAACATTTGGATAATAAATATCTGAATATTTTTCTTACTTATTTCATAACACCCTTTTTCTAACTTCCCCAAATGATATTTTGATGATTTTTATTTGGGGTTTGGGGTGGGTTTATTTAATAGATCATGCTACACTTTAATGCAAATAGCAACACTTTATGTATCACATTACACCTCTTATTTTCTCTGGCTGTTTTCTCTGATTTACGTAAAAAGGGGGAGAGTAACACGTTTAAACTGTTCGGTAGGTCACTGTTAAGCAGTAAAATAACTGAATTCAAATACTGGAATAAGTTCCAGATGGCAGCTTCTCTGAAGTTCGGCAAGGAATGGCTGCAGCGGCGGCGGGTTGAGCATCCCTTTGCTTGAAGGACACGGCGCTCCATTGTCGCTGATCAACAGCGCCACTTTCTGCCGAAAGAGAATCATGACATCTCGGGGAGAGGCAATCTGGAGAGCTGAATTCAGTGACTGATGCTAAAACACAAATCTGCCTCGTTGGTAGCTGTCTGGCTGTGTAAGAAACTTTTTCATCAAAATATGCAAAGTGCATTCCGCAAGTGTTACAGTCTAATAATCAGGCCTGATTCTTACATGGAAAGGGAAACTGGCATGTTTGCCTTAGAGTTTTTTTCAATTTCATTCTTACTGCCCCACCAGCATCACCATCATTTTGAGCAGTCATTCACCACAACCTTATGCCAGTGGTCTAATGGATGATGTAAATGCTGTGATTTATACACAAAATAAAATCATGGGAAGACTGCATTATTTCATGTCAGTGCCTAATTCAACAAACACACATCTGAGTTAATGCAGATTCTCATCACAGCAACAGACATTTAAAAAATATTTCTCTGTATAATCCTGTGGGTATTGATAACTACTGAAGCTCACAAACCATCTAGCATTACAATTAGATAAATTACTGTCTACTGCCTGGTTCTGTTTAGGAAAAAAAATGCTAAATTTACATTTTAGGTATTCTTTACAACTATTTCTGACATTAACTTTTCACACTTTTGCTGGGAGCAAATTAAATGGTGCAGAAATCTGATGTACCTAGGGAAAGTGCCAAGACTGCTTTTAAAATTTTGTTATTATTATCATACATTTAGGCATCTCCAAAGTAAGGAAATAAGGAGCAAATAATGCCACCTTTATGCCTATACATATTTAATAAATATATGTAGCTGAATGTCTAACAAGGCTTCAGAAATATTCTGCAGAGAAAGATGAAAATAAATGTTGTTTATTTCAAAATCTTCCTTAAATTCTGTGAAATTAATACAGCACAATAATGACATATGTCTGAGACTGAAGGATCATGACTAAACTTCAATGCCAAAGGCTTCACTGCATTTTCTGAAGCAGGAAAGCTCAAAGAACACCATAATCTGGTAACCACCAAGCAGAATCTTCCACTGGTAATGTTGTTCATAGCTGCATATTGAAATTCAGTCATAAAACGGTTTCATACACATTTCTCTGGTCGAGGCATTAGGGTGCATTGAATGACTTATGTCTTTTGAAATCTGTCACACACAGTGTTCAGCTCCCACCATAAATTCTCTAGAATAAAGTGGATAATGCTACTGTTTCTTGGCTCTCCCCTTACATTAACTGAAGGATTAGTTACGCTCATTGCCATTTTCTGTTTTCTGGCTTTCAAGTGTAGCATTAATAGAAGTGGAGGTATATTATCTTATCAGGACTTTATATTTTCAAATACCCAGGATCCTCTCACATTGTCTGCTTCCCACATAAAAGCTAACTTGGAAAAGAGAGACTTTTCTCCTTACAATCAATATCTGAACAAGTACTATCCAACACAAACATCTATAGTCTAGACATTAAAGTAAACCTTTCAGCAGCACATCCTGATTTCTGCTATGTAGCATGACTGTGGCAGTTTATTAAAGACTCTCTTTCAGTCTGTAAGTTAATGCTTTGCAGCATGAATCCCAGACTTTGGAGGCTGTCTTACCTGCAAGAAAAGGCATATGATGAAGGATCAAGTAAGAGGTCTGGACTGGGATAGAAGAATGTGACCCAAAACTGCTAATTATCATCTAACAGTATCAGTAATCAGGCATTGCAAAGAAGAACCCACAAACCAACTGAAATGAAGACAAACAATAACTATCCCCAGAAAGACACGATAAAAAGAAAAACAGCCTTACAACTTTTCTTAAAGACTTCTATTCTTAGGGAAAAGCAAAGTGTATGAGAGTCCAGTAACAAAAGCAAATACCATCTTCCCCGTGTGAAGCCAACTAAAGCCCTACCTATCAGCAAAGCCTCTCCTTACAGGGTTCCAGAGGCTTAGTTTTACAGCTCACTTTAGCTCATTTAGCTATAAAGTCTTCCCACACACCAGTATCTTCCTCCTTCACCAAAGCATACAAAGATGAAGTACTTAATACCTAATCCTGCCACAACTTTCAAAGCCATAAGAAGGAGGTGAGCGGAGAACCTGATGGCTGAAAATTACTGTTTAAGAGAGCAAAATGTTTTCCAATGTGTCTCCCAGTAGGTTTTCAGGGATTTTCAGGTTGTTTCTGGGCTGCGTTCTGTTTTGCTACACATACAAAGTAACAATATGATTTCCGGTCATCCAAGGATTTTTTGCATAACAAGGGGTAGCAGAATCTGGCTCTTCATGATTATATTTGATGTCATTTAAGTACATGGCAAAGACATGCAAGTGAACTATTTAATATTTTCTTTGCAAGGACAGAAGAGCTAAAGAAGGTGATTACAAATCACTCTAGAGCATGCCTATAAACTCCAAGTAATCCATTGAAGGGAGATAACACTAACATACAATGGGAACAAGGAGATCAGTATTCCCTTTTCACTGTAATACTAGAAAACATCAATATGCATGGCTCTGCTACAATGTGTGTTGTTTAGCAAAGTCGGAACAAGAAAAAAAAGAACAAGATTAGAAATCCAGAAAAGCGTGTCCTGTACACCGATTGGGTGGAAAACTCATCTGTGCTGCAGCTGAGCAGTTAAAATCCAGAGACTTGTTTCATTACTACCAAACTTGAATGTCAAAATCAGAATTTCTATCACCTTGGAACTAATTCTTACCAGAAATCGTGGCTTTGCTAGCACGTACAGTAGTCTTTGCTTCCTGGAATTTCACAGGCTGTTTTTCCTACTAATAATTAAGGTGTAGAATGTTACAAAAGCCTGCTAAAAATCTGCTATCTCCTAAGAATCTTCCTAGCAGACCTCTAATCACCCAAACAAAATACTGCTGCACAAAATACTTAGAGGTGGTTTGCAACACGGTAAACATCGCCACCCTTGGGCTGGTGTATTTTAGGAGCTTTGACTTGTGAAGCAGGTAACAGCTCCTTTGAGCCCAAATCCACAATCTTGGCTTCTGCAGCCTAGCATAGCTGTGCAAAAGGCTTCTGTTAATGCAGAATTTCAACACTTTCCAAGGTTGATTCCAAATTTTTACTTTTTTTCTCCTCCCTTGCAGGCCTTAACTGGATATTACATCTGTTAATACCCTCTAATCCTCTTTTTAGTCTGCTAAGTGTCGTATGTATTTTCTGTGTATCCACAATGTGTTTCTGTTCATGTATATTTGCTGTCACTTTTAATGCCCTTCTTATGTTATAATTTCCAGCTTCTTTGCTCTGAGTACCTTATGAATAATGTTCTATTCTTCTTTCACAGAGGAGAAAACTGTGTCAGTATAGCTCCATGAACCATGTGGGAAAATAAGTTTTTATTTGTTTAAGTTCAGCACTTAACAGGAGTCAAGTAGTGTGGAGTTAGGGGAAATTCACATCTTGAAATGTGGATTGAGTCTATAAAACCATTAAAATTTATTTTCCATTGGAGAATTGTGAGGTTAAGCCATTAACTTTGTGAATTTGCAGAGGTCTCCCAGAAGCTTAGTCAAATCTAGTGTTTGTATTACGTTAAAACTATTCTACTTATTACCTTAATAGCATAAATGACCACTCATGCAATGGAAAATGACAAGATTTTCCTAACAGTGCCTCTGAAAACTCAGGGTCACTTTGAAACTAGTTAACCTAGAGAAACAATTGTATTAAAACAATATGAGTTTTCTGAAGCTTGTATTCTCTTAGGGACTTTTCTCAGTATTTGGGTTTATGCATAAACAACAGACAATCCATAACAACCTTTCAGTGGTAAACATAGGGAAGTCTCCAGGAGTCTGGCTTTTTGTAGTGTGTGTTCTTTTGTTTTGGATCTGTTTAGCAAGGGCAATAATAACAAACATAGCAGGCACCCTAAAGGATAGTGGTGATGAGAATGGAAACTAGTTTTCTTATAGGTATTTTAAATATTTAAGAAATTAACAACTCCAATCTATGCTTCCCACTCAATATGTATATATGGATTTTGCCATCCTTCTTTGCTGACAGTGCAACAGCCTGGCAGCTCCTGGGGCTCCAGTGTGAGAGTCTCACTGAGGAGCCCTTCCAACTGTGTTGGTTGGGTCTCCAGTAAGCTCTGTCGTGGTGTAAGA
>JAWWEU010000081.1:108686748-108698507 GCA_035583155.1 Acropternis orthonyx
TTTTCTTTTCTTTTCTTTTCTTTTCTTTTCTTTTCTTTTCTTTTCTTTTCTTTTCTTTTCTTTTCTTTTCTTTTCTGGTAAATATAATATTCTAGAAAATAGTAGGAATCTTAACAGGCAGAACAGAAAGCATTCAATACCAAAGAAAGCTTCATAGTTGTTCTCTTTCACTGGTCTTTGAAAATAAGTGATGTGAACTTACTTTTTTGCAAATTAAAATGTTCTATACACTGGCCTTAGTTCACATTTTGCTTTATTCCCCAAAGTAATGTTTTCTGAATGATGATTTTCCTTCCCTGGGAATACAATTTTTGCCCTGAGATGAATACTCCAAAAGAGACAAACAAGAATTAAAAAAGAACAGAAATCTTCAGGCACTTTGAAAGATAAAGGCAGACACCTATTGGAAGATGCCTGTTATGCTAGTTCCTGCTTATCAGCTACCTGTAGATGTGTTGTCTTTGTCATATCTGTGCTTACGCTTGATTACTTGTGATTTTTTCAATGTTTATTTATGAAAACACCTAATATGGGGTTTTTTTTATCTCCTTTTTAAATTATTTCATTTGAATGAAGCCTGAGCCATTTGAGTGTTCCAGCATGTTGACCTTTAATTGCCTGCATTAGTGATAATTAATGCATCATCATTGCCAGTCACAAGAAAACCTGGCTGTAAGAGCAGGGAGTCTTCACTTTTAGCCCTGAAACAAGAGAAGTAGGTTGTTGTTTGTTTTGTGGTTTTTAAATCAGAATAAGATCAGAAATAACAGGTCTATAATTATTCCCTGAGAGGTGCTAACTACTATTTTTCCATGCTGCTTTCTTTGTTTCCTTTGGTTAGCTGTATACAATGAAATGGTAGTAAAAAATGGCAGCATATGGTGGTGGGCAAGGGAGAAAAAACACAAGTGAGGGAATGTACCAAGACAAAAATAAGTAAAAGTCAAATCTGTGCTGCTGGGTCATTTTCGCTCCACTCTCCTTGTGGTTAATTAACACTAAAATATGCCTTACATACACTAATGTGCCCACTGAATCCCACAGTAAACAATTCTGTCTTCATCCAATAAATTACAGAAAGAGCTTGTGTTTCTTAGCCTTGAATTTTAACCAGAGCTTGTGACATCGAAAAAAAGCAAATAAGTGGGTGTTAAAACTGAGCTTCAGAAGAATTTTGAGTCTTCAAAGTATGCAACTTGGTGTAAATGTGAGTCAACAATATGATGTACATTATTTTCACTACAGCTGGATAAGAGACGACTTACACCCCCACTTTTAAATTCTTTGCAAGACCAAACACTGGATATCACAAAATGTTATTTCCCTGACCCAGCCTGAAAGCACAGTGGTGCCTTAATTCTCCAAATTTGTAGTTTGTGTTATCTTCTCCATTTCATTTTCTCTGTAAATAAATTATTGGTCTTACTGTAAGAAAAAGAAAACATGTTATTTTTTTAACTTAATCTAAGGAAACAAGGATGAGAATATGGCTTTAGTCTTCAAGAGATGTCATTTCTTTTAGTGGCACCTGTTGTGTTGCTGGGAGATGAGCTACTGTGTTTTGACTAGCAGATTAGAAATAGTCTTGGCAGAGTCAGTAAACTGTGACAGCAAGAGATTCTAGCTACAGAAGAGTACAGTTAGGTAGTTCATACTGCTAAATGCCTTAGGGATGAAAGAACATCCATTCAAGTTCCCTGTGGAGATTTTGGATCTAGCACATATCTTGTAGGAGGACAAGTGCTGGAAAGGAGCACTGTCTTAAATGCAGTGCATAGTGTCTGGTCTCTTTTCTCTTCCTCTCTCCCTCTCTCCTTCCACCAAAAGTCAGATCTTGGAGTGCTTTCTGAAAGAAACAAATCTAATACCATTGCTATAAGTCTACAAATGTTTTCTCTCTATAAAATAGATTCTGACTTCAGGGAATATTTGCTACTTGTGTTGAGCAGAGTGATGGCCATATTTGTTCTCTGACTCTTGATCTGATATGTATTTGGAACAAAGGACTTCAGTGTAAAGTTTAGTCTATAATAATCTGTTAACTTCATTGCTCACCAACACAAAGCTCCCACTAACTTTGTTCACCACCTCCTCATCTTGAATGTTGTTTGCACTTTTGGGCACAATATAAAAAAGATATTAAGCTATCAGAAAGCATCCAAAGGAGGGCAACAAAGATGGTAAAGAGCCTTGAGGGGAAGCCCTATGAGGAGTGGGTGAGGTCACTTGGGCAGTTCAGCCTGGAGGAGACTGAGGGAAGACCTCATTGCAGTCTACAACTTCCTTGTGAGAGGAAGAAGAGGGTTAGACACCAACCTCATCTCTATGGTGACCAGTGACAGAATCCAAAGGAATGGCCTGAAGTTGTGTCAAGGAAAGTTTAGGTTGGATATCAGAAAAAGGTTCTTCACCCAGAGTGTGGTTGGGCTCTAGAACAGGCTCCCCAGGGAAGTAGTTACAGCACCAAGACTGTCTGATTTCAAGAAGCATTTGGACTCGATGATCCTTTTGGGTTCCTTCCAACTTGGCATACTCTGTGATTCTGTCATTCAGCAGTAACCGGCATTTTGAGACTAAATGTTAAACTGTGTAAAGCAATATATTTTATGTTCAACTATGACAGGTGCCTGCAGAATTGGGCTTTTGTTTCGGAGTATTTTGTGACTGTGGTGTTATCTCCAGGTAATTGTCCTTATTGAGGTCTGACCTGATATATCCAGCTGTCCAAAATCACACTATTTGCTGAGGTATTTTTTTTCTTAACAAGAAATAGAATAACTGAATTTCAGCCTGTCAAATATTGAGAATCCATGTTTCTAATATACTTGGGGGTCTTGTTTAACACATTACCAAAGAGTGAAGAGGGCTTCCTACCATCCATCCAGTTCCCACATTGCTCATAACCTGATGCTGAAATAGAGCAATCCAAAGTGTCCTTAGGACAGCTTGGATATTTTCAGAAAGCAATGATTTGCCATCATCTGCTCTATGCACTTTCCATCTAAATGCCTGAACTGTTTGGGATGTAATGGGTTTCCTTGCTTTCCCTGGGGAGTCCACTCAGATAGTCCAGAGCTCTAGAAAATCTCATTAATGTTGTTTCATTTGGTGTGGTTTTGTGTCCTCTTTCATAACTGCTCAGTGTCAGTAGCTGCATGGTGTGTGGTTTGAAAACTATTCCTGTGTTAAAACTGTTTCCCGTACAACAAGGAATTTCTCCCCTGGGCTGCTGCATGACACCAGTGGTCAGTGGACACAAATCCTGACTTACTGGTCTGAACAATTCAGCTGGAGTAGTGCCACTGCTCTTCATACACACGCACAGCCTTGTGGACTAATGGGCTCAGGACCCTGCTTATTTGGGTATCTCGACACTGTAACCCTTTGCAGAGTATCACATGTACTGATACAGCAAGAGCTGCCAAGCAACTGAAGAACTGAGCTGGGATTGTCATTCTCTAATGAGGACAGATCTCTGGACACAGTATATAAGTATCTATAAAACCGGAAAATGAAAACAAAAGCATGATGGACTTCTACTTTATTTGACCTTGGCTTCATTAGCACTGGTGGACTTGAGCAGGAATAAGGATGATTCTTTTGTTGCCTACCTTTTCTCATTTGTCTGAAATTAATATTTTTGCTGGTGTCAGAAAAAAATTCAGATAGAACTCTTCTTTCAGTACTGCTTTAAATACTACTAGCTCTGAATACCTTGCTTATCTCCATCCTTGTACTTTTCAGCAGTCACAAAGTGGAGAACAACACGTGTGATTGACCTTAGTATTGTTCTTTCACCAAAAATAAGGGGGGGGGAGGTATTTTACTTTGTTTGGGCAATGCAATCAGATAGAAGGATTTCTGTTCAGTGGAGAAATATTGCTTTATCCTCTGTCTTGTTCAGAAGATTATATTTAATCACACTAATTGGTTCTTCCAATTATAAATGTGTGGTGTGCTTTCTATTTTTGATACCAGAATTTTTTAACAAGTAATAAAATGAACGACTGAAAAAAAAGAAAATTCCTCCTTAAAGGCATTTATGGTTTAGAGAGTTTCTTGGTAGTTCTACCTTTCATCTTACAACCCTAACAAAACCCCTTTTATTGTAAAGGTGTGAGTAGGCATAAGAAAACTTACAGAGAACTGACCTCTGAAGTGAAATAGGAAAGGCAGAAAAAGCCTCTTTGTAGAAGCTCTGTTTTGTCTTCACAACAGGCTATATTTATTTTACAGTTTGGGGGAGCGTCAATAGAAATGTTTGTCTTTGCTGCAGAATTGTGTACATCTCTGTAAATAATTTAATTGAGCTGTGAATATTCAGTGATTGAAAACTAATTACTTTGGCTTAATGTGAGTACTGCCTGACTGCTCTGGAGTTGTGGATAATTTAACAATGTAGATAGTACATGAAAGTGGAATGTTAAACAGTGACTGGGACAGAGTTAAAAATTAAAAAATAACTCCTACAGTTTACAAGTATGTCGTGGGCTGGCGTGTTTGTAACATCCACGGGCTTTATGTAGACAGGTTTATGTGCAGTACTTTCTGAAACATCTTTTGGAATATTTTTATACATCATTAAGTAATTGCTTTCCTCTCCCCATAGAATTTTGCAACAATTTTGCTCATAAAGATTAATGATGTAGCACAATGAATCGCATTCACTCATGTGAGCTTCAGCTTCAGTTTTAATAGCAGGATAGGTATCATGCAGCTATTTTTCCTATGAGTTTCTTTAACCATTTCCACCAACAGTCTCATTGTTTCTGGAGGGAACATGAAGTCTGTGTTTTTCCTGAAGAGGCATTTCAAACAAGCCAATTTGCAGGTATGCGGTGCTTCTTTGGGGTGTGTTACCATGTGTAAAATGCAGCCACCATTGAAAATTCTTCCTACAGAACTTTAAGCCCTGTTTTGTGGGGTCATGGCAAACCCACACTGTTATTCCTCTTCTATATGATTCTATGCTTCTTGTTTTCAACTGACTTGTAATAGACTCCTAATATGAATGTCCACTGTTAAATTATATATAGAATTAATATTTAGCTGCCCATAAAATTGTAAACATGTAAAGAAGGCTGCATTTTAAATTGAATTTTTATTTTTTTAGAAGTGATTATGTAACTTTCAGGGAGTGTGTGGAGGGAATTAATTTAAAATAAAATAAAAGTGTACCTTGTGCTTTCCAGTGGAAAGCAAAGGAAATGAGACTTAATAAAAAAATGAAAGTACATTAATAAAAATTATATACATGGCTTGTACTGTTCATCTATTATTCTGTGAACCACTCATCAAGACTGATGTGGTCAATAGTTTACTAGAACTTTATTAAAATTAATAAATAAGACTTGCTGTTAATTTATCAGTTATTATCTCACTTTCTCTTCTATGTTCACATGTCTCAAGGAGGAGTTGTCAGGTGAATGGGCTTAAGAGCTATCCAGATTTCATGAGAATGAACTAAAAGTATTTCAAGGTCCTACCCTACAGAGTAAGGTACTGTGGTGGTAGAAGTATTTATTTATTTTGATTTTCTTTTCTTTTCCTATTTATGTATTTACAGGAGTAAAATGAGAACTTTTCCCAATAACTTCTCATCTTCAGTAAATTAACTAAGGACACAAGGGGAAGCACCCTTCAGTCCAGGCAAGCTTTCAAAGTCAACATGCGTTAAGTATGTTAGATAACTGCATAAACCCTGGAAAATAAAATCTGTGACCTTAGTCTGTGCAGTTCCTGAACCAGGAGAAGGACTGACTGTGCTCTCCATATTTGGTATCAAATAACCACTGAAAGGGGTCTTCTGTAATGCTGAACAGAGTTTAGTACTGTTCTTGGTCTCCCTGTGACATTACAGGGTTAGTTCTTGGAAATTACTGTAAGTGACCATTACAGCCTGATGGAAAAATAGTCAGCCAAGGCATGGGTGCAGTAGGAGATGTTTCACCTATTAAAAAGAATAAAATCAAAATCAACATCAAAAAAACGCCACACACAATCATGACTGACTGAGGTGTTTTGGTAATTTTGTCTTAAGGATCTTACCTGCATGTATGGAGAGCAGGAAACCTGTTGCACTATTTCACAACAGTCACCTCAATGGACAATAGGAAATAAAACAGATTCAATAGGACAACAGAAGAGACAGGTACACAAAAACTGTCCATGGAGTTTCTGCAGCCTATGTCTTCCAGCAAAGCTTCTTAGACTGAGGTTATTCTGGGCACCTTTTTTAGTTCTTCTCTCCTTCCTTCACCTATAAAATTCTTTGTGGTGGTGTTCATAAGGCAAGTCTCTGACATAAGGGGATCTGAAACTTTTAAGGTTATGCTTGCAAATATTTTAATCACATAGTGATGCAGTTTTCAACCTTGAAGTGAATCTGAGGAGTGCCTTTAAAACAAAGCATAAGTCCAGTTTCCTCTGCTAGGATTATCTTCAACCCTTGGGAGATTTTTCAGAAGTTGCGTATATCCAGAGTGGCTTCCTTCAAATTCTCTAGATGCCACAAAATGCATGACTCGTGAAAACCCTATAAAACAATCTACTGGCCCAGATATAGTTTTTCCTAAAAGCACTTAGCAACCCTTCAGCTACAGAGAGACAAGATTAAATACTTCTTCATTCTGTGAGACTACATAGGAATACAATAACTTTCTAAAGTCTGTCAATAAAATGAACATTCTCTGGGTTTTCTCATTAAATCTGTAAGTGCTCTTACAATGGAAACCAGTAAAGAAATACTCTAGAAATTCATTTTTTCTGGGAAATATTTCTTCAAGTAACCCACAAGCCTAATCCAGATGAGGTGCTGCCAGACAGCTGTAAAATTCTATTGAAAAGTAGGATATGGTAAAGGATTTTTTTCTCCTGTGTTTGAGAAGGTAGAAGGAAGAGGCTAGCCATAAAAAATATCACATATTTCAAATGCTTTTTGAGACAAGGCTTTGTTATTTTCTAGTGCTGTTATTGCTGTTAACTCCAGCAAGCAGCAGTGGGACAGGAGCTGCAAAACAGAGAAGCACGGGGAATCCTATGTATTCTGTGTCAGGTGGATAACTGATGGATGAATGTGCGATATATCTTTTCAGTTATGCAGCAGAATGCAGAGTTTTTGAGTGACTCAGCAGGTTTCTATATTCCCAACATCTTAAAAACTGAAAAATAGGATTATCCTACCATGATTTGCTTTGCTGTATAAAGAGCAAAGAGATAAGTAAAGTCCTGGTAGTAAATGGGAGTACCACAGTGAGTTTGCAGCACTTGAAATATTTGTCACCACCAAAACAAGTTCAATGACTCACCACAGGTTGATTCCATATGCTGACTCCAGTCAGTAAATGAAGTGCAGGAGACTTCAGACTTCCTGAAGATTAGCACTTGTTTCCACCTAGCACCTTGTTCTTTAATGCAGCCAGTCTTCTTAAATGCATTGTTAATAATGGTATATTTTTAAATGGAGCCAATGGAGAGAGGTCTAGGTGTCCATTTACTTAATAGGAGTGCAAACTCTGAGAGTGGGTGTGTCACAGGATTTGGTGTTAATAGCATGTGATAAAACAGAGAAGTATCGTGAAAATAACACTTTTATTGAAATTACAGAAAAATTAGGTTGAAAGGAGCTTTCAGTCAAAAGCAGGGACAACTTTTAAGTTACATCAGGCTGCTCATTCTAAACATAATTCAAAGTACACTCTGGCAAGACAGTGAAGAAGAGACATATAAGGATTTCTTTTTTCTTTGTTTCTCCCATGGTCCTGAGGAATCAGTCCATTGTATTCACAAGATTCTTGAGGGTTTTGATCAACTGCAGCTTTAAAACACAGGAGTAAAATGCAGGCTGTAGCTCCCAACTGTTACGTGCTCTGTTTCTGCTCTCTCATCCCTCGGTCCTCTTTCCTTGATGTACTTATGCATAGCACAGGGTAGGTTACAAGAAAAGGTAGCAGTACTCACAGAGAAAACTATCTGTATCTGAAGTCGACCTGAGCTCTTATTTTCTCCATGAAGAGAGAGGCTTTTGCAGAGCACCAGAGTTGAAATTCTGCTCCGATTTGTTCTCTGGAACTCTGTCTGTATTGAGTAGAAGACTAATTTCCAAATCTAGGCCAGAGTCAAAAACATGAATGCCTCTCAGGGTACAAGCTGGTGTCAATTCAGAATCCCAAAGGCCCAAGTGATGTTACCATCCAGGAGGCCACATATTCACAGCCAACTTTTTGCACGTTGTCAGTGTCTAACTGTTGGCTTGTGATTTATCTGGGTAATGCAAAGATTGTGGCCTGGTACTACAAAGATTATACAGTCCCTTTACACAGAGTGAGTCAGAGTGAGTTGTTACCTTGAATTCAATGGAAGGAATAATTTTTCTCCTGCAAAATCATCCTTTATTGTTTGGTGGTTTTTGATGTTTCTAATTGTTAAAAATCTTATTCGTGTTAATGTGCTTCTCTGCTCCATTCACTTTTCAGCATCTGTGTAAGTGGCAAGTGGAAACATTCAATTAAAAAATCTTTCTTATTTGTATTTTCCTTGTTTTAGAAAAGCATTCTCTTAGTCAATTTTGAAACAGGTACTGCAGCTCCTAATATGACTTTGTTCTTGTACAAACTTTTCCCTCATGTATGAAGTGATATCCAAACTGGCTGCAAACTGAGAGATTCATATCTAGGGGGAATGGCAAAGATTGCTTTGAAAAGCCTGAGAAATTATTGTGTGATTTCCTCCGTGCTTTTGCAACCTCTCTAAAAGGAGGTTCCCAAAGTAATTGATATTTGGTGCAATAATATAGGAAAACGTTTTTTGTTTACTTATACTCCCTCAATACTTCCTATGCTTCATTTGCCTTGGATGACCTCCCCACACACACACATCATGAAGAAACAGTACTACTTTGAGTTCAAATTATATTTTCTTCATTACTCTTAGACATTTTCATGATGACTCACCTCTTCCTGGGACCTACATTGACTCACTGGGTTTCAGATGAACTATTCACATTGCTTCATGGACTGTTGGTTTGGGAAGCACATAAGAAGACTTTCTTTTATTCTCTGTGCCAAGCATTGCTTTCACAAGCGTACAAATATTCTTGTTTGCCATCATGATAGTTGCAATGCAAATCTAAATAAACTTAAATTCCTTTTTTTTTTCCCTGCACTGTTACTATCACATAAAGGGAGAGTTTCTAGCTATCAGTAAATCTGTAAATGGTTTTGAATAAAGTTCTTCTTTCAGTTTGACTAACAAAGTAATCATTTGTCAAATTTGATGCACATTTGCCTCAGGTAGAGATAGACAATGGATAAAGCTGGGAATTATTCTCGCTGTCTTACACATTTGATCTACTTGTCCCACTCTTGCAGCAACAGCAGAGTAACATGTGAGTGACTAACCACTGTTTCATTCCAGTGCACTAATGAGTTGAAGGTCTGTGTTCAGAGTTTCAAAAAAAGTACCTTTATATAATACTGATTACTCTTCCACTAGGATTAGAGAACTAAAGTAATGCAATTTAGCAAAGAAAAGATGCTTAAATATGGCATCTTTTGACTTGTGTCTGATGAACATGACCGAGAGAAATGTCCACAAAAGGTACTCGAGACAGGCAAAAAGAAAAGAAAACATATTCAGCTACCTCTAGAGCTTGCTGACAGTGGGCCAACTGCAGGCATTGAAGGGGACTCAGCCTATAGGTTCAGTAATGAAGCTCCTGCTGTCAGAGGAAGGGAATTCAAGCCACTTTATATCTCAGAGGGATACTTTCCCACCTAAGTGCAAGAAAGTATTGCTATTTGAACATGAAAACTATACTCAAGTGTTATATGCTAGCACACAGGACTGAACTGGGGCAGAATTTTTTTCTTAGAACTTCAACTAACTTTGCATGTGGTGAGGTTGTACTTTACACTCTCTTCATGCACTGTATTTCATCCAAGGCTCCCCAAAGCTTTTGTTAACACTTGAATGTATTCCAGCAGACGGATCAGCAGGAAGAATGGAGGTTTATCTCTAGTTATACACTGGCAGGTTTGCCAGACCCTGGGCAGTCTAGACTACCTTGAAAGTCCATTTAAGCTGGTGAACCATTTAAGTTGGTCAAATTCTATCTCCAACAGTAATCCAAGTTTCAGATTATATCACTGATTCAATATATTATTATCTCTGTCTATTAATCATCCACAAACATATGCCAAAGGATAATTTATTAGAAAACCTAATTTTCCTTATCGCTGCCTGAGGATTAGAACTAATTTTAAACTCTGATATATAACTACGACCAACAGATACTGTAGGACATCTGGCATTTATAGTCACATTTATACAATAGTAAATGCAATCATACTGCTTCATTAGTCCAAACTAAGTGAAGTAACTGGAAAACTCTTATTAACATACAGCTTGGGTTAAGGTAAAATCACCTATGAGACCTGAAAGTATAAACCATTTTCTTAATGTTAAGTCTTTTAATAGCATACAGTGCTAAAATGTAGTTATATAACATCAGACAAATTCAGCAACAAGGCATGTTATTTATAGTGTTCTTTGGTACAGCTATTTCTGTTCTCAGTTATTTTTTTCTTTTCTCATTTGCCAACCTGCCATTAATCTGTACAACACTGCTCTATATAATCTTTCTCCCTTTCAAGACATAGATACAATCAGTTGTTAAGGTTCTGCTCATATCTCCAGGGGAAAGAAATTTGATACTTCATCCTTCTGAGTGCCATAAATAAATAGCATCAGATAGTGAAAAAGACAACACCAGTAGTTTTAGGCATAGAAGAGAATTGAGAAAGCACATTCTATAACTTTCATTTTTATTTTGTACCCCAATCTTTGCTTTTAACCTGATTAAGCTAAGCATTTGACTGCGTTTTGTGCTCCTCATATGTCTCTCTAAAAGCCTGCAAACAGTAACAGTGCTCTGAATCACTGCAGCAATACTGAAACAGGATTTTCTCTTTCTATCTTCATACATATTTCCAAAGGATTGTGCAAGGTCTCTCCACAAGCTGTTTTAAGAGATGTCTGCAATGACCTTTGTCTCACTTTTCTGTAACTGTTCAACACAGTCAGTGAAGGAAGGTTATAGACCATTAACAGTAAAATATTTTACACTCACATACTATTTTACAGTATTTGGGATTAATATTTTGGGGGGTTTTTTTAGATTTATTATAATATTTCTTAAAACAGGACAGGAAGAAATCATAAGCAGTTTTATTTAGAAAAGATCTCTTTTTTTAAAATGGAAAAGCACACAGGCAATTTTCTAATCAATTATTTATCAAGTATTTTTGGATGGTTTTTTAAGTTTTGTAAGTAAAAATGTGTATAGAATCACAGAATCATTAAGGTAGGAAAACCCCTCCAAGATCACTTAGTCCAACCTTGACAGAGCACCACCATGTCAAGTAGGCCATGACACTAATTTCCAAGTCCAGTCATTTCCTGAACACCTTCAGGGACAGTGATTACATGACCTCCCTGGGAAGTCTGTTCCAATGTCTGATCATCCTTCCAGTGAAGAAATTCTTCCTGATGTCCAACGTGAACGTCCCCTTTCACAGCTTGGGGCTATGTCCTCTTGTCCTGCACTTACAGTACAGTGTACCCATTAACAAGATCTATTGGAAATCATTTTACAGGACCAGTGTGACTGTGACAAACTGATTCTAACAAGATCTATTGGAAATCATTTTACAGGACCAGTGTGACTGTGACAAACTGATTCAAATAATGTTTAATAGCTA
>JAWWEU010000081.1:108698607-108710957 GCA_035583155.1 Acropternis orthonyx
TAACAAGATCTATTGGAAATCATTTTACAGGACCAGTGTGACTGTGACAAACTGATTCAAATAATGTTTAATAGCTACATAGTTTTTCTTTGAAAATAAGTTTTGGAGGTATGACTGAAGACCTCAGATAGACTCCCATTATGAAACTCAGTCACAAGAAAATGCAAAGGAAATCTGAGATACTTTTTTTGCTGTGGTTGTCATTATAAGGATGTCCACAAGTAAAAAATATAGTATTACATTTTGAGAAGATTTTTCACCGTTTCTTCAGAGATGTCTTCCATATATCATATTTTAAGTTTATTTATAGGTGTCCCTTTGGTAAATCTAAGGTATCTCAGAAGAGGTAATGATATAAAGTTCAGGTATTTCTATATTTTTGCAACTTCTGGTCTGTAGAGTTGTCAAAATAGCTTATTTTAACAATGACAAGCCTGTAGTATCAATATAATCAGTTCCACCTTGTTTGCATTAGATTGCTGGTGAATACCTGTTTTTTTAAACAGGTTTTATAATCAATGAATAATTAAGTTGAAAAGGGTCTCTAAAGGCCATCTGTTCCAACCCCTGCACAAAGCTGATCAAATTAGGCCAGGTTGCTTAGTGTGATGTTCTGTTTCACCTTAAGCATCTCTAAGATTCCTGACCTCTCTGGGCACACTCATCTTTGACCACATTCATGAGATGGTTTGTTGGGTGGAGTGTTTGTGTGGGGGGGGGGGGGGTTTGTTTTGTGTTTGTGGTTTTTTTAATACGAATCCCCAGTTTTCCAGTTTGTGTCCATTGCATCTTGGTTTATCACTGTGCACCTCCAAAAAAAGTCTGGAAACCTCCTGTCTGTATCCTCTGATTAGGTAATTATAATACTCTTCTTAGAACTGTGTGAGGAAAGGCATTAATGAAAATTGTCAGTAACAATAACATGCACTGCTCATTGTTGATTAATTTTTAAATTAATCGGCCATCTCTGAAAACAGTAATGTGTAGGAAAAAATATATAGGCTGCATAAGTTCCAATTATTTTGAGAGCTGATTTATTTACTCTGTTTTGTGAAAAATAATTTTTTTTACAAAGCAAGAAATCAGCTAGCATTCATAACTCTTCCAAAGCTTTATGAAATCTAAATTCATTCGATAATTTATTCCTAGGAAATAATTTAGTCACTTTGACTTATAATGAAGCTTGAAGTGGGGAAAGCAGTACCCTCCTAAGAAAAATAAGACAGATTGGTTCCTAATTACAATGTTATACATTTCAGAACCATGTAGCCTTTTGGGTTTTGTCTGCATTCTTCTCTGAGAAGAGACATCCATATAAAACAGCTGCAACTCCAAAAGGACTTTCAGTGGTAAATTGATTTGATTGATTCAAATTTGATTACATACTGGAAGCACATTTAGTTCAAGTTAAGCACATTAGCACACATCAGCTAGAATAAAATTCCAATTGCTTCTTTGTTATTCATTAATGGAACTTAATGAACCAACAAAACATTAATGAAGAAAAAAATATTGGCTTGCATAATTCATTTGGAAAAATTAATTAATTGTTGTATTAAAGGCAGTCTACTCCATGGAGTAATTACTGAAGCTTTGGTGGGGAATTACTTCATGATATTTATTTCGCAAGCTGTTGTTTACTCCTTTCATTTCACATTGATTTTGTTACACAGATAGTATATTTTTCTTGCAGAAGGAAATTAAACAGACTTTGAAATTATGATCATAACTAAGTATTTACAATTGATAGGGTGACCACAGTTTTACACTCAAGCTGTTAACATGATGTTTACTACATTCAGCATCTATTGGAAAGATGAGAAAATTTGTCAAGAGATAATATGTGAAGTCAGGAAAGACTTTTGCAGAAGCTAATTCACCAGCTCCAGTGTACAACAGAAACAGTCACTTCTGCTCAGCTGAACCTTTCTAAAATGTAGAAGATAACTTCTGGAGCCACATTTTCTTCTTGCTGAGGTCCATTAAGAAATACATGAGAATTTCCCATAAGACCTTAATATTAAGACAAAGAAGACATTACCTAGAAAACTTTTGTGGATTTTTTTCTTTTTTTTATTTCTTGTCAACTACAGACAGAAATTTTATTCCAGTGGACCTAAAGTTTTAGGTAGAGCTAAACATAAATTAAGACAAAAGTCCCTATGACAGTCAGGTAGTAAGAGTTGGAGTCCAACTGCCTTTCCCTCATACAAGTTTTAATCCTATGGAATTGTTGGAAGACTAAATCCAGTGCAGGCATTTACAGGTGAGACAATGCAGTGCTTACTTTTTTGGCTCCTGTCATGCAGAACTGGAGACCAATCAAGGTCTTTGTCCTCTACTTACTCAGATAAGGTTTTGGTCAAAGTATGCTACAGCTTTCACATGTGCTATGGATCAAAGTTTCCTTAGCATGGAAATCAGATCATCATGGAAAGAAAGGGAAGGACATCAATGAGTGCCAATTCCTATGAAATAAGGGCCTGTCCTAAATCTCAGAAGAAGGAAGATTTGTGAGGTTCCTGTATACACCCATGCACCCATGGATGGTTCCAGCATTTATCCCAACGGTTGTGATTTGTAAATAAAACACCCTAAATGAAGAACCAAATATGCAAGCTAGACCAAGTTAACAAAAATGCTGCTCAGAATCTTTTTCTGAGGCATGCAGCTCGTTTTACGGCCTAGTCATTGCAGATCAGTTTCAGCAGCAGGAAAGCATGAGCCAAGGAAACATTCAGGTAGGACACTTGTCAGTGGAAGATGTGGATTGAATCAATGATGGCTCTCCTATTCCCCAGGGGAGCATTCTCTGCTATTCCTTCATACAACAAACCAGGTTTTTGAAGAAGGTAGACACTTATGCAAGGAGCAGGATCCTGACCCTACTCTGTAAAAAAGGCAAATAGAAGCTCAGCTCATTGTAATTTCTACTTTTAGTTCTTTACTGAAGCTAATCCTTAGCTGATAAAACCAATTTTAATTGAAACATAACATGAAAGTGGTTTTAGGTGAAGTAACACCTGGTATCATTCAGTAGTCTTATTGATAGCAAAAAACAAAGTTTGCCTGGAGAGACAGTTCACTGGAGCCAAGTGTTGCTTACCTAATAATGGACAGCCAAGAAGAAAAAAAATGAAAAATACCAACACAACGGCTCCTTTAACTGTTTCTCCAAGGGCAGTAGGATTTTTGTTTTGGTGTGTTTTGTTTTCTTTCCTTCCCTGGAAAACAAATGTTCTTTTATCAGTGTTAGGTGAAAGGGAAATGTGTGAGTGAAAATACTACATGCTTCTAACCAGAATCCCAGAAGATCCAGTTCACTGAGCACTTGAAATGCTCTGCAGGCTCTATATGCAAAGTGGAATATGCAATATGTCATCATATTTATAAAACTGCAGAAAATAAAGCAGAGTTTTGTTCTGTAGTTGGATGCTCAGTGCTGCTTAGAAATTTGGGGAGTTTAATGAACAATGTTTGGCTAATTAATTATTGCTTCAGTAGAACAGCAAAAGCTGTTTGTTTATATGACTTTTGGCATTTTGATCACAGCCTGTGCTCCACGTATTCTTTGTGCTCTCTTTTTTCCCACTTAAGAAATTAATTTTAACAACTTCTACTGTCTAACCAGCAAAGAAACTGCCTGACCACAGGAGATATGATCCAAAGCTTACTGTAATTTATGTGATCTTCTCCTTGCATTTAGTAGCATTTGCACTAAATTTTGTGCTTAACAATATGCATGGAACGTGGTAGGATAGAAAGCACATGATGGAAATGTGTCAGAGTAAGAATGAATTACTAAAATTCTCTAGAAAGGGTTTTCTAGGTGGTTATTTCTCAACAAATACGAACTCTTCTCATTTTGGTTCTATTGGGGCATGAGACAAAACACTAGGCAATTCTCTTTTATGGTTTGAGGGTGGAAGGAGATGGTCAAGTGAGGACGTTTTTCCAATTTCTTTCATGATAGTAGTGAAGAGGACATATTCTTTATGTAAACTGAGATAGAAAGTGAAATTCATTACCAAAGAAAATTAAAATTTCTTTTCACTAACTTCTGGTTGCTAGCATGTAAGGCTTTCCAGTGAAGCTGAAAATGACCCACAATTTCAAAGGCTCAGCAGCTTCTGCACCTTTTATAGGTTGGCAAGTGTTGATCAGCATGACAGGCTGGATTTTCTGCTGCCTTTGCGAACAAAGGACAAAACCAGGAAGGAATCAGAAGAAAACTCCAGGGTGCTCCGGGGGATTCAAGTCTTCAATCTCTCTCCTGACAGGCAGTGCCAGGCCAGCAGCAAATGGAAGAGAAAGAAACGATAGAAAACATGCTTTTCCTTTGTAATTTTCAATGACTTAACACCTAACACGCCACACGATGGCAGCACAGGCTGCAAAATGCAAAGCAGTTACTGTACACAATAACCAGGACAGAGCTTTAACGTTGAAACTTCTGTCTTGCAAATGCTTCTGGGCTTTTCCTGTGAACTAATCATGTCTATAGAGATCACTTTTCCAGTAAACACCATCTTCTTGAGGTTGTGTAGGTGTTTCTTCTCAGAATTATCAGGAGTTTATCATCTCTAGTGGCATTTTACTTTCCCACTGCCTCAAGTTTTCTGTTTTCTTGTAACAGTAATGCCTTCAGCTCAAGATGCACTACTGCACTCTGTGACCTGCTCCATCCGCAGAAGGTGAAGGTTATGGCTTAGCAGGACAGGACATACGTGAAGGCAGAGAGTGGTTCTAGCAGAAATCTTTGCTTTCCACATAACAGCTCTCTGGCACCATTTCAAAGATTTCAGGTTTCAAAAGGAAAAGCAAAATGAGCCTCAGGAAGGAAAACTGGCTGTAATTTTGAACCTGACTGAAGGCGAGTTTGGGACCTGTGATGGAGAAGGGATGAGTTTGAAAGCTGAGCAGAGTGCCCTTCTCTGCTGTCTTTTTATAACTTCCCCTTTGGTTTTTCAACTTTCTGTCAAAGCTTAATAATGGCCATCTGTCTTTGTGGTCCTTTTTCATCTGTCAACAATTAAGAGGTATATTGTAGACAAATACACAGCAAATAAAAATATGAAAACCATAACACTTACTAAATGAAAATGCAGTCTAGAAACAAAACTGATACATCACTTTGTCTGGATATAGGATTACAGTACCTTTAAATTCTATTTCATCCTAAAATGGTTTCAGGAAGATTTTTGGAGTTTGTAACTGCAGTGTTTAGTCTGCACTTCGCTTTTTTGCAGGCGCAGTTTTGGGCTGGAACTGGTTATTAGCGGCTGTCACTTTCCTGCCATCGCATGCTGCCATCCTGAGGCCAGTTCCTCCAGCGCCTGTGGGCTGCGCACGTTGCTGGCTGTGCCGGGATGCACAAGGGCTGCGCATCCCCGCCTGCTGAGATACGATTCCAGATCACAGTCTGTTTAGAATCATGGCAGTTTCGGAGTCAGCTCCAGATAATTTTTTATTTTCATTCCAAGAGGGTGAATTAAATTTCCCTTTTAATAAGCACTCAGTCTTCTCATGTAATTTTGGTTTGTGTTTTTTCGTTTGAAACCCTGTAAATTACTACTTTTAAAACAAAAGGTTAATTTGGTGTACTTTTTCACTTGATGAATGTAAATCGTTCTGATACAATCATTCTTTACTTTTTTTGAATCATAGATTATCTGTCTGTAAGTGCTGTATAATATGCAACCTGTTACTTAAAAGTCCTAAATGCTGTCCTAGAAATTGAGGGGATGAGTAGGTTGCCTTCAAAGCTGCACACTATTCCTAGTGTATGTTTTGATCATAAGAAAAAAACCCCAGAAATTAAATCTGATATTAACATTAAGTGATGAAATAGTGGGAGGGATGGAAAGCGGGGATACTGGGAAGATGTATTTTAAGATTAGTCAAAAAACTCAAACACTTTACTGACCTATTAAGAAACTTTCTTTAGGTTCCTTCCTAAGGAAAGAAACTAGGTCCTTTCCTTTGTGAATCCATCTGCAAGATCTTCTTCATGTTCTTTCAGTGAGTGCAGGAGACTGCTGAACTTAGTATACCACCTATTTTTTGTGGAAATATTAATTTAGGTACTCATTTCTGTACCTGTCAGGGTGGGTTTTTTGTTTGTTTGGCGGGGTTTTATCCTCTTGTTTCTAGAGGAAGGCAATAAAGAATTTCCCTGGTGTGTTGAGGAATACATTTGGTCAAAGTAGCTGGGCTCGAAAGCTGCAGATTGAGATGCAAATTGAAATGGAGATTAAGCTCTGATGGGAACCTGAGACAAGAGCCCATGAACAGCCAATCTTTGGGATAAAAAAGGGCATGGAGATAGGTGAGACCAGCAAGGTGAATAGATACTGAGAGACACAGCAGGAGCTGGGAATTGCAGCCCTTTTGGATAGCAAGGGAGATGAAGACCAGTGATGCCAATGAGGTGGATGGACATGGAGAAGGGGACAGGAGCTGAAGACTAGGGACAAAGAGCAAGACTTACACACAGGAAGACTGTGGGTATAAAACTCCACGAGTTCCTTTGTTGGAGGCACTCCTTGGAGGCAACAGCTCGGGCTGTTTCTGTGTTACTGTGCCATGAATAAATGGCTTCATGGAATGAGACATCTGAGACTCTGCTATGGGAAACCCGGGGTCGGGCTGGTACGGAAACTCGGTCTGACTGTGTGAGTGGGGTGTGAGGGGAATCAAGCAGGGCACCTGTGGGCTCACTGGACCCACCCACTGTGAAGGGGCTTCAGTGTCAGCAGTGAAAGCCTTGGGAGTGTGACTGCCAGACAGCCTCGTGAATGGTCAGACTGGGAAGTTTCCTTAACAAGTGAGTCCCACAAGTTTCTATTACAGCTCACCATGACAGAATGCGTAAAAAGATTGGGTGCAAGGTGACATTTGCTCCTTTATTCAGCCATGGATTCCTGTGTGCCAGGGAGATTGCTGCTTTGGCCTGATAGGAAGGAGTCTCAAAATGTTTACTGAGTCCTGTTATAGGCTGGAGTAGTAGTTAATGTAATCCTGTATTGTGTTTCTAAAATCAATTGCAGACATTTTAAATGAAGCATAAAATTCTTGATTACTAAAGAAATTTCTTATTTTCAACTACTGTTGGTCTAATAATCTGAAATGTATATCTTTAATTTTCTGCCATCCTTGCTAATGTAACTGTAGTGTTTTCTTTTTTTTTTGTACAACATTAAATGCTTTAGAACTAATTGCATAAGAGAGAACCTGCCTTCATGTGCCCTACTGCAGTACTTAAATATTTCCATATTTAAGATCAGTGGATCAATGGAACTCTACTGACAAGAAGCACAGTACGAGACTTCAGAACATGCCCTTTCTACAGGATGATCCAAGTTTTCCACATCCTCTTTCAATCAATATGAAATAACTGCCATCAGGATCCTCAAGAAACACTGAAAAAAAAAGCCAGCTAAATTTCTTTCCAGTGATTTGACAGCTATAGGGGTGAAGTGTAGGAGTAGAAAGTTGTAGGACAGGAGAAAGAAAACTTTCAAGCTCTCCATACTTGCTGTTGTGGAGTATGTTGAGCTGTAAAACTGATTCAGTATCTTTATCCTGTAATTTTAAGGTAAACCAAGAATGCATACAGCCTGTAGCTAGATGCCCTTTTCTAGTACTTCTACAAACACAAATACATTAAATATGGAATTCTAATGTTCTTTTCCACAGGGGTTTCTTTGGGAAAACTTGAAGGGCTAGATCTAGTGGAAGTCAGCTCTGGAAATACTACATCCTCTTTAGCCATGAATTGATACGAGTATTTTTTATTTGTAAGTACATGCAAGTAGATTTGCATTAATTTTTATTTTCTTTTCTTTGAAGTTAATTTGTGATATGATCCAATTCTTGCCTATAGAAGATATCTTAGGTAATAAATTGAGACGTGACCTTGGAGAAAAAACAGCTTGCAACAAATTTGTGAGAATATTATAATGAAAATATTACTGGCTTGTTAAAACTTGCATGATTATGAAAATAAATGCAGTAGAGACACTCAGTTGTCATATATGAATATTAAGAGAAGAAGCACATAATAACTCAACTGAAATAGAAAACAATTCTGTCCCTTTTCAGTAACATGAAATAAATTAAGAAACACGAAGTATGTGAATAAGTGTTTTTACATAAACTATAATTACCATTTTGGGGGAAAAAAAGTCATATTTTCTATTGTAAGATGAATGCAGATATTTATACTGCTTTGAGTACTCAATGAAAACAGCTTAAAAAGTAGCGCCAATGATAAAAGTCAGCTGCAACACTGAGGTGCTGCTACATCTGTTGCCTGAAGAAGCAACCAGCCGTGCTAGGCAGTGTTGTACATCGGATAATGCTGTCGCACCTTTCAATCAAATGCTTCTTTGGTTCACTTCTGTCACGGTTTAAGCCTGATGGGCAGGTAACAAGCTGCTTGCTCACTCTCCTACAAAGAGGTAGGGGAGAAAGTAAGGACAAAAGTTCAAAAACACATGGGTTGAGATAAGGACAGTTTAATAGGGAAACAAAGGCTGTGCATACAGGCGAAACAAAATAAGGAATTAATTCACCACTTCCCATTGGCAGGCAAGTGTTCATCCACCTTCAGGAAAGCCAGGGTCCATCACATAATACAGTTATTTGGGAAGACAAACTCCATAACCCCAAATGTCCCTCCTTCCTCCTTCTTCCCCAGGGCCAGTCATTTGGGGTCAGCTGTCCCAGTTGTCTCCCCTCCCAACTCCTTGTGCACCCCCAGCCTCCTCACTGGCAGGTGGGGTGAGGAGCAGAAAAGGCCTTGATACTGTTTAAGTGCTGTTCAGCAATAACAAAAACAGCCCGTACTTACCAACTCTGATTGCATCCCAAGCCCTAGGCATAGCACCATACAATACTCCAACCAAAACCTGCGATCCTGAAGGATAATGGGGAATGGAATAAATCACTCTGAGAATGTGATGTAGGAAAAGTTGCAAAAAAGTGCTTTATTCAAACTGGTGTCTGCTTTATATAGGATCAGTAGGCAAGGTTCTGGAACAGGGTGAAACCTGGGAAGGTTTTAGGGAAGGGTCAGGGAAGGTCCTGCCAAACAAGGCATAAACCCCCAAAACTGGGAAGACAGGGGCAGGGGTGGTAAGCCAATAGGGAGATGCTACCCTGCTGCCAGCAGGAGCCAATCAGGGGTGAGTTACAAGCCATGAGGGATGGAAAATTCCATGAGGACATGCAGGAGAACAAAGGAAAAACATATAACATTATAAAATCCTCAAACAGGGTAAAATTCTTAAACTGTAAAGTCCTTTGGCATAACAACAGTCCATACAAATGCAGAGTGCAGCATCCAGGGCTCAGGCAGTCACAAATCTGAGTTGCAGAGGCTGTCCTTCCACTGTTGGTAGCTCTCTCCTCTAACAAAAACCAATTCAACTTCTTTAGAGTATAGGCTCTCTGTAATATAGGCCCTTCTTGTTTGCTATCTACTTGAACAGATTAAGTACAGTGAGCCTCTGACCTATGAGTCTTACTATTAGCTGGAGTAACTTAAGGCACTGAAGCCTTTAGCTACCAAGCTGATTCCAGCCCTCTTACAAGAATAAAGGATTGAGACAAAGAAAATTGTCTGCTGCAATACAAAGAGCTAAACACCGTTTCTCCAATATGTAACACCATTATACTTTTTTACTTCCAACTTTCATTTCAGTGGTGTGAGTTCCTTTGCTAATGTTTTTCATACAACTGGAATAGTTTAGACCAATACCTTGGCTAAAGAGGTTGTCCCAGTCGCTGCTGTTCTGATTCAGGTTCACTGGGAATCAGTCCAAAAGATGAATGCTGCAAGACTGAAAGAGTACAAAACTCAGAATACTGCCAACCTGCTCTTCCCTGCATTTGCATTAGATAGTAATGAAGTGTATGTACTCCATCCTGGTTAACTTTTCCTATGTAACTCAAGAGTTACTACTTATCACTAAGAGGGATTTTTGCCATAATTTCTTTTGCTTCTAATCTGCATTTCCTCTGGTAGCTACCATATCATAATATTATTTTACATATGAACATCATAAAGCATTTGGGAATGCACTTGATAGCAAGAGCAGTAGGGGGGGGGAAAAAGTGATATACAGTTCTGTCTACATAGCACAGTGCAGGCAAATAGGAACTGATCTGTAAAGAAAACTGCTGGGTTTTTTAAGAGAAGTGTGCACAACTGCAGGTGTTTCAGGGGATTTTATACTCAACTCTGGCTGTTCTGATCCCACAGGCTGTGTGTTCCTGTGTGTCTCACTCTTCAAGGTGACAGCCAAAACCAGGAAAAAGATAAAGAAGATAAAATGGAGAAACAAAAAACTCTGACAGGCAAGAAACAGAGATTATGTTGGTGATGTGTACCTAAGTAAGCTAAACTAAAGATCCACTCCTCAGATTCTGAACACTTGCTTCCAGGCATTCAGTGATCACATTTGTAGTTTGGTGTTCTGCAATAGGTTATTAACTTTGAAAAGTTAAATCTTCTTTTCATATATGATTTTTTTATGATTGTGTTTGCCCAGTTGCCTCACAGGACATTATATTTTAATGTTACTTTCCAGAAGACTAAATGCAAGAGTCTTATGTCTTTTTGCAAAATTAACTTTACGGGGTGTCTCATGTGGCAGGAGTCAGCTTTCGTTGCTCAACATCTCTCTTCTTCTATTGCATTTATGTTTGATCTTGTTCACGACTGAGTCACTGTTGTGGAAAATTTTGCAATCATTGTTCTTTGAGAATTTTTTTTATTATAGTGATTTTGTTGAGAGCCAATTAAATCATGTTGGTAAGACATGTTTGGACAGTGAAAGGAAACTGCCTTGTAGCAGCAGAACAGTAGTCAGTAACAGTGTCAAATCACATCAAGTAGCAAAGCTCATGAACAGATATATGAATTTCAGCTTGTTTTTTAAAGAGGTTGAATGACCGAAATAGAAGCTAAGAAGCAAGTTGATATAAACTGGATAGTTTTACATCTGCTGATGGATGTATAAGTGGGAAATAATGCTTTAAAGTGTATTTCTCTCCTTTTTCTCACTGCTTATTTCACTTGTCCCTTCTCTCTTCTCTTCAGAAATTTTGTTTTTTGAGCAACTAGCAATTTTAGCATTTTGAAGGAGTTGCTGGAATACATGCTGTCTCTGCTTATTTACTGTCATAGCTTTTCTCTTTCCCATGTTTACCTGGAAAGGAATGAAGTATTTTATGCAAATCACAAAGAAAAATAAATAGGAAATACCATTCTGAGAAATAGAAAATGTACATTTCAGAATGTCAAGACAAGAAGACAGTATTTCTTTTGTAAATATGACTAATTACTTTCTCAGCCTATAAAAATTGTTATGATGCTTTTTACATAAGCTCAAAGACATAGTTGTTGCAACACTTCAGCATTTCTTTTAAACTTGGCTTGAAAATTGTTTTGAAGACTCATATTCACATGGCTGTTATCTACACTGGAGCTAACTCGTTTTGATATGTGCCTTCTGTCTTGATCTTAACTACTTTTAATATTCTCTTCATTCTTAGTATGATGTTATCTGTTGTCCCAGATTCTGCACCTACTATGTCATTGAAAGTTTTCTGTGCTTCCCTAGCAAGACATTCACATGTTCCTGTGCAGCTACAGATTTACTAGTTGATCCAAATGAAGTCTCTTTTCCTCATGCATCTGAGTTTCACAGCCTGGGGTAAATATGACCTTAAATTATAACAATAAATTTGTCAGTTGATGTTTTTAAAATATTGAACCTGTGTCCTTTCTACTTTTATTGGAATGAACCTGTTTTTTCATGTGGAATGCCACAGATAAGTATGGTAGCTGTTGCTGAATGCAGCTAGAAAAATATGATGTCCTCATGTATCTCTAAATTCAGTGAAGATAGGAAGTCCTTGAAGAACCTCATGCAATATTAATTTAGGGATGGCTTCTTACCATGTCAGACAGAAGAGGAGTTTAGAGCAGATGCCAAATCTCACATTCTTTTGGCAAATTGCTGGGTTCATGCAATCCTTGCATTGGGCAGTGTCTACACCGACATTTTCTCTAGAGTATTTTGACATGAATGTCCCAGTTACCCCCACTTACCATATTGTCTTAGTTTGAAAGAGAAACTAAGATACCTGGAGGCCAAGAGAGCAAAGGACCTAACCCAATTACGCACACTAAGACTCACTTTGAATTTTGAATTAGGGAATGAATTTAATTAGGTAAACAGTAAAGGGAGCAAAAAGGAAAAAACAGCTCTCAAAACTTGCAGTTGAATCTATCTCTCTATCTAACTATATAGATATATATATATACAGGCACACACACA
>JAWWEU010000081.1:108710974-108756196 GCA_035583155.1 Acropternis orthonyx
TTCTGTTGTTTTGAATTTTATGCTCTTGCTCAGTATATGCATCCTGAGTTAACTCTTCAGGCCTAGCTCTGCTTCAGCACCAAGCACTTTCTGATCCAGTGTTGGTGTGGCAGATTGGTAATGTAAAAGTAGTCTGAGACTCCTATACCCTCTGCTGGATCAGCCTCTGGAACTTTGGTCACTCTTTCATGGAGTGTGCAGAGAGGTTCTGGAAAACCTCCCTTGTGCTAGAAATTTTCAGCACGATCTTGCAATGGCCCAGTTGTTGGATTTTAAAAAATATTTTAAAAGGAATCAATCGTTCCCTTGCAACCAAACAGATCTATGCAGAGGACAAATAATTTCAAAATTTTATTTTACTCCATTTCAGTCCTGTCTTGTGGTGTTTATCTCATTCCACATTTTACTTGTACAAAATTGTTTCACTGTACTTTAATTAAAGAGTAAATCATGGTTTCAAATTTAGATCCATTCTCATGGCACTTACTGATCAATGCTGTCTCTGATTCATTCTTTCTAAAACAGATTTTATGTAAATTCTTATTAAGGCATAAATGTTGAATTATTTGCCTATATTTTGTTGCAATGGCCATCACAGCATGGGCCATAGAGAGGAAATATATACTCTACATATCCTGGAATGGATGCGTTGACTATTGGTCTGTTATTCTAATGTCTAAATTTACATGCATCACAGTACATTTATTCTCTGTCATACCAATAGCTGAATAATATTCTGCTCCTGTTCTTGTTGACTATCTCTTGCAGTTCCTATTTCTACTCTAATCCTCTTCCTACCATTAATGAAAACAACTTTCAGTCACAGTTGTGGTCCTTGCAAACAGTAAACAGTCCATCACTAATTGCTTCATGCACAAATGACAGGAAAGGGAGTATTCTGTCAGTCATGTCTGCCAGTCTCTGCACTCACAGATTTTTATGTACACAACTGTGTGTGAAACTGATAGCCACTTTCCCACACCTTGTTGCATGTCTGAAGTTGAAAACATAACCGCTGTTTCAAGGACCAGCTGATTGCACAGCTTATCTACTGCTTAAACCGAACAGTGATTTTCAACTGCAATAAGAACCAAACAGTAGTTTATTTCATTACAACACCTATCCTGCTTTGACCAATTAAACCATATCTTATCTTTCAACAAGAAGTAACTGCCTTGGAACTGCTCAACTGCCCAACAGCTTGCAAGGTTCATCCTCCCTGTTAAAATTACGTTAAAGATATTCTTCACCCCTTCTATATATTTTCCTCTTATTTATATATTATTGTGTACACATATACGTCCCCAGAAAAAGACAGAAAGTATTTAATGGTCTAGAAAATAAGTTCCAAACTTTGCATTCGTTTGAAGGGCAGCCTGCAATTGACTCCAGCAAACTGTCACAGGAGACTTTAGGAGATCCAGCCTTTCCATAACTGTATCAAATTTCAGAAAGTTTATAGTGCTGCATTCTTGGTAGGCATGTATCACGTTGCTGGCTGGACTCTGCTCTTTCCTGAAAACTCATTCACAGAAACACAATGCAGAGCAGAGGTTGCAAGTTCTCCCAGGCTTGGCACCTCTCTCAATGCGTGTCTATGGCTCAGCAGCAAGGGCACAGGCTGGGAACAGTGCAGAGATCTGCACCCTTGCTGCAGGGAGGGATGCAAGAATTGAGGCACATATTGCTGCCAGGAATTCTCATTCCTGCCAACTGGTCATACTTAAGTAAGCGTTTCAGTTGGCCTGTCCTCTCACATGCTTCCTAAATGAATGGGTGAATCCTGTGAAAAGAATACTAAGATTATTATTATTATTATACTTTACTCTAGTACATAAAACTCCAGTACTAAAATAGGGTGCCAATGCAAACATCTAAGAGAAACCAGAACAGATTTTGGAAAAATTAAATAATTTTTATAATAATGATGAGTGAAATAGATTTTCATCAGTCAGTGCTTACACCTGATGTCATTCAAAGTCAAGTGAGCCTTACAGTGAACAAAGAGGACACAACTATTTCTAACATCTTCCTGTCACCATTTTCCTGATGAGAGTGAACCACACTTCCTTTTTTTCCTGATAATCATGTCACAGACCAATGTGGTCCATGCTAGACTGTCACCAGTACAGAAACAAATGAGACAGATATCCTAGGAAACAAATTCATTATACAAAACACCAGTAGTTAGAAAAAAAGTTTTAGGTTTCCTGTCTTGAACCTGTGCTGCATACTAGGCTTAATATTTTATCCAACAGTCTTTGTCCCCATACAATTTCTATAAGATAGATAAAAATTGATAAAGCTAACACTGCAGTGGCTATGATTGTCTGCAGTGCAACTTCACAAAATGGTGTGATCTTTGAATTTTCATTTTGATTTTGTTATTTTCTTCATGATTTTTAATTGTGAAAAACTATTTGTTGTGTAATTGTTTGCTGGCTGTTAAGACACTGTGAGTCTGGAGTTCTAAGTATCATGTGGTTAATTCAAGTTAAGAGGAAACTACTAAAGCTTTACCTTCAGTAACACAGACAGCCACTGGTCATCACTGAAGGCTCTTTCATGTTAGTACAGAATTTAGCAGTAGTGTGAGAAAATCAGGTATCGTTGATTATTATCTAAAGGCTTCCTGTGTTTGCTTTATGTTAGTATTATATGTTTCACTTCTTCACTTTAGTTTTGTTGCTGATATAATGACTGATTGAGCTGTGTACAAAATAAAACCTGAGATATAAGGTGACCTTAAAACCATGTGTTAGGGAGGCAAGGAAAAGGTGCCAATTGCTTCTGTGTTCTAGAGCACAGGTGGGTCATAAAACCTCACCATGCACTCCTTGATCTTGTCAAATTACAGCCTCCTTAAAGTGGAAGGAAAGAGGTGGGACTTTTATAGGCCTATTTGATCTGTTTTAACATTTATGTGATAAGTTTGTCATGGTTTGGTTGTAGTTATGGGATGGCTTGACTATAGGTTGATCCAGCAAAGTTACCTGTATTTAAAAAGTGTGTAATGCTTCCTTGTTTGCCCAAGACTACTTTCAGTCATTCATAATAATTTCAACAGATAAAGATCATTTGCATTGAAAATCTAAGTTGTTTGAAATCAGGTGGAGGCTGATTGTTTTTTTCAACAGCATATTTAACTTTAGCTCAAGGATCTAATGCTTTCTTGGAAAGTGAAAAAAATAAATCACATACACACACACACATATAACCTTACAATTCAAAATTTTCAGTATCTCTAGCTTCTTAATTAAAAGTTCGACTATTTCCCAGGGATTATTCTACTGTCAGGTATAAGGGTAATGGTATCATGCTTGACACACTTGATTAAATCATGAGTCTGATTTGCACTTTGCAAAAAATTTAGGAATGTCCATTGGCTGATATGTAAAGAATGACCTTACTGAAGCATTCTTCATCTAAGAAACTTTGAAGTTGACCAAAGGTTTCCTTTTCAGTTGTCACTGAACACAGTGCACAAGCACATAGGCCTTGTACCTGAAATTAGATACAGAGGTCATTTGACCAAACAGAGAGTTTTGTTTTCAGATTAAATGAATCATGATCCAAAACTCCATTGTCTAAATCTCTGCTAACTACAAATTTACTGCATGATGATGCAGTCATTTGTAGATGTCTACATTTTTAGATGCTTTTGCTAAGTTATTTACCTGTTCCTTACATACCTCTACTGCCTTTCCTGATGTGCAGAGAGCCCACTCAGATGACACTGAGCTGGACTAGAAGAAGAGACAGCAGACTGCAACAGATATGTTTGACACATTGGGGGGAAAAAAAATAAAAAACCAAAACACCACAGAACAGATCTTTCTGGGAGGTGAGAGATGATACCAGTATTCACACACGTCCTGAGGCTAAGGCTGAGAACAAATAGAGCAAAGGGGAAGAAGAAACTAGGGTAAGAGAGAGATCTGGAGGCTACAGCTAGAGCACAAGTCCTAAAAATAGTGTGAGGAGCCTGGGATCAGAGAACAGAAAAAATTGCTTGGAGAGTTACTTGAACATAAATAACATTGGTTCTCCATAACATATATGAAGCTACTACCTTGAGGTCACAAATTTCTTCAAGGTACTTGCTAATGGAAAGCATTGCATACAGAATTTTCAATGTGCTTCAGCCCAAATAAGACACTAGATGTCTAAAAACTGTTCAAAACAATGCATTACTTCTGTAGATCTCCTTGCTTAGGTTTGCTGATCATCAGTATTATCTAGACATCTTTTAATCCAGCAAATCTGATTTTTATACATAACCTTTCTTTTGTCACAGATTTATCTGATGATATTACAGAAGTTTGAATGAATATTCACATTGTTCCACTTGAATATATACTGAAGTGTAATAATCAATAAATATTTTAGTGGAAATCAACAATACTTCATAGGAACACACTGTCTCCTAAAAAAAAAGAAAAAAAAAAAAAACACCAAGGCTGTAAGGTCAAAACAAAAAACATGCTAAATGACAGATTTTATGGTAGCCTATTTTCACTATAAGTAATTCTGATAGATAGGCTGATACCCTCCTCATCTCAGGCACATTTCTGTTCCAATAACACAGCCCTTTTAACCTAAAGAGCATACCTTCATTCAGAAGGCTCTTATTGGGATTAAAAGAGCAAGAACAGTGCTTTGTATAACAGCCTTCTCATAAAAGAATGCTTTGCCCTCTTGGGAAAATACACAAAACCAGGAAAAATGCAAGATCAGTGAGAGACCTTGAATCCCACTTTCATTGTAATGGTTAAGTATAGCACCAGCTTGAGCTGACTGAGGTTGAGGTGACTCAGCTCAGTTTCAGGCCATTTTAATTTCCCCTCCCACCAGTTTCTCCACAGCTCAGTTACCCCAGCACTCAGAACAGTGGATGTAACCACCCTCCATCTCATGAGTAGGGCCAGCACATAAATGCTAAGCTCAACCCTCTGATGTTGACTGCTCAAGGAGGCAGGATGAAGTGACACAGCCCTTCTCTGTACTGCCTGTGTGACCATACCCCTCTTCCCCCACAGTGCTAGAAGGAGGGGCACCCTTTTTATGAGCTGAAAAACATCAATGGCCTCAATATTGACAAGGAGTGAATATTGAGGCAGGTGCACTGCCCTCCAAGCTAAGGAGGAACCAGGTGTGCTCTCAAGAGAAGCACCTGTGCACACTAAGCCTGAGCCATGCAGAAGCACCTGGAGGAAGCAGTGAGTGGGTCACTCTCCCCTTCAGGGGCCAGATACACCCAGCTGCCAAGCGGTCCTGCTCTCCAGACAAGTTGGCTGCTTGCCCACTGAGAAGTTATGAGTGAGGATTAAAGAGCAGATGATATGCGTGACAAGGTAGTGAGTGTGCACCATGGGTCCCCTGACCGTGAGGCCTTCTATGGCATCTAGAAGCAGTCTCCCATCTGCAGGCCCTGGTCCTCATGGGCATTTTAACCACCTGATGCCTGCTGGAAGGGCACAAGCAGCTGCTTGGAAAGCATGGCTTGGGAGAATAGGACATGTGGGTCCTGGCAGACACTACACTGAGCATGAGTCAACAATGTGCCTTTGCCACAAAGGACACCAATGACATCCTGGGCTGCATTTGAAGTGCTGCTACCTGGACAATGGAAGTGATCCTTCTCTTACAATCAGCACTGGTGAAGCCCCACCTGGACTCCTGTGGCCAGTTCTGAGCTCTTCAGTGTAAGAAAGCCATGGACATACTGGGGACAGTCCATGAAGGGCCACAAAACAATGAAAGGACTGGAGCATCCCTCCTTCGAGGAAAGGCTGACGCATGTGAACTGCTCAGCCTGAAGAGAAGGTTCAGAGGGGATCTTACTACTGTACATAAATACGTGAAAGGAAGGTGCATGGACAACAGTCAGGCTCTTTTCAGTGGTACCCAGAACACACGAGGCAAAATCTGAAGAACAGAAAACACACTTTTACTTCAAAAGTGACTGAGCACTGGAACAGGTTTCCCAGAGAGGTTGTAAATATTTGAAGATACTCAAAATCACTGTGGTCCAGGACAACCAGCTGCAAGCAGCCATGCTTGAGCAGGGAGGTTGGACCCGCCCTGGACCTTCAGAGCTCCCTTCCAACCTCAGCTAATCTGTGACTTTCCCTCTTTCCTTGAAGCTAGATAACCTAACCTGATATTCCACTGGTTCCCTGATCATTGTATTGTAGTCCCCACAATACTGTTATTCTGCAGCTTTATGTACCAAACATGAAAATTTGGGTTATCTACTGCCACAGGTTTTCCTTATAAGGTTTTGAAAATAGGCACTGTGTATGTTTTACAATTTACCAGTGCAATGACCAAGTAATGGTTTGTACTTTCAAGATCTTGAATTTGTCAACTGTTTGGTGAACATTTTAAAAGCACTGTTCTTTACAAAAATGTTCAGTGAACATTTTTTAAAAGACCCAGACAGCTGACCAGCTTCTGCTATAAAATTCCAACTAGAACCCACCACTTCTTTTGCTGCAAGGATAAGTACTACTAGCATTACAGCAGTATAATATCACAAAACCAATTAAAACTTAAAAATCCAATCCCCTAAAGAAATACGCATGCTTATCTCCTTAAACTGGTTCATGTACAAGAAATGAACAGTTTTTGTAGAAGATCCTTTTATTTTGAAAAAAATTTATTACTCACTGTTGTACAAAATGTAACTAAAAATATGATGTTAAGATAATTTTGACACTGCTAGGTACTTTGCAAATTACCTAGTTGAAGAAATCTTCACAATTTTTAAAGCAATTCAAGACAGTAACAACAAGTGAATTATACATTTTGAAATATTCAATTTGTAAGCTTTACACAAATATTATCTGGTACTTGGTATCTGTAAACTTTAATGTTTTATACAAAGTTTCCATTCACATATTTATAAGATACAGTGAAAATAACATTTTATAGTTAAATTTTTTAAGCATCTCATTTCTACTCTTGGTTTTATAGAAATAGCTGGTTCAATTCAGAACTTTATTTTTTATGAGACAAAAAAGTAGAAGTGATTCCAGATTTCTGCTTTATTTAAAAATAGACAAAAATTTAGAATAATGACTTATCTATGCTTGTTGAAATGTTAAAAAAAAAAAAAAACCAAACAACCAAAACCATAAACATTTTTAAGGTAAATTAGACTAGAAAAACATTACTTTGATTTAAATAATTTTCATTTTAACTCCAGGGTGGCAAGTTGGCAACCATCCACTTAAAACAGCCAATGCCAATTCAATTTAAGCCCATAAAGACTTGGTCTAATCTTTTAGAACAGTATTACTATTACATTTCATGAGGAAAGAAGCCATACTCTACAGGCCTCTCTACACCACCCTCCAAGTGATTTTCAGAAGAGTGCAGTCTGTTATTTATCCCAGGTCATGCCAAACCATAGGATTTTTATGTAATTTAAAAAAACCAAGCAAACAAACAAAAACACCACCAAACATTAAGAGACAGAGGGGGAGACATTAATATTACCTTAAAAAGTGTATAGCCAATAACTAAACATAAAGATGCAAGACACAAAGCAGCAAGATCACCAGGGGACAGATCTTCACCTGGCATAAAAGTCAGCACAGCTTCACTGGCATCAGCAGAGCAATCCTGACTTACATCAGTCAGATCTGACTGTCCATGTACAGAAACATTTGTTTTTGTTAGTGTTAGAGCAGTGTTCAGAAGAGTAGTGTTAGCACACCTTTTTTAAATAAAGTGAGTTCATAACACCTTGGTTCTCATCTAGTATTTTGCTGCTGATGACCGTCACTCTTGCCACTGCCAGCGTACCTAGTTCAGGATGAATTCATTACCACTTTCAAATGATACACTAAAATACATTGAACATTGGTCTATCAAGTTCTTAACCACAGCTTGTTCCTACCAGAAATATTCTGAAGCCCATTTACAGTGAAACATAAGGTTTTAAAAATACTATTTTACAATGTTGCTAAGTTTTTATACTGTTATGGGTTTTCACCGACCATAATTTGTGTGGAATGAACTGCAACCACTGGAACTCAGCAGCAACTGAAATTTAGAGCAGCATGACTCTTGGTTGTTAGTAATTATTCCTTTTACAGATCATTAGCTATAGTAAAGATTTTAAAATATCCCTAAGGCATATGTTTACAGAGCAAACCCTAAAAGCAGAATTAGAGCAACAGAAATAAGTAATTGCACAAGTTTCTCATAGGCACTGAGACCTTTTAAGGCAGAAGCACATTCCCAGAGTGCAGAAGACAGATTACTTAACCAGGAGTGCAAATATTAAAAAACATTTAAAACCTGGGAAACAAAGGTGAAATTCCCTCTACTACTTATGGCAGCATTCAGGTCCCAATACTGTCATCTGCCAAAGGTATTTCAGACTTTCATGTTGTGTGTATATATATATAGTGTATATGTATGCTTAATCTAGTAAAATAAGAAACGGGATTCAGATGATTTCTGCTAGAGATGTGTGTAAATGCTTACCTCCACAACTACCACATATTACACTCAAAACAGACAGTTTATCCCAGTGTAATTTTGCATCTCAATAAAAAGATATTCTAAAACACATTAATGCAGAATATTCTCAATCCATTTGAGCTGTATTGTCTCTCAAGCTCTACTTTCAAAAAGAAACAGTTAACAGAGTCCATAACAGTGCAAATAGAAAAGGCAGTCTTAGCTACACTGGACAAAACTCTCGGCAATGGTCATCATTTCTGCACTGACACTATGTCAAAACTCACAAGAAACTGAGGTACCAACTTATATGAAGTAAACATGAGATTTGTCTTGCATTCGTTTGAAATATGATAGTTACCTCTATTTTGCAATTTTTTTTCAATCTTTTATTTCCTTAAAAGAAAAATACATGCTTGCATACAATGCTGATACCCTGTATGGTGATGCCATAAATCCCTTAGGATAGCAAGTTTGATGGGTGGTAACCCATTAGGAGAAAAACATATTTTTGAATATTATTTTACATATATACAGTATATATATATATATTTAATTTTCAATCAAAATTTCAAGTTTTCTAATATATTCATGAGTATTCTTACATCCAAAATGAAAAAATATTTTGTATCTCAGTTCATATAAGTTAAAAATTAACAAGGTATTTGATATCCACCAATGTTTTTCATTTCTATAAAATTAAAAGAAAACCGAGACACAGTGAGTTAAAAAGCTTTCCTTTTCCAAAGTCAAATACAATAAAATTTTGAAACTGAATAGTTACAGATCACCAAGGTTTGCATTTTAAGTAATGACAAAGAATACAAAATATAATCTAAGTAGAAACTAGCATTACTATATTAACCTAGTCTAAAGACAAAATATTTTGAATCCCTTTTTTTGATGGAATGTGTCCAGCATAAGAAAAGGTAAATTTAAAGCAAGAGTTACACTCTCACCATTCTATATTAATTTTTATAAACCTCTTCCCCTATCGCTTCCAAAATACCTAATATCACAAAAGTACAACAGCCACTTATTTACAGGAGTTTTGTGAAAGGCACATTTATCTTTTTATGCATGTTTCTGCTAATGTCCTAAACTTGGGTTCCAACTGATCTAAGAAGTCAAGTGCCTCTTCCTCATGCTGATCACTGCAGCAGCCTACAGAGCCAGCCAAGGATCCTTTTCCTTCATAGTTATATGAAAGGAGATAATCTTCAGAATGCTTCTGTTCTTCATCCTGTCTGCATAGGTGCACCTTCTGGATAGGAAGAGAACATATCTTATTTTCTTAAATTGTTATCCTAAACATATTGCATAAAAATAATTTCTTTTTGATTTACCTTTCATTGATTAATTTTTAATCAGAGTGTGTCCTCTAATGGATTCCTACATACAAAAAATGCACATGATTGGTCTATATCATTAAGACTATAAAATATAAGTATTTATTAAAGAATTCATTTCTACTAATCATGTATGTAACAATAAAAGAGGAAGAACCTGTTTAAATAACCTGTCAAGCCACTAAAATCCACTCGAAATTAAAAGACTGATTTACATATCACTAGTTAGGCAAGTAGTGAGAGTTTCTTGATCTCCAAGGCTTGGAGTGACTACATTTCTAATGCTGTACATTCACTCCTGCTCCATTACTAAGGTAAGCATGAGGTTTAAATTAGTGCAAAGCAAGCAGTTAGAATAAAAGAAAAGGGAAAAAAAAGAAAAAACCTCACAAAAGCTTCAGTAATTATTCTAAATTATTAAATATTCCAAATTAAGAATAGCACACCGGCATAGTTTAAGGCAAGAAAAGAAAGTATTTTACACTAATGTCTGAAATACATCAAGGATGACTTCTTGAAAAGGCAGTATTCCAAAGGGAATGCAGATGAGCAAAGGAGAGGAAAAATGAAATGAAACTAAAACCAGAAAGCCACCTTTCTAGAACATGTCTTCCTTGAAAAGTCTGTATATATTGACCATAACCTACACTTCAAAAAAAAAAAAAAAAAAAGTCAGTTTCAGAATACTTACTTCGCCTAAACGAGGATGTGTGAAATTATGCCATTCTGAGTAGGAGTATCTACATGTATCCATCATAGGCTGTCCTCCTCCTTCTTTAACTGATCCCAGGGTCTGATGTCCAACTCCCTTGACTGATTCCAAGGTGTGCCCTCTTCCTTTTACCATTTCAAATGTTTGTTGATCTCCTGTTTTAACTCCATACCCTCCTTGATCACATGTACTTTGTAGAGGAATTATATTGTGATCCTAACAAAAAAAACAAAAAAAAACCCAAACAAAAACACCCACACAAAAAAAAAAAAAAAAAAAAAAAAGGCACATTACTGTGGATATCTTTTCCTCCTTTTTGTTTCAATTCAAAAGAAAAAACAGCAATCAGAAACAATCAAAACTGAAAATTAAGAAGTCTCTATCTCTGCACTGTGATATTTTGAATAAAAGGCTACCCTTAGTACATAGGGTACAAAGATCGGTAAACAGCTTTTGGAAAGGATACAATGACAAAGGGGGAAGAGGGGAATTCTGCATTTAAGTATGATGTTAGATCCAAAAACAGTTTTTATCCACGTGAAATGTGCTCTAATCCATATACTAGTTTATAATGGCACTACAATATGCTTCCTAGGCAACAGGAAAACTGACATTTGTCACTATTAGGCTTTCTTGGGTTTCAACATGAAGTAAACCACCATTTTTAAACTTTTCTCTTTTTCTTAGGAAGGACAATGTCAGGGGATGGGGAACAACAAAAAAGAGGCAGAGTCTGAAGAGCTATGTTCTTGTGTATGAATGCAGTCCTGGACTGAAGGATGCTCATGGTAGACTGAAAGAAGTTTAGATGTCAAAAACAAGAACAAATTTAATGAACATGGACTGTACATGAAATCAACTGCATTTTGGGTCATTTTTCAGAGGAAGGGCAGAAATTGTAACTGTAATTTACAACAGCCATCTTCTAAATTTAAAAATCTTTCTCCAAGGAAAAACAATAATGTTTTACCATAAACACATATTTAATACAAGCAAAATAGTAAGTTTCCACCTAAGCTCGTTGTGGAAAATGACTGAAGTTATTAAAGGTTTGCCTGAAACTTCCAACCAAACACTTAAAATCTGGAAGAATCACAAGCACTCAGGCTAACAACTACAAGTATGTTTAAACATATATGGTACGACCAACTCTGCATAAAGTAAGAATTTTCAAATTCTTGTTAAATAGCAAAGCACATCAAATGATCCTTGCATTGATTACTTATTTCCTTTACCCAATCACTTACTTGCAGGTGATCCTATTCTTAAACTGCAATGCTATTGACATCTTAATTGCAAGTTTCTACATTGAAGCAGACAACTTACCATCACTTCTTCTCCTGGAGCTTCTGTGTTTGAAATTATTAAATTGTGATTGGCACAATCATCAGTCACCTGCCTGTGCATTACCCCACGGCCACAGCAGCCACAAATTGTGATCAGGATTACTATGGAAAGGAAATAAAACTATAAACTTTACCTCATAATGGTATCTACTTATGTTGGATAGTGAACTTTAAATGCCTAAACATCAAATATGGTTTTTTAAAAATTAATTTCCAAAAATGTGTACACACAAAGCTGTATATACAACTTTTTTCAAATAGTGTAGTTTTCACTGCATTGTTGAACTGTTGTTGAACTACTACTTATAAAACACATCTTGATTTTTCCAAAAGAAATGCAAGCATCCTTTATGAAAGCACTGTCATAGCACAAATTCATAGTAATGAAAAATTTAGATGAAATCCAGGTGAAAAATCATGTCTTATTCCTACAACAAGGTTGTACACAAGATAATTTTCATCTATGAACATGCAGATGTCAAATTATATCATAAGGCACTAATATGCAAGCTAGGGGGCCCAATATCAGAAACTTCTGTTTCACACAAAAGGTCAGCAGAACTCTGGAGGACTTGCAGCATTATGTTACAGAACAATCTTATTTTATTCCTTGTATTCATTTTATTCCCCCTGCAATGCTACCTTTTGTTGTCATGGAGACTCACCCAGAAAGGACTTTGCATAAAAGAATCATGTACAACTAATACCTTTAGTTCAGAGAACCATTCTTTTTTTCATCGCTTTTCAAAATGTTAGCTTAAAAATAAAGAAGCCCACAAGGGATAGAACAGTTCTGCCTAACTGTCCACTGAGCAGTTTGATCTATGAAAATATAAACTTCTGTGAAAACTGGCCAAGAACCACTTTCAAGCTAGTTTAGCTTCTGTAGCATCAGCTGTCAGTGAGATCTGGATCAGTGATTCCTGCAGGTTGCTTCCTGATGTTGACAGATGGGAAGAAGACACTCATGACAGCACTGAGTAGAGGACACACAGGGTAAAACCTAGCCACAATAAAACAAAGGATCTATTTGCAATGGATGCAGTCAAGAGGCAGTGACAAAAAGGTAGCTGACATTTCACACAGTTCCTCAGCTGAGGTTCACATACCCGAAAATCCCACCTTTGGGCTATATCACAAGTTTGGGTACCTGCCCTCTTGAGATAACACACTGATCTATCTAGCCTTCAAAACATGCCCAGATCCCAGTCTTTTATCTACCTGAGTAAGAAAAGCTACCTGAGATTCAACAGGAGCTGGACATTTTAATTATTACAAAAAAAAAAAAAAAAAAACAAACAAAAACACCAACAAAACAGAAAAGGGGCCGGGGGAGGCGGGGGAGAAAACCTACACAAACTCTGAAATACTAGTTACTGTAGCACTTCCTCTGTGATTTTTAAGGATGCTATTAGTCAGACTATATCTGATTCTGGTTAAAAATAAAAGACCTGGTTTTCTTTTACATATCACTGTCACGATCTCACTGGTTAACAGCCTTTTCAGAATCTTAAGTTTTGGGCAACTCCAGCAGTGCAACATCTATTTAAGGTTTTGGTCTGTTATGGAAGTATTCAACCTTTCCTTCAACATTTCTGCACCTGGGACAGGACATCCCCAGATGTTTGTACAGACTGGGGAATGAGATGCTGGAAAGCAGTGCCTGGAAAGGGACCTGGGGGTCCTGGTGGATGGCAAGTTGAATCTGAGTCAGCAGTGCCCTGGCAGCCAGGAGGACCAACTGTGTCCTGGGGAGCATCAGGCAAAAAATCACCAGCCAGTCGAAGGAGGGGATTGTCCTGCTCTGCTCTGCACTGGGGTGGCCTCACCTTGGATATTGTGGGCAGTTTGCAATATAAGAAGGATGCAAAGATATTAGAGAGCATCCAAAGAAGGGTGACAAGGATGGTAAAGGGCCTTGAAGAGAAGCTTTATTAGGAACAGCTGAGATCACTTGGACTGTTCAGCCTGGAGAAGAGGAGACTGAGGAGAGACCTCATAGCAGTCTTCAACATCCTTATCAGGGAAAGTGGAGGGGCAGGTACAGATCTCTTCACTCTCATGACCAGTGACAGGACTTAAGGAAACAGAGTCAGGGGAGGTTTAAGTTGGATATCAAGAAAACATTTTTCATCCAAAGGGTGGTTGAGCACTGGAACAGGCTTCCCAGGGAAGTGGTCACTAGCACCTAGCCTGTCTTGAGTACAAGAAGTATTTGGACAATGCTCTTAGGCACATGGGGATTCTTGAGGTGTCCTGCGCGGAACCAGGAGTTGGGACTCAATGATCCAGATGGGTGCCTTCTAACTCAGCATATTCTATACTTCTATGATTATACACACTCTTGTAAAATCCCGTGTGAAATCCAGCATCCCAGATACTCCATGTTTTAACCCACAACACAAGAAAGATCACTAAACGCTCTAGGAAATTGATTTCAGTAACTCTAAAAACAGAAATGTTTCTAGAACTCACAAACTTTGCTTGACCTGATAAGCACTATAATACCATCCTCTTTTGGTTCAAGCACTGAATGCAGGTTTTTTGGACTCATTAGCATGAATATAGAGAACATCTTCCACAAAATATACTTAAACAAATAAACAAAAATCCACACAGCATAAATACAGCACAAGATGAGAGCAAGAAGCCTGTGATACTGATACAAACAGAGCAGGTACATTAAATCAGTGATGAGAGCTATAAAACTGTCAAAATAAAATATGTCTGAATTAAATTTGAATCATGTTCTCTCAGCTGATTTTAAAATTAAGTGGTTTGGGCTTTGTGTTAAAAAAAAAGTGTACTTACACAGCAGTAACAGTGATCCTAAAATCATTGCAAGGATGCCCCAGAGACCAAGAGTAACATTTCCGCCACCAAGTTGACGGGTCCTGCCATCGCATTCAGTTGGAGTAACACAATCACAGAGGTTAACTCTTATGTTGTTCTCTCCAACCTTTCCTCCATTATCCATCACACTTACAGGAATATCATAAATTCCAAATGGAATATCACCCTTTGGTGAAAGATACACAGAATTATCTGTAAAAAAAGACAAAAACAGTTCTAGTGTCAACAATACCTGCAACTCAGTTGTCACAAATGCAACCATAATCACAATCTTCCCTTCTGGTGCCACTATACTGCTATCAGATCCACATTAGTTTAAAGTTAGATGAAATATGTTGACAAAAAACTACATTGTGGAAGGATTTATACTTTCAGCATCTTTTCACCTACAGCTAAATGAGGAGAAGGAAGCCTTAACATACCATTGTGCTGACTTATCTTCCACATGGAAGCCAGGTTGCGGTCAGTTATGCGATATACAAAGGGTGTGCTGTAAGGAGCCTCATCACCATCCTGTGCAGTAAGGCAGATGGGTTTCCTGTCTCTGCACATTATATAGTCCGTTTGAGCGATTCGTGGGAAATTCTTGTTCCCAGGCACAATGCAAACCTGAATTGTTCCAGTGCCTGTTTTACCATCTATGATATAAAAAGAGTTTTAGCACTCACTTCTAACATTCACATATTAATTCCTACACCAAACTTTCACAACGAAATATCATCAACTGTAATATCCAAGTTTAGAAGTAACATGACAAGTAACAGCTGCCTCTTGTTGCTTGGCTGGTTGCAGATAAATCAACAGCTCCCAAATCTCCATATTCTGCATTTGCAGACAATATATTTGGTTGACTGTGTGTATCTGTGTATTCTGTTCTAACAGGAGAATGAGAGTAGGAAGAACCCATAAACCAGGAGTAAAGGACACTAAGACAATCAGAGGCAAAAGGAGAAAAGAATTAAAAGAGCCTTTTAGCTTCTTGCAGGAGAAAATAATTAACACTTTCACTACCCTCACCTCCCCTGGGAACACAAAAACTTTAAGAAAGAGTGGGGCTTCTTTCTGTCCTCTACCAAGTTACCATGCAGTCAGTAGCAGGATTCATCAGTGGCACATACTATGTCACCAAAGTCTACATGCAAGAAGGGAACAAGCTCTTTTGCCTAATTACAGTTTTTCCGGTACAGAATTGGTCAATGCATATATATGCATTCTAGTGAAATTACATTAAGACTACTTTTTAATTCTTTCTCTAGAAACAGCTGATTACAGATGCAACCATGTTTACTTTATACACAACAGAAGTTCTAAACAATTTAAATTCATATTATTTACATTTAATTTTAATATGCAAACTTGGAATAGAATTTTTAGCTGCAATGTCAACAATTTCTTTTCAAGAAGTTCTCTCTACTTTCTCTGCTGATAAGTTCACACCTGCCAGGTGAACACTTGAAAAACAACAGTCGAAAAATAAAAGAATACAATCCACAGGAAAATCTATCAATTTAAAATTACTAGAGAATTTTAAATGGGGGCAGACAACTTTTCAAAACACTGAGAATTGGCTTTCTCTGCTATATAATATTCCCTAAGCATTTGATAGAGCTGTTCCAAAGACAAGGCAATGGACGTGGTGGGCCATTGGTCTGAACCACTACAGTTGTCCCCACACTAAATTTGCACATAAATAACTGTTATAGATCACAAAGAATGCCAACAACATTTAGTACTCACTTCTGTCTATTGCAAGAACTGTGATATTGCATTGACCTCGTCTCATTTCTCCTATGTCTCTATCCAAGACTTTAACAGTTCTGACTTCACCTGATTTGTCATCTATGTTGATCCAATTACATTGGCCAGGTGGTATCCGGTATCTGTCAAGAATAATTTGTCTTGTTAAAGATCCCAAACATACACACACACGCATATGTACACAGTTACATATTTAGATACATGTATTGATATACATTCCCAGGTGTGCATGTGCACACACACACATATATATATACACACACACACACAGAATCAACAACTTTTTCCCCTTTCCTGTATCCCAACCTATGCTGTAATCCAAAAAACTAGGTAAGGTTTTTTCATACCTTATGCCTTCACTATTTCCAGTTTCTGGATCCTCTGCTACATATCTCCCAATAGCCGTCCCGATATCTTCACATTCTTTAACATCTAAGCGTAACAGACATGGTTTAAACACCGGTCCCTCGTCTACGTCCAGGACATGCACTGTAACAGAGCAGGTGCTCTGGGAAAGTTGTTGGGAATGTGGTGCCAGCAAGTAGGGTGCCTCATTGTTGACTCCAATCACAAGGACCCTTTGCTTGGCACTTTCATAGTCCAGTCCCTGTAACAAAGGAGGGATGTTGGGTTTTTTTCCTTCAAACCAACACAAAACATGGTATTGTTTTCACTGCTGAATTTTTAAATAGATAAAACTGTACCACATTTATTTACAATGGAAGCCAGCTATCCTTCTTGAACATCCATCTTGAAACACAGTAAAGGGACATGATTTTTTAATAAAAATGTTAAGTTCTAAGTTAGTAGAAGAGAAGAGCCTGAGGAAATGCCCCTTATAAGACAAGCAGCACCACTGCAAAATTTTATCTGAATATTCTGATAGTGAATGACTAGCAGAACTGAGAAAACACTTACATGTGGTAGGGTATTCTCCTCTTCCATATCTAGTTGGCCTTTATTTCAGCTTATATGTATTTCCTTTCCACCCCAAGTCAATCACACTTCTTTCTAGTACTTATAAATATGTCTGAATTTATAGGCTTGACAGTAAGCAGCTACCATTTATTCTTCTCTAAGGTCATCATATGCCTTTAATAGAGTTAATTTTGTCCTAGAGTCACAATACTCGCCAGCCTACTACAGCATTACAATAAATAAAAGAAATTTCACTGTGTTTGTATACCAGGGACAGAGTTCTAGAAAAAGTTCTAAGGATGACTGGTAACAAAAAAACCCATAATAAATAATAATTTTAAAAATTACTGGCATCTCTACCTCTATAATTTACATCTTCAAATGTTAATATTAATCTTCTCTGCTCCTTAGAAGTTACCTCTTATGGCAGTTTTAACAGATGATGAACAAGGGGCATGAAGAGGAAAAGTGATGTGCTAGAATACAGATGCAGTGGACCTTTTACCTCACATCTTAAAAGTACTGGGTATAACAAGTAACTAAACTAACGCAAAATAGTGTATGTGTACTCCTCACACCCTGGAAAAGCAAACCAGAAGTCACTACACTGCAAAATAAAATCTGGGGAGTTTTATGCTGAGATAGGTTTAATCAACTCCCAGAGAGAACCAGACTGAAGAAGGTGCTCATCCATTCCCTGCTTTGCCCCTCTCCTATTTCTGTTAAAACCCAGACACAAAGCATTTCTCAAATTACACCCCTAAGTCTAAACAACAACTGTGGAATTAGGCAAAAGCACCAAGCTCTTCTGAAATGTCAAACCAAAGAGAACTCCTGGGATTCTGAGCATACAAGACTTAGGAGTATCCTCAATCACTGTGCATAAGAAAGTCTGATGAGCTTGACAGTTATAGATATTCTTTGAATAGAAACTATTCCTATATTATTGGTTTTAAAAGCAAAACCTAAAGAGACATACATTTTCCTTTAGTAGTTTGATTTTTACTTACCTTAACAACACACAGTATTCCTTCATTTGTGTTTTTGTCTGTTGTAATTTCAAAGGCCTGATCATCATTTCCTCTTATAATTTCATAAACTGCTCCTGAGCCAGGTGAACCAGGTTCATCAAGATCAACAACAGAGACTCTCAGTATTTCTACACTCACTCTGTTTTCCTCCACTCGTGTTTCATACTTGGAGTATCAAAAAAAAAAAAAAAAAAAAAATTTAAATCAAAGAATACTGTTCCACGATGCAGGAGTAAAGACCACCATATTTAAATAAGACTATTTAAGCCCAAGGGGTCAATTTATCAAGCTGCTGTAATGATTTGTTTTCATGTATTAGCATATCTTCCTCACTCCTCCGTTACACCCTATGACGAACAGTAAACTTTCCCTGTCTGCACAGGTGAAATCTCAGCTTCTTCATACACTCAAATTATCATTGACATATGTGATTCTGGAATTCTTCCAGGAAAGATATATTAGCACAGTTCCCCTCAGTTACATGAGCTATAAATTCTAATTTGCATACAACATGACCAAAATGAGAATTAGAAAAATATCAGGCAGATTAAAATGCACAAATATATATATATAAACAAACCACAAGAACTTGAAGAAAAGACAAGAAGGATGAAATACATCTCTACTTGGGTGGCAAAGGGTAAAGGGATTTTTTTCATTATCTTTTCACAGAGCTGTGTTATTCTCTACAAGCTCAAGAAGAGCAAATAAGGGGGATTCTCAAGTAATATGACAGATGATGCTCTACAGTAGTGAATGGAAAGGGTAAAGTACATGTCTTCCTCATGAAACATGAATTATTTTTCACAAATTTCATATTAAATATTTCCTGTAGTATTTGAGCTGTGTATATGGGTTTTGAGATGTACTCTCTGTTCTGAATCATGCAGATGGCTGGAATAAGCAAAGACATAAAGCTGAGTTATAGCTATTGGTGAACATGAAGTGGTTTAAATACTTTTGCAGAATAAAATGTTGGAAAAGCACAGGAATCTCAGTGAAAATCCCTGCATCTATTTCATTGACATGAGCATTTTCCTTTGCAATACAGAAGTAGCCAAAAGCTGGTCAAATGGTAATGCAGTCATGGCAATGCTTAGGCATGAATCAGTTTTTTTCCCCCCACTGAAAAATGGTTAAATTACAGAATTTCTAAGACTAAGCATTGCAGAAGTGAATGAATGAGTCACGTCTGGTTTCTTCCAACGGGCATGAGGTAAATGACTCAAAACAACTAATATACCAGTAGGTCTAATTACCAAACAGCACAACCAACAGGGCATTCTCAAACATCTATATTGGCATTAACGGTCTCAGGGCATTAGGTCTCATATTTGAGGGACACTCCATCAGGAAATTAGAATGGGAGTGAAAATAGTGTTTTCTCTTTTTTAAATCTTTATACAGACATTTCGTTTATGGACTTACTTGTATCTGTTTAAAGGATGGTGCATTGTCATTTGTATCTTCAATTTTGACGACAACTGTTCCTGTAGTGCACAAACCAAAAGGCTGACCTGCCATATCTCTCACTTCAACTAACAAAGTGTAACTGGGAACAAGCTGAAAAGAAGAATAAAAGCAAACAGCAGTTTGACATACTTATTTTTTTTTAATCACAAAGTTACAAGAGTAGAACTAAATATTTAACCCCTGCTCCACAACTCTGCTCTAAATTCAGTGTTCCCCAACAAAATGAGGCAATTAGCTTTGGGGCTTTCTCCTGTGCAGTTCCAAAAGGAAAAGCAGCAAAATACTTTTCAGTGGTTAGGCAACACTGAATTCAGCATCTCTTGGTAACATGTATGCTATATCCTGTATTAAAGCTTCTCACACTGTAAGCATTATTTTCCAAAACCTGGAGTTTTGGGAAATACAGATGATGCACCTTCATCTGCTATTTATTTCGCCCTTTAGGAGCAACACAGTATTCCCTTAGGTCACCAGCAGATAAAATGTTTCAGTGCATATCTCTTATTTCACTAAGGGTGAATGAAAACAGTGCTGTAATCAAGACTCTGTTTGGGCTATAAATGATAAGGCAGTGCCTGCCATTTGGTAGGGTCTGGCATTGAAGCAGTCAGTGTCCTTATCAGTTCCAAAGGGCTCTCTGATGAACAGCCCACTTAAATCACTGAATTGAGTCACAACAGCAGAAAGCTTTTTGTAGTCTTACTAATACCTGAACAACCAAGGAAAGGGGGGCCAGGGAGGGAAAATGGTGCAGGCAGAGGAGCCGGGGACAGGACACAACACAGTAAAACAGATTAGACACAAAATGAGGGAGTTTGTAAATGAAGACAGTAACTCTTGTTCCAAATGCCTGGAAGTAGCAGTTGGTTTCTTTGGTGCAGGAAAGAAATTTACTGTTCTACTTCATAAGTTTATATTTAAAAGATACACAGTGGACTGATTTTTCAATCTTTCTTTCCCTCAAGTAGTCACTGTGGCAGCTTCCTTAGTAGTTATGATAATGCTCATATTCACTGCATTTTTCTCTTGCTAAAAAAGTTGAGTACTGCACCTGCAAATGCAAATTTTGTAACATGTTGTTTATGCAGATTTTTAGGCATGAAGCAACATAAATATGCCACAATATAACTCTTTTTATCTTCAAAAAAAGATGTGCTTGTAGCAATGTTTTTTTCTAGAATGACTGTCTTATGCTAGAAATATTATTTTGAATTATACACACCTGTAAGTTTTTTCCAGTGGAAACAATGACATTCTACACAGAAAAGAAATCACGGATCTTATTTGCTCAAAAAGCAGCTGATAAGAATAAAAGCTAGCACTTTAATTTTAGGAAATGTTATGTTACTCTTTTAGGTTTCTAATATTTGAGATATTTCTGTTGAATATAGTACTGACTACTTTCAGAGAAAATGATTCATCTCTGTAAAGAAGCAAGAAGCACTGCAAATGGAACTTAAGAGGAAACTGTGGCTCACGGGATTCATGAACACAGAAAGAGTAAAAATCCATAGGTCAAATAGCAGAGCAGAGGGAAGTCCCCTGCCAAGGTTAGCTTGAATATGGTAGATTTATGCAGAAACTCCCTGGATTAATTACAGGTCTCTGAAAAGCTTCAGAAGCTCCTTAGAGAGAGTAACAAAAATTGAGTAACAGAAGCTGTATCTAGTGATTCCCATGCCAGTAGTTCATAGAATGATAGAAAGGATTGGCTTGGAAAGGACCCTAAAGATCATCCATCTAGTTTCAATCTGCCCATGCCACGAGGTTCTACCCACTAGATCAGTTTGATCAGGGCATTGTACAACCTGGCCTCAAACACCTCCAGGAACGGGGCATTCATTACCTCTCTGGGCAACCTGTTCCAGTGCCTCACTACCCTCTGAACAAAGAATTTCTTCCTAAGATCTAACCTAATTCTCTCCTCTTTTAGTTTAAAACCATTTCCCCTTGTCCCATCACTGTCTGTCCATGCAAAAAGTCACTCTCCTTTTTCATGAGCCCCCTTTAAGTACTAAAAGGCTGCACAGAGGTCTCCTCAGAGTCTTCTCATCCCTAGTCTGAACAAGCTCTCTCAGAGGTGCTTCAGCTCTCCAACCATCTTTGTGGCCATTCTCTGGACCTGCTCTAACAGGTCCATGTCCTTCCTGTGATGAGGACCCCAGAGCTGGATGCAGTACTGCTGCTGGAGGCTCATAAGGGTAGAGCAGAGAGGGGGTTAAGAAGCTATCTGTGTGCATCAGATGACAGCTAAAGATGCTTCAGGAAAGATCACCTCTCTGTCCAGCTGTGGTAGTAATACAGAAATGACACCGGTGTCCCCATGCAAAGAAAATGCTGGGGTAATTGGTGGATTTTGTGACACAATGCGGTATTTCAATGTAGTATGCAAAGTGTAAGGCTCATCTCTGTCCTCTGCAATCACTTTTCCAACAACAACACCTGTAAACACAATACAGCAGTTTTTAGTTACAGAAAAATCTGCATATAATAAAAAATTATTTGAACATGTATTTCTGTTTTAGACACATGAAAATAGATATTTGGTCATTTAGCTCTAAATTAAAATATTTAAAACACAGTAAAGAGCAGTAAAAATACAATGTTAGTGTAAAATTATCTATTTTAATCCTCTGGACAATTTTTTTTTCCTTCTTAGACAAAGTTGTGATTATTGCAGCTGACAGAAAGAATAATCAAAAGAAATACTGAAAGTTTAGATTTCAGTTAGTGTTTTTGACAGTGACTTCTAAATGAGCATCTCATACACAGCTGAAAAGGTGTTGCCAGGGGGATGGATGAGGAGGTTCAGAGCTTTCTGACCTGGTTTAAACTGCACTAGCCTCTCACAGGAAGCACTGCTATACCTTCTCCCCATAGCCCCAGTGGTTTTGGAACTTCACTTTAAATCAGTAATTCATACAGTGAGAAGTAGAGCAGCTCAGAGAACGTAATTCAAGTGGTTTTTGGGTGTGACAGGGAAGACACTTTGTTTCCTTTTCTGTGAAGCAAGTTAGACTTTCCCCACCCTATAGCCATACCCTTGGAGATGACCAAATAATGGCAAAATCATGGCTTTTGAATTCCTCATTGTCTGGAGTCCACCTTTTTTCTCCCTGCTTTTGTTGTCTGTTACACAACCACATGAAGTCAGTAATGGGCAAATCCCAGCCTTTCACAGGTACAGGCAGAAGCAAGACTTTCTCCAGCCCTGCCCTCTCCCAGGAGAAGTCCCAGCTTAGTTCATCTGCTTGGACAAACCCTGCAAGTTGTCCATTTTACACCTTAGAACATCATCTTTTCAGTTTTTAGGAAACTTCTAAAAACATTTTATGGAAACAGATGTTTTTTGGATAAAATAAAAATAATGATATTCTGAAATTCTTACACCATTTCAGGAACACTGAATCACCTCAGTTTTTAAAAACTTCTTTTAACAATACTTTTCACTATGACTGAGATGACATTTTGGCATTTCTAATAATTAAGAAATCTTGAGCTGCTCTTTGCAAATTCAGGCACTTCTGTAACAAAATACTCCTCAAGAAATCACACTGAAATTGATTAAAAGGCAAGATTACACCCTGTCATGATGGTATGTGACTGAGTTGAGTAGTAGAATGTGTGTTCACTGATTAAAACAATTCTTACCAGGTTTGGAATTTTCAGGGACACAAAACTCAAACAGGTCTTGTGTAAAATAAGGAGCATTATCATTATCATCTTCTATCCTGATTGTATGCACAAGTGGTACCTCTGGTGAATAACCATCTGGAGTGGTTGCAAAGCAAATGATCTGCAAGATATAAATGCAGTGCTTAAGCAACAGGCAGTATTATTACATTTTTACTTCAATGAAGGAGTCAGTAAAATAAAATACAGTGTGAAAAGCATATCCTTCCCAAGACCAGGTTCTTCAGCCACATGGAAGTGAAAGTGACCAGTATCTTAGGGTGACAGCAACACAAAACCTTGAAATACTTTCTAATCTCTCCCCTTTCCATTCCTCCCACTACAAGTACTTGAACCACTTTCTCCCTAACCCCTCCACCAACTCTACCAAACATTTTTTCCAACTCTCTTGAACACATTTTTCAGGTGTTTATGAGGCAATTGCAGTGTTACCAGAATCTATACGTAAATATTGCTATTTAGAACAAAATCAAGAATGACACCAAAACTATTCACCCATTATAACATAATCTAATAAAATGCAACAATACAAACTGAAAGTTACCTAACTAGAAGGTGCTTCTAGTAATTGCCTCATTACACTTCTCAGCCAGTAGAGAGAGCAGTGTACCTTGTTAACAAAATATCAGCACTGAATAGCTAGAGACTCAAAAAAACACAGCTATCTAGAGTTCATCATTATTTCGTTTTTCTGCAGACCCTTTCAACCTTCTGTTAAAAACATTTCCTAGAAGTGACACAAATCCAACAGCTCACTACATTTGTGCTGTAATTAGCGTAAGCAGTGAAAAGCAACACTATTCTCAAGGCCTTAGATGACTGGCTATTTTGGTCACTGATTTCATCTCTTCAACACCAAGGATATCACTCAGAACAGAGGGCTGATTCCAGATCTTGTCTGCTGCCAGTTTCCTCTGTAACTCAACTGCCCAGTATATGCATGACAGAAAGAAAAAAGAAAATTAATTACATTTACACAACTTAGGCCTGTACCTGAAAGCTTGGATACTGTTCCCGGTCTACTGCACGAGTAGCAAAGATATTTCCAGTTTCTCTTTCTATATAAAATAAACCCTTTGGATCTTGATCAATTCCTGGTCCACTTGCAGAATAAAAAATTGTGTAGTTCTGAGCTGTGTCTGACTGGACCTATAAAAAGACATGTTTAAGCCCAAGATAAAACAGCAGTATCATTTTAATACATTTTCGCCCTTTGCATTATCATATTTAGTACAAACAGGAACTTGTAAAAATAAAACCAAAACCAAAAACAAAACAAGAAACCAAACTTGATTTACTTCTGTACCAGCTTAAACTTCACAGACTAGGAGAACAGCCTGGCATGCAACTGCCTTCCTTTACAATGTGTGTACATGAGAATGGGAGTTAACTCAAATTCATAAATGCTTAGAACTATCAAACAATTAAAGAAATGACAGTATGCAAAAAAAAAAAAAATTTCGAAATCTAATCCCTCTATAATACTGCATACACAAGGCACATTCTGATACAGATGGTTTATTTCTGTCCCTGATCATGAGATTTTAGTTTTAGTGCATTCACTGAGAATGTGGTTTGCAACTAGAGGAAAAAAAAGCGGAGGAAGGAGAGGAAGAACCAGAGGAAGGAAGACAACCTAGGGTATAGTCCAGACACATGCCAATTCAGATAGTTTCTCTGCATCTCATTACAAGCACCAAGAAGGTAACATTAGAGTTATCTATTTATAAATACTCTTGTCCCAAAACACTTTCCATACCTACTGAATGCCACAAGTTAGGAAGGTAAGATTAGAAGAATGACTGCTCTGCACAGACTCTGTTATTAGACTTGTCTCTACACATCTGCTACCAGCCAGTAATCTAGAGAAGGCTAGATGGATCTATGATAACTTTAGTTCTTGCATTTCTATTTCACGCCTACTTGTTTTCTTCCAGTAAGTACTTTCCCGAATAACTCAGGCCATGTTCAGTCTTCAAGGCTGACGGCATTACACCTCGAGTTCCAAGAAGGATGTAGACGTGCAGGTAAAATTTACCCCAGTCTGTGTTTATAAAACCTTTTTCTAGGCAATGTTTAGTGGAGGTTGTTTGTTGGGTGTTTTTTTTTAATTACACACTTCACTGATTTCCAGCAAAAAGAGCTCTCTTTGAGAGTATGCCACTCCCCTTTTTTTGCACAACTCCAGTTCACTCCAACAACTATGATCACAAGTTATTTCAACTACAAATCATGAGATGTACAATTAAATAGACAGAAAAAGACAGAGGAGTAATAGCAGGAATGTCATCAACAAGGAATACAAGACAGGTTATTTTCCTCTTTATCATAAAAGTCACATACAAACCTAGCTTGGGTCATAAAATTTGGGTTTGTATAAAATGTACCTGCTGTATTTGCAGTGGAAAAGGTCCCAGTGAGTTCTCTATCATAACAGATGGAATAGGGCCCCACCTTCTTTTGGTTCGCTTGAGAACTGTGTCTCTAGCATGTCTGGTCTTCTGTGCCTGGGTCTGGAAGATAAAAAGACAGATAAAAACATATCCATATATTCTTAACCATGTGTATCTTTGTTTAACTGCTGTCCTGCATTTAGATCTTTTTTCCCTCCATTCCTGTCCTTCTACTGATAATTTCCCCTCCCCCCACAGGATTTAATTTCTGATTATACCTGTGATAGTATTCCAAGTTTTTTCATTTGTTGTAATATTTTATATGAATAAAATCTGCTTTAGTTCCTCAAACATGACTTATAAGGTTCTTTACATTCCTGATTAAGCTACTTGCTAGCATCTCCCCTTTGAGAAAGGCAGTCTGCTGACTTAAGCAACACAGTAATCAACAACTGCTAAATAAAATTACACTCTACAGCAGTATTTTGCCATATTATTTGAATTCCAAAAGCCTGCTACAGTTACTCAGCTTGAAGCTGTACTCTGTGAAACCAAATTTCAAATAAATAAGGTATCTTGAAATCAGAAGCTAACCTTTTTTTCTTCTTCCACCAAGCTAACATGTATTTTCTTTTGAACTTGTTCTTGAATGTCTTTAAGTAATATGGTAAAAGTCTTTTTCTGAGCAGACAAAGACAGAGCAGATGTTGTGTACACAGAACCGTCCTCTAGAATCTTAAAGTTCCCATCAGTGGAACTGATAAACTCTGCAGATTGAAGGCATTCTTTCAAATCAACTGTAAGAAAAATAGACAATAAGTCAAACAGCAAAAGAACAGCATCCCTCATAAAACAAGAAAACATGCCACAAGTAAAAATTACATTTGAGTCTTCAAATATTTGTTCAGTCAGTATTTAAGCATGATAAACACAAATTCTAGAACCCATGTATGCACTCAAATGTGACCAAGTTTACATTAATTTCCAACCCTTGTGTTCATAAGTGTTTCCTAAAAGACATGGGTGCTTCAAGGATATGTCTCAATAAAACACTATTACACTGGTAAAAGTATTGAAGCACCAGAGATGAATTAATACATTTAAATGCAAAAAACATTGTAAACATGCCCATTATTGGATCAGTAGCTATTACATTTGCCTTGTGCTCCATGCCCTACAATATCAGTGAAGATGATTAATTAATGCAAATACCCAATGGAGATGTTACCTCTTGGAAGTTTTGCCCTCAGGAGAAAAGCACTGACTGGTACTATGTGATTTAATAGTTTTGAGAGGACAAAGGCCTTTAAATTATGAGGCAGACAGATGGGAGAGATAAAGACTAACTCTAAAACAAACTATTAGCAATTTTTTAATATGTATGTGATCAAATTTCATGTTTAGACAAAGTACCAGGTAATTTCAGCATACTTCCCAGGTATTTTTAACTGCATTTGCTATCACTTGTGGCTAAAATAAATTCATATGCATTTCAATAAGCTTGGTTCACCAGCAAGTAATTCAGCACTACAGTTGGAAAAAAATCAGGATACTCGCAATTAATTTCGATAGGACCACAGCACTCAGCAAGAACAATGTTGCACTCTGAAAAAGATGAAAGCCAGAGACCAAAACCCCAGACAAATGATCTTTGTAGAGTACAAGAGGTGTCAGTGTCATGTTCTCTAAATCAAAACTTTTCAATACTCCTTCAATGATATCATAGTGGGTGGGCGCTGCTCTATCAAAGCTAATTGCAAAAAAAAGTAGATTCAGAACTTCATCTCATATATGTAGATGATATTGTCAATGAACTAGATTTCATTTCTTTCAAAATTGCAAGAGCAGACAGGAAGCATAATTTTAAACATGGTGTGATGACTTTGTGAATTTGTCCTTTAGCTGCTCAAATAAATATTTGCTAGACTTTCTGTGGTACTGCAGCAGTGACTCCTGTCCTTTTTCATCTGTACCGTGGAAATGTTGTATTGAAAAGAATAGCACTGCCTCACTTAAATGTGTCTCATACTACTGCATCTTACAGCATGGGATTCTCAAAAACACCAGCCTGGAAATTTTGTTTCTGATGGTTACATGAGTCAACACTATGCTCAGCTAGCTATAGCTCTGTGAGACTTTTTCCTTAAAGCCTCTGATCTAAGTTAAAAATATAAAAAAATTACAACAACCAGGAAAATCCTGAGTAATTTCACTGTCAATAATGTATTTGTTTTGATACTGGACCTGTATCAATACAAAACACTTCCCAATAAATGTTTAACTAATGTCATTTGAGCTATAATGGTTTTGTTAAATGTTTGGGGCAAAAAAAAAATTAAGTTCAATGTTATGCAATTTATTTCAAAGCACTGCAATAACGTGAAAATTTATTTTTATATAAATCAAGTTTATTTACATAGAGAACTGCTGATGTCTATGACAACTCACACAGCTGCAGCAAGCTTCATTTTAAAATTTAAAAGTAAGGTCAATTAATTTTTCATTATAGAGCTAGATTTTCTGAGCACTTGTATTGCGATAAACTACCAATCCACTTTATTTGTTCCTTCTGTGGGAATGTGGATTAGGATTGTAGAGTTGGAGCATATTCTTCTGTAGTTTTAGGACTCACAAAGGGCACCTCTGAATCCTCAAATTGAGTCTCAGGCAGCACAGAACCTTGTAGCAGCTGCTATGCCACGCCTTTTAAAGCTGCCTTTCAAAGATTGGTCTGAAAAAAAAAGGAGTGGGGTGTTTTCTAGTCACTCATATTCCTCTAAGTCACCTGCACATTGCCCTAAATCAAGACAGACCATCCAGTCAGACAGGAGCACTCTCCCAAGCAAATGTGCACGCAGGACACCTCTGCAACACATCCCCTTAATATGCCTTGAATGGCCCAGCACTGCTGAGCAGTCACATCCATGTTTCACAGAGCAGCAGATTCTTGGTGCATAGTTATGTGGGTTTTGTCTTCTTTTTTTTATCTTTTCCGTTGTCCAAATGACTTACTGTCTTCTTCGTGTGACTGTGGATTAGGGGTGCACTTTGAAATATCAAGCCACTTATTTGAATACTAAGCTTTAGACTCCAAATTTTGAAAACATTAAACTCTGGCATTCTAGTTTTAGAATAAATACTGTAACCTGACAATAGCTGTTTAAGCAAAAGTCAAATGGACGCACAGAACCAATGTTCAAATCTGTAACAAACACAGGGCGTATCCTTCTTAAAAAGGCTGATCCAGCTGTTTAAATGGCTGTCCAGTCATCCATTCATTCAATTTAAAAAAAAAAAAAAAAAAAAAAAAAACCTCCTCCACTGTTAACAGCATCTCCAGCCATGTTGTGTTAAGGTGGGCATCTCACAGTTTCTCACCTCTGCCAACTAACGTTTCAGCCTCTAGTTCAGAAGGAACACGAAAAGTTACTTTCTTGCAAGCTTCACAGCACAAACTTAGCACCTAGAAAACAAATTAAGAAATCAGGAAAAAAACCCCACATAATTACATGGTATTTTGAATAATAACTAGACACTGAAGCTGACTTTGTTTGCTAAGACAAGCAAGTGAAACAGCACAGAAAGCACTCCTTGCTAAAAACTCTTGTACTATGCTGCACAGCATATAAAGTTTCAAACTAGAAACTAAATCTGACTACTGCCCCTGGATTTTTCCACGGCTCGTGTTCAGTTTTTTTTTAAAATCAGTGTAGCACCAACACTAACACCAAAAGTTCCTTTTGACTAGAAGATTTTGCTAACACTCTTAATTTAGTAGAAAAAAGACAAAATACATCTTTGCCATGAACTCCCTCCAACAGCATTCCTGGCCAATTTAGATTCAAGGTCTCTAAGTGTTAAGGTTTAATCCATCAACACTCAGTTTGGTAGAATTGTGGTGATGCTGAACATTAAAGGGACAGAGTGCCTTATTAAAACCATATGACGACACTTGCACTTACATATCACTTTGCATCTTCAAAGTACATTCTCAACAAACTAATTAAATCTAGCTTCAGTAATTAGATATGACATAAATAAAATGTTGAGTATCACAGCAGTCTACTCCCATATAACCAGTTACAAAATGGGGTACTCCTCAAAATTCAAATGAGTAGTAGATAACCAGACCTTTTTCTAAACAGAATCACACAGAGGTACAAAGATTTTCCTCGGCACAGAGCAAGTGAGTCCTGATCTCAGATTATGTGTGTGTATATTTTGGCTAGTTTCTATACTTATGTTTAAAATTGTAATCCAAAATTCACACAGCCAATTAAACAAAGAAATAGAGAAATGTAAATAAATCTATCTACCCTTTTATGTGCATTTATTCTTTCAGGATGAAAGTCTAGCAGAAAAAGGAAAACAATTTTTATTTTGCACATACCTTTAGGATTAAAGGTATAAAGAAGTAAATAGCTAATGGAACTTCTGAAAATTACTTGTGATGGTTATGATGAAAATATTTAAATAAAAATACTTTAAACACTTTAAGACATTAGGAACCTTTAAAAAAACTATGATCAGCTAAAAACAATATATGCTGTGTCTGCACCATAAAAGCTTTTCATACAGTTCCTCATATATATATAAACATGCAGATATAAAAATATGCATGTATACAAATAATTTAAACATCTCTCCTTATGTATTAGTAGGCACTTTCCTTACTAACAGACACTTAATAAAACACTCTGTCCTGAAAGACATTGCACTGATTTTCAAGTTATTGAACTCGCATCTTATTACACTGTTCTAAAATATTTTAAGAATCGATGACATCTAATTTTGAAATAGTAATGCCAAGCTCACTCTGATATCAGCACAAAGAACTACTGAGGAGTCAAACAAAAGTAAGTGGTAGTTATTCATGGACATATGGAAATATCTGGTAAAAAGAAGCTGTGATGTCCTTTCACTTTACACAAAGAAGGTATCTCAGGATTTTTTACTTTGGGCGTTTTTGTTGTTGTTTTTTTCCAGTTGACAGGCGAATTTTTATTTTTTTTTAACTAAATGTATGAGTAAAGTTGCTTGCATTTCTTTGGGTCTTGCTATTAATAGCCTTGCAAAAGCAGGCATGCATAGTGTTTGGAACAGTAACACTTTCATTAAAACATACATATGTAATTAATGTAAAAATAATAAATTCAGCGCTTCAACACTACCGATTATTTTTCTTTTACAAGCTCAAACGATCATCTGCCCTCTTTTTGTGAATGCATTAATAACAGGGAGAAAGGGGATAAGAACCAAAGGACAAATCAGTTTTGCTCAACCAGTGTAAATTAAAAATAAAAAAAAATAATAATAATAAAAAAAGAAAATAAGAGAACTTTCCCCGCCAATGGCCTTCCCAGAGCTGGTAATTATGCACAAATACAATAAACTGAACGCAAAGGAAATCGCTGGAATTGTCCGATACACAGCTAACTCTTCCAGGAGCCCAACACGCTCCACACTGTGGCCCAATCCTTCCCATGGAAAAAGGACAAGCGGGTGGGGAGAGGCAGAGGAGGGAGATTTAAACAAAATGAACTGCGATTTAATTTTTTTTCTGTGAATAACCAGCAACAGCAGCAGCGACACGAGCGTGTGCCCGTCGCGTAACCTCACCGTCCAAAAGCCACCTGACCACCCATCCCAAAGCGAACCGCGCAACCCGCAGCTTTCCGCCCTGCGCCGAAGACCTCTGGGGCCGCGCAGCCCCCGCGCTACACCGCGCCCCTCCGAGGGGAAAGCGGGTTTGGAATAAAGAGCCCGACAGACATCGCCAGCTCAGAATCTCTGCCGTGCGCTGCGCACCCGCGGTGGGGCAGCCACGGGCGGAGGAAAGGCGCGGCCAGGTGCGTGAGCGGCCCGAGCGCCGCGCTGCCCCCTGTTCTCACCAACCCTCTTACCCACCCTCCCTCACTCACCAGGAGGCCGAGGACGAGGCGGGGGGCTGCGGGGCCCATGGTGCGCGGGGCTGCTCCGGAGGGGGAGATCCGCCGCCGTCGGTGCTGCCACGGCGGGCGAGGGAGCGAGCGCGAAGTGGCGGCGGCGGCTGAGGTGTCTCCGCGGCAGCCCGTCTCTGCTGTCCCCTCCCGTCTGCTAGGGAGCCGGCCCGTGGGGAGGGTGGGACCGCGCGCGGCACCGGCGACTTTAATTACTCCTCTCTTTTTTTTTCGCCCGTCACGGGCTCGGCGCTGGGACACTCCGCCCGCCCGCCGCCCGCCTCCCGCCTCCCACCTCCCACCTCCCACCTCCCACCTCCCACCTCCGCGGCCAGGCGCTGCCCCTCCCCTCCCTCCCCTCGCCCCGCACCCCGCCCCTCACCCCGCCCCGCCGCTGCGCTCAGGGCGGAGCGGGGCCGCGCCCGGGGAAACTCTGCCCTCCTCTCCGGCGTTCCGCTCTTGGGAGCGGCACCCTCCCCTCCCTTCTCCCTTCCCCTCCCCGTCGCGCCGCGCTCCATCCCATCCCATCCCATCCCATCCCATCCCATCCCATCCCATCCCATCCCATCCCATCCCATCCCATCGGGACGGTGCCAGCCGGCGGCCGCCGCGGCGCAGGCACGGCCGGGTGGTTCCCGCGAGCGAAGGTTTCGGCTTTTCGGCCGAATTTCTTCTTCTCGGGGCGGGTGTGCTGATCTGTTTGGAGCCACGGGTGCTCACGTGAGCTGCGGAATGGCTCAGGTGAATCAAAGCCGAATTAACAATAACAAAAGCAGGAACACGAGTTGAACCCACAAGAGGTGGGCTTCCCATGGGAACGGCCTGCACGCAGACCTTTCAGCCTGAAGTGAAGAGTGTTTCTATTTCAGGCTACATTTTATTCCATGCTTTGCTTCAGAAACAATTTTTAACGGATTTGTAGCTTTTTTCTTATCAGCCAGTCACAAAGCACTTCAAAAAGGTGATCAAGCGGATTGGTAGATGCATTGCAATATTTGTTTACACATGTTTATATTCAAATTCACAGTGAAGATGCAAAAATTCCAAAAAAAGCTCTTCCTGTTTCTTACAATTTTAGGCGAAGAGGGTGATCAGTGACCTGTTGCGTTTGAAAGTGTGAGACATTCACTGTTACAGGTCACCATCAGTGACTGTAAGTGGCAAAGAAGGGAGAGGTGAAACCATCAGGCCGCTGTAGCGGGACACATGCCTATTTGTGTGGGCATAAGAATGCTGGAATGTCTAAAAACACGGCCATGCCCCCATTCTAGTCATGCAGGCAGTCCATAAAGATGTGTGTCCAATGGACTGGTTACACACAAGTGCATTCTGGGCACACTGTGATAACTTTGGCAACCTATGATGGCCTGTGATAACATTCACAACTATGCGCTGCAGAACCCCATGGCATGTTGGTGTTGTGAGCTGGCTCTGGTGACGGTTGCGCCATAAACATAACAACAATGCACTGAATGCCATCATACAGACTCAGTGGGACCAGAGGGAAAAGGGCTGCAATGCTTCATTTTTTTTTATCTGAATTGGTAAAACCTGATTTGTCTTAAGAAGTAACCTCACATCCTTGGTTGTCAGTTACCTTCACCCAGCACATCCCACTCCAGGTGTTCACATAAGCACATGGTAAGACCCTGCAGCCTCCTGCAGTCCCTTGCACCTGCACCAGACCCTTCACTTTGCAATAGTGGGATTCACAGCCTGGTGGGAAGCATAGGGCCTAATTTCTAACTGTTTTAATTCACTATACTCTGTTCAAGCAACTGTGGACATAGAAAGGGAATGAATTGCCTGGACCTGCAAGAATTTCCATCCAAATCTAATAACCCAGAACACTAACCTTGTGGTCAAAACTTCATATTTAAGCTTTTTAATTCTTTATTTAGTGTCAGTGTGGGACAAACCCACATCTGTCAGAATATGTGCCTAGAGTGGGTTGACCCAGACTGTCTCTTTCAAAGCCCTAATTAACAATCTTTAAATTCTGGCCTGGCTTCGTACCACTCATGTTTTCCTCCTCCTACATGCTGATCAGTATTTGCAGTAACACACTGTACCCCTACACTGAATGTGATGCTGCTGCTGTGGTTGTGAGAAGCCTGCAGGGGTTCTGGGGGAGATGGGGCAAATACTGGGAGGAGAGATATAGGCAGGAATAGTAACAAGATGGGATTATGGTCCCCTCAGCCCAAGGCTGTTGGCACTGTCAGCTGGCAGTCTTGTTCTTAATTTTACAGGTTGCTGGCATACAGCCACAGCTGGAGGGAGCACACTGGACTGGATAGGCCATTGCCTCTGACAAAACATGGTTGGTCTCTATGTGCTAATGTGCTACCATGAGGTTCTCCCAAGAAATCTTGAGCCTTCCTTAGTGTCAGTTGCATCAAAGTTACTCTGCTATTCAAAAATCCAGTTGGATATTCCACCTGAATGAGTAGATGCCTTTTTGGTTGCAGCACTTTTTAGAGTCGTTCACGCCTTCTTCATCACCAGGAAGCATTTGTACAGCAGAGAGATATTTCAAAACGGGCTGGCCTGACCACCTGAAAAGAGTTATGTTGCGTAACTGCAGTAAATCCCTGCCCTATATGTGTGTATCCATGAGCTTACAGACAAATTTCAAGGCTTTTGTTTAGTCATGAGGAATCTCTCATAGCTGGAGCTCTGAATTAACTCTCTTCCCTTGCTTTTGACCATAGGCCTTCATGGATATGCTTATATTTTAAGTTCCCATGAATGCATTCTTAGGTCTGGAGCCAAGCAATAAGAATGTAAGGGGAAAAAGCATTTCTTTATTTTATGCTTTTTCACCTTGGGCACAGAGACCCTACAAATTTCCACAATAGAGTCACATAATTGCAGAATGAATTCTCCAACAGTTTTAAGAAAAGCTTTTATAGCACTGATATACATGATAGTCTTGGGGAGAAAAAAAATCTAACTATAAAAAGTTTACCAGTAATTTTATTATTTTGGAGCCCACTTGGTATATGGGATTAATAAATGGTAGGTTTAGTGAGCACATGGATACATGTGAAATGCTGGAAAAGACTTAGCATGACTTTTTTAGAGAGAAGTTAAATCTCAAAAATCAACCACAGTGTAATGCTGGACTCAATAAGCGTATTGCTGTTTCACCTATTCAGTACAGGAGAATTCCAAACGTTTGATCAGTTAAAATTGCAATGGAAGGAGGTTTGCTGTGATCATAGATGGTTTTAAACAGGAATAAGAATTATGGAAGTTGTGTTGTAGAGAGGTTGACAGCTGGAACCTGACCATCTATGCATAAGAGATGTGGGAAAGGAGGTTAATAGTAACACAGTAACAATGAAGAATTAATCATATTCATGACAGCCATATCTGAGGCTGACTACCCAAAGTTACATGAGAATTTTACCAAATGGAATGAACAAGTGCAAAATTGATAGCTGAAATTTTAAATTAATGTAATAATAGAAAGATTAACTAAGTGATAAGAGTAGAATGGCAGGCTCTAGCCTTGCTGCTGCCTTAGTGAGAATAGATTTGGGATAGTTCTCTGCAAATATCTTGAGCTCAGTGACCACTGTCAATCAAAGGGAGATAAACCATGAGTAATTATTTTGAAAGAAGCAACATAAACCTCTTTATGACCTCTTTATGCTAAATTTTATATACTCTCTGTAACCACAGGTGCCAGAGTACCAAAAAAAAAAAAAAAAAAAAAATGCAACAAGAGAAGATTGTAATTATGAGAATAAGTTGGGCAGGATTCTTGAGCTAAAAAAAAAAAAAACAAGAGGTATGGTTACACAATTGGTAACAATATAGAGAAGATGAGCTGGGAAGGACTACTTACTGTTTCTCACAATCTAAATATTGCAATAATTAGACCATTAAAAGCAGTTCCATGTTTGGTTCAGAAAGTTCTAAAATGCTTATGGTTGGAAGCTGGGAGGATATATATGTTTATTGATAGGAAGGACCATTCAATAATTTTACTACTGTTTTTCTGTAAAAATCAGCTACTTTCTACTGCTGCAGCAGGAAACTGTTGACGTAGAAGGGCAAACCAGTCCTTACTGCTTACTTAGGTAGTTCGGAGTGCTTTCCTGTCTGGCTGTGCTCAGTTCCTCAGAATACATGAAGCAATGTATTTGGTTGGAACAAAGGATTTGGAAAACATGAAAGGCACTTTTCCCAATACAGCAGGATGGCCCAATCTTTGCTAGTCGAGTAACCAAGAACCTGCAGCCAGATGTTTATGTTGGAAGCATCCTTGGATGTGAAATTTACTTCCTTGGTAGGTCACCTCAGAAGACAGAGGCACACCGTGTATTTTGGTCAGGGGTTTCTGTTATTGTGTATCGTTAATAAAATATGGAAAATGTGCTTAATTCAGGTCAGGCATTCTAATTACCTTAAGAGTGCCTGAACAATAAATAACAATGACCCTTACTGAGAAACTAATTAGCTTTGAAAATTTGGTCTTCTTAATCATCAAAGAAGATGGGTTGAAGCTCATCTTTAATTTAGAAAATAATTATTATCAGTGGTCTGAAGCTTTGCACATTACTCATTCCCACAGGAGGGTTGGATTGAATAAGGCACTGGAGCCTATAGCCTCATGATTTTGAACTTCTCTTTTTCTCATAATAAAATGCAAGCATACTCTGAAATTTTGGTTTAAATCTCCAATTTTGAATTTGTTTTCATTTAAATATATACCTAGCTTTTTATTTATATCAGTTTTACATCACAGAATATTAAAATGCACCTTCTGTACTTAAGTGAGCTTTTCTTGTTTGCACTGAGTAATTCTCATTATTATTCTTATATGAAAACCAGTATTTACCTAGCAAAAGGTGCACTTTTTGTGATCTTAGTGTACCTGTTGTCACAAAAGATCTTGATTTTCATGTGCTTTTCTTGAACAGGAAAATAATCAGATATTTCATTGTGCCATTTCAAACAAATGCTTGATAATTTCTCTCTTTGCCATTTAAATATATATACCTCCAGATCTTTATATAAAACTGTCTTTTTAGGAATTTAAATATGTGTTTTAATCAAATAATTTTACATATAGATAATTAATCTTTAAATTAAATTGAAATAATCTATTTAATATTTTATAGATGTATTTAACACTTGGATAAAAAACTGTATCTTCAGGTAAAAAGCTAGGAAAACAGTGGCTGCTATATCAGTTTATTTGGAAGGGAGGATCCATCATTTTCTACCTCTAAGTGACAAGGAAGGAAATATTAAAGTTGGGAGTTTTTGCCATGCTCAGGCCAAAATCAAGAGCAAAAGGAAGCAAAGAGCTCAAAATAAAAGTAGTTTCTTCAAAATTATATCAAAAACTTTGTCCAGACCAGAAGAATTTAAAAGGAGGTAGTTGGTGACAAAGTGCCATAAACTAACCTAATGAAGGAATTCAGCAGTCGGAGTCAAAATATATCTTGTAAGTAGGAAACTAGTGCAGCTTTTTTTAATGTGTGTTTAACAACTGTTTAATCAATTGATCTTCACTATTACCAAAATATAAATGTTTGTTTTCTGTAAGTGTACACTCTCAGTCCTGAGTTACTGGAAAAAGGGTGAACAGCTTTCAGTGCAGAAACCCTTCACAGTAAAGGTGACTTTTGAGTCTCACAAAAACTCAAGTCATTACTCAGGGGCATTTGGAAAGCAAGTGAGTCTTAAAAACTATTAGGAAAGGAAGAGAGGATGCAAAATCAAAAACACAATCATGGCACTGTGTAAATCCATGGATTTTCACTGTGAGAATACTGCACACTGGTCCAGTCATCTCAGAAAGCACCTGTGGGAGGCAGAGAAGCTATCAAGAATGGAAATTAAAAGGAGTTGTTTTCATATAATGAAACTAAATCTAGTACCAACAATGGAAGGCATTGGGTAGTAGGTCAGGTATGTGAGGAAAAGGACTATGGCAGAGATCTGCAACATAACAAATGGCGTATAGAGAAACACAGGTAATGTTTAGTCCCAGTTGCTTGCAAGCTCAGAATTTAGAAGGTAACAAGGTAAATGCTAGTGGCAAGCAAGATAAAACAAATAAAAGCAGGCATTTTTATTTCTACAATAAATAATCAAGTGGTGCCACTCAGTGCTGTCATATTATGGAGGACAGAAGCATAAATATGTCATAGAAAATGCTACGAAAAGAAATAACATGAGGTGTGCTCATTAGTGGTTGCCAGAGAAACAGGTCTGAATGCTTGACTTTGGAAGTCCATGAAAGCTGATCAGCAGAGTTGGAGAGTATACAAGGAAAAGACCATGCCACGTGTGATTTGCTTCTTATACTTCCTGCCTAAACATAAATTTCTATTTGCTATGAGAGTATGAACATAATGGACTTTCAATAGGATGTGGTAAAGCAGTTTAATTGTATTTTTCTCTCATAAGGTCTCTCTGTTGAATTTTCCTAGAGATCTAGTACAGGTGAGGGTGTTAAGCATTATGACACAAATGTTTTCTTGCTTTTTAAAAAGCACATTGGGTACATTTAAAATCTAGATTTAGTTCTGTATTGTGCTTTCATCTCTGTTTTCCTAGTTATATACACCTAAATGGAAAACAGAATGAATATAGCTTGTCAAATATTTTAAAACAGGAAGCATTTCTTCTGCATAGCTTTATTTTGTCCTACATCAAAGATGCATAATAAAATTGCATAGGAGGGGCTGATATGGGAGTTGCTTGAGTATTACTCATCAAACATTTTATTTTGTTGTACTATCTTTACTAATCCTATGACTCCTTTTTACTCATGTCACGTATCAAAACTGAAACTTCCTGTATTCATATTCCTTGCATGTAAGAGAACAATTAGGGAGAAAGAACTCAAAGATGTTATTTTCTTAAAAAATCCAACAGCACTCTCTAAAACATTTGAGGCTTTTTGTAATATTCAAAACAGGGTTGTATATGGAAACTCTGAGAAAGGTACACAGTATTCTGACTTATGGGTAATTTTAGACTTCCTGGGGATGATTTTGACAAAAAAAAAAAGGTCTAATAGGTTACAATAATAATCATACCACGATAGCAGCTCAGGTGTTCTTGGAGACAGTGCCATACAGGTTTCTTCACTAAGAAGGAGGACGTAACTGTCATGTTACATTTACTTTAAAAGTCATGAATCTAAACTTAAGAGCAGGGACTGAGCAGAATGAAAAGCGTTTGAGACAGTATTCTTGGAATGAGCGAGCACAGGTATGTTCAAAACTCCTACAGTATGTTCAAGTACAGGATAGACAAACACGTTGGTCATAATTAAAGCTTCAGATTGAAATTTTGAGGACATAAAGCAACTAAGATGCATCTATAGACTAAAATGAGAATGAGATGTGGAATCATATGAAGATAAAATTTCAACAATCTGGGTTGAGTTTCAAGCAGAAGTATGTAGATAAGGAAGAACTATGGACCTGCCTGGACCACTAAACACCTCATGCAGGACGTTGTAGATAATCAGGTAATTTACTGAAATGAAATTATCTATCAACCTGTAGGTCAAAAAGCACAAGATTACAGTGAGAAGGACAAAATATCTATCTGAGCTAGATCCTTCAAAGACACTAAGGAAGATTTCTAACCACAGTACTATAGGGGTAATATGAAGGTGACAACTGGGGTCATATTGTGAGGAGCAGATGGAGATTAAGGGACGTTGGATGCCACAGATCTTTTTCAAAAGAAAAAAAATTATATATACAATTAAAAGAAGATTATCCAACAGGGATAGGAAATTTAAATTATCACTTCCATGGTGAATACAGAAATAAGCATATATTGTATGAAATATGAACAGCAGGAATAATGTCCAGTAACAGTTATTTCATAAGAAACTGGCATTTTTGGGAGTGGTAGTTTATTACTTCCCATTAGAGAAGGTTAAGTGAGATAGATGTATCTGAAAAGGATAGGTGGAATACTCAAAAGAATTCTTCATTTATCCTTAATACAATATGCTATAGCAGATTTTGCAAGGAAGGGTAACCAAGAATATGGAGTTTAGATAAGATGAATTTAATATTATTTTGGCAAAAGTAGATTGTCATGTTATATCTTTCTTTTAGTGCCTTCAAATGGGATCAATGAAGACATTAATGTAGGTTTAAATTAAGCAGTGATTCAAATGAATTAAAATTGATATCAAAGGAAAGGAAATGAAAGTTGAAATTAAAACAAGGACTATGGAATTATTAACATGATAGCTGAAGCAAAGACTACAATGATAAGAGAGTTGTCCAGATGGATAGAGGCTAGAATTTATATTTTCCAAGAGCAAGTCTTGGAACAAGTTCTGCTTAATATGCTTAACTCATGACACTGCTTAAAAATTTTAGTTTAAAGTTTGCATTAATAATGCATGGTATGGATGATGCAACACTTGAAAAATCTATTCAGTGTTCATAGAAACAGGTGGGTCAGACATTGTGAACTGGAATTACAAATGTAGGATAAAATATCATCATAGAAAGTAAAGCATATTGGGACTAAATTCAGAATTTTTACTATAAATTGAAGGCTTATCAACAGGAGTTGACACTTCAAGAGAAGCAACTGGGTTTGCTGGGAGATCACAGGAGACCTATCCTGTTCAGAATGGCAGGGAGTCATTTTAAGATCACAAAAATAATTTTCAGTAAAGACTGAAGAATTTTTGCATCACAGTCCATAGTATTGGTAAGACGTTCTTTAAAATGTCATTTCAGTTTTTATCATCCATGCTTATAAAATAATATAAATTTGACTGGAAATAGAGAAATGCTGATATAATAATAGGAAAAGATATTTTAGAAAGTTCTAAAGGCTACTTAAACTATCAAAGTTGAAGTTTTAAAGGAGATATAATTATTTTTTTAATTCACTTGGACAACCATTAAATATGGACACATTTTTAGGCATAATGATCATACAAAAGGGATTGGATGTATAAGGTCAGAAACTATCAAAAGAGCGAAACTCTGTATGTACTTTTCAAATGAAGTAAAATAGGAAAGAAACGCTCACTGTTTAAATATGATGCTTCTGAAGTTTATGAAGTGTTTTACAGACTCATGCTTGCTTTTAATATGCTGACAATATTTGTTGTGGTGTCTTTTATGGAATTCAGCTTGTCCCATGGATCACAGATTCACTTAATTTGTACATGAGACAGGAAGGAATTTTTACAAGTTTTGATGCACAGCATAGGCTCCAGGGGAATTTTAATTCCCTTTCTCCCAAGTTTGGAAGGTATCAAAGACAGGTAACAGCCAGCAATAAGACATCGTTAATCACTGACTTAGAATCAGAAAGATCAAAATAAATTTGCTGTAACTTTCAAAGAAAGTCAAGTGAGAAAGAAACCAACACATCTGGGCAGAGAAAGGAACTAGTAAACAGCAAATATTGACCTTGCTGGTTTCTGTTACTGAATTTTTTCGAGCATGTGAAAATAGTGATAGCAACGAAAGCCACCTTGTTATTAAAATAAAAGACTTCTTTGACACCATCTGCTACTCTCAGTCATGAAGAAGCAAGTGAATGTTGTCTGAAGGGTTACACACAGAGAAGAAAACAGCTTTAAAGGACCTGCAACTTGGCTTTGAACAGCAAGGAGAGATTTTGCCTAATTTTTATTACTGAGTTGACCAAGTATGTATTATATATGTCAGACAGTTGTAACAATATTTTATCTGTATAACATCTGATACTGATGTTATTTTTTCTTTAATATGTAGTTTCAGTGTCTTGGAAATGTCATCATTTACACAGAGAAGTGGTTAATATGCCAGATGGCAGTGCATCAGGTTGAACATGGGCCAACAGTGCCACTGCTGCAAAACACGTGAGTGGCATCCTGGGCAGAGTTAGGTGAAGCATTATCAGCAAGATGAGGGAGTTGATCATTCCACTCTACTCAGCTCTGGTGAGGCCACACCTGGAGTTCTGTGTCCAGTTCTGGGCTACTCAGTGAAAGAGTGACATGGACATACTGGGAAGAGTTCAACAAAGAGCCTGAAGAGTGATAAAGAGACTGGAGCACCTCAAATACAAGGAAAGGCTAAGAGAGCTGGGACTTCTCAGCTTGGACAAGAGAAGGCTGTGGGGTACCTCATCAGTGTACACACACATGTAAAGGGAAGCTGCAAAGAGGACAATACCAGGATCTTTTTAGTGATGCCCAGTCACACAAGGTGAAGGAGCAGCTCCCTAAGCTCTCTCTGCTTTGAAATCCAGCTGTGCAGGTCCCAGTGTTTAGGACTCTGCAGAGATTCAGACACGAAAACTTGTCCCTGCTGAAGTCAACGGCAAAAATTCCAGGATTTCACTCCTGTGTTTTAACTGTAGCCTTCACTTGGAAAACAGAGGGATACGGTAGAGTGACTCCGAGAGTTTCCTTAGCTCCCAAAGCCACAGAAAGTCAAGCTTTACTGGGTCAGGTTTAGAAGACAACTGAAACAGGGGACTGAAACAGTATGAATGTAATACTATCACTGTGATAGAAGCATTGCTATGCTGCTGTCTGAAATGATACTGCTGGTTGTCCTTAACAAATACTCTGTACTGAGTAAATCTGATGCATTATGTTCTTTCTTTCCTTCTGATTTCCTCACTCTTTGCCTTCATATTTGTGAGGATTTGCTGATGGTATCACATCAGGCAGTGTGTCCTCTCAACTCACTAACAAGACAAGATTTATTTTTCTTGCATTCATGACACTTAATGTATTCTGGACTTTGCTTAAAATTACCTAACATAAAAAATAAGAACTGTATTCCTCTGTCATTTAGCCTGGTGTGATTTCCTATACCTTAAATTTTCCACTGCTGAAAACTCAGGCAATTGAAGAGGAGAATCTGACATAAGTGTTTGTTAGTTCTCAGCTCTGCAAAAATAGAGTTGAAAATACTTTTTAGGAGTTAATCCATATATAGAACTATGCATATAAACATTTAAATTTCTGTTTAAGCTTAGCAAACACTGGGCAAATATTTATTATACGTTAAATATGTAAATAACAGTATGTTATTAAGGATGCTTTTAGAATGCAGATTGTCATAGAAAAATTTCCATTTGAAGCATAACAGTAAATATTGGGGCATCATTTTTAATAGAAAATATTTATTCACTAACATATTTTTTATAATGCCTTTTCTTGGATTTTATATTATATGTATCAATGTAGTAACTGATGCAGTAGCTATAAAAAGAAGATAATAGAGTAGCAGCATTGTGATGTAGACAGGATAGAACAAAGGGTAAGAGGATTTAACATCAAGGACCTATATCTATACATCTAATTTAATGATATAGAATTCTGGTCAGAATATGTGTGATAATTGCTACAGAAGTAATAAAAAAACCTTGCTGGAACACAACAAAAGGTAAAAGTGGCGTTCTGACATTGAAAGCTGTTCAGCATAGTTGTAACTCCAATTAATGGATCAAACACAATTTGTTCAGGCAAATAAGGGAGTCTAGTTCAAAGTTGCATGTTACTATTTTTCTGGTAAAAGGTTTGTCTAAGTTCCTAGTACATTAGTCTGTCAGACAGGTTTCTGTTGAAGACAGAGCTATGATCTATGTGCATATCATTGAACTGTAGACATGTTCCTCTGTTCTCTTTCCTACAGCATCAGATGAAAACCTTTTCTGGAAGATGAACCTTCCTGGAAAGGGAATTCTCTACTACAACTTTCAGTACTTTTATATACATCAATAATATAAGAAAAAACTCAGGAATTGCCAATGAGAATGAAAGCCAGAAAAAAGATTATTCACAACCATTTGGGATTCTATGTGTAACAACAGAATTGCCTAAGAATGTTTTTCTCTCATTTCTTTTTCTGTGCAAATTTATTATTTAGTTTCATCTGATTAATTAAGCAAAAACTCAAATAATTATTTTAACAAATGGAAGTATGAATTTTAAAAAGTAAATATGTCTTCAAATCTTATTTTTCTTATAATGAAGAATTAAAACTTTAATACTGAAGAAAAACAGTCTTTGGCGGTATTTATACACTGTGGTATGTCAGAAAAAAATTAAATAGTATTACAGACACAAGGGAGAAAGTAGAATGACTAAATAGATTTTAAAATTACCACAGCTGGCACTAGTTTTGTAGCTTTATTGGTTTTTAATTCTATTACTACAACTTCTGCTGTGACATCTAGTGCTTCTACTTCTAGTCTGCTTTCTTGCTCTGCTGAATACAAATATCCAAGGGAAGGGTATCTATATGGTGTTAGAGAGAAGTATGCAAATAGTGTAAAGGAAATTTAAAATGTGTGTCATTTGCATTGGAAACCCAAAAAAGGCCTATCTTTTGACAGCTGTGCATAGACATTTTCATTCTTTTTTCATTTTATTTCTCTGATTGTTGAGTCTTGCTTTCTCACACATAGGTGAAAGTGGCAAATGGAAATGTTGGCAGGGAATTGTTTTACAGCATTTCATCTTTTGTTAGAAGAAGGGAGGCAAGTGCCAATCTTCCCGTGGTTTCTCTTGACTTAGAAATCCGTACAGCTTTAACTTACTTCATTTTCCTCTCACACAAATGTTTGCATTTAAAAGTTTCCTAGAACATATATTCAAAGTGTCCTTGAATATGCCCTCCAATTGGGAACAATGTAAACCCCAAGGGCTTACTCACTTTTTTTTTTTTTTACCTAAAGAGTAGTACAATATGCAGATACAATGGATTTTTAAGAATTACAAAACTTGGAAAGGTCTCCATGCAGAGGATTGAGATTTGTGAAAGGGCAATAGCACTTCTTGTGAATCAGGAAACAGATGACTGTTAAACTCAAGGAGAAGAAAAAGATGGGAACAGAAAATTTTTTAAACCAAATTTCTAATGTTGTCCTACTGGAATCAAAAATAAAGTTGTGAACTTTCATTTCACATATGCAATTTTGACTTATTGCAAAATATTCCTTGCTTTCTAACTATTTTTAATTTTAGCTTGTCTGAACTTCTGAAGATGTGTTAGTCTTACTATCATTAGGCTGTGGCAGGTGGAAGGGAATCCCCCAGGTGTGGGCACTTACTTGATTTCCTGGGGGGCTGCTCTCCCCCGGCCCCTTCCCAAACACGTGGCCCCCTTGAACCCAAGGAAGGCAGAGACCACGTGGCAGAGGGGCAAGAAAGAGATTTATTGCAGGGGGGAACACAGCTATAAAGCTAAGGGTCATTTCCATATGACCAATGGGGTTAAAGGGAAGGGGGACAGGGACCAATGAACAAGGGTTTTACACG
>JAWWEU010000081.1:108756296-108908660 GCA_035583155.1 Acropternis orthonyx
TCTGTAAAGAATGTTATACAATAGTAAAGGTTTCAGTTTAAAAAGGCATTTGCATTTGTCTCTTCATTCTAATTAATATTCCATCTTTGGCAAGATTTTTATTCTTTAAAGTTTTTCTTTTTATCACTACATTAGGCCAATTCAGTTAGTGTAAATAGGATTGTAGGTGAACTGCTAGTGGCAAATTTGTTTTGCTCAAATGGCAGCTGGAGCTTCCGTGAGTACAATTAAATTATAGAATGGTACAAATACAGGTGGCAGGTTAATATAATGCCAGTACCTTGGCTTTCTTATTGTTGCTATTCTGTATGCATCTAGAATTGCTACCAACAAATCATGGAAAAGGTTTGCAAAAGATGTGCTATTTCACTAAATATGGGATGAAGTTATTAGGGTTTTCCTGCAGTATTGATTAGATGATGACTGAGATGAGCACTCTATCTCTGTTCAACCGTATACACTCATAATCAAACTCTTATGCATGGCTGAGACGAGTTTCATGGGGAAGTATTTCAGAAAGATTTTATGTATTACCTTATGAATTTAACTCCAGAAAATTTTAAATAATACATTCTTTAATTTGTACTATGTGAAGTTTCATTCTTTGTTCTCAAATGAACATTTGAAGAGAAAGTTTATTGTCTGTAATCTCACTAGGTCTACTGCAGTATCCACAATATATGTAGAAATTGCATACCTGACCAGATGATGTTTCTAAATAAAAACTTCCTACTTAGATTGTTTACATTTGTATTCTTCACCGTTTTCTGTGGCCAGTAAAGAATAAAAACAATTAAAATATTTAGAGAGATTGCTTCATTTTAAATGAAAGAAACTCTTTGCATTATTGATTTAATAAAGACAAACAGATAATATATCATTTTGGGGTTATTAATCTTGACTTGAATTATTTGGTGTTGGATATAACCAGTAAAATCTCTACTTTTAGAACTGGTTTAATTCTTTAACATTTTTTCTCTACATATTCACCTGACTCTTTAGTTGATTTCAGCACTACAAAGTAGAGTTTGCCAAAATTGATACTAGTCATAGATATGTGATCAACACTAGTCCGAAAAAGGGTGCAGTCCAAAAAAAAAAAAAGGATATCTGCCTTCCATATAACATCCATTCTGCAAAGGCCAGCTATGATGCTGATCAGGACTGATAAGGATTGTCTTTCAGGAAGATAAAGGGAATGAAAGCTGCTTAGTCAAATTGTATTGAAATGTGAAATTCTTTATTCTTATGCATATCTCTTAAACATTATTTAAAGAAGTGTAGAAATTATTCAGAAACTAAAACAATGCTGGCATAGGTATTCAGAGTCAATCAAGTGGAGTCTTGAAATCTGTGTACATTCTTAGAGATTTATGTAAAGATGTATTATCTTGTGTAGTTTACACTGCTTTCAGTGTCAGTGTAATGTCCTAACTGACATACATGCAGTTGTATGGGTACCTTCACCAGTGTTAGGGCATATGAATCTGCTGCCAAATTTTGCTACACACAGGAATACATGTAGCATATTTGTTACTCCACTGATTTTCTTTTTAAATTGCATTTATTCCTAAGTTTTACAAATGCTTATTGTGCAGCTACCTTTAGGAAAGTGCAAAATAAGTGGATACATAGAGTGGGCAAACTTCTGGGACAGTGTCTGATCAAACTCCCAGTTTTCCTTGTTCCAGCTCACTCTCATGTGAAATACCCTTTGCCACCATCTAGTTTTGCCTACATTGTAGAGGTGCCTCAAGCCAGTTCTGAGATTAGTTTTGAGATATACATACCCAGTCTTTATCCTACCATAACTCAGATAAATAGTTATCTCAAAACAGCATTCATAGAACTATGAATCATTTATTTTGTTCCCAGTCTCCTGAAATTACTAGAAGCTTTTAACTCTGGTGCATGTTGGTTTGAAAGACTTTCCAAGAATCTTTCTTCTGCACTTTAGATACTGAAAACATGGTAAGTCGTGAACACAGTCTCCCAAGTTCCTCTCACTCCTGTGTAGGGTAAGATGGTCCCCCTCCAAAAAGGTTTGGTGGTGAGGTAATTTACCTTTGGGAGATGCTCCTCTATTCCTAGTCACTACTTGTCTAGGGATCTCATCTTATTGTCCTATATTAGACAGTATAAAACCCGGAAATTCTGTCTTTGATTATCTGGGGGAGGGGGAACAGTCTATAAAATGATACACTCCTAAAAAACAAAAGTAAAAACTTTTATTTTTCCTTTTTAGTAACTTATCACTCTTACTTTCCCAGTCCCTTTACATCTTGTACCCAGCTTTAAAGCTCTTTCAATCTTCTGCTTTTGTCTTTATCACTGTCCTGTTATTTGTTCTGGCCCTAACATGATCATTTTGCACTGTTTCATGCATTTTTGTGACAATTTTTCCAGTGCTGGAATACCATTATAAAATTTAGTGGTATCTGAAGGGTACTAGCAATTAACAAAAATTATCGAAGTTACCCCTGGAATGTTAGGCAGTATCAAATCCCTCAGTGCCAATACTGAGGTACTCCCATACTTAAGTATTTTGTCTCAGGATGTTATTGCAAACCATGTCAAAAGCCTTGCTAAAGTCAAAGCAAACAACATCCACTGCCTTTTTTTTACCTTGTCCAGAAGGTAGTCACTTCATCAGGTTGGTCAGACAGGGTATCTCTCATAAATCCATACTGACTACTCCCAGTCACATTCTTATCCTTAATATGTTTGGAAATGCCTTCCAGGATTACATGGTCAATCACCTTCCGTGGGATTGAAGTGAGTCTGACCAGCCTGTAATAGCCTGGATCATCCTGCTTGACCTTCTTGAAGATAAGAGTAACATTTGCTTTCTTCCAAGTCTTTGGAGCCTCCTGCAATATGCACAACTTTCCAAAGATTATCAAGAGTGGCTTTGCAATATCATCAGCTAGCTCCCTCAACGCTGGATCCCATGGCTCTGCATATGTTCAGTGTCTTTAAATGTTTCTTGACCAGATCCTGCTCCACTGAGGATAAACCTTCCTTGCTCCAAACTTTCCCTCTGGTCTCAGGGATATGGGATTGCTGAATGCAGGTCTTACCAGCAAAAACAATGGCAGAGAAAGTGTGGATTACCTTGGCCTTTTTCATGTTGTAGTAGAGGAATTATACAGAAGCAGCAATTGAACAGAAGTTTCCAATGGAGTCAACAAAGCAGAGTTAATATGACACTCAGATATATAGAGATTGGGGCAAAAAACCAGAAAATGTAAATGTGTCCAACACTGGTGAAAACAGTACTAGAATGAAGTACCTCATTCTTATGGTAAAGAATTTAAAGGCAATAGAAAAAGACCTGCACTTAGGTTTTGAAAATTGATAGATACTCTACCAATGAGAAGTTGTAAAAGCTCAGCATGATAAAAACAGAGGAGTGGAGAAGTTGGGGACTCAAGTTGTTGAAGATCTTAAATCAAAACCAGAGACTTTTCAGAATAATTACTTCTTAAGACCAAAAGGATGCCTAAGTATTACTCAAGCACAAATTACAGAGCCTATTGGTAGAGGAGTTGACCTACACTATAGGAAAGGTCAAAAGATCAGATACTGTAAAAGTCCTTTCTGTTTAAGTTCTCATTATTTTGAATGGAGATTGACTGTTACATTCTGTATACAGTATAACAAGAAAGAAACCAACCTCAATGGAAGCTTTTAATGATAATTGAAGAAAGAAGAAACATTTTTATGCTCGACATAAATTTAATAAAAATCCTCATGCAATTCTGCAGGCATTGGTAACACTTATGGCTGCACTGGTGACATTTATGGCTGGTGAGACCCCACCTTGTGTACTGCATCCAGCTCTGGGTCTCCCAGCACAGGAAAGATGTTGGCCTGTTGGAGCAAGTCCAGAAGAGGGCCACCAAGTTAATTAGAAGGATGGAGTACCTCTCTTAACAAGGGAAGGCTGAGAGAATTGAGTTTGTTCAGCCTGGAAAAGAGAAGGCTTTGGAGTGATCTAATTGTGGCCTTCCAGTACCTGAAGGGAGCCTACAAGAAAGATGGATACATTTTACAAGGGCATGTAGTGACAGAACAAGGGGGAATGGTTTTAAACTGTAAGAGAGTAGGTTTAGACTAGATACTAGGAAGAAGTTCTTTACTGTGAGGTTGATGAGGCACTGGAACAAGTTGCCCAGAGAAGTTGTGGATGTCCCATTCTTGGGAGTGTTCAAAGCCAGGTTGGATGGAGCTCTGAGCAACCTCGTGTAGTGAAAGGTGTCCCTGTCCACAGCAGGTGGGGTGGAATTAGATGATCTTTAAGGTCTCTTGCAACCCAAGCCATTCTATGATTCTCTGATTTAACTGGTGAAACTTGGGTGTCCGCAGTGCTTTGCATTCTTCGTCCTGTGCTTGCTCAAACAAATACAGAGCAACATACTGTCATACAAAGGGGTGTCCACATGGACAAGTTCTCATCCGGTGGAAATCAGCACACAGAGGAGAAAAGATGGTGGAAAGGTGGGATGTTTTTTTTCCATCAGGACATGGTAGACATTCTCTGCTTGATTCTCTGCTGGATGTTAGAGCATTTCCAAGTTCGCTGTATGTGCTAAAATATACATATAATTATTAGACTGCTGTTTTCAAATTGCATAATAAGTATATATTTATTGATAATTTCACATATTTCACTTTGCATATTATTACCAGATAGTTTACATTTGGCCATTTTTTTTCCCTGTTTACTTTATAATGCTTAAAAAACCCTGCAAATATGTGTTCAACTTCAAAAAAAAATTAACATTGCCTTCCTTTAGTAGACCAAAACTTTGAATTTAGAATTAGATATCTCAGTCTCTGCTTGATGTTTTTGCATTGGTGAAGACACACTGTTCCTACTATGATCGTGTGTAAGTTCTATAGAATTTTGTTATGAGGTTAGACTTTGATGGCTACAGAAACCACAAAGGAAGACCCTTGGTGATTTTTACATTGTGTAGAGTACATTTTGTATATATTTACAATCCCATTTATAAGTGTTCATTTAGAGTTCCTTCATCCTAACTGCATTCAATATTAAAAACATGAAATTTTAGCAGTTTAATGTCATAAGTATTTTTCCTGTAGAATCTCAGCATTGTGTCTTGCATTCACAAGAAATGCTAAAACTCTGACAATAACAGAGTAATTAACAGATGAAATGCTTTTTTAATTAATGTGTTGGTCAGGTCTTATTTTGTCATGGAAAGAGGAAGCTGACCAAGTCCACCTCATCCACCCTGCATTAGTGATACATTAATTTAATATCACCACCTTAAGTAGCTTATATACACACACACACAATTTTCTTTCACTCACTCATGCTCTTTCATGTTGTTCAGTTTTACATGCTTTACAAGGATAGGTGTGGTTGTTTCTTTATTTCTCTAATTCGGTTGACATGTTCTCTTTAAATTATTCCATTTGTAAGCATAGACAAGTTGATACACGTGCATTAGTTTTGGCACATGTTTAACATTTATTATTTTAGATGTTTTTTGAGATTATACAGAAAGATGACTGCAAAACCAAAATACTTTCCAGTCTAAAATATATTATATACCCTTTCTTGTATAGTAGACTCTTTCTTGTAATCAGTTTGGTTTATGTATCTTTTTTATTTAAAAAAATAAAATTAAACAGTTTTAATTTTCTTCTTCATTGTTGCTATGAGAAAAAGACATTAAGAAACTTTTATCTTTGGTACATCACTGCATTGTTGACTACCACAGAATAAAATAGCTTTGGCTAATTGTGCAAAAATTAAGCAGACCAAAGTTCATAATGTATCAGAATATTATATACTATCTATAATATTGCCAGCAAATATATCTCTCATTGACTTGTGCAGATCCAGCAGAGACCTGCATTATGAGGGTGCACAACTGTATGGACAGCATGAACTGTCCATTACAGAGCAAACCTTCCTGGGTTTTCCACGCTGAAACTTGTTCTTGAGTTCTTGTACGAAGAATTAAACAAAACATTATAATAAAGAGTTGGTCCTTCAGATTTCAGGCGATATCATTAACCACTATTTTGCTGGAACTCAGAAGCAGAAATATGGTCATGATAGTACTCTATGGGCCTGGCTCTGCTTCTTGGAGCTCTTAATAGAAATTAAAGTCTTTGGAAAGTGAATGCAAATTAGACTTTCTTGTTTTATAACTTTGTCCTCACTTTCTAGAAGGCTAAGTTAAAACAAAAAGACAGTTACTGAAGAGTACAATCTTGTCACACATTTCTTTCTCATTGAAAAAGTAGCAAACAATTTTTAAAGGGAGACACATTTTTTCATAATTTTCCATTACATAGAGATGCAATGAAAATATGCTAATCAGAATACATGAAGGAAAAAATGAAGAAAGTATGGGTGGGTAATCAATAACATCCAGTTGGATTTATTAAACTACCCAAAGAACTGGTATTAGAAAAGGGGAAAAGAAAGAAAAATTATGAATACAGAAGTCAGGCATTACTGACATAAATGGTGGTGTTCAAACACACCAGTAGAGATCCTTGAAGTGACTTATCAGGCTTATCAGTATTACTGAAGTATTTTATACAGCATCACTAATCCACCTGTAAAAACTAAGCCTGCAGTAAAGTTTCTCTCTCAGACATTTAAGATTTAAAAAGTCTTTTTTCCATTAAAGCTTATATGAACTGACTTGGTAGTATACTCTTCTTTTGCTTGGCTATTGTGTATTGATTTAGATATTCATCATAGAATTTGTAGCTAGACTTATTCAGACTCACAGATACAAAAGAGTGGACTCCCCCAGCCTCACCATCAGATACTCAATGGAAGCCAAAACTTTTATAGTGCCAACTTATTCAATTGTTCATATTCATGGTGCTTGAATTCCTCAGCTTTACCTATCATCATCTTTACTCTCCAGCCCTCCAGTCTTTCCACATCCTTTGTGCTCCACCCAATGGCTTTGGGGAAGTCCTCTTTCATGTTTTCATACTTAGGGAACCACCATCCCTCCAAGGCTCTCATTATCCTAGGCAAGGAGGTTGCTACTCAGTATGGCATACAGTGAGTCAGTCAAGCTGTGTTTACGGACTTTGCAAAGATAGCATTTTTTTATTTCCTGTAGGACAACAGCGTATTCAAGTCAGCCTCCTTCCTCATTTTCTCTCCTCCCAGTCCTCTCCCTTCCCATCCCCAGGGCTTGAAAGACTGAGCAAGCCATACAGGACACTGCCTGAAAATTATGAAAAAAGTAACTACAAAGGAATGAGAGGACAGTTAACAAGAGTAAAAGAGGAACATGAGGGAAGACCTGAATGGACTGATGGGGAAGAAATCCAGAAAGGAGAGGAAAGGAATGAGTGCATAGAGGGAGTAACATAACAAGACTGGGCAAGAAGCAAAATAAAATAATGAAATTATTCAAAGAATGTGGAAATACGAAAATAATTAGGAAGAAATAAAAAAGAAAAAAGAAAAGAAAAATAAAGCTACACTGAAAAACCAGCTTTAAAAAAAAATTCATTTCAGTGCTCCAGAAGAAATAAATACTGCTCTAAGGAATGTCACAGCATAAGCTAGGGACATGATCAACAAAAACAGAGATATTAAAATGAGAAAAGTTGCAAAAAAAAAACCAAAAAAACAAGGAGGAAAGTTGCAAAGGGGGAAAAATGAAAGGTAAAATGGAAGGTAGAGGAGGAGTAGTGAAGGCCTATTTAATGTTTATTCTGCCTCCTCTCCTTGGTAATGAGCTGTCACTCCCTGAGCAGGGAGTGTTTGCCTAATGGAGTCTCAGCCCCGGGGCAGACAGGAGTGTCTCAGCTCACCCGGTAGCCAGCACCTCTTCCCGATTCAGGAGTGGTATTCACAGGCTGGAAAGAAACTCCAGGAGAATCCCAGCAAATGTACAGCAAAAGGAAGGGTTGGACGCCTCCATACCGAAACTCATGCCCCCTCTCCTCTTCTAAACAGAAAAATAAAAGAGGTAGCTTAGAGGTGGTAGAGCTCAAAAAGCTCTCAGCACTACTCTCCTGTGTGTGTTTAACATTGACTCCCGGAGTGCTGCTGTAAATGGGATGGGGAGGCTCGGTTTTCTTCATCAACTGTGCTGTTTTCAGCTGGTATAAAACTGCTGTCCTCATGGTAGTGACTGTCTTTTAGCTTCAATTGACATCCCCTGTTGTCTAACAGGGTACTGCAAAATTAGGCCAGCACAGTGACTGTGCATTATTCAGCAGTCCAACTGATTTGGTTTAAGTAGTTTCCAGTCTGTAAGCAGGTAAGTAGAGTGTGAGGAAAACAAAGTTCAGGTTAGACTTGTCTTGTCTACAGAAGGTAAATTCAAGGGTCTGTACCCTCATCTAGTATATGCATATATTGTTATGACTTAGGTTAGCTAAAAAACAAAACACCAAAACACCTAAACAAACAAAGAAAAAAAAGAGATGATACTATATGAGTTTTATCATGGTTTGGGGTTTTTTTGTTTGTTTGTTTTGGTTTGGTTTTTTTTTTTGCTTGATCTTCATGTGAACAATATTTAGTCACATAAGAGCGTTAAACTCCCCACGTACCTTAGGCATGTGGATGCAAGTGAAACTGTCATCTCATACGTACTAGAACTGGGCAAATATATAGGTGGTTCCCATAAGCTTATCTTCTCTTTGAATGTGCTATAGCACATTTGAATATTCCACCCTTTAGCAGCAGAATACCTGGACAGGATTTTATAAATGTATTGTATTATTAATTCTAATTAAATCAGAAATATATAATTTTAAAACAAATGCATTCAATTGGTTAAAAGATGTTTTGAACAAATTTAAGAGAGTTGCAGCAAGTGATATCTTTTCTGATGAGTTCAGCAAGGCAAGCTCAGTCATGCCAGCTTGGTGAGAAAGCTGAACCTCACCCAGCTGTGAGATTTTGCACTGGAACCTCAAAGCATCATGAGCAATTACGTTTGAATGTGGGCAATCATTGTAGCTAAAACAGAAAAATACTTGGTACGGGTAAAAAAATAACCTACTTAAAGTAAGTTTAAGTGTTGTGGTTATCTTTTTACCCAACTAAATCATTTCTGCGTGCATGTAACATGCCCAGTCTTTGCATGGGTGTAAAAGAGGGGCTGGGGTTGCTCTCCCACTCCAGATCCACCCTGGCTCACCCTGCCTGGGGTGGCAGTGGAGGGATGGCCAGCACAGGTTATGGCAATGGAGTCAAACACAAGTCTGGTGCAAGAACAGCACCAATTGCTTCCAAGACATCCTGCTTGCATATAAACACAATCTACACCACTAACAGTTTTAAGAGCTAGCCTCCTACAAAAGCAGTAAGAAGGCAGAGCTGCCAAGTTTCCCTGTTCTCAAGGTTGACTCTGATGCGATGTGGTGGTAAAGTAGTCCTCCAGAAAAAAAGATGAAACATCTGTCCAGGTATTTATGGCACCTAGAAGTAACTTTTAGCAGAGACTTCCTGTAAATGCAGACTAATGTGAAAGCATATCTTTGAGGGCTGCCACATTTCCAGTCATTAATGATTTCATTTGAGTGATTACCTACTATGACCTGTTAAGTCCTTCCTTCAAGGTGCAGCTAGAATTTTTGTGGGAAAGGCCTAAACACCTGTAATATACTTGGTTTTCTGCCAGGGCAATCATGCAGGTACATAAGAGAAGTATTTACAGGTCAACATCAGCAAAGTAGTCAAGCAATAGTAATAAGAAAAATAAGAGCCAAGTAGTTATTATTTTGACTTCTATAGGTGAGTGGGCAGAATTAAAAAATGTGGCTCAATGTATACTTAATTTGCAAAACTTCCTTAACTTTCACTTCTTTGGGTCATCTTCCACATCTTGGAGTCATCAATCTTTCCTTCATGTTTTCTGTGTCAAAACCTAATATTCAGACATATGTGTCTGAAAATAAATTCCATGTATTTGTAATAAGAAACATTCCTTAAGATTTAAAATAAATCACATTCCTATGAAATGTGGAACTGTTTGATGTAGGTTCATTCCAAGACCTTTCTAACATGAGCAATATTGGATATCATAGTATTATCATTAAATAGATAAAAACACAATTGGTTGACTACAGTTATGCAGAAAAATATCAAAAGTCACTTCAAAATAACAGACTATTTCCATGGAGTTAATTGGAGGAAGAAAGTGAAAGCAAATGCTTAAAGACCAGAATTCTAACATGAGTGTCATTTGGAAACAACTCTTTATTTGTTTTGTTTTGTTACTTCTTTCTTTTTTCCACCAGTGCCATTGTTTTAAACTGCTGCTGCTAAACAGTTGTCTGGCAGTAATATGCTCCAGTGCAAAGTCTAGACCTTCCAGTACAAATTTTTGGATGAAGTCTTCTATTTTTAGTATGTATTTGTGTTCCATTAGTTATCATGATGGCATTTTTGTGCCCTTTGACATTTTGTCCGAAATACACGGTTTCTTCTTGCATTAAATGGTAAAATACTTTTCAGTGAAAGGAAAAATTACATCCCCATGTTAGCATATGTATAGAAATGGAACAGTTAAAATCTGATACTGAATGGAAAATACATAATTACATCAGATATACCACAATCATTTGCCTTTCAACCACCATCTCTTCATCAACTTCCTTCTTGTCAACTCTTTGTCACTGAATAGCTTTCCATTGCAACAAAAGTTTCAAAAAAGTTCTCAAAACTGACAAAATATATAAGGTTTACTTTTCTCCAAAAATAACTCTACACAAAAGAACTATTCCTTAGTAAAAATGTAATCATTTGGAATTGTCCAGTTTTAAAACAGCACATTTTTACTGTCAGCAGAGTAATATTGCATTTAACAAGTTTTTTTCCAAAACAAAGAAAAGCTAATATTATCGTTGTTGCTATTGTCTCTTATGAGATCTACATAATTTTAAAATTGTTTATGTTGTAAATATGGTATTAAAGACTATATACTTGTATAGAAATATATATCTTGCATGATTAAAGAAATAAGGAAAAGTATATGAGTTTATACTATTTCAACACTAAATCCATAATTCTAATTTATTTTTTATTCTACTAATGGGTAGTACAGTATCAATTTTCTCCAAACGGCTTTCATTTATGCCGGTAAATACTTTTAATAGTCTGAAAATGTTAGTGCCCTGAAAATAATTTGTGTGAATACTAAGTTATTACTTGTGCATGCCCTCAGGAGAGCTTTCTATTTATATAAAATAAAATAAAAGAATAATACTGTTTCTTATATTCAGTATTTTCTGAAAACAAAATTATGAATTTCTATTATTGAACTCACAGTTACCAGTTCAAAACATTCATAACAAGCCATAGCTATAGATGCTGGCTATGTAATTAATACATGGCTATGTATAAATATATCACCTTCTGAAGTCACAGTCTAGTGTTCAAAGGTCATATGAAACTTTAATTTTCACAAGTCAATGTACAATCTTGTATCAAAGATATTAAAAGAATTTGCCATGGAGTATTTGAAATATTAATGTTGACTTATAACACATTTTAAATACAAAGGACATAAAAATATCAATTTTTGCTAGTCTGAGGAACACTGAGCTTGTTCTTTTCTGGAGGTGCCCAAACCCTTTATGCCAAGATGAACTTGGGAGGAGGCACAAGAAGTGCTCCATGGAAAACCTGAGCAGGGCTGACCACACACTGTGCCCACAGAAGACCAAGGCAAGTAGGCATGTACTTAACTAAAAGTAGTAAGGGATCTTAATTGAATGTCTTGCCCAGCCCTAGTAGAATTAAGGCCACATATTTTTTATTTCCTCTGCAATTGTACTAAATATCAGGTTAATTGGGGTGGAGCTATTTTCCCTATGGAGGATGGGCCCAGCTTGGTCAGAAATGGACAATGTAAGGAATCAAGTGGGAGCTTAGTGATTAAAACACTCAGAGTTCCTAGTCCTAATAGCCAGCACCTTCTCTGCTTTTGATTTACAGATTATTGGACAGTAACATATTTCAAATAGTAGTTATGGGCTTGATGCAGATTACAGACTTTTGTGAAATAATAGTCCCTTCTGACCTTAAAATCTATGATAGTTTGATGCCTTTGGATAAGTCATGTTCCTAAATTTCTAAAACTTTTTTATAAACAATATGAAAATGTAGGGCAATAATTCATGTTTTAATCTAAAAAAAATATATTGCTAGGACTGTATTTGAATTTCAGTGGTCTGCAATTAAAGATCACTTGCTGCTTTCTTTCTCTTTATTTAGGTTTTTAAATGTCAATGTAAGTAAACTGAAATTGTGAAGGAGTTTTAGAAAATTTTTCCTGTGGTCAGCAAAAGCCCCATTTCTAATATATTCCTTTTTTGAAAAAATTGTCCACAAGAACTGGGTGTATGTAGTTAATCTGCCATTGCAAGATATTGTTAGCTAATTTTATGACATTTGAGACTTCACAGAGTAAAAAAACAATCTTATAAGAGGTTAGGGATTTTTTTCTGGCAAAGAATAAAGGTAGTTCATTAAAATTCTGTAGAACTGAGGATTCTTCAGCATTCTGTGGGTTTATTGTCGAGGAACAAGAGTGAAGACTTTATGTAAAAGACCTAATGTGAAAAGTTATGGTTTTTATTGACTAAGAAGAAGCAATGTTTAATAATTACATGCTTGTACATACTATGTTCTTGATTTGAAAGTTTGCTCCAGTGTCAGGTGAATAGTTACAACAACCACAGTATGCCGAAGCTCTTTTCCTGCAAGAAACCAGTCCTATGGTATGGAAGAAAGTTTGTTACTGATGTTTCCCATGGGCTGCAAGCCCAAACACATGAAAGGTTATACATAGTCCATTTTATAATGTATGATTTTCATATATTATATGCTATGAATATTAATGCAATTTAAATTAAAGCATGCTCTTGTCCTCTAGGTTAAAAAACATTTCTTCACATGATAAATTGTAAGTCATTGAGATTAGTAGTAGTTCTTATGCACATCATTAAATGTTTTCAAGATTAGGACATTTTTGTGGTTAGGGAATTCAAAAAGATTATTTACATATGTGTAACAAATATTCTTATATTGCATAACATACAAAGCCAAATAAGATATTAGCAGAATATGTGTACCTAGTGACAGTGAGAATGCATGCTGAAATACCTGCCTTTCTTACCATCACTTGAATCAAAACATGAGTAGTGATGAAAAAAAAAAAAGAAATATTGTTTGGAACACAAAACCAGAGTACCTAAATGTCACACAGGGAGTGAGGAATTTTGAAAATAATTCTATTTCAAATTCATATGACTGGTAATAACAAAAGAAATGAGAAAAATTCTGCAGTGCCTTGAAATTAGGCATGTACAATTCTAGAAACTCTTTCTCTTCTCACCATTAGAGAAACATGAATATGTGAAGAGGTATCTGCCATGCTGTAGCTGCTTGTAAACTAGAAATTACAGGCAAGAGTGGATTTTCAATTAAAAAAAAAGGCAAGTGGTCACACTTTTAATGTAATACTGAAAGGAGTATTTAATCAACAATTTAGCTGCCTTAACTTGTGTCACATCATCGGAGTATTGTAAATTAAGCAAGTAGTTTCACTGTTAATGTAAACTAAGTCAGTGGAGATATTATGCACAGAACAGAACTTAGAGCTTCCTTTTATCTAAGGATTAATGGGAAAATTATCTCCCTAACCTACTCACCCGCATGTGCATTGCATTTAGTTTGAGAGCTGAAGTTCAGAAACCAAAATCAGATTACAGTTATATTCTTGATCTTTATAACATTTATTGGTTTATATACTCAGTTTTAAGTAAGCAGTTATTAGTATATTTAAATGTATACCTTTTTCCTAAAAGGACAGGTATTCTTATACACTCCCTGATATCTGCATGATAGGAATTAATATTGACTTTTGATTTATCCAGTCACCACAGAAGGGAAGAAATGTATGTGTCCAGTAATAAAATCAGAAATATACACAGTATGGTGAACGTTTTTGGGATAACAGTTTTGGGGACATGGTTATCCCAGGCGTGAAATAGAGTCACACAGTAACAACTACCTTTTCCCCTAGGAAAACGTCAATTACACTCTGCCTTTAACAATTATGAAGTTCTTTCACATCTCTTATTAAGCAATATTACATATTCAACATTTAAATGTATGTTGTCGTATTGTGAGTTGTTGGCTGTATTTCAAGGTAATATTATTCTCAGTCTCAAGCAGGTGTACAGAAACTGTGTCAAGCAGTAGGACAAGAGGCAATGGGTATTAACTGATGCACTGGAAGTTCCACCTGAACATGAGGAAAAACTCCTCTACCATGCAGGTGACCGTGCACTGAAACAGATTGCCCAGAGAGGTTGTAGAATCTTGCTCAGTGCAGATGTTCAAGGACCATCTGGACCCCAACCTGTGCAATGTGCCTAGGACAACCCTCTTTGAGCAGGAAGGCTGGACCAGATGAACCATTGTGGTCTCTTCCAACCTTAACCATTCTGTGATTCTGTAATTGGCTGTGTTTAAAAATAACACCTTTGAGAAAGGTCTCCTCTATTTGAAAAAGAAAGCCTTGAAGACAACAGAAATCTCCCTGTGTGACCCTCATAAAATTAAGTATTTTTATTATATATTTCCAGTATAACTGTTTATCTTGGCAAGCAAAGCATTTTAAAGAAGGCTATACCAGTCCATTTATGTGAACACTCACACATGCACATCAACATATCCATGCACACTGAACTTACTGGCACATATCAACAGAGTGGTTTAGAAATTTGGTGTATATATATATGTGTATATATATATATATGTATATATTGTATATATTGTTGATATTATATATCAACAGGAATATTAGGGATTTTCAAACACAAATGCTACCTTCCCTAGTGCAGGACCAGAGCAGTGTACCATCTGAAAGTACTTGTGCCACATTTTTCAGTGAGACTAATTATAGTTCAAATAAACTACTGGGGGATGTTCTTGTGGTATCTCAGAATACAGTTCTGTACCATTCTCCTAAAGGAATTTTATACCAAAATAATCCGGTCTAGATACATCCAGACTCATTAATCAAATCAGACCATAACAATACTTGTATTTGTAAAAAATGAAGACAGAAGCCACACCTTCCCCTGGGTAGCAGTGCATCTGCTAAAACATTTATCCCAGGGAATGGGCAGTCAGGTAAAATCTTAAAGTGACTCAAATGTTCTTGCAACTGAATTATTCATTGTAGGTGTAGTCACTGTACAGAGCTTGCCTTGCCTCTCACTTCTGCAAGACCAGATTTTGAAATGGTAATAGTAGTATGCACATGCCAGAAATACTTTATCAGATATTTCAGATTCATAAGGAAATTTCATCTGTTGTAGTATTTCCTAACTGTGTTTAGTACTTTAAAGCTTTTGATCTCTTTATTTCATATCAAGATTCTGAAAAATAATTATTAAACTCCTATATGGTTTCAAATACTACATCTGCAAACTCTCATGTGTTCCTACGAAAAGGAACAACAGACAAACCAAGAACAGTGACTCCTCTGTTACACTACTTATCTCTCACACATCCAGTTTTATTCACAGATCAGTAAGGTCTATCTAGACCTACTTATGTAGAACTACCATTTTATGTTTTTTATTATATGTATATAATTAGGCCAACAACTTTGGACTAGCTACAAACTTTTTACAATATATGCATGAGATCAAGAAAGATATATGCTTTGGAAAACAGTCATGAAATTCCCATTTAAATAGTAGTCTTATTTCATGGTTGCTAACACTGAAGTCACTACTCACTAATCAGTAGAAATAAACATGTTAAATGGTCTGTGTAAACAACTTCTTTGCCAAAACCTTACCTTCTGGCAACACAGGTTCTTTAAGACAGAAAGTCATGCACATTGAAGTTCAATAGGCTGACAATAACAGTTCTGCAGTTCATAAGTTTTAGCAATTTTCAAGGGGAAGTGAGGGAGTATTTTATAAATATTAAAATATTTCTTTATTTTTAAGACATTTATTAGCTTCTCTCTCCTACTGCCCTACTGCTTTCAATGCTGGAGATTACAATCCTAATTGCACATCTATAAAACATATAGGGCTGCTTTTGTTCCTTTGGCTTTGTGAGGAAGCTTCACAGTTAACTTCAAAGAGAGATACAAATTAAATGTGTTTCATAGATAACCTTTAAGAAGAAATAATAAGACCATTCTCCTTAAAAAGACTTGTGATATATGTTGTGTTATTGTCATCATTTTCCAGGCATAGATTACTTTTCAAATTTTACATTCACACACATGCACATGTCCTCTCTAAACCGAAACCCAGCTTTCCCACAGTACTACAAAATTTCACAGAGAAAAAAACAGTAACAGAGATCTCAAAGTTTCTTCTTGTAACACTGCCAACAGTCCACTGTCTCTCTATCCCCCATCTTTCTCCAGGCTTGCAGCCTTTTGTGTTCATCTGCTGCCTTGGCCCCCTGTGTCCCCTGCCCCTAACTCCCATCTGGAAATCCACCCTGACATCCCCATTTTGATTGGAATCAGATTCTCCTCTCAGCTTTCTTCTACGACAATTATCCCTGTTTTCTGGGTCACAGTTATTGAAATTGTCCATCTCTCTCCATGTTTATTGAGTGTGTTGAAAAAAAAAAAAAGATTCAGCATGGTAAAAATAAAGAGAAAAACAAAAGTATATGGGAAAGCCCTGGAAATGTGGGAGCTCACCATGCTCAGTTTGTTGCATCACTGTAGAGAGCTCAGTATTGCAGGGCTTGTTCAGGACTGTAGGGATGAACCTCAGCTATGGAGACTTGGTGCATTTCCATTGTGAAATGAAGAGGCCCTTTCCCAGCCCTGGTTAACTAAGAGAGGAGTTTTGCAGGATCTCATGAAGCATATTTTTTACATATAAGTATAAAATCAGAGTTCGGGCTGGGTTAGAAAGTGACTGGGTGAACCTGAACATGCAGGCAAGCCTTGTGTTTCTTGGTATGGGATTTAAGCTCAGCTTAGAAGGTGGTACTTCCATTGTTGCATTTTCTTTCTATTAATTTCATACATGGGGAATAGGTTTGAACCCATTTTACTCTGTTTAATAAACAGCTTGTGTGGTTTAACTCAATATAGATAATGCATGATTATCTGCTTTTATGGCTACTTTGTAAATGAGAGAATGACTTACTAGTTCTTTTGTTCTTGGTTTTCTACTACAGACTTACGGAAGCAGCTGAAGTTCTTAAGAGAGAGAACCAAGCTGGACTGGAGTGCAGAAAGGATATTTAAGGCCACTTCTCAGAATTGGGGCGTGTGCTGCAGCTGTGCGTGCTCCTGACCTAGCCCTGTGTTTGAAGCACCACCTTTGCCAGGTCCATAGCTTCAGAGAATTATGCTCTGGAGTTGTCTTGGCTTGTTTCAGTTTGCTCAGAGGAAGCGACTGTACTTGTCATTTGGCACTGTGGTTATTGCTCACTTCATTTCCATTAGTTGAATCCTGTAATTTTTCAGCATTTTTCCTTCACTTTTCACCCCCTTTTTGGTTTGTTTGTTTGTTGTTTTTCTGATCTAATTTGAAGTACCAACACAGTGTGTTTGAAAATATGACTAAAAAACCCTGATTTCCACTCCTCAGTTATTTTTTTTTTTCTACACAACATATTGTGGGAAATGCAAATGTTTATTAGGTTATATTTTCTTCCTTTCATTGGCTGCAGTGTGAAGTAAACACATTCCGTGTGAGTCTTTATGTGCCCTCTGAAGTATAGAGACTGAGTGATGTGCTGTTGGTCATTCTAAATTATTTCTTTGTTGTTTTGTTTTTCTTATGAATACCAAACTATAGCAAAGGATAAATCTCTATAATTATTAGCTGAAATCTCAGCTTTCCAACCATAGTCTGAGTGGCACCAAAGAACAATTTACAAGGTGTCTGTAGTTTTTACTCATTTTTTCTGGTTTTACATATAATTTTTGTATCCTTTTCATCTGTGTCTTTTTGAAGACAGTTGTGCTAAAATGCATAATTTGACAGGTTCCTACTTGCTTTCATGATACTAACTTCGTTTCAGTCATGACAGCTTTTTCTAAGGATTAAGATTTATATTGAGGTCCAGTTATGATTTACAGTTTTGCAATTTCATGCTGTATTTTTTTTCAAAATATCTAAAGACAGCAATAAAATACTGAAAAGCAAAAACAAAGATTGCAAGTATCTTGTGTGCTGTACTGCATTGCACACCTTTCAACCAGCCTGAAAATGTACCTCATTAACATGACAGGTATGTGCTTCTGCTTGCATTTGTTCTGTTTCTCATACATTTCCAACAAAATACTTTTCAGGAGATTGTTTATTATAGTTCAATATTTCTCTTAACTAGGGTATTTCCTTTCTTCTCTGTATACCTTTAAAACTAACCTGAATGACTCTTTTCATGGTGTAAAATTAGTTTGGTAATAAAAAATCAAAAAGTGAAACAATACTGTCAAACTAGCAAGTTATACATTTTCTTTCTGATGTTGCACAACACTTTTGGCACAGTCACACATGACGTGTTCATTGCTGCTAACTGCAGGTGTCTTGTATATTAGCTGCAAAAACAAAATCTAAATCAATTGCTCAGGCTGAGAAGGAAGAACATTGTAACAAGAAAAAAAATTCAGGTTTAGATTCTTTTTGAAAAGGATTAAGCTCTAAAACACTAAAGTCATCAATATTATGACACACATACCAGGAATTGTGGTCAGAATTATATTTTGAGGTGAATAAGTGATATGTAGATGCTGTATAAGCTAGCAGTAGTTTAAAATCTTTAATATCAAATTCTAGCTGCCCCAGCAGAAAACACCTCTTCATATGTCACATCTGTGTGGCCTTGGGATCATGTACAGGATTGCAGAATCTGTGTCCCAGCCATTCAGCAGATTAGCCTTGTCAAAAGCCAACTGATGCCTGAAGCATTGTGGGCAGAGGGTATGTTCTTTACCTCCTCAGTATGCTATACTGGCCACCAGGCACAGCCAACTGCTCCTAAGTAGGGACAGAGGATGAATTCACAAAGTAAGGAGAGCAAAGGAAAAGGCTAGTGAGTGCACAAGCCCCATTGTTTGCAGAGGAAAGGGCTGGTTTAGGAGTGTCCTGCAATTTTGGTATTTCGTTTCTAGAAAAGTGTGGTTTTCCCTGCAATTACTCCAATTTGACCTGAAGGTTGTAAATAGAAATGGTTGAATTAGAGCAAATTAAGGCTCTAATAATGCAATCCTTACTAGTTTGGAGCAAGGCAAAAGCTATAAATTCAGGGACTAATTTGTCAGGTCAGTTGCAAGCAAAAAGGAAATAAATCCAGGTCATAAGAAGTCATCATTTTTAGATGTGAACAGCTCATATACACATCAGTTCTCACCTCCCGTATTTTGTGAAGGTCAGTGGTCTTCAAAAAATATTTTGAAAAAATTTGTCATGACAGTATTTCTTCTTGGAAAAGTTTGCTCTACCTGTGAATCAAGTGAGCTTCAAATGTCCTATTAAATCCAACCTCCTACAGGTAATCTTTTTGACCTCCTCTGTCTCTTTACATCTATTCCTGTGCCTAATCCTTAATTGGTTAGTCTTGCAGTTGTTCAAAGTAAGCTCCAAATTTCTCAGGGCGGGAACCTTGTCTAAATTTGTATTTGTAAAGCAACATCCATGCACTCTGCACCTGGGGCACTATATGGACAGTAAATGATGGTGAACCTTCTTAGTGAATAACAGAAACGTCTAAAACTCTTGTTCAGTTTACTTACTAAAAAAAAAAAATCAGCTTTTAAAGTTTACAGTATAAATTATGGTTGGAACACAAACATGACTGATACTAAAGATATTTTAATGCGTCTTCTTATATCAATATGGTGAATTCAAGTGTAATAACTGCAGGCAGATTTCAGTATAATTATCATTTATCTTTCAAAACTATTTATTTTTTTAGTTGTATTACTACTACCATAAAATAAGGAGGTATTGTCATAAAAATGTCGTATTTTTAAACATAATTTGAACTTCACACAGACAGGAAAATATGTAAATCAAATGTTTTGCCTGGACCAACAAAAAAAAAAAAAAAAGGACCTACTGTTGTGGGTTGTAAACTCATAACTCCACAAAATTTCAATGCAATTACTTTTGATTTGCCATAAGAAACAAACATGTCATGTTTTTATTCAGGAAGCTGCTGAGCCAAAGATTGCTGTAGGGCTGTATGAGCTTGTTAGGAATGTGCCTGACACACTGTATACCTACCTTGTTCATATACGCTTTCATGGATCCATTATTGGCCACTGTCAGAGAGAAGAGACTGGGCCAGCAGTGATTGGATTCAGTACAGTTGCTTTTACAGACTTAGATGTCTGTGGAGAACTTCAGCTCATCCTACAAGATGCCGACCAAACAAGTGAAATTAAGACAAAACTGCTCTTCAGTAATCATTCCTGATATTTTTGCAAGAACCAACGCAATTTAGAAGACTTGTTTCCATAGGAAAAAAGGCCTGGAGATACTTTTTCAGTCTTATCTGACCTTCTGCAACAAACCTCACTGGATTTGATTTTAATCTCACTTACTTTACAAATGAGAAGCAAGCATCATGGAAATGAATGGAATGTCATAAAACTGGATTTTAAATTAGAATTGGGCCAGTAACACTGTTTTAGAGGATTGTAACACAATTGACTTCAAAGACCTGTCTATGACCTAAATGTGAAGATATGGCGAACTTGCTTTATTGACTTCGAGATTTTAGTTTGAAATTACTCAGAATTTAGAATTTTATTCTACTTCAAACTCAGATTTTAATCTACCCTAATTACAGTTCTATAAAGATGTTCAAAATACAATGAAAAACACAAAGGTCAATTCAACACACAAATACCAAGGGAAAGCCAAGTTTCTCTAGTGATGTGTTTCCTGGGATTTATCAGACTGTACAGAGGTTGCAAAGTTTATGTAGCTTTGGTGAACATCTCCTATGAGCTGCAATGGGGGGACAATATGACTGACAGAGCTCAATTTCCAATTTATCCCGAGGCCTTTTTATGCTTATATATTCCCCACCTACAAATGTGCTTAACTAAAAGGCTGGTACTTATGAGTGACGTTCAGTCAGCATTTTCACACGATTAGCTTGCCAATTAAAAATGGGCTTGGTACTGAGTTTAGAAGTCAACTTAGATACTCCTAGCTTGGGCAGAGAGTTGCTTTCAGGCAGGGTGAGGCCAAGTCTGATTTTGTAGGTGATGTCATGCCTGCTTGGAGAGACGCCGTGACTCGCCAGGGAGCTGGCGTGGCCTCGCACAGAGCACTCGCTGCCTTCGACCCTTGTCAGATCACAGACAGAGGCAAAAGCACCACTGTGAGACAGAAGCATGACTTTGATCCAGCGAGTGGCTGCAACTTCACCCCATGTCTCTTATTTGTTTACTGTGGTTTCTTTCACATCCTCAGTATTACTGACATACTACCTATAATGGTTTCTTTAAAAAATCAATTTCCATTATCAGTTTAAATTCTTTTTAAGAATTACTCTGGGCATAGCCTAATTGCATGTTGTTTCCACTGTGAGAAGAAAATTGTATGTGTGTGGGATTTGATGACTGTGGAATGCAAGAAGGACAATTTACAGTACTTTAAGTATATTAATTATATATATATTTATACTAAAAGAAAACAAGATAGCACAATGACTTTCCTCTAGGTGGTGTACAGACAGGACAAAACAACAGCTGTTTGTCTTTAGAAATATACCTCTGGGTATTATTTGGGGAAAGAAAATGCTTAACTTTGAGATCAAAAGCATTAAATTACCTGGGAAATAACAAATTGTTGAAATGTGGTATTGCACATTAAAAATGCACACTTCAGTCTGGGGACAAATTGGTTATTGAATGTTTCTAATTATACATATGTATGTGACATTATTCAATTTGTGTAAATAATTGTGATAACTGTCAACGCAAATTAGATGTTTGTCATTTGCACATATTGTGTCTGATATTAGGTTTATATGCTTACACACTAACACATGAGCTGTTGCAACACAAGGGGCTCCCTTTTCCTCAATTTCCTCATGTAATAAACCTAAAAATGTTTGGATAATCAGAAAACAGAGCTTGATTATTTTTAACAATTTTAACAATAGTCAGTACTAATATTCTGAATCAGTCTAATTAATAATAATGAAGAAAATTATATTCCCTTATCACTGTCCAAATCAAATAGCAATACAAGTTCTCCCAGTGGCACTCTTGCAGATATCACTTGTCAACACCTCCTACTCTTTGCGATTGCTTGAAGGGCCTTATCTTTTGTACAAGATGAAACTTGATTCCTTTACATTTTCCTGTTTTAAAGCAACACGTAATGAAAGTCAGAAACTATCTGAGATCTATATTTTTCACATTTTCCCTGTCACTGTCATTTGTGCCCTCTTACTTAAGTTAAACATAATAAACATATTTTTCAGAGAAAACATTCTGAAGAACCTCTGCACATATGTTTCTGACCATCACATTGCTTTAGCTTTCTTTAGAAACATGCTCCAGACCTTTTCAGTGGAGGTATTATGTTTTCATTGTGTTATAGCAGTTGATGCAATATTGGTGTTTCTGCAATACAAAAAAACCACCAATAGTCTTAATGGGAATCAAAGATTACCAAGCATATGCTGGTAACTACTCCAACCAGTAATTTTATTACTTTCAAATGCTTTTGTTCTCCAAAGATTACATGTTGTTAATCAAACTCTGGAAATGGTCTATACCATTGAGACTAAAAGTACCTCTTTGGTGCCTGGGGTAAATATTTTATCATTTGTTTAAAATGCATATCCTGTCTGAAAGATTTTTTAAAAATGCATTTAGTTAATAGAGACAGAGAATTAATAGTAGCAAATAACATTCCACACGAATTCATACAGATTAACCCGTGTAGACAGAAACAAAAATGAAAAAGTATATGTAAACCTGCCGTGGTGAGACTCTGTGTATACCACACTGCTCAGCTCTGATTGTGAAAGTAGAAATAAGGTCCTACAGCTTTTTTCTTTGTTGACAATGAAATCTGTGAGTTGATTTCTGTCCAGTCATTACATTGACACTGTACATCAATAAACTACAGAAGGCAAACACACCCTATTGTTCAGCTGACATCTATTGTCTGCATGTCTCTGAAGTAAGTGGTGCTGTGCCTGGAGTGTCACTCAACAGAAACACTCTATCTGCCTCCTTCATTGCATCCAGATTTTTAAGTTAATCATGGAAGGCTGCATTAACCACTGCTTCATGCAGAACTTTCTTCCTTCCATCACTGATGCTGCTTTTGTCAGTCAGTCTCACTTTGGGAAGCACATTCACTGATCAGTGTCAATCACATATGTTCAACTTGTGTATCCAATGATGTGTTCAGGACTTTGCTGGCTTGAATATTTCATTGGTTTGCAATGTTATGTAATGATGTTTCAGAGACAGATCATGATTAGGAATGATTTTTAAATTGCCTAATACTCCTTTTTTTTTTTCCCATTTTAAAACACTTAAAATAGGAATAGTCTTGTAAACCATCCTACACTAGGTATTGACAATTGTCTCACTCCTGTCGCCAGTTTGGCTCAGTAGGTGTGCTCCTTCCATGTATAATAAATGTAGTTTTAAGATCATACAGACATGAATACTAATTTTTGTTTTAAAAATGTATTAGTAGGCCTAGGAATTATCAATAATGGGGTTAATGGCTAGATATGGAGACCAGTGATAAGTAGCATTCCTCAGGAAGTTGCTATAGGGACCAACACTGTTTAACATCTTTGTCAGTGACATGGACAGTGGAACTGAGTGCATCCTCAGCAAGTTTGCTGATGACACCAAGCTGTGTGGTGTGGCCGACATGCTGGAGGAAAGGGATGCCATCCAGAGGAACCTTGACAGGCTTGAGAGGTGGACCTGTGCAAACCTCATGAAGTTCAACAAGGCCAATCATAAGGTCCTGCACCTGAGCCAGATCAATCCCAAGGACAAATAAAAACTGGCCAGAGAATGTGTTGAAAGTAGCCCTGAAGAGAAGGACTGGGAGACTGTTGGCTGATGAGAAGCTCAACACTGGCCCAGAAAAGTTTCGGATGCTCTGTCCCTGTAAGTGTTCAAGGCCAGGTTGGATGGGACTTTGAACAACCTGGTCTAGTGAAAGATGTCCCTGCTCATAGCCATGAGGGTTGGAACTAGATAATCTATAAGATCCCTTCCCAGGCAAGACATTCTATGATTCCATGATGAAAAGCAGATCATAATGAATTTAAGGTAATACAGGATAACAGTGATACATTTTCAGTGATTAAAAAACCTGATAAAACTTTAATTGTTTTTGTAAGAGCCAAAGAGTGCCAAGGTTTTAACAAGCAACCAAAATCTGCTTGATGTTCAAAAGACTGACACATTCAAGCAAATCTTTGTCCTCATTGTCTCCAGTCTGACTAAATGGCGATAAAACAATCAGCCCAGAGCTGACATTCATAATATAAGGTTTTAAAAGACTTTTATAGGTTCACTGAGTCCAAATCCTTGTTGTTGTAAGCAAAACATCAGAGGTGTCCTTTCTCCAAAGTTATCAAGTTTCCATCTCCTAATAATTAGATGTGCTGTTCGCTGTCCTCTAATTATAACCTCAGTGTCACTGCAGAATACTGATCCCTTCTTTGTTTACTTTGTTTTAATTCATGAAAAAAATAATGCACTTTGAGTGGAACATGAACAGGTTCCTCTCCTTCTGTTATTGTAATAAACCTCTTCTAATACTTACTCTAACGGGATGTAATTCACATGTGTATTACAAGACCAAAGGATTTCTGATACAATTTGTAGGAATGGTGTATCCATAGCAATAAGAATGTTTTTGTAATCAGATATTGATTCATTGTAACACATCTTTGTAAAGAAATACCAAAAAAAGAAGGCAAAATAATGATTTTTTTCATTCTTAATACCAAATTTCTTCACAAATCACTGAAGCTTTTTACAAGAGAAGGCCAGAGAAATGTCCTTGATGCCAGATACAAAACAGAGATCTTTAAAGGGAGACTGTCTCTCCAGAGGAGAAGAAGGTGTTGCTCAGAGGATTTCTGTCACACAGATAGGCATGATAGCCCTTGAAGAATTTCAGTCCTCCTAGGTTAATAATAGGGAAAAGCAAGACTTAGGGTATATAGGGAGTTTTTGGTTGTCTATTTGATTTTTGACTAGACATACAGTTTCTGACTGTGAGGGTAAACAGAAATTTGAATTGAAGAAACCATAAACTCCTAAGTAAATTAATGTTTTTGATTTCAGTGCGGCTGACTTGGTAAGTGTGTTCTATCCTAAGAACTTCAGCGGCCTGAAGTAGCAAATCTATAGAAATCACCTATGTGCTGGAAATTACATAAAGTCTGAACACTAAAACGTGCATCAAAGTGACCATAAGGTGACAAAGATTTTTTTATGTCTGGCTTCCATAATGTGGAGTTACTTCAGGGGTCCTTCTAAAATGGAAATTCAGTGATCTGGCTTATCTTCCAGTCACTACCACTTTGTTTTGAATTTTTCTCTTCCTTTACTCAATGTTAGCTGAACCCGAAAGGAAGGGGGAATTTTCATCCTCATTTAGCTTGTTGTACAGTCAGCTGCATTTTTTTCCTTACTTCACACTTTCAGAAAGGTTTGGTCAACTATTTCCCTACTTTCCAAAATCCTCTTCCTGAATCATTCTTGCTGCTTTCCTTTCTCTCAATATTTTTATTATGGTTCCTGTTTCCTTAATGTATTAAACTCAGGCTCCTTCAATACTAACATGACTCATCTATCCATTTGCAAGTCTGGTTTCCTAGACCCCCTCTTCCTCCACACACTTCACAGAACCACAGATCACAGAATATGATGAGTTAGGAGGCACCCACAAGCATCATTGAGTCCAAATCCTGATCCTACACAGGACCATTCCCAAGAGTTACAACATGTCCCTGAGAGCACTGTTCAAATACCTCTTGAACTCTGCCAGGCTTGGTGCTGTGACCACTGCCCTGGGGAACCTGTTCCAGTGCCCAATCACCCTCTGACTGAAGAACCTTTTTTCTGATATCTAACCTAAACCTCCTCTGACACAACCTCAGGCCATTCCCTTGGGTTTTGTCCCTGGTCATCACAGAGAATAGATCAGTGTCTGCCCATCCTCTTCCTCTCATGAGGAAGCTGTAGACTTCAATGATGTCTCTCCTCAGTCTCCTCTTCTCCAGGCTGAACAGTGACCTCAGCTGCTCCTCACACGGCTTGCCCTCAAGGTCCTTCACCTTCTTCGTTGCCCTCCTTTGGATGCTCTCTAATAGCTTGTCTTTTTTATATTGCAGTGCCCAAACCGGCACACAATATTCAAGGTGAGTCCCCTCCCTCGCCCAGCCAACAATGCTTTCCATGATGCCTCTCCGGACATGGTTGACCCTCCTGGCTGCCAAGGCACTGGTGACTCATATCTGATTTGCCATTGACCAGGATCCTCAGCTGCCTTTCCTGGCACTTCTTTCCAGTATCTCATTCCCCAGTCTGTATGTACATCTGGGGTTGTCGCATCCCGGGTGCAGGATCCGGCACTTGCATTTGTTAAACTTCATATGGCGGGTGACTGCCCTGCCCACTAATTTATCAAAGTCTCTCTGCAGGGCCTTTCTGCCTTAATTTTCCTCTGTTTCACTCAATCACCTGTCATCTAAATGATTACTTCATCTCTTCATGCCACCTGTTACTGGAACGACCTTTTAATCTTTCCCACCAAACTTCCCCCTGCAGAGAAAAAGGCCCATCTCTGACTTCAGATGACTCTTAACTTTTCCCCCTATCCCAAAAGTCCCTAATTTCTCATGAACTAGTGCTTTCACTGGTCACTGTCTCGGGACTTTTTTAGAATAATGAAATATCCTTCTTGATTGAAAAAGTGATTTTGTCCTGTAACTTTTGGTAGAAATTTGTTGTTGGTGGTTGTTGGGGTTTTTTGTTGTTGATTTGCTTGGGGGTTTTTTGTGATGGTTAATGTACTTACCTCAAAATAAGAGATCACTGTTGCTGGGTTTTATTTTGATGACAGCAGTTTTTCCTGCTTGACATTTTGCATTGTATTACAGCTGGTCCATTGTTCTATTTCCTTCAATTTTGATATGATGAAAGACCAAGGATGACGGTGAGGTAACATAAAAAAAAAATCTATTAGAAAATGTTGTTAATTACCATTTTTATGTTTCCATATTCCTTTTCTGCAGAGAGGGGAATGTCCCCATCAGTTAGACCTGTTGCATTAATCTGCCACTATTGTGTTAAAGTACTATTGGTAAGGCTAAGACAATAGGTTGTTTTCTGAACGGCACAGGACACTCAGTCTAGGACTGAAACCAGAAAGTAAGACTATTGCTGGATAGATGTATTAATAGCAAAGCAAACCACTTGTATCTCAAAGACTTTTTGATGCATTTTGGTGTTTCATGCTATATTGGGAGCTGCTCGTGTAAAAGCTTCTTCTGCATAAAAGTTGAAATAAGTTACAACCTTCCAAAAAAAATTATATTCAGAAGTTTGCTATTACTTTTTGATTCTGTTTGATTCTGTTTCTCATTAATTTATGTTATTCTATTGCAAACATTCTGAGTCTTGTGCTTTCTTAATAGTTGAATGGTATGAGCAAAATACTAGAAAAGAAAAGGCCCATTAGGGAAGTGACTCTGTCCAAAGTGTCTCTTTCGGTAGTGAACAGTCCTTACCCTCCAGCATCTCCCCAAGAGGTTGATACTCCCATCTTGTCTCACCTACTGCCTTACAGAGCAGGAGTCTCTGAATAACCCAGTCAAATTTCTTTGACACTTCCTACTAGGTCATTTGGGGACACATCTTATGTGGCCTGATGACAGGAGAAGTGCTAGGAAGGGAATTGCTGTTGAATAAATAGCAAAGTGCTGGAAATACAAGTTGACATCTACTTTCATTATTCTATTACTATTGAACAGATGTATTTGTCTGTTTGCTACTGCTGATTTTTAGTCACTGTTACTAAGACAAATACTTCCCTCTTCCTCAAAGAAAGAAACAAAGGATGTGTAAGTCCTTTGCTTTCACTTATGCAAAAGTGTCGTAACTTGCCCACTGACATTTGTGTGTTTTGCTTGTTGGGTACACACTTCATTTACAGGCACATCACTTGTGTTATCATCCAACACAATCTTGCCCACTTGTATTGTCATACAATCATAGAATGGTTTGGGCTGGAAAAGACCTTAAAGATCATCTTGTTCCAACCAGCCTGCCACAGTCCAGGTTATCTTGCACTACACCAGGTTGCTCAAAGCCCCATTCAACCCTGACCTTGAAGATTTCCAGGAATGGGGAATCCACAGCTTCTCTGGGCAACATGTTCTGGTGCCTCACCACCCTCACAGTAAAGAATTTCTTCCTTATCTCTAATGTAAGCCTACCAGCTTTTCCAGTTTGAAGCCATTCTCCCTTTTCCTATCACTACATGCCCTTGTAAAAAGTCCCTTCCAACTCTCTTGTAAGCCCCATTTAGGTAATGGAAGACTGTTATAAGATCTTCCCAGAGCCTTCTCTTCCCCAGGCAGAACAATCCCAACTCTCTCAGCCTGTCTTCACATGAGAGATGCTCCAGCCCTCTGATCATCTTTGTGGCCTCATCTGGATTCGCTCCAACAGATACATGTCTTTCCTACGCTGAGGGCCCCAAAGCTGGGTGCAGTACTGCAGGTGGAGTCTCACAAGATCAGAGTAGAGAGAGAGAATCACCTCCTTCAACCTGCTGGCCATTCTTTTGATGCAGCCTAAGGTGCAATCAGATTTCTGGGCTGCAAGCACATGTTGCCAGCTCATGTTGAGCTTGTCATCAACCAACAGCCCCAAAACTATTTTGACAGGGCTGCTCTCAATCCTGTGTTTGTCCTTGGGATTGCCCAAACCCCAGTGCAGGACCTTACAATTGACCTTGTTGAGCTTCATGAGGTTTGCACAGGTCCACCTCTCAAGCCTGTCAAAGTCCCTCTGGATGGCATCCCTTTCCTCCAGCATGTCGGCCACACCACACAGCTTGGTGTCATCAGCAAACTTGCTGAGGATGCACTCAGTTCCACTGTCCATGTCACTGACAAAGATGTTAAACAGTGTTGGTCCCTATAGCAACTTCCTGAGGAATGCCAATCATGACTGGTCTTCAACTGGGCATCAAGTTGTCGACCACAACTCTTTGAGTGCAACTATCCAGCTAATTCCACCGAGTAGTCCATCCACCAAATCCACATCTCTTCAGTTCAGAGACAGTGTTAAATGTCCACTTAGTCTGTCCGCTTTTCCATCCCAAATCTCATGAAAAAATATGAAATAATCAGACCATAGAGATGAGTTTAACCATGAGCTTAAAACTAATATTAGTTTTGCAGTTTGTCCAAGCACTTCAGTTTTCTGCTTTCAACTGAAGAGTCTTTTCATCTGCCAGATAAATAAAGAAGGTCCACCAGAAAAAAATAAATACTTCCCCATTCAGTGTCTCATTGAGGGCTGTCAATGGCACACCCAAATTTTGAATTTTGTTATCATGAAGTTGTCCAGTAAAACACATACTTAACTGTCATATTTCATGACTCACATCCTGGCAAATTTCAGAGTATATTTCAATAGATTTTCAATCAGGTGATTAATGTAAAAGAAGTCTATATAACAATTAGCAAGGTACCTGTATTACATGTCAGATTCTTTAACCTATAATTGTGTGCTTTCCCGGTCCTTATTGCATGCTTTGTCCAATTTCTTTCAGTTTTAAATAGATAAGTATACGTTTATAAGCAAATAATGACTTTTAAAAATGTATTTTTGGCACTTAATTTCATTGATGGTGAAAGATACTGTATTTTCATAGCAATGTTAAAATCTCCTAAATTTTGATACCATAATGGAAGACTTGGTGAAATATTAATTTATCTTTAAGCTACAAATATTTGGCCTAATATTTACAGTTTTCTCACACTATATTCTTTCTTATTTTATTTATACAAACAGATTTTCTGCAATGTTCTTTGGGAGCTCATCTTGAGAGACAAGTTTATAGTTATTGGCTATGTACTCAAAAATTACAGATGTGCTATATAAATATTCACAACAGTCAGTTAATAAGCAAATAACATAAAAATAACTGTGTTGGACCAGGCCAAGTTGATGGACAAAACAGAATACCAAGTGAAAAATTATAAAAACACTGCAAGTGAGTAGTGGTATTTCTCCCAAGCATTGCAACAGACTGATTGTTTGCAACGTGGGGAGTTCATGAGCACTGTGCACTCTGTGACCCTATAAATTTCTCTCCCATGAACCTCTCTAATTTGTTCTTCAACTTGTGCAAGTCTTAACTTCCAAACAACCCTTTCACAAGTAGTGCTGAACCTTTTAATACATGCTGCATGAAAAAAACACCTCATTTTGTTTCTTTTCAACCAACCACCTGTGGATTAATTTGATGTCACTACTTCTGCTATTGAGAGACATAATGAGCGAGTGATGCCTATTCACCCTTCCCATGCCACTCCCCATTTTTTATGACTTTATCCTCAGCTGCATGTTTTCCAAGCTCAAGTTTCCTAGCCTGTGTAATTGTTCCTCCCCTGGAAGTCATTCATACCTTTGATCATCTTTACTGCCTTTCTCTGTATCTGCTACAGCTCTTCCATATCCTTTTCTGAGGTAGGAGAATCAGAGCTCCATGGAACACTCATTGTGTAAGGACAAAGCAACACCTTGATAATCAGAAGCAGTATTTCTCAAAATTTTAGTGTCTACATTTATTAAAACTTTTATTTCTCTCAATTTCCTGTTAGAAGTCAGGATTTGAAATTCAAGATTGACTAAAATGAGTACTGCTTTTGGCATAGCAAATCCAAGTTTGTTTTTAAGTGATACAGCTCCAGGCTAGCATATATTTGCAATGCTGGTTTGCCTATGCTGAAACCAGACAACGTAGATCCAGTTCTACCTTTGTTTAGATAATAATGAGTCATGCTAATAGAGATTGTCTAGAACAGTTGAACTCCAGCTCACTAAATAATTTATCATGAAATATGTTAAACAGGTATAGAAACAAGTGAGGTGTAGATGTTAATAATCCAGAGCAGTCCAATACACTAGGGAGCAACATGAGTGAGATGTCTCTTCCTAAAATGCTCTGTTGATAACCTAGCTGGGACTCCTTGTCATATGGTATAAAAGAGCAAGGCTAAACAATGCGCCCTGAAAAAGAGTACCAGACCTCTCTTTCACATATTGTAGTGCAATATTTAAAAATTCTATTCCCAGACATTTTACAGGCCATTTATGAATGTAAACAGGGGTTAAAGTAGCCTGAATCAGCTCTTTCTGTAAGTGATAGAAGAATTTGAATCCAATTTTTATAGTGCTTGATGCAATTCCATTAGAATTATAAGCTACTGGCAGAGTTTACCCTTTTTTTTTTTTTTTTTTGTGCTAGAATTATAATTCTGTTTCAGTCTTTTTCCTTTAACAATCAGAGATTTATCCTGTAGGTTACAATATTCTTTTAAAATTAAATATTTAATCAGATTATTCTCAACATGGTACATTAATCAATGTAGTCAATTAATTTCTGTTCATCGTATCATATGACTAACTCATCAGCACAGAGAAGTTTCAGTGAATAGGCATGTCTTTCTTGAACAAAACCAAATTTTGCCTCTATTTTGTGAGAATATATTTTCACTTTAGGCATTACTTTTTTTCTTGGCTTCCTTATTGTATTGTTTTGCAAAATTAAAGCTCTAGCAAGGATTTTTTTTTTTTTTTACTATTTGCTTTTAATTATGCATAACTTACATTTCCATAACAAGCCAAAAAATTCATTCAGGGAGTCCAAAGTGAATATACATTTTAATGAACATGCATTTATTTCTATGCATTACTCAGAAAATTAAAACAATGAGAAAAAACATTGTCAGTTCAACATTATGACTGAAAATTTGAATAACACAATGTAAAGATGCTTGAGGTTGACATTTCTTATCCTGTGAATAATTCATAGTATTCTATTCTTATCACATTGCTATGACAACAAAAATATTTCTCCCAACCTTTGAATTCAGCCAGAAAGAAATTAATTAAACAATAGAGCAAGAGCTTGAATTTTCTTAGTTTGGAACTGTGAATTAACCAGACATGACAATCTCAGTATAAAGGACCATATCTTGTGCCTAATAAAACGTTCCTGAATTAGCACATTTCTTCAAAAAATTGTAATGTCATCTAACAAGTTTTCTCTAAATAAAAGTTTAAACAGATACTACTGAAAGACTCTTGGAATCCCTCTGAAACTCCAGAATACATTGTCACTTACAATTTTAAATCTGTAATGAAGATTTATGCATCTTCTATTCAGTGACTTCTTTCTTGCTGAACAGGTTTGTTACCACGAGTGCTCCACCCATGCATATATGAAAGATTAGCAATGAAAAGAATTGTTGAAAAAGTAAGCTAGGATTGAATTAGTAAGTATATGTCATACAAGTCTACCTTGCTTTGGGAGGAAACAATGGAAAATGCTCTCCACTAAATCAGCAAAAAAAGTACCAAACTTTTCCCATGAGCTTTGAGGATGGGGACAGTGTTGTACCAAGTTCAGTAGCCCCATTATACTCCTCTCAGGTATGTCTGGCTTTTTCATTCCAAGATAGACAGAAATTTGAGTAAATGGAGTCAGGATTACGTTTATTTCCCAACTCACATACAAGTTGCATCTTTTTACAGGAACATGAATAACATTGCAGTAAGGGCTGTTGAATGTGTTGCAAGCAGATTTTGCAAGATATGGGAACTGTGCTGGAAAAGCTTGTGATAAGATAGGACCTACGCAGAGTGTTGTTCCCAGTAAAGAGCTGATAACAGTGGCCAGCTGCGTGTGACGCATGGAGTCAACAAAGCAAGAAGCTGCCTCTACGTGCTACAAAACCTGAGATGTCACCAGGAGTGGACAGGCAGAGAGGGGACCAGAAGGGTGATCAAGCCTTTACTCAGCACATGTGACTGGACAGGTCTGGACAGGCTGTAGATGAATCCTTCAAAATATAACTTCCTTGTTAAGGAATGAACAAGTGACAAGGAACATATGAGAGGTACCGTGTTGAAATCATGCATCTTTTCCTTGCAATCAGCTGCAGTTTGTCCCAGGAAAGGGCTAACCCCAGTCCAGTTTTATTAAGTGAATGACTATCTAGTGAATACCTCTTGAAGTTACCCAGCTGGGTATAGGGTGAGGGCCATGTGCATATTTACAGTTAAATCTTTAGCAGAGTAGCACAGCAGCACAACAATAATTACAGTATATAGTCATATTGCACACAGGACCCAATGCCTGAGTCATGTTTCATGCAGTCCATCTGTGATCATCCAATACCAAGAACATGGGTGTCAGTACCATGACAGAAAATATTAAAGATGAGCCAAAGTGGGGCAATAAAAAAGCTTCAAAAGTCTGTAGCCTACAGTGTAGCCCCCACATTTACAGGTCCAAATTCTGTATCACAGATGAGGTGACTACACTGTGATGTCTCCTGGAAGTAAACCAGAACTAATCAGGCCTTTGAAATGTTCTATCCCATGAAGCTGATGTGAGAAAGTGATTTTTTTATCAAGACATAATGATGCCTTTTAATTATAAAATTAAAATATTGCTCCATAAATTCTGTACCTTTATTGTGCCTCTTTTTTTTTCCTCTAATTATTACTCTAGAGTGACTGATGAGCACCTGTCTCACTCTATTACTTTCTCAAGAAAGGATCATTTTAGGCAACAGCAAAAATTTCTGTAGTCAGCAGTCACAGCAATTTATATGACTGACTTCTGGTTGATATGTGCACAATCTATGATAAAGCTTTTAGTCAAATGAGGCTCAAGTAGCCCTTTCATTAGAAAGAAGCACTTGATGAGTGAAGTTCACTTGCTCTTTCTTTACTTTGTGATCTGTGTTGGCTAAACCCTCAAGACTCCATGGTCTCTGAGCCTCTTGTTTCACTCTTCTTTTCACAATCGCCATGAAAATACCTCCCATCTCAGGACATGCTCCATAAATGATGATCTCTGTCCATCATGACGCTGGGACTTGACTGTGCAGCACTGCCATCAGTGTGAGTTCATCTGCTGACTTCAGCAGAGTTAGGAACAGTTCCTCATCACCAGTAGTATGTTCATGTAACACAAGTTGTGTAAAAGTTTCTAATGTTCATTTAATGTGATTTCACCAGCAATGGTCCACACAGTCCTTAAATTCAATGCCAAATCTTCCTGCAGCACGTAGGGAGAAAGCTTAAGATCTTATGTGAGGATCCTGAGGAAACCTAAACTGATTCAGCAGTATTTGGGAAGAAAATTTAGCCATTAATCCATGGCTCTAAAACAGATTAGGAAACCATCTATTTGCTCTTTGAATTTCCTGTTCAGGTTAGGTGCTTAAATCAATTCTGTCTCATAAAACATTGAAAGGCAAGGTATAATCCAGCTGTCTGTACTATACAGCCTGTAGTACTTACACTATGAGGTATATGCATTTAAATTCATCTTCTGCCTCTTTTCTGCACTACATGTGGTAGTGCCAAAGGCTATTAGGTATTAACCGTCTGAAGAGAGGTTTCAGTTGCCTGTTGGTTTTCCCACTAGTTGCAAGTTGGGAGGCTCAGCCTTGAATTCCCCTTCCAAAGAACACAACATAACATATTAATGTTTAGTTGTAAATGGGGACTACCCATTCCTCCTCCAAATCTGTGTTTTGTGTACCAAGACATCTCTTTTAGAGCCCTCAAATAGAAACTGACAGAGCTGACTCAGGTTTTCTCAGGGCTGGATCTTGTACTTCTAAGTTGTCTTTCTGTATCCAGCCTAGCTTTCCTCAAACCTCAGTGACAATGGTGGGGGTGTAGCCAATTTTTCATCATGCATATTGTTAGATTTGAAACCCTGTAGACTGAACACTTGAAAAACACATGATCATTTATTCTTACAAAATTATTTCCAGCACCCTGTGGCTATCAAGGCTCTTGCATTGTTGCTGCTGCTTCACAAACTGCTGAATAAATACAGACCTCAGCAGGAGTACTTGCAGTGTAATTCAAACTTTGGTGCAGCTAAACAATTTGGGGGAAAGAAAGCAATAGCACAGCTACACTGTTTCTGCTGTTCAAGTTAGTGCTTTGGGCCTTGTGGAAGATGGTGAACAAGAGGAGAAGGGGCAGGACAGTGACAACAATAAAAATGTTCTACAGTAATTTTGCTAGCTATTGCACACCTCAGTGTGACCCAGTACTTCTAAGAGATTTGAAATCACTGAATATTCTTTAGTGCTGTATTCCATCATGTCTTTATGGGCATCCAGACCCGTCCCTAGAGAAAAAACCTGCTCTGATTACAGCCCATGTGTCAACTGAGACACTGTACAGGACTTCTGAAATGACTATCAAATCCCCGGGGAGCTTCCTTTGGAGAGACAGTTCTTCCAGTGCCTCTTCCCATACCTTTGGGGGAACTCAGGCCTGACCTTAGCAATTCATATAAACAGGAATGTATGTATGGAAATACATGCCTCTTTAACCTTTTGCCCTCCAGTGCATGATGTAATAAATGCTCTGAGAAGGATGGATTTGTCTACTTTGAAACTTGGAACTGATCCTGAAGGGCAGGTTTCACTTGGGCCAAGCCACATAAGCTGCCTTTCCCTGTCTCTGTCTTATCTAGAAAGCAGTCTCATATCCTCTCCTCAACTTTGCTCCTCATGGAAAATAGAAGTGGGTGTATGTGTAGAAGGGAAGAAAGTGAAGAAGTCTGGGAAAGAAACCAATGGTCTGCTAAGGCTGAATTTCCTAAGTTTTAGGTATGTTCTTGCAATAACACCTATGAGCCCTGCAAGATACTGAAATTCAGTGGTGTTTCTAAGCTTGGACTATATGATTATTAGAGTGAGAGGAAGGAGTAAATGGATTTTATTAAGAGAGAGAGAGAGCAAGCCTGTGTTTTGGAATTGATCAGAAGTATCAGTAAAACTTCTTTTTTCCTCATAATATGAAATATGTGATTTTTTAGGAAGAATTTATTTTCTGTCATCTCTTATTTTTGTTTCTTGATCAAGTATTTATCAATAAATTTCAGACACCTACAGATATTTAGAATCAGTATGCTCAGTATTAATGCTTTTAGAGAAAGTTGCACCCTGGATACACTCCCAAGTTACAGCTACAGATGTAGGAAAATAATTGATAGTGTAGGTATACAGGCAGGATCTCCAAAGCTGTCACTGGCAGTCTCCACTGGCAGTAGCTGCATTCCTTCATCATTACATTACCACCAGTAAAGACCCACCAGCACCTACAGGTCTGACGTGAGGACTGTCTGTAATGCCACTGGGCTTTTGTCATACCTGTGCCTCCTGTGTTAGTTTGCCGAACTGGGAATGTGGATCCGGGGATGGATGTAGGCATAGGCAAAACAGGAAACTTGCCTAGGTCAGTAGGCTGCCAATTAGTCACAGGGCTGGTGGAGGCAGTACTGCGTGGGTGCCAGGGGAAAGGCATCTGAATTTTCAGCTGTTGATAAGGCTTGAGTGGCCAATCCCTGCTTTTGTTTGGAGCATTTCATATTGCTGCTTCAGCTGACCTAATGATAGCTCAAAAGGAGAGCAATTGTGTCTCTTTTCTGCAGGAGCCATTAAGCTTTCACTCCTGAATTCCAGGATCTTTTTCTAGCTTTTCTGTGGGTAAGAGACATAAAGACTCCATCAAAACATATTAGTCACAGGTGTATCAGAAACATTAAAAAATTCAGTCTCTGTAGGGAAATATAAGCTAGCAATTAAAAATTAGTTAGGAAATCATGTGACATTTATGGCAGGTATCAACAAAGAGCAAAAGGCCTGTAAAGGAATGGTAAGAACAACTGCAGAAGAAACTCTATAGCTAACTCATAATTGTAGGAAAGTGCTTTCACTGTGTAGTAGTATCTTTTTGCCTTTTGAGTACTTTTTGTTAGACAAACAGAAAGCCAAGAATCTGGTAATGTTCACTGTGACTTGGTAGAGAAGATGGAGCAGACAGAAATATTCACTGATACATGAGACAAGAAACATTGCCTTGAGCATGCAACTGAGATTACAAAAGACAGAGCAGCTGAATGATTTTCGTGGTTTTCAAGCTCATTGCCACATAGAGAGAAAGCTGAGCATAGTATTGAGATCAAAGGGGTTTTGAATATTACCAGTGTTGAATAAAATTGTCCTTTGCAGAAAGGGGTCTAGAGGGAGGTAAGTTGGAAAGCAACACAAGTCTCATGTTTGTAAGGCAAAGAACACATTGCCAGAAATAATATTTGTGTTTAAGTTCTCACATAACAGTACAAAAATGAGACTGTACGCACTTACTGCAAAATGGTTTACCTTATATCATATAGAATATATTGCACATATTTTACTTATAATATTCAGTATATAATGCAAAGAAAGTCAGCTTTCATGTGTTCTAAACATCAGGTGTTAAACATATATGTCCTACACAACCATCTCTTCTTTGTGACATTAATAAATTTAACTCTTGAGAAATAACATACTTTGATATAGAACAAACAATGGTGTGATCATTTAAAAAAAATCTTGTACTAATATCATCATTTTTAAAAAAAATTAGTATGAAATTACCAATCTGTTTAATTTTAAGTGAAAGAATATTTGTCTTTTATTCTCACCTATGGTTAATAAATACTTCTGAATGTATGCACATGTATAAATACTTAGAGGAACATGTATTACAAAACTAACTGAGAGTTTATATTAACATTCCCTCTGTTGTGAATGAAACCTGATTTCCAGAAGACTATTGTTTTTTCAAAGTTGGAGAAAACATTATGATGTCCTGGAAAAAGTTCATACTGCAAGCAAAAAAAAGTAGAAAGGACAAACAGGAACTGGATAATAATATCAAGACATGAGCTTAATAAAGATTCTTTTAATAGAGAATAAGCTTGTATGTCTGTCTTACATAGAAAGGTGATACTTTCTTTTACAGTAGGATGGAATAAAATCATGCTTTTAAAAAAAAATCTGAAGTGGGAACTCACTAAGCTTATTAACATAAAATAAAATATTACATTATATTAAATTAAAATGGATAGTTGAGGTCAATATGTTAAAGAAATTATATCACTGGCTCACAGATAATAGTCCAATTTGCAATTAGCTTCCCTTAGGCCAATCTACTTGATAGTCAAAACCACATAGGCCTGTGAATGTATTTAGAAGAAAGCAATATGCCTGTCCTAATTATATCTTTAAATGGAGCAATACCAATTAATCTCATTACTTTGCCATGAGTTGTTACTAGGAACATTTTTATTCCACAGAGATGATTTTTACACTTTTTCTGTTCCATTCACCCTTGCTGCTTTCAATGTGAGATCACCTTGGAAGACTGTTGTGTGTTCATTGGTGCAATATTTACTTACATGTGTCTTTGGGGAGAGCATACTTTTTATCATTTTGCTTGTCTCTTTATGGTTGATAACTACTGATAATACAGCAGCACACTCTCTAAAATGTCTCTTTCCATTTAATGCTTTGCAGTATCTTCACAATTGTGTAACAGGGTAAGTATGCTAAGTTTTCCCAACTACTATGTCTCTTAAAAGGCTCTGAAGCATATAAGGCAGTCTTCTAGCTCCTGTTTGAATGCACATAAACACTCAAAACAGTCAAAGCTTTTTCATGGTCAGTGTCATACATCCTTATGGGATAACCTTGTTACTTCTGTTCTTTTCCTTGCTTATTTGAGTTTTGATGTTCTTGACCCTGTCTGTCCAGCTTGGGTGATCAGAGTGTTGTGCTTGCACCACCACTGACACTGGAATATCTGCAGGACTATGGGAACACACAAACTTTTCAACCACATCAAGGTGAGGCATTCACCGAATATTTGTTTTCCTGGTTTGGGAGAGTTTTATTATTGTTTCTAATATCAGTGTGTTACTTTTGAATTTGGACAGCTTAGTCTTAAATCTCATGGGTAGATCACAGAAAAGTCACTAACTCATAGTTATTTATACAATAAATGTATACACAGGAGGGGCAGATAGGCATAGAACAGTATAAGCAAATGAAGAGGTGTGCAAACACAGTGAGACACTTTTTATTGGAAAAAAGGCAGAGGACCCAGTGGTGATAAACATCAATATGGCACGTTTTCTCACTCGTTTGTTCCCAGACCCCAAATGAATTATCACTAGATCAGGTTGGTTTGTTTATTTCATTTTTTTTACCCAAGCAGACAAAATAAAGAAGGCAACTGTTTTGAATGAAGAAAGAATTATTAGAATTGCGAGGTTAATGCGGTGGTCATGAAAGGAGAGTGAAAGCAGTCCTAAGGACAGACATTACTGGATCTCCTGCACACAGTCATGCTGATAATTGTGGTACTGATTGATGGGCAGCCATTAAACTCAAGATGAGGTTACTTACTGGTTTGTGGCTGTTTGTTCATAAATAGCATCCTTCTCCTGAAACTTCATTGAAACACCTCCCAGGGCAGGATGTCTATAGTACATTCTACAGAGAAGGAAACCAAAGTATGGAGCTGTGAAGTGACTAGTCTAAGGATGTGGATTCTTCTGAAAAGGCCCAGAAAAATATTTGCATCAGCTGGGTCCTAATACAGACTTTGATCCTCGGCTGATTTGTCTTTCTTAAAATATTGGAACCAGATTAACTCAAGCCAAATTATTTACCTGTGCTTTATACTGCAGTAATCATTAAATCTTACTTTTTGGAGAATGCCACATGGAGAAGCCCCACTGTAGAGTTTGCCAGGCAGCAGATGCCCTAGCCAGGTTACGGAGAAAAGCCTGTTTTAAACAGCATCCAGGACATAGTGCTATGATTTTGTAGTCAGCATCCCTTTTGCAGTGATGCCACTTCAGGAAACACTGTCCCTCCTCTTGGGTTTTCTGTCTCAGGGATGTCCCTTCTCTGGTTATATTGAGGTTCAGTTGCCAAGGTTGATCCACCAAAAGACTTACCGCAAAGTGGTGTTGCCGTGGCAGTTGCTGTGTGCCCAAAAACCCTGGTAAAGGAGAAACATCACTGAGCTGCTGGGGCAGCTTCCCCCTTGGGCCCAGCTGCATGCTGGGTCTTGATTGGTCTGATGATGGGGCAAGGTACCTCACAGGAAACCACTGTACTCTCTGTCAACAGCTGATCAGAACACCCTGACTCTTCACCACTGCTATGTGTGTGTTCAAAGAGTTGTGGGTTCGTCACAGTTTGTCACAGTTTTCCAGGCCTATCAGAGCTTGAGTCCCTGCTGAGCTTTGGAGTCACCTCTCACTAGGGAAAGTAAAGTTTGACATCCAGGCTCCCACTTCAAGTCACGAGAGAGCATACTGAGCCTACCCACACTCAAACCATGAACAGAAACAGGCAATTTGTTTTCTTTTATCTCTTCCATCTCCCAACCCATCCTTCAAATAAGGGAGAAGGAAGTGGTACAAAATATTAATTCTCTGGGGTTTTATGATCCCAATCCTAAAGCATGATGTCTGCAAGCAACATTCCTTAGACCAAGGAACACCTAGAATTAACCAATTTATTTTGCACATGTTCCAGATGCTTTATATATCATCTATTTTTTCAAAGTTATCAATGTGAATCTGTAGATGTATGAAATTGTATGTATATCCAGGAAACTTGTAAAAGCACCTAAAAAACATAAGATGCATAACATTACAGGAGAGTCTGTACTGTGTAACAAAGCAGAAATCCCTGGACTAGTACTGAGATAATACTATTACTGCATCAGCGGCATGTCACATTCAGACTAATGAGCTGAAAAGCAGTTATACTGTTTCAAAACCTTACCTGGTGTTTCATAATGGTGCTATTACAAGCCTGTGAACAAGTGTTAGCTCAGGTATCAACCACTGCATGGCATCATATAGATGTTCTCCTAAATAGGTTTGGGTTTAAAATTTTAAAAAATGCAGTGTCCTGGTGCTGAACACTTTGTGGAACATTCTGATACAAAGCTATATTAACTTCTATCAGGATTGATTCATTATCCCATAACCTAGGTACAGAATACTTTAAACAAATAGCAAACAAATGTAACTATTTCTCATGACAGATGATGGGCTTATCACTACATAATGATAATGCTAAGAAGAAAGATTTTGTCTGCTTGGAAAAAATGTGCAATATTTTGTTATAAAGCTGGGGCAAGAAGGAAGGAGAAGACATTCAGAGTCACGTCATTTGTCCTCCAAAGTCTCTCTTACGTGTGATAGAGCCTGGCTTTCCTGGAGATGACTGAACATCTGCCTGCCTATGGGAAGTGGTGAACAAATTTCTTGTTTTGCTTTGTTTGTGTGCACAGTCTTTGCTTTACTTGTTCAACTGTCTTTATTTGAATCCACAAGTTTTCTCACTTTTATTATTCTGATTCTGTTCCCCATCCCACTGTGAGGGAGGGAGAGAGCAGCTGGGTGGAACTTGATTGTTAGATGGGGTTAAACTACAGTAGTCCTTTTTGGTACCCAACATGGGGCTCAAAAGCTTTCATATAACAATAGATTTTACTGAAATATGCTAGGTCCATTTTATAGCTGTTATTGCTGTTTAGCTATTAATTATCAGACTGCTGTGCTTGCCATGGGTCTTGCTTGCCCAACTGTATTTAGAGTCCAGTGTTCACTAGTGGCTACTCCTTGCTTTCACTGCGGCTGTAGTGCCGTGCCTGGGAACACTTGGATAACAGCAATAGAAATGGGCCTGGGCTGTCCAGTGGCCAGAGCATCACTGCTGGTGCTGTACTGCTGCACTAGACAGGTTGGAACTCTAATGTGAACTCAAGTCAAAGTGGCCATCACCTGTAGATGAATCCCCACAGGAGCAGGACACTGTGTCCATGGTTATGTCTGTGTCACAGCAGGTATAATTCTGAAGGGATTGTGGCCCAAGGATAAGCCACACTGGAGAAGGTACAACTGGAAGCATCTGTGGCTGTGGATAATCCATGCTGCAGCAAGTGCACCTTGAAGCATCGGTGGCTGTGCATGATGTCATGCTGTAGCACCTCAAAACGTATGGCCATGGATAAGCCCACGAGAGAGCAGGTACTCCCCTGAGGGACTGCAGCCATGGATGAGGCCATATTGCAACAGGTTTACTTCTGAAGGGTCTGTGGCTATGGGTTAAGGCCATGCTGGAGCAGGTCTATCTCTGAAGGCATTAGCCCATGGGAAGGGCCCTGCTGGGACAGCTACACCTCAAAGGGATGGTAGCTGTGGGTAAGTCTATGCTGCAGCAGGTACACCTTCAGGAAGAGACTGTGGCTTACAGACTAGGCTCCACATGGAAAAGGTACCCCACTGAGGGATTGCAGTCTGTCAATAAGCCCACATCGAACTCAGGTTATTCCATTCATATCTCTCCAACCAGGAAACTTTGGTTTCAAGGTGCTAAAGAGCTGAAAAGTTTTGTCGATTTGTTTTTTATATGAAGTTTTTGACTTTTTTATACAATAAATTGTTCCTGCCCTTCCTGTTTGTTGCAGCCTTTCCTGATCTGTACACTTCTTCAACCACCAATAAATATTTGAATCACTGCAATTCTTCGATGGCTTCCATTTACTTTTGGCCCCTAAGTGAAGGACAAAGGAATGGACTTACATCATGATGATGACTTGGGTGGAAGCAAGCAAGAAAGGATTTTTGGGTCACCTTTCAAATCAGCTGCACACACATATCAGCTGTACCCAAAATGGGACAGGTGGAATCTGGGAGGTACTATTATTTCTTGATTTCTGCCTGTCAGCTACTCAGACTTTATTTTGTTATGCGTGTCCTGTGGTCTTCATCTCCATGACAATTTTCAAAAGTCAGCAGTAGAATCCGGGTGTTGGTAAATGGGTAAATCCAGATCATTTTCTAAGCATTTGTAACAGTACTTTCATGTTAAAAACCTTTATCTAGGAAGAATGACAGGTGGTATTTGATGTGAACTTGTAGAGAATAGATGATGCTTCCTTCCTAACATCCACCTGTAACACCCAATCTTATAGAAACTTAGACTTATAGAGACAATAGCAAGGGATGTTTTCCTACAAATTAATTAGCAGGGGACTGGGTCATGGGCAATGTGCTGTAGGTGACTGCTTGCGTGTTGTTTGGTAAGGTAATCTCATAAAAAGAATTATTAATGAAATTCAAATAATTCTTCTATATCTGCCCTGATAAAATGTTTGTCTTCTAGAGAAGCCAAGTTGAAATATGTATAGACATACACACTGGTTATATGGCATGATTATATGGCAGTGATATTTCATTACAGGAATATCGCTGATTTAAATACTGACTCAATTTTATTTTGATATTCTTATAGTACTAGGTCAGTAATGGTAGGAACACCAAGGAGTCACCTTCTCCTCATCCATATAAGTCTTATTGTCCTCATGGGATATTAAATTTAAGGTGGAGCCTGTAATGTAATATCTGTGGGGTTTCATTGTGTGACCTACAAATATAAAAAAAGAATCTATAAAATATATAAATGACAGTTACATATATCTTCTTGCTAATTTGGAATAATTATGTGAATTAGTGTGAATACATTCTTGTTTTTCTCTGTTGAAATGCGACGTTTGATCTTTGGTAACTACTCCCACTTGAACAGCACAGCGCAAACATCACAAAGGATGGTGTAAAGTTTCTCCCTCCTACTGCTTTGATGCCTGAAAAGCCCCTTATTTGCCTGCACAAATATTTTTTGAATGTTTCATGTATTTGCTCTGGCATGCATTTTGCATATTTTGCTGGCAATTTGACTTCTTAGCCATATGCTTTAGTGAAGATATTCAGAGGCTTTTTAGTGCAGGTAAACAGGTGTAAAACCACTAATCTTAAAACACTTTATACCAAATGGCTGTGCATGGTCTTAAGAGGTCCACTGGGCTCCTCAGCATCATCTTGGCTGAGCAGACTTCAGGGCATTACTATGGTCACTTGCTTGGCACAGACTCCCACCTGTTGCAGATTTATGGGTATGGGACTGCCCAAACTCACCAGATTAAGCTTGACCCAGTTCCCAAATTCTTATTCTTTCTCTCGGCCTGAGTCTCAATGGCTTTCAAGCTGTATAGCTCATCTTTTCAAAGACAAACTTGATTTGGTTCACACAGGCATTTTTTTGACAGGGATTCAAAGCCTCAGGAGTCTTTATCAAGGATGAGAAAGAGCCACTTATCCAGACAAAATGATAGCCAGCTACCTGTGTTTTGCTGTCTTAGCTGATTGCTGGATGGTCACTTAGCTCCAAGGGATACAAAAGTACTTCCCTCTCTCTGTTACAAACTTTTCCCAAAACAAGGGTTCACTCTCACTGCAGCAGCAGACATCACAATCTCTTTCATCCTCAGTTACTGGCAAGACACTCAATATGATCACTTTCTCTTGTCTTTACATTGACTCTCCAGTGTCAGTCTCCTCAGAAGCTTCCTCCAGGTAAATGCATTTAACTTGCTCCTTTTGCTAGGCTTGAAACTAGATAAATGTGTGTATCCCATGCAGAAGTCAAATCAGTAAAGGCAGTTTTCTTCGGCTTCTTACAAATAAAAACATTAATAGAAGGTAAAGTAAAAAAAGAAAAAGAAAAAAAACAGCATTTCCCCTGAGGAGCGATATAGACAGAGGAGCCAAACATGAGGCTGGTAGTCATGTTGCTTAACGTAACTTTGGAAAATGGGCACAACACTCTAATGTGAAAAGAATGGAATGATTTTTTTAAAAATTGTGAAATACATGCAATGCAAAATATGCTTCAAATTTAATCTCATCAAGTTTTCTGAAGATGCTGTATTGGAAGCACAGATTTATTTTAGTTCCAGTGATAAAAAAAGTATTATGTCAGTTTTACTTAGAAAGACACTCCCTAATTTATCATACCATAACCAAATTAAGCTTGAGAACTACTAATCAGTAGGTGTCTATTATACAGCAGAGCATTAGCCTTAGCATGTACAATGCCTTTGGCATTCAACAGGGCATATACTGGAAATAAGAATTCCTTTGTCATTTGGCCAGGGAAGCAATTATCTTCGTAGTTCATGATTTGTATAATAATCAGTTAAAATAAGGTGTGTCATGTGCAGAAGCTCATGAAAAAAAATTAAAGTTCTGGTTCTTATTTAGCAGCTTTAACTTCTTAAATACTTGCAAATTCTTGAAAACACTGACTGACTATTCATACAATCCAGTTTCTCTTTCTGCAATGCTTCTTTTCCCTTCTTTCCCCTCCAAAATACAAAACTTTGAAAGAAAACTAAAAATCTCCAGTCACACTTAGTCTACAAATATCCTCACATTCCAATTTTCTTTCTCCAATTCCATATATGCAGAGGTGAACTATGTATGTTTATGCATGACATCAGCTCCTTGCTGCTATTTCCATACTAGCATGACACATATTTCAGGTCAGATCTCTGAACATGACATGTCCAGTGAGCTCTAGCTCACCTTTGGGTACCATCGGGAGGCACAGTGTCCCTGAGGGAGCTCTCTGCTGCCTCTTCTGCTCCCTGCTTTCCCTGTTCCTAGAGGAAGAAGTGATACATGTGCCATGGACAACACAATTACCAAATTGTGCCATTGTGTTACACTGTTTCATATGCTATTTATTTAGATTTATTTATGCTAAATAAACTGTAAGCTATTATAAACACTATTTATTTAGTATTTACTTAATCCCCATCCATCTGAGTGGAGTAACTGGGCATGCAAGCTATGATAGTTGACATGTCTTTGAGGCCAAGGTCAGGTAGCTTATATTTAATGTCTTTACATAGCATTTGCTACAAATTACACCAGCATTTTGCTATTAGATAATAGCAAACTTCATTAAAAATATGACTTCAAGTGACAGAATCTACTCCTATACATTTTTTCAGTGTCATTTTACTGAACAGAAAATTACTAATAGTTAATATAGAATAACTAATAGTCTGTGATAATATGTGATCACCATCCATATTCCTACTTCACAAGATATTACATTTTAACCGTTGGGGACTGCAGGTGTTCATGAAAATCCATATTAACAGCCTCTATGATAGCTAGGAAGTCTCCTGATTGCTCTGATGAAAACTATCTTAAGCATTACATCATTTGCAAGTCTCATATCACACACAAGACACAAAATAAAGTAAATGATGTCACAATCAGGAGTTTAAAGTATTTCCATTTCTTATTTATTTCAAATAACTTTATTTCTCCATCTATGCCAAGATTGTATGTGTTAGGATGAACCCCTGATCTGCTGGATCAAGCCAATGTCACGCAACCATTCCTGAGATCCCAGGTAATTTCTATTTCCTCTTCCAAGCTGCTATCACTTACAGAAGTTGTTCTGATGACATCATGAAGAATCTGTTTGAACATACTGTTTTCTGTAGGACTTCAAGAAAACTGTGCTCTTACCAAAAGCCCAGCTGTAACACAGTGAGGAGAACACGCACATAAACACATCAAAATGGCAGTAAGATCATACTATTATTATTTGAATTCTTCTACATCATATTGTTGAATAGCAAAAAGAAAAAAGAACTTAAAGATACATGCTTCTGCTCAGAAAGTGCCATCCAAAGTATAGTAATACAATATTTTTTCAATTACACAGCTCATACATGGGAACTGAGGAAGAAACAAATTCACTGATTTACAGGAAGGAAGGGATCTTTGTGATCTTCTAATCTGATACAAATAGCCAAAATCATGCACAAACTGAACAGAGGGAAGAATAACAGTTGAAATCAGAATTTCCTGAAGAACTGTTATTTATTACAACTTTATTTTTACTCTGCTAAAAAGTCATACAAATCTTTCTTATTGGTCTCAAAAGTGTTAAATGCATTGGTATTTCAACACAGATCATCTTCCTGAAAGGCTGAATCCTGTGAAGTCACAAAACACAGAAACGGTTTCTGTTCTCCTATTCATGGGATTTATAACCACATAATAAAGCTAATTGACTAGAATATGGTTTTTACAGAGGGAAAGAGGATACTTGACTACTTATCTTCTAGAAGAAGCCAGTCTTTGGTGGCTTGTGGTCATGCCAGAGTATCATGCCCAGTTGCCCAGTCAGCCTCTCTCCATGCAGTGATAGCCCTTAATAAGTGGATGCAATATTTTATGACAGGTATAATATATTGAACTAAACACAACATTAATAAGCCTTTCTGATCCCAGTAAGAACTCACATAATCACTTGTATATATTTATATTTCCTCTAATAAAGTATCTGCATACCAAAACGTACATAATGACACCTTCCTTCCAAACTTATGTTATTGATTTGTTCACATTTATATCATTGAAAGATCAAAAGTTCTTCAGATATCCTCTTGTGTGAAATTTTTACTCATTCCTGAGTCAGGTGGAAATTATATTGCCTTCCAGGAGAATTGTCATTGAGTAATAATCTCACCTTTTATTGCCAAATTCAAATATTCATGTAAATTTACTGCTTAGCTTACTTACCTCTTGAAAACTCTAGATGGGATAGCTGCTGGTACTTCTCAGTACCAACAAGACATTTCTAACAGGCAGATAGAGAAATACAAGGGCAGAAAAAAAAAAAACTAATCATATTTCAAATGAGAGCAAAGGCAGGCAAGACCAGTGTCCTCACAATCTCAACTGCTAGGAGAAAAAAAAATATTTTAATAAAATATTGATAATCATGTTAATAAATGGGCTGCTAGTACTGAGAAATAAATTTTAGGTTCTCTATTGAGTTTTTGCTCAAATAATTGAGTGAGATTCATAAATTTTCTAGCAGTACCATTAAAAAGAAATCCATAAGGAAACATTGAACAGAGCACTCAACAAGAAACAGGATCTCCTCTGCTTGTTTAGTTTTAAGTTGGTGCCCAGGACAGAGTTATTGTCTCTATAAAAACGTTATTGTTTTTCTTTGCTAATCCTCCGTGTAGCTATGACAAGGACAGATGATTGCAATAAATCTTTTGCTTTTTCTTGAGACAGACTGGTGCGGTCTTGATCACAGCTGATGACTCATAAGCAAATAAAGGTAGTGGCCGACCTCAAAAAATGATCTCTAAAACTGATTTTTTTTAAACCATGATGATAGTTGGTGCACTCTTAAATGAGCTATTTTCTTGTATGTAGTATGAAGTTTCTCATATTTTGATCATGTTCAGAATAAATATTTTTAGTAGGTTTGATCATTATGAAGGTAAAAGTTTCAGCCATCTCTACAGTATTGTGCTTTTGCCTATTCACTGAAATTGGTTTTAATTAGAGCTCAGCATGAGCTCAACGTTCTGGAAAACTCCTCTCTGCTTCTGAGTGACAACACTATAGTCAATTGTAATCTACAGTTGGTCAAATATCTCATAAAATCTATAAAATTGGTTTGGATGCTGTAGTGAGTCATACAAAATAGCTGAGCTGAGGTAGTGTCTTCTCTAAAATGTCTACCAACCAAAAGGTAAACCTGTTAGACAACTCTCTAGGGTGGGGACTTTTTGTGAATAATTAGCCTTGAGCAATGAAACTCCAGAGCCACACCTGGGCTGAATCTTTGATCTGTCTTTAGACAGCTAGAACCAAGTTAGAGAGTTTATGCATTATCTTGGTGTTGCAGGTGATAAAAATCTTTACTCTTGCATACATACTGCAACAAATATATACCTCTGTGTGTATGTATACATGTATATATATCTTTTTTTATATATATATATAGTAAAAATAGATGTTAAGGCTAATCACTTAATCATGTTTCTTCATTGTTCATCCTGGTGTGGCTTAATCACTTTTAAGATTTGTTATTTTTTCCCTTTTTCCTGTGAAAGATGAAACTCAATGACACATTCTTTCTTAATAGGATCAGAGCAATATGTACAACAATCAGTGTGCTGACAGAGCAGAATCTTTACCTGACCTATTTAGTAGGCATGCTTGTCAAAAGCTGTAAAGTAAAATTAATTAATCATTTACAACATTTATGTTTGTTTATTTTTTTACACATAATAACCATTTTTTAGACAAGTTTTATTAAATGACGGAAAGGGTCAAATAGTTTCATGTACTTGATCTAGCTGCATAGGGTCTTTATTAGGCAGTCTATAAGAAGTGTGAACACAATGATAATCAGTTTGTTCTCCATCTCAATCCTTGATGCACTTCCCACTCTATCTGTGGCCTTGGGCAAATCCCTGAAGTTCTCTCTCTCCCTCTCTTGCACATGCAGTAAGAAGTATAATAATAATGAATTAATTGGTTACTTGTTTGTCAGTTTGAAGATTGTTAGTTACAGTCTTCTCTTGTTTATACTAATGTAATATCCCAAGAGAATGAAATTGTGAATGTGTAATGTAGAAAAATTGCAATTATACACTCAGGCTCTAATATCGTCCATCTCTTCTATCATTAGGTTCTGCAAACACACATGGGAAACGCCTATGTTGTTATGAAAATTGTAAAGAATAAAAGACTTTGTTTATTTTACCCTGTGTGGCAATAAATGCTTCTGATTTAGAAAAAAAATGAAATGTTTATTCTGTTAACAAAGTAGGCCCAACACATGGTTGTGAGTGTTAACTCTTTGCTATTTGTAGTTCTTCAGTAACATCAACATATCTGTATGGCTGGGCTGTTGAATTTGCTTCAGTCACATTCCTCCCATATTCAGATACTCCCATACTCCCAAGTATTCAGATTTACTGAACTCATGTGGTTGATACCACTAAGAAGTAACCATCTGACTAGTGGATAAATCATCGGGCGAATACCTATGAATTGTAATTCTTTCATATTTTACAGAGTGTTGAAGACGTGAGGCAAATTTGCACACCCAAAGAAAAATTCAAGTTGAGGGCACTTTATTTTCATTTTGCTTTCAATATTGACATATTAAAAGAATAACATTTTTTACATATTCTGGCTTTTTATTGAAATTAAACTACTTTAAAAATATTTATTAGCTAGATTAATTTAGAATAATAAATAACCATTCTCTTCCCTATTTTGCAGGAGTTTAATGAAATAGGTGCTTAGGCAAGCAGAAATACCCTTTTAGTAACAATTTCTGAGCATTTTGTAATGACCATAATGCATCTGATGAAAATCCATTAATATCTTTCCTTATATAGAAAAACTGTAAGAGTGGCACTTGCTCTTATTTTAAGATATAAATCATGAATATGCATGTATTTCACTTCACTTAAGCTTTTATGCAGCTGTAGCAGGAACACAACATGGTTTATTCTCTTATGTCAGCTATAGGGAGTTCCATATTAGACATTAGACTTGGAGTGAATGTCTAAAAAGGGATTAAAACAATTAATGCTACTTTAGCACATTAAATGATGTTAAATTTCACCTTTGTTTAATTGGTCATTTCTAAATGAATTTAATTGTTCTATCCATTCACATCTGAAAAACCCCCCAAACGACAACAACTAAAGAACAGACAATAACCACCAAAAAAAGCCAAAACAACAACAACAACAACAAACCCTGATTTTCTGATCCCATGGATGCCAGGAGGCTCTGAATAGAAGACTTTCCCTGTTTTTAAACTTCAAAAAAGCTGTGAAACCTTCTTATTGCATCCTCTGCTTAGCATTGACGGCTCCACCATGCAGGTTCCCAGGTTTGGGACTTGCCTGGGAGAAGTGGAGCCAGGAAGACACTCCAGTGGGGAACACTCCCCAGCTTCCTCTGCAAGAGAGAAGCCCAGATGGCTTTTCAGGTCCAGTAGCAAGATACTTTAGTTCTGTCATCCCCCAGGCTTGGTTTTGTGATCAGACTCATGGCTGATTCTCTAAGAAAGTCCAACAAATCTCACATCTCAGTGAGGTTTCTGTCAAAACCTCAAATAACATTGGTTGGCAGTGTTTACAGTGCTGCGGTTTCAACTACAGGCTGAGTAAACAAATATTTAGTGGGCAATAAAATTTTTAACATATTTGAAAAGTAGGGGAATGTGGTTTTGCTTGGCTATGTGCTTTCTCATGTTGAGATACCAAGTGAAATGTTTGGCATGTGGTTTCTTTTTAAGGCCCACACAAAATGCTTTTGGTAAGCTGTTGCAGGACTAAAATTCACTTCAGTTAGCATTTTAGTTATGGATGCGTACATCCAAGCCCTCTAAAAGTTTTGCTAGCAGGATTTATAGCAACAGAAGTGGAGGATCAGGTGATTTTTCCAGTGTATAGCTCAGAGTCTCCTCATTAGCTTTTAGATTTCCAACCACACTGCACAGCTCTTCTTATAGTATTCTGTCCTGCTGTGGGTGTCATGTGCTTCCCTATTTCTCAAGTGTGGTTTTAAAAGCTGTGACTCCAATATGAACTCTTCACTTGCATAATTAATGAATCACTTTGTCTTTTTGTTGCTCTTTCTCCCTCATTTTCCCTGTTCTGCTAAACCCCAGCCTACAACATTCTGTGTTAATACAACACACAATGTGAACCTTGAACAAAACACAATTCCTGCTTTGTTACAGGTTTGAGAATGATGATACAAAAAAAAAATCCTCATGGGAAGAGATGAGAAACCTCTATAATCTATAAAGGAACAAGATGTAAGGTGTAAGAATTTCTTCCCCCCCTCAGGTTTCTCACAGAGTCAGCAAGACTGGGCCAGTGTTTGGCTGCTCTAATTCACAGTCAGGTGCAGTAACCAACATCCACTTTAGCTGACATTAACACGCTGGGCTGTGAACTGCTGTGCTTGAGGAACAGGTTCACATCCACTTCTGTGTCCTGGTGTTGGGGAGTCAAACACAAGCAGAAAGGTGGGGCAGGCATCCCCAGTCCTATCCTTCTAAAATGTTTCGGTAATTTTTTTTTAGCGTAAGGCACTTGCCAATTCTAGAAATGGCAAAAAAACAGAGAGCACACTAGGAGTGAGAAAACACAGGAAAAGAGATAATGTTTCTGGCTTCAATGTAAACTTTACCTTTTACTCTAAATAAAACAGAACTAGCTAAACAAGTTAAGCTGTTACTTTGTCCCAGCTGGTTTTTCTGTAAGAGTGTGAAATAAGATTCGCTTTAGAAAGGCGAGATTGTACCTCCCTGACTGTGGTTAGCTATGCCACACTCCGTGGCTCTTCTTTACATACGCTCTTTCGTTTAATGTTGTGATCACCTCTTCAAAGAAGCAGGCACAGCTGATTGCTGGGCTGTGCTGGTGGTTGCAGATGCAGGCTTCTTAGCATTCACAGGAGGCTCATGTTTCACCTCTGTGAGAGTAAGAGCAATTCAAGCTTGCCAGGTGAAATATATTAGGATTGTGTGATGTTTTATTTCCTTTGGCAGTTATCACCTTCAGACAGTAAACAGAGCGCACTGGTTGGCTGAGTTATTAAAATAAGAAATATTTTTGTATTTCTTTGAAAATTTATATCTTATGTTTTTATTTTGTATGCCATGTACAACATATATGCAATATAAATGCAATATGCAATACACAATATATGAAAAATATATAAAAATCACATCTATTATAAGGAAAACGTTTCCTGCATTGTTAAACATGTGTCAATCTGAAAAGAAAAAAAAAAGTCTGCTTTGATCAGTGAGCAAGAATTATTTATTCCAAAAGTATTTCAAGCAGTTTTTTCATGAACAAGAATAATTTCTTCTGGAAATATTTCTATGTAGTCAGGCAAACAAAAGGTCTTTGTTGTTAATATCAGTTTACTGGGCTATTTAGGACTGATAATGTAAGTAGATTGTATGCTAATGCCCCTCCCACACCATTGCTCAGGGTAAACTCAATCTCCATTTTTTCACTAGCAAAGCACACAGATCCATGACCAGCTGCTGGCAACACTGAACTTGTCCTAGCCCACCTGAGGTGCCAGCACAGGGCTCGAGGTGCGTTAGCTGCTCTGTCACCTAAGGTGGTGCTTAGTCCTAGGAGGAATACAGTTCTGCATTGCATATGCAGAGGGGCAGAAACTCTGGAGTGAGAGCTAGGAAAAACCAGAGCACTCAGCAAAACATACCGAGGTTCTTCTCTTAAATCTCATTATGATAGCACCTTTGGTAAAAATTAAAGTTCACAGAAACAATAACCAAAGTATGCCGTTATTTTTGAAAGAATGTGCAATATAGACAGAAAAATAATCACATCCCTTAAGAGAGCAAATAAAAATTCAGTGTTTCTACAAATTCAAAAATTATGATGGTGTAATTTTTTTATTCCATTTTGGATTGTGTATGTCAATCACAAGTGTAGGTTTTTTTCTTAATATATCTGATGTGGAAGCCCATCAAATTCTCTCTGCTTTTCTTGAAAGCAATTGGAGTATGACTTAAATTTAGTGTTGGCAATAAAAACACAGAATTAAATATTTTATTCTTACTCTGTTGCTAAATAGATAATGACCATAAAAACAAGCTCACAGTCGCAATCTTTTGCGTAGCATTCTCATTGCTTCATACACTTTTACAGTATAGTCAATACCAATATTAATCATTGGAACTATATGGTTTTTCTTTGCTACATGGAATCATTTCAAAACAATTTTTTGTTGTATTAGAGATTAGTGGTCAACGTTTCTATACAAAAACTTGAAAGTAATCAATTAAGCCTACAGTTACTGCAGGAAATCTGTCATTTTTTTAATGTTTATTAATTACTTCCTTCCAAGTATTCAAAAGATAAACATGCCTGTCAAAAATTGATTTTAATGTTTGTCTGGTTACAGCTCAATGATATTACAGTTCTTATCTGTTGTTTGATTGCTCTTTGTTAGCCTTTAAGAACAGTTGTTTCTCAGCTAAGTCTCCTGGGACTGATGCTTGAGGTGCTGTCTTTTAGTTCCAGTCATATTACTAAACACAAGTGTGACAGCACATTCGCTACAAACTGAGGCCAAAAATGGCTGAAGGCCATTAAAGAAGAAGCCTCTCAAGAGGTGACTGAGTTTAGAATAGAATAGAAGAGTTCAGCTGGAAGGGAACTGCAATGATCATCTAGTCCAGCTGCCTGACCCCCACAGGGACTTACCAAAACATAAAGTATGTTGTTAAGGTCATTGTCCAAATGTCTCTAAAACACTGCCAGGCTTGGGGCATCAATCACCTCCCTAGGAAGCCTGATGGTGCAGCTTTAAACATTGTTCTAGGAGATAATAAACTCCTAAAGTGTTGTATTATAAATTTAATATTTCCCTTAATTATGGCCAACAAAGACAGGTTATTCCCATCCCAGAAATTACTCTTAGAAAAGATTTAATTATGTGTAAGATTTCAGTAAGGCACATCATATGAATCACAGTAGCTGTTTTTGACCTTACTTTCAGTGTCATAGCTCAGGATAATGCATAATGAACAATTTTGAGCCAACCAAGAGCTCTGTTGTTCACACCTACATTATATGCATGATCATGTTGCATGTAAATGGTCATAGCAGTCTTTCGTACATGAAATGCTTTGAAGAATAAAAAGGAAGATGTTTCCAGAAAAATTTAACTCCCTTTGCAACACTCCAAAATATTTTGATTGACACTCAAATGTTACACACTTTACTCAGTCAAAATTACCTTCAGAATCAAGCACTGTAGCTTAGGTAGTAATTTTTCTCCATGGAAAGTGTGCAGAAAATAATTGCAGTTATAAACACTTGTAATATGTAATATATAATTGCTACATTTCACTTTATAAATGACTGTACAAGGAAAGATGGAGGAGAGAGTAATGGAGTAGAGAATAATTACTTAATGGCACCTTCTGTGAACAACTGTAAAGACAGTGGGCCTTGTTTTCTAATTGATTGCACCTTTTTGCATCTACATAATACTGTTATCTTTTTGAAACCGGTCTTAGTAGCACTGGTAGTAATGATGTGAACTGAGAAACAAGCCTACTCACTATTCTTTAAAAATATTAATATGCATGATGGATTGCATGCCTGTTAAGTAGAGAGTAACTTGTTGAGACTATTTTTTAGGTGTTTTCTTGGATTGTGTTATTCAGTCAAAGCTAAGAAACAGGCAGTATCTTGTTCTCTATTTAAAGTCGGTGTGCCATAAGCTTCTGCACAATCTCTGAAGTTCTCCAGAGCTTGCTGCTGCATTTCTTCACTATTTACCATATTTACACCATATCAAACCACATGAAGCCTGCAGACAAGTTATCCTTTTGGCTGTTTATGGTTCCCTTTGTGTGTAACACTTTCATGATAACTATTCTGCCACAGATCATACAAAATCTGACTCAGATCTGAAGCACTCAATTGTCCTTTGTGTGGTTAAATGAAATCCAGGAGGAAACATTTAATAATCCAAATCTACATCCAGACAGTTTTGCCAACCTTTATTTTTCTTTTTTTTTGCAAAAATCCTAATAAAATAATAGTCTGTAAAAGCATTAACAAAAGCAGTAAACAGAAAATGTATTCCACCTTGTGAAAACTATGAAAACCGTAAGTTTTTGTACTAGTTGAGGCTTTCTTTTCCTTCCTTCCCCCACCCCCCCGCCTTTTTTTTTTTTAATAGATATTCAGATGTGTTGTACTTCTAAAAAGGTTAATAGGTACTGGAAAAGGTAAGGAATGCTCTGATCCATGCCATGAAAACCAAGCTGCAACATGTATGCTGATGTACAAATGCTAGGAGTGATTTATTAACATGATTTCCACACACTTAGGTACTTCATTCAACCCACAACAACACATCCAACAAAATACACATTGATGTTTACTACTAGAAAACTTAGGTCTATAGGAATGAATTCTGTTCACTGCAACAACAGTAAGTTTGGCTTTAATACTATTCAGTTTTTAAATTTTAAGGAAGAATAATCCCACCTGAGTTTTGTCAAAAATATTCTACTTCTGCATAGAAATACTTAGTTTTACAACTATGAGGTGTTGCTAACTAAGAAACAAGTATGCAGAACAGGGTCTCAGTTTTTGAGGATCACAAGCTGAATTGAATCCAAGGTTTTCAACTATTGAAGAAAAACAGCCTGTAGGAACAACAAAATTATTATTCTCCTGATAACTCAGATGTATAAACAGAAGCACTGTTTGTAAGACATAGAACCCAACTTTCTGACCTTCTAATCATTGATAAGGCTTTATTCATGTGGGACTTTTGTAAGACGCCTACAAGAGAGATACAAGGTTGATCAAAGGCCTGGGAAACTTGGCCTGCAATAATAATTTGACAGAACTTGTGTTGTTTAGTCCAAAGAACAAGAGACTCAGAGGAGGAATCATAATTTGTTGAAAACTGCTGCAGGAAGAAGAGAGTAGATGAGGAGAAAAGTAATTTCAAGATAAGCAAAACTGTGGGAGCATCTCTATACAGAGGCAAGGTGGTCCGAGAAAAAACAGAGGAAGACCCTTTTCCATTACATTTATGAGCATCTGCCAGCCCCTCAACGTGGACAGTGTTCCTGCCTAGCTTGCTTGCTTTCTTTCTACCTTCACCCTGCTGGACCATCTCTCTCATGCCCTCCTAAGTGCCACAGAGGTAGAGTTCTCCAAGCGCATCACTGGCCCCTCTTGACATGGGAACTGATTCCTATCACTAGATCCTTTTCCTTCCCTTGTGCCTCACTCAGCCACCTTCATCCCCTGAATTAAATGTGTATTTCCAAAGAGCCTTGAACAGGCTCTATGTGAAGGCCCTCAAAGATTTCATGATTTTCAAGGATTACATGTAATTGTGAACCAAAGGGCCATATTCCATGAAATAACTCACACCTAAGCTTTTTAGCACAACTTTCAGATTCTAAACTGAAAAAGACATATTAATAGCAATACACATAACTTTTGGGTTTGAAGTTTTCCTGGATTGCCTTGTCATTTTATCTTTAGTTCTATTTATTTCTCTATCCATGAATTAATAATTCTTGTATAAAATACAATGACTTAGAAAAATGCAACAAACCAAAATTATCTCTTGTTTTTGGAGAAGACAGGAAATCACACATTAAGTACAAAATATTTCTTCCCATTAGAAGATAATGAAATGAAAATTATTATTATTCCACAGGTTTTACGGCTGATTGGATTCCTTTGCCATTTCCACTTTCATTCACACTACTTTTCTTAAATTCAACCATGAAAAAGAGAAAAACAAATTCTGTAATACCTGAGATGCAATTCTGCCACAAACAGAAGTTGCAGTCAAATGTTAAAGGAAGGGCCAATATTTGAAAACTTACAGTGTAACCCATTTGTTTCAGATTCAAAAGGGGAAGGATTTGAGAATGAGGCTGTATCCATGTATCAAGGCTCTTCCCTTGCTGTTCAGAGTAACTGTCCAAAAACATATCCGTCTCAGGTCCCTATCACAACAAAGCAGTTGATGCCTGATAGCATCCCATCTTTTCTGGATCCTGGCAATTTCCTAATGAAGTCACAAGAAAGAATCTCTTAGACTTGAGCAAGAAGTTAAATTAGGCTTTCTTGGGCTTTTTTGGGCAAGACATAAACCCTCTGTCCCATAAGTAATTTAGCTGCATGCTACCTTTCAATACTATAGCTAGCCAAGTTAGTAGTCATTTGAAGCAGTTCAAAGTCATTAGTCAAGTCAATAACCATTTGAAGCAGTTCAAAGCAAAGTCTTATTTTAGCTACCTGTATATAATTATAAAGCTGTGATCATTAGATGTTAGAAGTAGATAAAATCTGTAGGGTACACAAGGATATTACAAGTTGTTGGGACTTTTTTTTTTCCTACAAGATAATTAACTTTTTGTTTACTATATTATCTGGAAAATGGAGAACATAAGATAGAGACTGGCTAACAAACAGTAGTTTTCCTTGCATTTACATTTTTTTCCCCTTAAAATACTTTGGAGTTATGATACATGGATGCCATAACACTGCATCGTATTAAATTTTTAAAAACCGAAAGGAAGGAAGAGGAAGAATTCTGCTTCTGATAAAAGAAAAACTACCTTTAATAAGCTGAAAGCCTTTTCTTCTGATGTACACAGTTTTAGGCAGGGAAGTTCCAATCTCTGAGCAAACTTAGAGGAAAAATAAGTAATTGAATATATACACAATTTTTATTTCAGCTGAAATGTAGTTTAAGGTACAGAGAAAGAATTTGGTTAATACTTGCTTACAAACCCAAGATGAAGTTACCTCTTGTAAAGATCATATTGACCATAGAATCAGGCTTGATAACCCAGAAGTATTTAATTGTTTTTACAATGTTTTTACAATTGTTTTTACCAGCTCTGTTTAGTTAGGAGGATTTGCGAAAATCAGTTAAGGAAACATTGAACCTTTGTTCCTAAGCACCCAAGGTAAGTATCATAACCAATCCCTGAAATTTAGTTAATGTGGGGAATTGTGTGAGACTTATCTGACTAAATTAATGTTTACTACAGCAACACAAACATATGAGCTTGGGCTTCTTTATAGTCAGCAGAGATCTGGTTAATAGTTGTTAGGTATGTCTCATCGTAAACGCAATACCTACACTGGGACAGATTAATGTTGCTCTATGTGTCATTGATCATATTTACTTTATTTCCACTGACTACAGATGGTGACTGTGTGACCCTAGGTTACCTGTGTGAGCAGCTCAGAGGGAGCCATGTACACCCCAGACACCAAAAAGTTAGATAAATGAACAGAACTATGAACAGAAAAGTTGGACCCAATGATCCTTGTGGGTCTCTTCCAACTCATTCTCTGATTCTGTGAACAGTGTTTTTGTAAGATTCACTTGTATGTCAGAATTAATACAAGAGCATGAGCAAGGCACAGTTTAAATAGCCAGCCAGTTAGGTTGCGTTCTTGAAATAGGAAAGATCTTGGGAGAAATCAGTGTTCTCAACTATTCAAAACAAGGAATGAAATCAGTATATTTTACATCCTATCAAAGTCTACTAACTACGGGGCTACCATAGTTACTATGCTGATGTGAATGGCATTTAAAACGTTGAAAGATTCCCTTTTCATTCTGGCACAGGACTCATTTGGAAATTCCTAATAGTTCAAAGGGATGGAAGAAATACAATTTGCTCATTTCAATTCCACACCATTGTTTGCTCCACTGTGTGCCTCCAAAGCATAACCGAACATCTAACCCTTTTGATCCATCTGGTAGAATATATACACAGAGCAGGAGTAATTTTAAAGTGGTTTTGATTTACTGTAGTTTACACATTCATATAGCTTTTGCTATCTGCTTAACATGGCACACCCTTACCCAGTCCCTTGGCACACTAATTAAACCAGCTTTAGGTTGCCCTAGAATTTCTTGCCCTTAGATTATGAAGGATAAATGCAGAGATGAACTATCAGATGAACAGGGAATTCAGTGAGTTTACATGACTGGCAAATTAGTTAAACTTAGATTACCACTAAAATTATTTTATCTCAAAACTGCAGTTACCTTAAATTTACATAAAACTTCATTCCTGAAGGTGGCAGCATCCTGACCAAACCTATATACAGACTTCAATACATGCAAAACCCTAGACCATGACCATCAAATTATAAGTGTTAATTTAGCAGTAATGTCACATATGACCTTTTAACATATATAACTGGGAGTATGCTCTGTGCTAGCAGCTGGATCAAGTATTTTCCACTATTTCCCATGTTTTTCTCTTGAGCTGTAAAACTTAAGAAGAACATTTTTACCTTAAATATCTTCTGGCATTTCACACTACTGGTCTACATGAAATACTGTGAGCATTTCATCCAAGAAATGGTCACTCTTGAACATTTTTGTTTGATTCTTTGTTTCACAAAGGGCGTTTTACATAACACAGATGTGACTTTTAAGCCCTCTTCACAATCTTGATGCCTTAAGAACACTATAGAGATTTCTTATTTGTCTACAAGGGGTTTTTTGTTTGATTTTGTTTTGCCGGTTTTTTGCCACTTTATTCTTCATAGTTACTAGCTATGCCTGCATAGACTGGCTGGTTACAAAAACAGGAGGGGTAAGGGTTTCACCCACCCATGTTCCTATATATGCAGAGGCATGAATCACCCATTTTTACATAAGCAATTTTTTTTAAACTGCCTGTGGTAACAAACACTTGAGATCATACTAAAATCAGGGGGAAAAAATCCATTCAGCTTAAAGGTCATGGGATGAAACTTCTCTTTGACTAGACTCAAATCAGAAAAAGAGTTACAGGCTGCTGTTGAACGTCTCTGGGACAGCCGGAAGGAATTTCACTCTGTTCCCAGAGGAACACAAGCTCTACTTCATACCCACGTAACTCAGTGAAAACAGGCTTTTCAGAGAGGGCAAGTCCAGCCTCTCACAGTTGGCTAAGCAGGACAAACCACCCCACGCAGGTGGCATTGCTATGGCAAGGTAAAGCAATATGTAGGCACATTCCCCTGTGCTTCCTCCTGGAAGAATTTACATCATTCCTTAGTAATGGCTACACCTAAATGTTGCAAACTAGCCCTTAGTTCTTTCTTAGCCATTTTCTGATATGCAGAGCATATTTTCCACTCCACCAGGACTGTCCCCCTGCTATAGCATATGGTTGTCAGGTTCCTGGAGCAGAAACCTTCAGACCAGTGTTCTGCATTTGGGTTTCATTCAGCTGGAGAGAGTGGCCTGGCTTCCCTGCACCTCTCCCAGTGTGCTGCTCTTTCAGAAGCACCAAGCAGCCATCCAGCACCATAAAGCACATGCTATTTAATTAGAAAAAAAGCATTAAGAGAAAATATGCCTTAAAACTGTTGAAATAGCTTGAATAATACTTAGCTTACTTGCTTGTCACATGTTTTTTTCCACATTGAAATCCTTTAGAGGGTTTGCCTCTGTCTTGCTCAGTCTTACATCTCTCAGTGATGAGATGGGTAAAATGCCTTTTCTCTCACGTCAGAACCAAGATTCACCACATTTTCAGGTCCTCCATCTTCTAACACTTCCCAAACCTGGCCAAACTAGTCTAAGCTAGTCCCACAGGGCAATACTTCAAAAAAGTTTTTTTTCTGCTTAATTTTAGTCTTGCAATTTACCCTCATTATTTTTAGTTCCTACAGCAAACATTCCCTGCTTTAACAGATAACCTGGGAAGACTTTAACTAACAGCTCTGTACAAATGCATATATAACCTCAGTAAAGTCAGGATAGTTGCTACTGAGTGTGCTGTGCTCCTATAACACCTGCAATATTAGCACAGATAAAATTACACTCGTACTGACAGCCTGTTCTTTGTGCTGGGGAGTTCCTGATGCAGCTTCTTTAGGATTTCACTCCAAAAAGTTTTTATCAGTTCTCTCTGGCAAAAATGCAGCTGTCAGAGATCCATTGTATTACCTCTGGCCCCAGCTCTGCCAAGGCAGAATTAGCTTATCTCTGGTGTGGTTGTATGACCATCAGTATTATAGCTGTGGTTTTGTTTTCACCTGAGCCACTTTGTCCTCCAGATGTGCTTGAAGACTGAGATGTGAAGACATGTCAGAGTATATCTCAAAGAAAGCTGGAATAGCTGAGTGGTATTACCTCAGCCAATGGCAAGTATTACTGAGCTGCCATTCTGGATAATAATCAGAATAAAAATAATTATATCAAGGAGAAAAAAGTATTTATTATAAAGAGCAGAATTTAACTGAGTGGATATGAGACTCGCAACTGTTTTCTGTTTCTGAAATAAGCCTAGACATGCAGAAAAGCCCTGAGTGTAAGAGTGTAGTAACTAGACTGTGCCAGACAAAGCAGGGTAAATCAGTGGAACGCAGTCTGTCCTGTGCACTCTTCTTCAGGGGCAGCATGTCTGTGTCATACGCCTGTATCCACTCATCTCTACTGAGTGTCACACAAAGGAGGGATGCCCAGCTCTCTACTCCTCCTTCCACTCCTTTCTCTCTAAAGACCAATACTTTCAGAAATCTGTTTTCCTGATTTCTACCTTGAGCTTTCACCTAGGCTAGGACTAGACAAGACATAAATACTTTACAGACCATTCAGATCTAGCTGAGTGCTAAGAAAGTTTGTCTAATTAGCTGCTGCTTAAAAGCTTTTCCAGTGATTGATTTAAATCCTCATATTTTTAAATTAATTTAAAGTTTTGCCTGTTTCTAATGACAGATGAAAGCATATCACTGTGATGGGTGGGGTGGAGTTAGTTTTCTTCAAGGTAACTGGTATGGGACTGTGTTTTGGATTTGTGATGCGGATTTGATTAGTGGAAGTTAATCTGGTCTAGGGGAAAAAAGTCAACGCAAATGTACAATGTAGCCTTTTCAGCGTTCACAGGTTAAAGATATTCAAGGGTGTTTTAAAAAATGATGAACAGAAATGTACCTGATCTCTTAGTCATAAATAGAAAATTTTACCTTTACAGCTGGTTGGTGAACCTACAAAAAATTATTCACAATATTATTCTGACAATGTAAAAGTGGCTGGAAATCATCACAGAGATTTTCTCCAGTTAAAATTATAAAAAGCACCTGAGAAAATATATTAGAAGTACAACATAACCTTCATATAAAAAATGTACAAATGCTTGTACTTGATGATCGAATACATTTAAACAGATATTTTCAATTTGTAAGTATTTCCTTTTATTAACCTAAAAGGACCAAGCTGTATTGCAAAGGTATTTGTGTGTTCTAAAACATGTTTATTCTTCTGTTTTTATGAACTTTACTCAGAGAAAACCTCCATATAAAGTGCTTCAGTTGCATCTGAATCTACAGTTATTAAACAGATATTAGGCTTTCATGGGAACCAAGAGCATCAGAAAATGGTTTTTAAATCAGAGTGACTTGGTCTGGGAGTTTACATTGGCTCCTATCCAAGCAGAAATATCCAAAAGAGCAAATTACACCTCCACACCCAGTTAGAAAGTCTGCAGGTATTAAGTTGTTTGTTAAGTAGAGTCATTGCGTTAGTAATTTTAGCTGTGTTTGTTCTTTGTGGAAGGCAACAGGCTCTTCCAGATAGTTTCAAAACATGGCAGGGCAAAACTTGATCTTATTAAAACTAAGTTTCTACATGAACTGTTGTTTCTCGCTTCACAAGTTTCCTTCGCCCTTCTCAGCCAAAATTTTTGCTAGTGTACCTTTCTCTGTGAAATATTTTTTTCACAAGCATTTATTTCAGAAACTAACTTAAAAGTATTTCCTTTAGGAAAAACAAGTGTTCACAGTGTTCACAGCAAGCTCCTTTGCCTGTCTTCTTAGCCTTGTTATTTCATACTTCTCCCAGCTGGAAGAAAAACTGTACCTCTCTCTTGCAGAAAAGTTCTGTTCCCCTTTTTTCTTCTTTAGATTTAAAATGACAAAGTCAGTAAATCAGATAAATATTTCTTAAGCTTCCTTAGACTTCTGAATAGAATATATCAGGGCTACTTAAAGCTGTAGCTCAATTCTGCTCAATGAATACCTTATTAGAGAAGTCTCATTAGACTTTATTTTTTTTAATAGATTTGTCTTCAGAAAGCAAGGATGACTAAATTATTACAGTAACAATAATTTGTTTCACTTGGCTCTTTGCTGTTGTACTAGGAAAATTCTCTCAGAACTCCAAAGTGAGTGAAAAAAGCTGTCATCTTTCTTCTGTAACAGCAATGAATCTTCCCAGCTAGTTTCAGGGAAGGGCAAGACTAACTCAGAGGTGTAACTGAAGGCAGAGTTCAGTTCAAAGACTGATATACGTGTAACCAACAAGCCTAACTTGTTCATCTGGCTCTATGGGACTTCTCATATGAGGAGGAACAGCAGGATTTTGTTTTGTAGAGAGAAACAGTGCTTTAACTCTTACTGTATGAAACCACAATGCAACTCAAAGGAAGTCTGCTGCGCAGTGCCTAGTGCAGATAACCTTCCTAACAGAGGACTCCAGTGCAATGCCGTGCCCTCAGTCATCCATATGTCTTCAGGGTGTCTGCAGACTACTGACATAACCTTATGAGACATGTAGCTCTGGCAACCAGACATGCAGGAATTGCAGGCACAACTCTTTCAAACTTCCTTTGCCTTGCATACCACTGCAAAATTGCCGTGCAGACTCCTTTCCTCTCACCAAGAAGCTCGGCTGTCCCTCAGGCTCAGTTACTACTGCTGACACTGGCTAGGGCAGTTTGAATTATGCCAGCTCTCGAGAGTGATTCATCCTTCCCTTGTCCATGTCTCAAAACATGCTCAAAATCAGCATATTTCAACTCGCATGTGGTTTCTAAACCAAAAACCATTCAGCTGCCATTGCTGTGGATTGTATGGTTAATTTCTAAGTTTTAGAGGCATGAATGACTCCTTGTTGGCTGAATTTCTAATCTGCAAATGACAGGATAAATTTTCTTTTACCTTCTCATACCTCCGTGGAATTCAGCTGCAGCATAAACACCAGAGCTCGTTTTGCAAGCTATGCAGAAGTGGGCTGGTAACATAACTAAACAGAGCACAAGCCTTGAGGCTTCTTTTCCACCCAGTTGTCAAAGCTTTGAAACTATTGCATATTTAAGGCACTGAAATGACTGCAGAGCATGAGCCTGATGGAATGTGAGGTATTCATTTATCTCTGGAAGTTTACATGTCCTACTCGATGAATTAGAGCTACAAAGTGATGAAGTGAAAGATGGAAAAAGCTACAAAGGAGTAAGAGTTTCTGCAGTTATACAAACCACTTGAAAGTTTGAGTTCCCCAAACAAAACCTTTGATTGAACATACTTGAGGGATGAACAATTGATCTGACCAGCTTGCACCCTGATAGTGCTTTGCTCTGGTGTGATTTCTAACAGCTGCTCTGGGAAAAGTATTTTCCATTTAAAAGATAGTGTGAGCTCTGAAGCTGAATTGTGACTAGATTCCTGACCCTGTGTCACAGAGGAACGGTGACAGGAGAGGGAATGAGCCCCAAGTACACCCTAACCACAGAATCATCCTTCTCTCTTTTTAGGAGTCAGCTTTAGCTCTGTGCTTAAGTGTTCACAAAATTCTGCAGATGACTGGGCAACCAATTTGCAGCTTATACAGTATGTAAACAGCCTATATGGCACACAACTTAGGAGTTAAGAGCAGTTTATTAATTTATGTATTTGCTTTGAATTTAGCCAAAATGGCAATCTAATGCTGCAAGGTCACTGCAAAAGCTGCTGAAGAATTGATTTAAACATCCAAAAGACAAGGTTTAGAATTGTACCTACTATGCAGCTCACTAAAGTCATACAACATTGCTTCTGTCATCACCATGCAGAGTAACTTCTACAAGTGGAGAAATATCTGTACAGTTAATTTCTTTAGAGGAATGGAAAGCCAACTCCTGGTAGGGCTTCAGCTGATGCTCTGACTTTCTAAATGTCATCACCCTGTGCTCCCTCTGTAGTCACTGGGAGGGGATAAGTATCTCCAGCAAGTAATTGAGATCTTGGATGCTCTGATTCAGCTTCTACAAGTGACTCCCCCTCCGCTGGCTGCACAGGGAGATGGTGCTCCTATTGATTTACCCAAGTTAGGTGTACAAAGTTAAATGAACCCAAGATTCCTCCTGACTAGCCAGGGGGATTCCAATGTTTTCTGCCATCTTTGTTTCCTTTTTCTGTCCTGGAAAACAAGTTACACAGAGTTTGTACTTAAAATATGTGTATTCCCTTCTGCACATGAGAAAGGCATATATCCTTGCAAAATATCCTTGTCTCATAGAAAGAATAAGGTTTATTTTTCTTATTGTTATCCACAACTGCACTAACACTTTTCCCCAAAGATTTTAGGAGTGGTTTGGGACCACTCAACTCCTTTCCTCTTACACCATAAATCTTATGCTCTTACAGATAGAATTTCCAGCCTTAGTGATGGATTCAGTTTAGAGGGTGGAAGGAGACATATAAACCCCTTCTCCTCCTCAGATACGCATACTGCCTTTCTGGTTATTTCCTTCTGGGAGTAGGAATCTCTCTGAAGGATTGCTTTTCCAGTGAATGATTGCATGAAGAAAGGAGAAATGTGAGCAAAGCAGACTGTGGCCTGGTGTGCAAGGGATTTATGGTGGGTAAAATGGAAATGGCACAGTAGTGTTTGGACACAGAGTCTAATATCCCCTCATCAATCACTGTTGCAATGACAGCCAGTTACAAGGAGTTTTTGACTGACTTGCCCACCTCTTTCACTTCTCTCCTCTCAAAATCAGCTGTTGGTAGGATGTATTATGTATTTACATATAAGTGTATATTTTGGACACAAAGAGAAGAAGAAGAACAGGAAGCTCTTGATTAAAAGATGGAGACTGCTTTTGTAAACAGAGACTGAAGAAAACATCTTGTAGTTCATGACTTCTTCTAGAAGGAACAGTGAGTTGTGCCTGTTGCTGGTGCTGTCTCCTGTGACTGGGAGCAGAGGGGTTCACAAGTATTTTCATGGGCCATAATTATGCACATCAGTAGAAAGTTTCGGCATTAGAGTACTCTTTAACTTCAGTAAACTAAGCAAGACTCCAAATATGGACCTGTACTAGAGAAATACAAGTCGTAAATGTGGTGCAGATTTTTCTGGTGGAAGTAAAATAAATATTTAACAAATAATCAGGGGAAGCAATGCAATCTCCATCATTCAAAGGCTTTAAGTCAGGACCAGGTATATTCTGAATTATGTACTCTGTTTCTAATGCATGACAATGAAAATTATTGTAATGGTCCCATCTAGCCTTAAAACATATGAACTGCTTCCTCTGGTGCAGCAACCTAACACAGCAGGCCGAGGAGAGAGGGAGTTTATTGTGCCAACCACTGCACTTAAAACCACGCCCCAAAGCAAAGGTGCTTGAGAGGAAATTGGTGCGGTAGGTTAATGAAAGGCAACAGTGACCAACACAGAGAGAGGATTCATACATACTGCTCCTTGTACAAGCACCATTTGCACAAGCTGGGGCAGGAGAACTGGGAGAAGCATCTGGGAAATCACAGTGAAATCAGGATTCAGAAATGTTTTTCCATTGGTGCTGGTGGTCCAGCTCTCTAGTTTTGCTTCCTGTGTCTGTGCAGAGACATTACCCATGTGCCACTTTTCATGATGGTAGTACCTTTATTCCCCAGGAAAAATTATCAAGTGCAAGCTCAGCTCACAGCAGCCACCACTTATTTGCAGATTCCTCAAACTTTTCCAGATAGCTTCCTCCTATTCAAAAACTGATTGAACCTGCACTGTATACCTTTTTGAGGTAAGGAATAAAATCTGAAGTGATTTAGAAAAATTTGAGGGTTTTGGTTGCATTTCCTGAAATCATTTCAATTTTATGGTAAAATGTTAATTTTTCTCCTGAAAATGAGCAACTGAGATTGTGCTCTGATATATGCTTCAGCTAATATTTTCCAGTCATTTATAGTGATTGACAGCAAAGAACAGCAGAAATAGTGTCCATAGTGGGAGTTGGTTTTGGTAAGGTTTGCTTTTGAAGTACTGGCTTTTTATTCATAAGTCATGATTGAATTTTTACAGGATTCTTAAAAAAACTGTTCCCAACCCCTAATCTATGGATTTTGTGTAAGTGCAAAGAGCTGTGTTTACTAAAGAGAATTACAGTCTGCTTTTTGTTTTCCTAGCAATTTCCATACCAGACTACCAACTGTGTCACCGCCTTTCTCAGCAGTTTCCTACATCTAGTTGCACCAGTAGAGTGAGGTGGCCTTATTACCCTTCTTTTAGTTTTTTTGACAACTGTTAAGAAAAATACTATTAAGTTATTTTAGAAGATCATGTACTTTACACAGAGAGAACCAATAGAATTCATCATATACAAAATTCTCCTACAAGGTTATTATAGGCCCCTAGCCCCATTATCCAAAATACTCATCATCCATTTATTCTAATAAGGTGGGGGCGGGGGGGGGGGGGAATTTCTTTATATTGGGGGGGGGGGGGAGCAGTTTGCTGTTTTTTTCAACTATGAAATAGCTGAGCAATTGCTTGGAGGGATAAAAAACCCACCAAATATTTCTTTTCAAGAAAGATTCTATTGCATATGCCACATATACCACACAAATATTTCCTTGTTTCCAGGGCCGGTACTTGGACTCAATGACTCTTTTGGATCCCCACCAATTCAGGTTGCTGTTATTCTATGATTTCCCATTGTTATTATTAATACTATTGCTACTAATATAAAACAACTATACAACACTGTGATTTTTATGAACATGACTAAACCCAAATTCTCTTTCCCAAAGAATAAAAAAGAGGAATTAGAGACATGCACATGCCTGGAGGCTATGACCTTATTTGCATCACAGAGGCAGACGTTAGATACTTCTGTGACTGGAGTGCCGGAATCCAAGGACCCAGGCTCTGTAGAAAGGACAGGTAGGGGAGGCAAGGAGGCAGTGTGGCCCTCTAAGCCAATGACCAGCTGGAGTGTATAGAACTCTGACTGAGCACAGAGGAGGAGCTGAATGAGAACTTATGGGTCAGAATTAAAAGGAGGGCATGGACAAGTGACTTTCTAGTGGGTGTCTTCTACAGACCACGGGAGCAGGAAGACTGAGAAGATGAGGCCCTCTTTAGACAGATACGAGCAGCCTCATGTTCACAAGTCCTGGTCCTCCTAGGTGCACTTCAGCCACCAGGAAATCTGTGGAAGGGACAACACAGCCATCCAGGAGGTTTCTGAAGCCACTGGTGATAACTTTCTTCTCTCAGTGACAGAGGGGCCAATGAGGAGAGGTGCTATGCTGGACCTTGTTCTCACCAGCAAGGAGGGGCTGGTGGGGAATGTGAAGCTCTGGGGCAGGCTTGGCTGCAGTGACCATGAAACGGTGCCATTTGAAATCCATGGGGCAGTGAGGAGAGTGCACAGCAAGCTCACTACCCTGGACTTCAGGAGAGCAGACTTCAGCCTCTTCAGTCATGTTCTTGGTAGGGCACCAGGGAATAAACGCCTGAAGTGAAGAGAGGCCCAAGAAAGATGGTTTATGTTCAAGGATCACCTTCCCCAAGCTCAGGAGCAATGCATCCTAGTGAAGAGAAAATCAAGCGAAAATACCATCTGTGTAGATGAAGAAGGAGTTCCTGGACAAATTCAAACACGAAAAGGAAGCCTACAGAGGGCAGACACAAGGACAGGTAACCTGGGATGAGTACAGAGAAATTGTCCCAACAATCAGGGATCAGGTTAGGAAAGCTCAAACTCTGAGAAAATTAAATCTGGGCAACAAGAGAAGTTTCTATAGGTACATCAGCAATACAAGAAAAACTAGGGAAAATATGGGTACTCTCCAGAACGAAATGGGAGATCTGGTTACCTAAGATATGAAGAAGGCAGAGGTACTCAAGGATTTTTTGCCTCAGCCTTCATCAGCAAGTGCTCCATCTGCACCACCCAAGTCACAGAAGGCAAAGGCAAGAACTGAAAAAATGAAGCAATGCCAGCTGTAGAAGATCAAGTACAAGAACAACTAAAGAACCTGAAGGTGCACAAATCTGTGGGACTTGAGCTGCATCTGCAGGCCCTAAGGGAACTGAACACAGAAGTGACTAAGCCATTGTCCATCATGTTTGAGAGGCTGTGGCAGTCCAGTGAAGTTCCCACTGATGGGAAAAGGGAAACAAGGGAAACAAGAAATACCCAAAGAACTACAAGTCAGTCAATCTCACCTCAGTGCCTGGCAACGCCATGGACCAGATGCTCCTGTAAACTATGCTGAGGCAAATGGAAAAGAAGATGATGATTGGTAACATTCAACATGGCTTCACTAAGGGTAAACCATTTCTGACAAATTTAGTGGCCTTCTATGATGAGATTACACTGTTGGTGGATAAGGTAAGAGCAACTGACTTAATCTGCCTGGACTTGTGCAAAGCATTCAACAATGTTCTGCATGACATCCTTGTCTTTAAACTGGAGAGACATGGATTAGATGGATGGTCAGTTGGTCAATAATGAGTAGCCTGAATGGTCACAAACCAAAAAATTGTGGTCAACAGCTTGATGTCTGTGTGGAGATCAGTGATGAATGGCATTACTCAGGAGTGGTACTGAGACCAATAGAGTTTAAAATTCTTGTCAGCAACATGGGGAGTGGGGCTGAATGCACCCTCAGCAAGCTTGCTAACGACACCAAACTCTGTAGTCGGCGCACTGGAGAGAAGGAATGCCACCCAGAGGGACTGTGACAGGCTTGAGAGGTTGGGCTGTGCAAACCTCACCATGTGCAACAAAGCAAGAGCAAGCTCCTGCACCATGAGTCCAGGCAAGCACAAACACAGTCAGGGCAGAGAATAAATTGAAAGCAGCCCTGAAGAGAAGGACACAGGGCTGTTGATGAGAATTTCAACATGAGCTGCCAGTGTGCTCTTGCAGCCCAGAAGTCTAACCACAACCTGGACTGCATCAAAAGAAGAATGGCCAGTAGGTCAAAGGAAACAATTCTGCCCCTCTGCTCCGCTTTTGTGAAACCTCACTTGGAGTGCTACATCCAGCTCTGGGCCCCTCAGCATAAGAATGACATGGACCTGTTGGAGCAAGTCCAGAGGAGGCCATAAAGATGATCAGAGGGCTGGAGCATGTCTCCTGTGCAGACAGGCTGAGAGAATTGAGGTTGTTCTTCCTGGAGAAGAGAAGGTTCCAAGAAACACCTTATAGCAGCCTTCCAGTACCTAAAGGGGGCCTGCAACAAAGATAGAGAGGAACTTTTTTACAAGGACATATAGTGATAGAGGAAAGGGGAATGGCTTTAAACTAAAGAGGGCACATTTAGATTGGTTATATAAGAAATTCTTTGCTGTGAGGGTGAAGAAGCACTGAAACAGGCTGCCCAGAGTGGTTGCGGCTGCCCCATCCTCAGAACTGTACAATGCCAAGTTGGATGAGGCTTTGAGCAACCTGGTCTCATGGAAAGTTCTCTACCCATGGAAAGGAGGGCTGGAACTAGATAATGTGTAAGGTCCCCTTCAATTCAAATCATTCTGTGATAAGAGGCTTGCCATTAATTAACAAAAAACAAAAATAAACAAACAAAAAAAGATAGACACAGTTACAGTCCAATCATAGTCCAAAGGTGAGAGGACAAAAAGAATATATATAGTTAGCAGAGTGGTATATCCTTGCCTAACACACAGAATCCTCTGCATTGCTTCCTGGAGCTGCACTCTCCCAATCAACTTGAAGTCAGTGCTTTGCTGAAGTACACTTGGGTTTCATACACCTTTCTAAATCTAGTTTGGCAGACCTGCACTACTCAGGTACACAACTAAATCCATGGATGAAGCGTCCTGCCTTGCTGGAGTTCAGCTTATCACTTTGGATGTGGGGTACAGAAACTGTTTATAAGTTTCCAGAGTGACTGGCTGTTTTCTTAGGTGTGTGACAGTACTCAGTGCACTATAAAGCCACACCTCTCCATTTTCACCACTCTCATTCCCTGTCTAATTACATGTGCGCTGTCATACTCTTGAGAAACCAGCTAGATAATTTGCTAATATCATGACAACTCTTCCTTTTTCTCTTTCTTTTTTTTTCTTTTCAGTTGTTGAGGCATCAGCTTTATATCTAGCAGTGATTGAGAAATGTTTAATGTTTAATCTTTGCTTCTTCTGACAACATCCTTTATGCATTACAGTCATAAAGGCATAAACTGCTGGTAATGATTTACTTTTTACAGAATGAAATACCAGTGTGAAATCCAGTATTTGAAGATTTATCTTTGTTCTTAACACCTGGGGTTTTTTGTTCACCTTCTCACCCTTTGTCTAAAAGAAACCAAAATGGTTTAAAAGTAACTTAGAAGCTCAGTGATGTCAATCTGTAGGTCAGTTGCATGTGTTTTTTTATTGGATTTTCTACAAGAGGCATCTGTCTTTCAAGTTCAGTACACCCCTAGCTGAGAAATGGATGCAGAGGGAAGGTGAGGAGGAGATGACTGTGAATTCAGCAAAATGGCAGACAATATTGTCTGAAGTTGCTTAGGTATCTCAGCATCTTTTGGCAGATTGAAGGTGTTTATACATTCCCACCATATTCAGTAATTTTGAATGTGTGTTCAAGCACTCTGTCATATTTCATGCATGCATTAGATATACCAAATGATCAGAGGTAGCACCTGGAATAATTTGTGTATCTTCCATAGCAGCAAGGGAGCTCTCCTCAGAGATGACATCAGAAGAGGAAGCTGGGGGAAGAGGGGAGCATTGTAAAGGTCTGGAAAATGAAAATCCCCCACTGCAGGTACCAGGGAAGGATCTACCACAGTGACAAGGTCTGCCCTGAGGGAGACCCTGTGATACCCACTAAGATGCCACAGGGCTCAGCACCAGTCCCTGTAAGTATGTACTTCCACTGGGGCTGTGTAGCAAGCATCAATGAAAAAGAGTCACTTTTAGATTTGTATGGCTCAGGTCTGAAACATTCTAGCCAAAATGCCATGCCAGCAAAATTGGGAAAAAAAAAAAATATATGCTGGTTTAAAAGGGTTTTCTAGAGGTAATTTTCCCACGTAAACCACCAGAAGGGGGGAAATAACAAAAAAATTAAAAAAAATAAAAATAAAAAACCCCAAACAAAAGACCCCATGAGAATAGCCAACATGGAGAATACCTATTTCCCTAGATTTTCTGATATACCTAGAGTGCTTGTTCAAGTGATTTAAACCAAGCATGACCTAAAAATTGTCATGTATCCTTTAGATATCACACACAGGATGAGTGAGCACCTGCCATCAGTTTTTGCAGTCCCATTGGCTCCCCCCATGCTCAGAGGCAGCGCTGTCATTACCATGTATGCTGGCAGCTGCAGCTGCTTTGGGGGTGGTGTCTGTGAAAACTGAGAGTGGACAACAGAGAGCAGGGAGTTTTCATAGATGTAGTATAAGATGCATTAATTAAATTGGAGAGCAGTAGAATCTGAAACTTTGCAGAGGGTCAATGCCTTTCCTCCATGTTATGGTGACCAAATGAGAAAATTAGTCTCTTGAGATTCCAGAAGAAACAGAAACAAGTTGATTTTGTGGATAAAATGCAGAACTCTGTAACAAATCTAAATTTCTGCATTGTACACACAATTAATGGAAATTAATAGACAAATATTTTTGTAAGAAGTATTTTAAAAGAGAAGCTTCAATAAAAGCCAAACTAGATATTTGCATGCACAGAACCTCAGTTATACATATAATCTCAGTAATTGCTTCCTTCTAATTAGACTTGTAATAGGTACCCAGCCCAGTCTAGATGTTCTTCAGCAACTTGTCTGAGATGTCCATGGGCCAGATTGCAACAGAAGCTGACACAGGAACAATGGAGTAACACACTGTGAGCCTGTCTGTCATCAAGTGACCAGTGCAAGGGTTGTCCACATCTTCAGTTCACACACAATTTGGAACTGAGGTATGGATAAATCCCACCTGTCTAAGTGCCTGCCCCACAAAGCACCAAAGAGGATCATGTCAGAAGTACAGCCACTTCAACTTTCTAAATAGTCAGAAAGAGCCATCTCTGGGGAGTTAAGTGACATTCTATTGACTATATACCTAATTGTGATGCTTACCTTAGCAAGCGACATGAATCTTGGTTTTCAAGGAATATAAAGGAAAGGTGGTCCACAGAGCATAGGAAAGCAATATTAGACACACAGCTTACTAAGTACTGCTGACTCTCTGGTGATCCCCTTTAGGCCCTGGGGGATTTATTTCTTGGACTCAGGGATGTGAGAAATTTCCATCATCTACTTTTCAGCAGAGCATTTGCAAGGCCTAGAGAATGAGACCGTTTCACATCTTCTGGTGTTCAAATGCACGTGGGTCAGGAGAATAAATTAAAAACATGATTCACATAATTTAGGACTCCACGTTCATGGATCTGTATGCCAGTCTTGTGTAGAGGTACTTCTTGCTCTACGTGATTACATAAATTAGGGAAACCCATTTCACCTACAGAAGCAGTTTCCCCTCATGGGATCTATTTGAAAGTTCAGCAAACTCAAAGACATCCTTTCCCATGAATTCAATAATCTCTGGGTCAGTCACTTCCCAGAGATGAAAGACAGAATCCAGAACAACTGGAGAGATAAAACAAGCTGATCTTTATTTCCAGCAATGCACCATGTTAATCCTTAATGGTGCATAATGACTGTTATTTACAGGGAAAGCTGACTCGATTAAAAGAGAAGTTTAGCAGTCATTCTTAGAAGGTATGCATGCTCTTTATTTTGTTGTGTAAGGCGCCATCATTCAGTAAGGTGACTAATGAACTTGCTGCTTTTCATCAGAGAGTGCATTCAGTGAAATAATCAGTTCTCATCTTTAAAACAACAGAAGGAAGAACTTTTTTGCTTTGCACCTAACTAAATCTGATGAATTTATTGCCAGAGGGCATTTTGGTGGTATAAAAGTGTTAAATTAATGAAGAAAGGTGCATCAAATACTGTTAGGCATAGCCATATGGATGTAATTTCCAGCTTGTGAAGTTCCTGATCACAATATCCCTCTTCCATGAGTTCCTTTCTGTACTTGTCCACTACTCTAAGCAACTGCTGTTGGCTACTCTTAAATTCAAGCTTTTAAACTGGAGGCAGCTCTCGTTTGATGTTTATGGCCAGTCATGTGATACATTTTAATGTCATTGTGTCCACTTAAGATTTCTATTAAGACATCCTCTCGATTTCAGTATACAAGCATAGAATATACAAAGATCCTATGCCAGACATAATGCTTTATAGTCTTTGTTTGAAACATAAAAACAGTTCAGATGACTACATTATTAGTGTTCACATAAAAGCAGAAAATAAAAATGCCATTGAACTAAAGAATTTGATGTGCAATATGTTTTGTAAATAAAATGTAAAACAGAAGTATTACATTATGGAAAAAACTGGAATACATAGTTTAGGCTCAAGCCTGGGCATTGCTTTTTCACTAAGAAAACAAATAAAAAATTTTACATCTTAAAGCATTTTTGTGGGTGATGTGGAAATTTGTGATGATTTCATAAAAACTGGTTGTTGAAACTGAGAGAACAGTGATCACTACTTAGTAATTCAGTATTTTCTATTGGTCATGGAGTGCTGTAATACTACAGTTCTTCCTGTTTGAAGGAAAAAGAAAATAATTTTCATTTTACTTAGTGATTTTTATTAATTTTTAATAAAGCACTGTATTAGAGAGATTTTGAACTTACTGATTACTGTTGCCAGTGGTGATCTGCAATGATGTTTGCTGAATGATAGGACTTCCACTTTCTCATTGTGCCTCAACACCAAGATGCAGGCTACACCACGAAAGTTTGCCTTGAAAAAGAAGACAAGGTAATCCATCCACCAAAATAATTTGGAGGGGCAGGGCAGCACCTGAAGTCATTACCAATGTAGCAATGACTAAGATGGCAAAAAAAGCCCCAAGCAAATGGCTACTTCTTCCGAGTTCATACTTGAATAAGGATGGATTCAGAATATCTTTGTGCTATTAGTCATGCAATCCACACAGCAGTCACCAACTGAGCTGTAAGATTAGACAAGAAATTGCATGCTTTGCTTGTAGCTCACATACCTGGACTGTATACTCAGTCAAAAAGAAGCAATCACACTCCCAGTAGTACCGTGACGGCTGGTTTGTTAGTATTGTGGAAGTGTAAATGCTCCCTGAGCCTCAGCAAACACAGCAGATGAAGATTGCTGACCATGCCCTGCAGCAGCATCTAGAAATACCTGGTCATTGATATCTAAAGCCTGCACTGGGACTTCTGCAACCCCCTTCAAACATACGCCATTACTCAGAGTACAGGCTCTTAGGACTAAAAGGAAAGGCACTGCTTTCCTTCCTTTCTTCCCAGGAAGAAGGGGTGGTTGAGGGATTAATTCTCCTCCCATCACACATGAAGGCATTGTAAGGAGCATCACCCAGAAAAATTTCTGCTACATCTCCTCTAGCTCCATTTCAGTGAGAACTGGAGTGAGAGCAGGCCTATCTGTCTGTCTCTCATCTGCCCATCCTACTCAGCATTTTTCAGAGGGAAGGAGACACATCAGGGAGTCTGAGATAACACAGTTATCCAGAAAAACAAGACTTTGTTTGAATCAAGATGTGAGTGTGACTTTCAGCCACGTTCTCTTGGCAAAAGTGGAGAAAAGTTGAGAGTAAAACTAGGTTGAGAGCCCTCTGCTGCAGGGGTCTTTGGGTATTGAATGCAGGAAGACTGAGTAACAATATAGCATTGCTCAAGGTTTCAAATCCATGCATACTTTAATACAATATATTTAGAGATGGTGAGTTTGTTTGTGTGAGTTTAGACATACATTCCTGGCTCATTTAGGACCTGAATGTGGACTTGAATTATATACATTAATATAGATATATGAATATCGACCTGAAAAAGTCCAAATTATCCTGTCATGAATGATGAGCTTCTCAAGCTTATACACAGATTTTCATCCTTGCTATTTACCTCTCCAGTTCTTAAGTGATATGTGTCCTTTCACACCTTTTGTTTGCCAAAACAGAACTTCTGCAGCACATGAGGTAGCACCACCATTCAGAAAATGGCTTGTTTTAGATTAGATGGGAATTTTTAGCTGCAGCTGATATCAAAAAGCCCAACACACATACCTTTGTCTTACTAACATCCACGTTGCAGAAATGTTCCATGTCAGTATAGATTTTGCATTTTAGTTGAGAGAACAAGCTGCAAAACTGAACTAAGTAACCCACATTTTAACAACACTGAAAGTCTGTAAAAGTGTTCCCATAGCCCAGAAAAAAAATCCCATCATGTGCGAAGGACTGGCAAGTCAGCTGAGAGAGGAATACCGGAACAGTGAAGGACTCCAGACACAGTTTTATAGCTTTGCCCCTTATGCCCAGGCAAGTTTCTGCCCTTCCACTTGCTTATCTGAAGCCAAACCTGCTGAAAGTGAAACCTAACTTGGCACCATCTAAATTAAATTCACCTTTAACTGATATAAGTTTAGGGGCACATGCTTTATGTTTCCAGGCCAAGATTTCCTGGTTGTTGGTTTGTTGTGCTGCTTTGGTTTTTTTTACTGGCTGCTGAAATTAGACTTCTAAAATTATCTGCTTTGGAAGAGATGCTGTGATGCTGTTACCCAACATGGTTTTATAATTCACAGGCCTGATTTTAGCAGCACTAATCTGGTGCTGCTTGACATGTTTCAAAGTCATGCCACTAAGATGCTTGGATGTGACTTCACAAGCCTGTTACTTGCTGAGAGCTTGTAGAAATATTATTTGAAGTTGAGCCTCCACTTGTCATAGAATTGGTCCTGGGTAGCTCTGTGTTGCTCCTATAGCTCCTAGGTCATTATTTTCTTGCTTCTTTGGCACTTTCTCTGTTAAATCTAGGATTATGATTCTTCTTTGCCCAAGTATGGAGGTTCTTTTCTTTATCTGTAAGCAGGACAGCTCATGGGATTTTTAATGTACTTTTAGTTAAAAGAAAATTTACAATAAAAGCAAATTTTCCAAATTAGTGTTAGTGTTATACGCTTTAACCACTGAAAAACTTGGCCTAACCAGTAAAATATAGACCATGTTTCAAACTTTATTACTGAGTTTTATTTATCCACATTGGTTTAACTGCCCTGCTCTTCTCAAAACCTAACCTTAACTTCCTTCACTGGGATTTTTGGATTTGGGTTTGGGTTTTTTGGGGGGTTTGAATTGGATATTTTTTGTTTTGTTTTGTTAATTTCTGTGATATAATATAAGCCTTTGGAATTATTTAAATTCCATAAATATAATCAGATGCCACTACTTATCTTTCACATAACACTGATGGTTCAAAAAAATGAAACAAAAAATTAAAAATATAATAATGTTGAAATATTTGCAATATGATATAAATTGTGAGTGAGAGTTTTAAAACATATCAAAACATAGAGTATACCACAAAACATAGACCTGTGTATCATAAGCATTGCAAAGTGTGTCTCTGTGCCTTAACTGTCACACAATTCCCAGGAGCATCAGCTCCATGAATGTAATTAAAGATATATCAAAGATGAGTGCATTTCCATATGTCACTTGTAAGTTATTTTCAAGTGCACCAGGTGAGACAGGGTCCTGTTCCTGCTTTGCAGAGGTATTTCAGACCAGTCACTTCATCTTGCTGTGCCTTGGGTTCCTCATGCTAAAATAAGGCAAATCATGCCAGCTTCATCACACACCAATCTGATAGAGCTAAGGCCATTTCCCATTTGCTTTCTCTTGCCATTACAGAAACTCTCTTTTTAAGCCTTCCATATAGGTCTGAGTATAGCATTGATAAAATAATTAAAATCTACATACCTGGGTGACTGCCAGAAAACTGTTCATGAAAGACTTAGGCTGGCTTTCTCTTTCAGAATGGTGGTCTTTGTTAAGTAAAACAGATTCTCCAAGTAACTGTTGGGTAAACATGCTTCCTTTAATCAAGAAGGTAAAACTCGAGTAGAAAAGTTTAATTGTTTCCGTTGTTGTGGTTTTTCACTTCCCACACAGGGAGACCTAAGTTCAGAGTGCAGTATTAAGGGGTGTGTTCATGAGTATATCATGTAGATACAAGACCTTCTACGGGGGAATTGCTCGTTGATGAACTGGAGCAAAAGCCTCCTCTCCGAATCCCACTACAGGGACAGGCATGAGTCATACAGGGGACTGCCAAGAGGGGTGGAAGACCAAACATTTTCCTGTGAGATGTTCAGAAGGTTGACTGAAATGTCACATATATGTGTGTGTGTGTGTGTGTGTGTGTATTTATATATTTGTGTGAAAGTAGACTGCATCAAATATGGATGAAGCAAGTTTGAAATCAGTGTGGGCTTGGGCTGATGATTCAGTCTTGGAGATCCATTTTGAAAAAAGACTCAAGAACAATGTTTTAAAAGTAACAAGACCATTGCCATAGGTAAAGGATGTTTTCTGAAGCACTGAAATGTGTCAGTTACGTCTTATAAATGGAAGTCACTAGGATCTGGACTCTTCACTGGTTCTGCAAGATCAGTAAGTAACTGGATGAATTTTTAGGTACCAAAAACATTTGAAAAATCTTTCATGAAAAGAAAAGTGAAATTTTAATCAACTGCATTATATGCTAGTTATATTTTTAATTATACAGCTCTGTTTACAAAATGATCCATGGCCCTTTCCTCTACTGTTCTGTAAGGTGCTAACAAGGGTAAGAGAAAAAAAAAATAATAAACGTTATATAAAATTTCAAAAAATATCTAAGATCATTAGACTAGATGAAAATTCTTTTAAAAAAATGTTTACATTTTTTTAAAATTGTGAATGTGTAAATTATATTCTTGAAAGTTTGATCATTTCTTTTGAAATCTTATTTGAAATTACATGACAAGCTTTCCCGTTGAAGAACTGCACTAATTTATCTTTTCTGATGAGCCCATGTGCACCCTTCATAATGAGGTATGGCAAAGAAATATATAGTGTAACAGCTGCAGATTTTGTTTGCACTTCTTCTGTGGCTGTTATAGTTGTGAGGCATTTTATCATCTTTTGTAGATCAAATTATCTTCTGTTATAATAAAAAATCTGACACAACAAAAATGGTGTATTTTGGTTTGTAAAAGAACATGCCTATTTTGCATTTTATATAACTTCTTCTATCCAGTGGTCAAAATGGAAATTCAGCACTGTTAGGAGCAGTTTTGAGTGATACACACCTTCAGTCTTTCTTGGTTCCTTATCAAGGCTCCAACATAGCTTTCAATGCAGCTTCTTGATAGTCTAAATACAAAAAGTGTTATGAATCTTTCAATGATATTCCAAAAATAGTCTACTGGTTCAATTATCTGAAGATCTGTAGAGAAGCTTGAGAACTACTCAATCTGAAGCTATGTTTGCCCTTATTCTATGTCTACTGGCCCACTTCATGTTTCCAAATCTGCACCGTGGGCCCCATCATGTATTGAGCTTTGTGTTTTCTTCACTGTTTTATGCTTCCAACACTTCAAACACTGTCTATTGCATTAGTAGTATGGATATTTTGCTTGTAACTGCAATAATGATCATATCAGTTTGGTATAAAACAGAAAAAAACATACCAAAACAAAGGTTAAAATTCTGCAAAACAAAATATATAACACTCCAAACCAAACATTTGAAAAATCTAGAAGGAAAAATGTTTTTAAATTGTTATTTTTTTTAATATCTGACTAAGCAAAAGTACTGAAATAAGATACTTTGGTTCACAAAAGAATATGCATGTTTTATATGTGCAACAAATAACTTTTTATTTTTACTTAATCCAAAAGAAAATTTTAGATTGTTAAAAATTTCCCAGAAAAGGGAAAATCTAGACATGATGCATTTAACATTGCCTGTCCCAATCTGCCCCACTGACTCACTGCTTGGCATGTTTAGCTTAGTATCAAGAGCTGAGTGACAATGGGGACACACATGACTGGCTTTGGTAGCCCCAGCCATCTGCAAGACACCAAAGCATCCATGCTTAGCGGCATGGACATACGGCATGCTGCAAAGCTGCTTACCCAGCATAGGATGTCATCCTGTCAGGTGCTGAGTAGCCCCAGAGGTGCTGAGACCTCTTTTCCCAGCCTGAGTCCGGTCCTGAGAGACGCCAAGCTCCATGGAGAGCTTAGCGGGCTCAGGAGCACACCAGTCATATTGCATTTTGTGGGATGAAGTGTGTACCCTCCTCGCAGGTCCAGTGCCAGGGCAGAGCATCACTCTAACTTTTTCTTGCAATCACAGGGTGGTCCAGGTATCTCAAAGACACAAGGAGGGACTTACAACACCTATTCTGCAGAACAAAGAAACCTATTGCAGAGCAAAGTGGGGAATTTTCTTTGATTTCTCTGTCACCCATATAACTGTGCTCCTGCCACCCAAAATGAGGCCAGAAGCGAGCTGTGTGGGCACATCCTCCCTCTCCTCCACTTCCTGTTGTTTTCAGCAGCTCTCCAGTTTCTCTAGGACAGGATATGTGTGCATCTCCCTCTCCACTGTGTCACGGAGAGCACAACCCATTGGAAGGGAACGGTATGGCATGAGGAGGCTTTGCAGCTGGTGAAAGCAGAAAGTCTTCTTCCTCTGCTTAGGATATTCTGTGGCCTCATGAATAAAATACTATTTTTTCCTCCACGTTAGTATGTTACCTTTTTAACAACAGCCTCATTCTGCTCTGAATGTTTCACTGCTGTGAACAACGTGCATGGAACTGACTTCTTTGTGCCTGGAAGTAAACAAATGGACTTTTAATTCAAACAAATAATTTCCTAAAGTCCATATTCTTCATGGTAATGTTCATTAAATTCTTCTATCATACTTGGGTGCAAGAAGAAAACTGGTAGTTGCATTCAAAGCAATGATAAGTTACCATTTTAATGATTCCTTCTGTTGTGAGTAATTTATAAATCACTCGGTATCTTCTCAGTGAAGCTTGCCTTCTGTTTTTAAAACGTACCCTTTCGTATCCAACAAAGGGTTTCAGTGCAGTAAGAATTAAGGTGTGTCTCTTAGCTTTTACCTGCAAGCAATAATGATGTTGTCAAGCGTTTCAGGTGAGACCAGCCCAGGATTTTGGGGTGGGGAAAGACACTCTGTTATACAGCATCTTCAGTGCTTCCTTCAGAGGGAGGCAGAGACACTTAGAAGGGCTGAGTACAAGGACATATACCGAGTGTCTAAATAGTCACTAGAGCTGAGGGGGGAGGGGAACAGGAACAGGCTTGTAACCATAGCTCACTTGGACTTGTATCCGAGAAGTCAGATGCCATGGATTGGCTTCCTCACCGAACGGCTGCTTTTCTGTTACTTTTGTTGGTAAGTCAGATTTTAAATCAGTATTTGTAAACTCTGTGGCTATGCAATTGAGGCTTCCTCAGGAGACCATTATGTTTTACATGGTAAACTACTCCCCAAAAATATCTTGTGAAATTTACCAAAAAACCCAAAGCTCTGTTCACTTTATACAGCACTTCTGAACATTCTATAGAATTAATTTATTTTTTCGTTGAATACTGACAAATGTTACTTTTTATTTTGACTTTCTGCAACCTCTTGATGTTCATGATGAGACTTTCTCTGTTTGATGTATGACTTTTCAGAAGAATGTTGTCTGTGTCTATTATTTAAGTAGTCATTGTTATTAATAAAAGACTTATAAACATTGCAATGATTTGATATAATTTGGTTCTATATCCTTACATTTTTATCAGTCGAAGGAAGATATTTTTCTAAAAAATTTAAGTCTCTTTTTCTAAACCAATTAAACTGATTAGCAAGAGCACTTCAGAGCTGACCAAATCCTGCAGCTGTACATATGAGAAAAAAAGTACAAAATTAAGTGAAGACTTTGTTGAGTAAAAATCCAAACTTGTCCTATTATTTCATATTTAAAAGAATTTATGTGTTGTAGTGCACTAGTGTCTGAGCCACCATATGCTGAGCAAGTGAACGCGTGATGAAAGTGTTGCTCTTTGGGTTTGTTTTTCTCACTGTAAGAGGAAAGTTGTGGCTATGGTCAAGTGGCATAGTTGTACAATGTGTTCATCAAGGCACAGAAATTACCCAGAAGGGATTTAAAAGGACTATGGAGGCCCTACTGCTCCTGCAATCTGATTTTTTTGTGGATTAATTTTACTCATCTGTGCTGCTCTTTTGAAATTAGGTGGAGGTTTAAGGCCCTGAAGATTGAGAAGAGTGGGATTTCTATTATAGTTATGTCCTTCTCTGTTTTCACACAATTTTACATTCTACACCATGTATTAGTAAGCCTAAATGTTTATCAACCTCTCATTACTGACCTTTCTAGAGATGTTAGAGTCTAAGAAAAAGTGTGTGTTATAGAATATGAAATTCTAAAACTAATCTGAAAATATAATCCATTAATTTTAGGTGACAGCTCTGTGATCAGTAAAGTAGAACTAATTAACACAGGGCAGCTGCCAAGCAAACAAGAGCAAAACTTGGCAAAAGCAAGTTCGGATAAGTTTCTGCTTGTTTAAGGCAGCGCAAAGGTCTCTGAGACTGGCCTACTGCGCTTCACACTACCACTTCTGGATTTTCATGTAGCATTAGTGACTATTCATTTTACTCAGTTACCTGGTGATGCATACTCCTGATGTGTGGAAGTTCAAAAAGTCTGACTGTATTGTGCCTAAAATCTGTCCATTCATAAGAGATTTTAGTGCTTTACTGCTTTTGGCAACTCTGGAGACATTTTCATTCTTTCAGTACATTACTGTTGCAATTGTGAGTGATGGAAGGTATGTGTTTGGTCAGAAGAAAAAAATAGAAATTGTGAAAACTGCCATTGTGTTTTGATGACTATCAAATATTTGAACTTTTACTACCCAGAGGAAACAATTGTTCTTATTATACGTTCTGCACAACAATGTTCATGATGGCCCGTACAACTTAATAGCATCTTTCAGCTCTTCACAGAAAGCTGACAGACAAACTGTAGAGATCAAATTAAGTTATACATTTATGTAACCAATTTTAGTGTATTCGGAGAAAGAGTCTTGGTTTTCGGCTTGAAAATCACCTGTCTGAATGGTGTGTCTGGTTAATATATTGCTAATAAATTGCATCAAATAAAATCACTGTATAGTTATACATATTTTAGTACACTACTACACTTTAAAAAAAAAAAAAAGAAAACTTACTAGCCCTGGAAACAGTAATTTTCTACAGGGAATTCACCATTGGTGGAACTGATTCTGCAACCCTCATTCATGTGACTTCAAAGGAATTATTCTCATGAGTAAGGGAGTTCTGTTTGTGATACTAGCACAGACACGTTTTATGGAAATAACCTGTTTGATCAGGTATGATTCTTCTCCTGCCAGCTATCATGAGACAGCCAATAGTTTCAAATTTGACACATCTCTTATGCAGTTTTGTCTGCCTACATTTTCCAATGTGTTATCTATGCTTTTTTTTTTCCCCCCCCCCTTTCCCCCCAGTTATTAGGCTGTTACACCTCCTACTTATAACTTGGTTGCACATAGAAATATTAAGGGGCTAAATCCTCTCCTTGCATATACATGTGAAACATCTGACAGAATTTAATCAGGAACCTGTAGGCTCTTCTCCCAGATAATTTTGTTGGAGAAATAGAAACTACAGTAATTCTTCATTCAGGAATTATCACCTAAGATAAGGTCCTTATGCCTGCAGTTTTACATTCCTAAGTAAAATGGCTGTTAAGCAAACATGCATTTGCAGACAGAACACTCAAAGCCATATCAGAATTCAGGTTTTATTGAGGAGATTTATTGAGGTCACTTAGTATGACTAATTTGAAAAACTCAAATTTGAATGATAATGGCATACACCCTATATTGAAATCACTGTTTTGTTCATTTTTCAAATGGTTATGCTCAGTTACTGTATGGAAAATCATTATATCTGTATGACTTAGCAGAACAGAAACAACTGCAGTGGAAATCTTTCCCAAAGTGTTCAGTTCTTTGAATAAACTTATTTTAAAATAAATAAAACTTTGGAATATATTCTTCTGCCTGATATGACCATTGTCATAATTCTGCTGAAACAGCATTGGATCCTGGGTGCAATACAAAACATTGTCAGTTACTAACACAGGAAACACCTGACCTCCTCTGAATTAGTAAACAAAATGCCAGAAAAATCATCGTGAAAAGCTTTCCCTTTAATTTGGAAGAAGTACATGAATTAGTGACCCATGAAAATATAGAACCACATTTCAATTAAAAAGTGATCAAATGGCATCTTTTTTAAATATGAGGTTCTGTCATGTTTGAACTCCACTTATTATTTCATGTGCACTGATTTATCATTTTTTTTAAAGGGAGTCAGAATGAATAAAGGGAAGGGTTCATTATTGCAACCTTTTACTAATCAGAGCTTTGGATGAGTACAAAAGACGTAAAAGTCCCAAAATGCTGACAGTACCAGAGGTACCACTGCACCCTGATGACTAATGCAATACATTTGAGTTCTCAGCACCCCTCCCATCCAGGCCAGTAACAATACTTCTGTTGACTTCAAAGAGAGAGAAGCAGGTCCCATATGAATAATGCTGGGAAGATGTTAAAGGCGTGTTCAGTCATTTAGATTTGAGTAGGTGGAGGAGGGAGGATTCCATAATTGCGTATAATATTGCTTGGCACTCAATTAATGATTAGTTAATTCTTGTTTGTAAATTGCTTTGAAGGTGCAAAGAACAATACACATCCTATGGGCCTAATTCTGTTCCCAGTTACATCAGAATAAATCCAGGATAACTCCAGTGTGACTCTAAGGCGTCATTTTGGACACAGGGTTCAGGTATCATTACAATGAAAGACAAGCTTTCCAACAGGACACTGTGCAAATGACAGTCACCATAAACCTGCTCCCTGACAGCACATCTCACAGCCCAAATGGAAACAGCTTGTGCAACCAGGCTCTAACGTCTCTGCAGTTCCCATTTTTTTTCACAGTCTCTCAGAGATGAACAGACCAGCATCATTCTGATCAGTTTGCCTATGCCAAGGTCCTCAGGATGCATCCCACACATTCCAGTGGCTCCTATTGCTTTAATTAATGATAATCACTGGGTCTATGGAAAGTGCTGTGCTTGGATGTTGGTTTAGAAGGCAATTTTTTTCACTACCTTGAAATATGATAGTTAGCTGCTAAGAGACAGCACTTCCCTGCTGGAAACAGCACTAGAAAAAAAGGGGTTGCATCCTAGATCAATATTAGAAATAGACAACTGGGTTGGGGGAAGACTTCTAACTGCTGGTCATAGTGGACAACTGGAAAGCAGTAACTGGGGGGGCAGAGGAACCTCCATCCCTGCATCAAGCTGAATAAATATCATTCCAAAACTGTTGAGGTTTATCTGTTGAACTAGACAGCTTTGTCTGGTGTCTGAATGCCCTCCTTCCTATAACAATGGTAACTGAGAGAGACAATACCAAACACAGACATCAAGTTCATTGGATCAGCCTTTTCAAATAACACAAACTGTACTAAGAAATTTGGATTCAAGATCTTCCATTAGCAACAAGTAGCAGAATGGGGTTTTCCTTAGTCAGCACAGGACAAGTGTGGAAATACAAGGCCTAAATTTACAATTCCCAGCATCAGCAATGGACAAGTTCCTGACATTTCCATTACTGGTGCTCAAAAACCAAGGATGAGACTTCAGTGTAAAATATATGTTTTTCACAGCTTGAAAACAGTACTCCCTATAGGTTGAAATCAAGTGTTTTATGAGTATTCATATCCTTAAATAACAGAATTTTTTATAGGCATAATTTTTATTTCAGAGGTACTCAAAATAGTTTTTCAGTTAGGTCTGACAAGTATGTGAGTGATGTGTCAGGGTGTGAGGTATTAGTCTCACTGTTGTGTAACAGAATAGGCCACAGGATGCAGACAGCAGACAAGATTCACTAACATTGCACTGGGAGGTGTATTCTCATACTTTGCTGGGTCAAGACAATTGCTTGCATGCCAGAAGGGATTTCAGCCTAAAGGTGGAGAGTATTTCATTGTACTCACCAAAGGAGGCTCTGCTCAACCAGTGGGATTTATTGATAAGAGATAATTAGTGCTCTTTCTGATAGACCTCATCATTCAGGTTCTCTCTGATGGTATAGTCTGCCCCTTTGACTCTCCCATGTTCCACCAAGCCCCAGGGGGGGATTACAAAGGGAAAGGCCTGAGCTCACACTGGGGTGAAAAAACAGTTTACATGAAGTCTGATATTGCCCCTTCTCCACAATGAGTGATGGCTGCACGTGAATTTGAACCCTATTCTGAAGCTCAGGATTTAAATAGTCACCAAGACATAAACTCAAATTAAAAGATGTATTGATGCTTTTAGTACAACATGAATATACCATGATGCAGAGTACTTTTCTTGACCATTTTTGTTAATAACTTGCTCAAAGAAACAAGGGAAAAACATCCTTACTTTATGAATAGTCAAATAAATTTCAAGGTATATACACATCAAATGGCCAGATCCACAGTCTAAATAAACTCCCTCATTCAGAAGCAAATAAGTGCAGCCATTATGTGCCAAGGTCTCAGGGAATGTTCTGGGCAAGACCAGATCATTGGAGACATTGCTTTGTAAATGATAGATGGTGCACCTCTTGCAGCATCAAGGTAAATGGCGAAAAGAGAGAGAGTGGAAGGAGGGTGAAGATGTTGTTCATTAATCTATTCCACATAAGAGCTTGTCTTAACATGCAGCAGAAAAAAGTCTGTGTCCATGTTCCAACCTTGCCAGAACAATGCAATAAATTTGAAGTAAGGAAAGTCCCATGATGTAAAGCTACCATAGGATAAAAGATTGTCACAGATTTTATCAAAACATAACTGACATAAACCAAATAAACTAAAAAAAAAAAAAAAAAAAGAAAAACTATGGAAAATTATAAGGAAGTGGAAAATTCCTAACTGCAGCTGTTAAAAACATTTGTGTTGAGAAAAGAGAAACTGAAATACTTTTTGAGTCACCTGGATTTTTTTTTTCTTCCAATGATGAATGAAAGAAGCATCCAGTCCTGAAAATCCCATATTCTTCAAACTTTATTGCCTGAAGAGAGGAGAAACAGGTCCTAAACCCAAAAAAGATGCTCTGAAGAGGTACATTCACCAAGTGAACTTCATTTTCACACCTTATTTAGGAATAAGGTTAATTAAATTGTGCCTTCTTTTAAATTGTGCTGATCAAGACACTGAGGCTTCTCTCATTTAAGTTTTAATTTTAAAGTAATTATATTGTGTCTGATTCTGCCACCCTTATTTACTCAAGACTGGTTGCATAGTTAGGTCTCAAATCAAAGTCCACTGCACTCCATGGAAATTTGCCTGATGAGTGCAGTTCGCCTTCCATTTTACACTGAATCTCTTCAATCTCATTGGGAAGTTTCAAGAAAAGGTTTTCATTCTTTTTGGTTAAACTACTTAGTTAAGTACTCCAGGTTTATTGTGGACAAGGAAATATAAAGAATAAACAATAAATTATTTAGGATAAATACTCCTTCTCCAGTTTCCTAGACATTTTGGTAATAACTCCTGAAACAACTTCTCTCTTCAGGTGAGGTGTTAAAACCTAAAAATCTGTGTGAAAGCTGTATTTTGATGTATCTATAGCTCGAAATTTCCTGTGGTGTATCCATTCACACTCAAAGTTGTGTCTTGAAAGACAGAATTAATTTTGAAGGTTTAAACTGTCAAGGAATTCAAGTGCTGGAAATAGAAAAAATTGAATTGCACAAAGTCATTTGTGGAAATCCTGTAGCTACTGCCTAGATAAGCTATTGCAATAGACATGAGATAAAGCATTTCTCCAGTCCTGCAATATAGCAATGTCTTGCAGTTGGGTTTTGCTTACTGCCCTTTGCCTTGCATTTTTAAATGCCAATATTTTTATTGTTCTTGCAGGTACTCTTGGATTTCAGCACAGGATTTCATGTAGAGGTAATATATAATTCTTTAGAAACTGTTTTTTCTGACCAAATTAAATGTGACCAATGAAAAAATTGAGTGGAAAATACTAAGACACTTCTGAACGTGAAGATTGAAAACATATTTAAATATTAAACAGCTGCAGGTAACCTGCTATCTCCCTTGTGAGAACTTTTCCTAAACCTAAATGAGTATCTCATACAAAGGAATAATTTTAAAATAAACATGTACAGTCAGAGTTTGGGACTCACAGACATGTAAAAAAGCACATGGTCTACAAAAATCTCTTTTCTCCTTATTGTTGAAAATTCTAATTGTCTGTATTAATTTAAAATGGATTGATGTCATACGATCCTGGAACTCTTGTGTCAAAGGTAAAAGAATGGAATGAAAATGGAACGGCAAGATGGAAAACCTTCAGAAGACAAAAACGTGAATGGATCAAATTTGCTGCAGCTTGTAGAGAAGGAGAAGATAATTCTAAGAGGAATCCAATTGCCAGAGTAAGTAGGGAGAAAAACAAAAGTTTCAGTGACAAGGAAGTTTTTTGCAAAGACAGGCTGATAAAAGCAAAGAGATACAAAAATATAGTTGCTTAGAGTAGTCAAAGCAAGGAATGTAGAATAAAATAAAGATGATGCAATATTTCCAGCTCTGTTGAGACACTCTCATAAGGTGAACACACGTGGCTGCTGAGGAGTGACCAGAAGCTTCCTACAACATTGCTATCAGTCTGCTTCCTGGGCAGCTCCAACCAGCATTATCGTGTGCAGTGTCTGTGTACCAGATAAGAGTATTCTTCTTTTCTCTCTCACCCTGATAAACTCCTGAGCAGAAACTCAAGCATTGTGCATGACTTTTGTGGGAATAAGAGCAAAGGTGGTATCTTCCTGTCCTTTCACTTACTGAGGTCCAGCCACAGTGTCTTGGAGGTTTCTCTCTCCACTTCCCTGCCAGATTTAAGAGAAAGTCTATCCAGCACTTAAGGGGAGATGGATCTCTAGGTTAATTGTTTAGCAGAAGAACTTTTCATTGGTTCTCTCAACTGAATTTTGTGAAAAGTGCTTGAGAAACTGAAATTATATGGATTTTTTTACAGGAACTAAGAATAGGAGAAAATATCCTTAGTAAACTGACATAAATCTTTATCTGTTGCTGTAGATCAGATCAGACTGTGAAGAAGACAATCCAATCACATACAGCATCTCTGGAGTTGGAATTGATCGTGCGCCCTATGGAATATTTGTTGTTAACCCAAGAACAGGAGAAATTAATATAACATCAATAGTGGATAGGGAAGTAACCCCAGTATTTGTTGTAAGTACTCCCCATCTTTTCACCTTTATGGTGATGTATCCAGGGTGGGGCAGATGACAAATTCATTTGTTTCAGACTGCAGCTTTGCTTATTTTTGGTTTTAAAATGAGTAAATCTCTTTATCTAGATACGGTGCTTTGCTAAACACTCAGTGACGGGTATAGATTTGGAACCACCTCTTGAACTTCGAGTCAGAGTTCTGGATATAAACGATAACCCTCCTATATTTGCACAAACTGTATTTACAGGATCTATTGAAGAGAGCAGTATGGACAGTAAGTAATGATGCTGTGCCTTTATAGTAGTGCCAGTGAAGCTCCCAGTAAATATAAACCTGCAGTTATCATTTTGCTTTTCTTAGGCAATGACATAGATTGGTCAGGGCTACTACAGAGGAAGGAGCACTAGATGCTTCTCCAAGTGCTATTTGAGCCAGGGCCTGAGCTCACTGCTATAAATTAAGCATCAGTGCTTCCTTCCCTTTTTCCTCCCACACATGAATGATGAATGTTCCAGTTTCTAACCAAACCATTATGCAAATTCTTTCAGATGTGAAAAGGAAAAATAAATCAGTTCATTCCTTCTCATTAAAATAAAAATAACATCACATATTTATTTCCTTTGACAGTATATAAAACACATTTTTTCCCATTTTTCTCTTTCAAATATTTGTATTTGTAGCCTGCATATTGCAGTTGCAGTAGAATACTACTAAATAAACCCTTACTTAAACCATTAAAATGGTTCTTTTTACCAAAAGTAAAGAAATCAACATTAGACATGCAAACAGCACTGAGGCAATGGTGCCTAACACTCATTTTCTACTTTACAGAAATTCTCATTTAAAACAGTGGCAATTTCTTATATTAACATCTACAAGCTCAGTACTTACTGTATTTACGTATTCCCTATGGTGATTTCAAGAAGTTCAGTGAAAATCTGCATTATTCCATTTGACCTTGATTTTTAATTCATTTAAAGTCATTAACTTTCAGCCAGAATCAGTACTAAAAAATAAATTTTGGGGGTTTTTTGTAAATGTCAATGAATAGATAGCCTTCTATCATTTTCATACAACAAGATTTAGCATTGTCTTGATGAGTTGTTTGCGGAACACAACAGATTTCCTGATTTATGTATTTTTTTATTTGTTATTCTTAGACACACTGGTGATGAAAATCATTGCAACAGATGCTGATGAACCTAATCATTTGAATTCTAAAATTGCCTTCAAGATAGAGAGTCAGGAACCTTCAGGGACACCCATGTTCATTATGAATAAATATACTGGAGAACTCCATCTTGCAAATTATCTCGACAGAGAGGTAACATTTCCCTTTCCAAATTTAAATAATATGTTGTGGTGTATATGTGTTACAAGAGCGTGGAAAAAAAATAGAAGAGAAAGAAAGGTTGTATTTTTTAGAAAAATTAATGAAGAAATGCATGTTTTCAATGTGTTACAAGAAAATGTCTAAGGCAAATTCCTGTATTGGGAAGAAATAGCAAGCCATGAGAATTTATAAGATGCAAAGGTGATCTTGTAACATACTCATTTCTCTTTCTGTGACAGCAACATAGTAGCTACACTCTTGTTGTGAAGGCATCAGACCGGGATGGAGCTGCAGATGGAATATCATCCCTTTGTAGCTGTAATGTTAAAGTTATTGATGTCAATGACAACTTCCCAACTCTTGCTCAAAGCTCTGTAAGTTTCCAATACCAAAAGCAACACAACTTTTAAAATCCTGTTAAAAAAAAAAAAAAAAACACAAAAAAAAAAAAAAAAAAAAAAAAAAAAAAAAAACACACACCACCACCTGTTGATAACAGAGCCCCTTTACTAATCCATAGGGCACTTTCATATTTGAACACTCCACTGGATTAAGAGGGTTGTTCCTTTGAAGTGTGCTCAAAATACAGTCCATTCCTTGTGCACCAATTTTGGTAACAAATACATAGACTATTTTTGTATTCAGAGAATTCAGTCCTGACACTGTCAGAACTGACTTCTTTGTATTCAGAGAAATCCGGTCATTGGGATGTCCAGACCCCTGCAATATGGCCAGATTATGTATATTAGCCCAGTTTTTTAAGATTTTTCCTACTGAAAGCACAAATCCTCATCCTCTAAGATGCCTCTGCAAACACTTGAGGTGACACAGCTCTTCAGATCTGCAACCAGAATGACAATTTACCCAGAATACATGTGGGTTTTATTAAATTGGCATGGACTGTGCATAGGACATCCTTCAAAAGAATCTCTGCAGACAGCTCTGTTTTCATCACATCGTATGTAACAGTGTTTGCTAACAAGTATTTATCTGTTGTTCCAGTTTTCAGCAAGTATTTCAGAAAATTCACTCAGCTCAGAACTGCTACGAATACAAGCTCTGGATGCTGATGAAGAGTTTACAGACAATTGGTTAGCAGAGTTTTTCTTTATATCCGGTAATGAAGATAATTGTTTTGAAATTGTTACAGATCGAGCTACAAATCAAGGAATCCTTAGAGTCATTAAGGTATGGATAAATATTGTGATTTAACTCTTGAAATAATCATCCTTAAATAGTTTTAATTGATTGCTAACAAAACTAAGTGGGCAGTAAAAACTTTGTCACTCAACCATTTAAAATAAAAAAATATTTAAATCAAATTAAACTTTTATGTGTTATCTAGTTCTCTGTGGTTTATCTTTTAGGAACTGGATTTTGAACAGCTCCGAACCCACTCACTGATGATTGGTGTCAGGAATGTAGCTGCCTTCCACCACTCTGTCGCACAGGAGTACCAAATATACGGAACACCCCTCACAATTGAAGTAAAAAATTTGATTGAACCACCAAGGTTTCACCCATCTTCAGTTGTGTTTTCTCTAGCAGAAGGCACAAGAGTGAATTATGTTGTAGGAACATATACAGCCATTGATGAGGATACAAGAACTGTTGCATCAAATGTTGTGTAAGCTCTCCTCTGCTTAACTTCCTGGATGGAATAATTCCTTTGAAATTTCAATGGGATGAGGAATAGGTATTTTAAAGGATGTTTTAAAAAACAACTTAAAACAATGCTCATTTATCAACAATAGAATAATAGCAATAGAATAGTATATAGTTCAGCCCATTTTTGTGCTATAATTGCTTTCCTTCCTGACCTACCTTCCTTAGTCCTATGCACAAGACAAAATGTCATTTTTCTAGCATGCTGTAACTTAAATAAAACAGGTTTGGGTTTTTTTCTTTCCCAATCTAAGAATAATTTTTCTTGAAATGCTTGCTATGAATAGGGAATTTGTTAGCATCTCTGAAAGAGCAAGTAGAAAATCCAAATAATGGAAATGTTATCCAATCAGAATGGAAGAGGTCACTACCAGTTGTTTCTATAGAGAAAAAAAATATTTGATGTTTATTTCCCTTGAAATTAATGATAATAACTGGGACTAGAAATTTATTTTTAATGTATGTAGAAATAAATACAGCTTATTTACTAAGGTTTGGAAAAAAATCATAAGACAGAGAAATGTGTTAGCAAATACAACTCTAAATTTTTTATAGGAAGAGCTGTGGATTTAACCACTGATATCAGGAAGGCTTCTAGTAAAGGTTTACAGGATCCAGAAAGATTTTACTTTTAAAGTATGATGCCATTTTCAAAATACAATGGGCTCCCGCACATTTACTTTATTCCTAATCACTTGTCTGGTCTACACCTTTTGAAGTCTACATGAATTTTGCTCAAACACGGTGAAATGCAATAGGACCCAGCCCAGTTTAAAGAAAAATGTTCCAAAGTGCCAAATATTATTTGCAAATTAAATATGTAATACATGTATTCATAATATAACGCTGAGTATTTTCACTTCACCAAACACAGATATAGTATAGGACGTGATCCAGCTGCCTGGTTCAGAATCAATCAAAACACTGGTGAAATCACATTGAACAAAGCTATTAACCGAGACTCAATCTATGTAATTAATGGGCAGTACAAAGCAGAGGTTCTGGCTATCACCAGAGGTAAGAAAAGAGATTATGTTTTCTGAAAGAAAACTCTCCTGTTTCAGATTTCTGTCAATTTTTTTTTATTGTTTCTAGTTTTCAAACCCAAACTGCAATATTTATAGCATCAATATTCCCTCCTGACCACAAATACCTTCTCTTTACAGGAGTTCCTCGATATACTGCTACTGGCACCATTGTGCTTTCAATAGATGACGTCAATGCCAACTGTCCAACTATTAATACTGAATTAAGGAAAGTATGTATGCATTCCCCATCAGTGATTATCACAGCAAAGCATAGGGATGGTGATCTATATGCTACTCCCTTTACATTCAGCATACATGGTGAACCTCAAACTACATGGATTATCAGATCAATAAATGGTAAATTAACCTACATTTTATAACACAATAAACTATAGTAATATGTTCTTATATAAGATAACTGAGTAGGATGTTTTATTAACAAACAAAGCAGTTATTAGAATCTATTCTAACCTCACTTAAATGTGATTTTATGCTCATGTGACTCCAAGAAGTTGCTCCATATTTGCAAATAAATATACAAAATCATATTAGAACTAGAATCAGAATCATTATATGTGTTTTAACTAGTTGTCTTTTAAAAGAAACTGAAAATTTACTAAAAAAATAGAGCAGAAAAACTGTACAATTATGACAAGAAACTCTAATGTCTAAACATGATGAGGTAAATCAAAATAAGTAACTTGATACTTTTTTCTTTCTATAGTATCTAAAAAATTCTAAGCATATGACAGAAATCTCAAAATTTTGTATTAAAATATAACGTTTTTAGTTGCCAGACCTTTACTGTTATGGGACGCATATGAAAATAGCAAATATAAATTGCAATTTATTGTACCCATTAGACTTACGTGCATTTCTACAAAAACTGTTTTAGTCAGTGCCCAGTGCAGCTTTTCCAATTTGTTCCAATAGGTCATGATAAACTAATGAATTAATCAAATCTCATACATTACTAAATGACAGAATTTGCATAACTTACTGTATGCATTGAAGACTATATTAAATGGTAAATATCACAATTACAACTATTCTTGAGTCTCCCACTTGTCCTAAGCAGATGCAAACATGTAACTCTAAATGTTTTTAACCTACTGAAAAACTTTTTGATAAACATAGGTAAATTCCTTGTGAGAGGAAAAAGAAATGCATTAAACTTGCAATTTTTATGTTTACCACTCTGCGAATAAAAATCAGGAAAAGCAGAAGTAGAAATAAAAAAGTACACATGCCCATTTTGCATTTCTCAAGCTTAAAAGTGATAACTAGCTTGATCTGGCTCAGGTTTTCTAAAAGGAAGAACTAGCATAGATGAGGATCATTCAGCTTCGAATAAGTACTGTAGATGCATAAGCAACAGAAGATCTTAGAAAGGGAACTCTTAGTCTCATATTCTTTTCTATGAACATAACAAAAAGCAGAGATTTGCAGAGCATTTATAGTCAATACTGTCATCTAAATATTTTTTCTCTTTTTTTTCCCCCCTCAAAGCTTCCTCTGCAGAACTAGTGAGTCAGAGCATTGACTTTTACCTTTATAGGATCTATATCACTGTAAGAGACAGCCAAGGCCGACGCTGCCCGAGACCACATATAATTCCTGTGCAAGCTTGTCAGTGTGATAGTCGGAATTACTGCACCACTGGGGCCACAAAAATTATTATCATTGGTGGTGGTGGTGCTGCTGGTGGTGGTACTGGTGGTGGTACTGGTGGTGGTACTGGTGGTGGCGGCACTGATACTGGAGGTGGTGGAGGAGGTCGGGAAGATGGTGGAGGAGGATATCCTGAGGACCACACAGACTGGCAGGTTTATACTGATGGATACGGTGGTGAGGAAGGATATACTGCATCCACTGATGACGGTTATGGTGGAAATGAAAATTATGGCAGAGATTTGCAGTCACCTACAACACTTAGCGGTGCTGCCATTGGCCTGATGTTTCTTGGTGGATTAATATTTGTTTGTAAGTATAAAACTAAGAAAACTATTTTATTACCTTTCCTAAAATTGTATTTTTTAATTCTTCTAAAATGAGGTGACTTTTCAAATCGGTTGTTAATCTATTGGCTCCTATGGGCCATTTGACAAGAAAAAAATCATCTTTTAAATTAAAAGAATGTCTACATATTTTATGCTATACACATTTACATACATATTTCATTCAGAAATAACTACTTCCTTCCTAAGACTTAGGGTTTAGGGTTTTTCCTAAGGTGTTATTTAGCTCTCAAACCAGCAGACAAAGCTGTTCACTCACTTAAAACTTATATTTTGAAATTTGCCCTTCCATTACATTTCTAGAAGAAATGAAAAAGAATCAGCTCCAGGTTGGGTAAGAAAATGTGTAAAGAATAAGATTCATTTGAACTCAATAGTAGTTCAATACAGTAGTAGGACAATAAATACTATCATCTTAGATTTTGAAACTTTTGGCTATTGCTTACAAATATTACATCTATTAAAATCAAGTAGCATGTAAGATAACAGGATGAAAACAGAGCATTCATTCATATGTCCTAGTATTTTGAAGAAGTGTGAGTTTCATGGATAAGAATGACTCAAGTTAAAATTTTTTCAAGCAATTATTTTTCAGACCACCACAATCAGATATGATGGTCCCTCTTTCAAGCAATCAACATCTAAAATTTCCCATTGAAGAAATAGTGACTAAATAACCTGAGAAAACCCCTGTGTTCTTCAGGAGTGGGTTTGTTTTGGATTTTGATCTTTGACTAGTAGGAATCAACAAACACAAAATTTTGCAGCAGCAAGGGCTGTTTTGTGTGAAGTCCCCAGGTGGCTACTGTTACCCAACAGACTGTCATTCTGTCTTTGGAAACCTCCTCTCCTAGTTGGTAGTCTGGATTAAATATTTCCTTCATAGTGAAGTGTGAGGTAGCACTTTGTACACTGTTTTTAGCCTTTTTCCCATTTCTCTTCAGTTCAGTTCAAATGATCAGAGGGCTGGAGCAACTCTTTATGAAGACAGGCTGAGAGAGTTGGAGCTGTTCAGCCTGGAGAAGGCTACAGGAGACCTCAGAATAGCCTTCCAGTACCTAAAGGAGGCCTACAAGAAAGCTGGAGAGGGATTTCACAAGGACATGAAGTGATAGGACAAGGGGAAACAGTTTTATACTGAAAGAGCATAGGTTTTGGAAGAAATTCTTTACTGTGAGAGTGATAAGTTACAGACACAGGTTGCCCAGAGACGTGAATGCCTCATCCCTGGAATTGTTTAAGGTCAGGCTTGGAGGCGGCTTTGAGCAAAATGGATGATGGAAAGTGTCCCTGCCTATAGCAGGGGGGTCAGAACTAGATGATCTTGAAGGTCCCTTCCAACTCAAACCATCCTGTGATTCTATGAACTAATATTGCAGTGCCTTTCTAAAACCAGCAGTATTTTCAATGTTGACATTTACAGAATTCTGCAATTTTTAACACTGAGTTCTTGAAACAACTAAGCATAATACAGCAACTGGGAAACCTGACTCAATGTATGTAAACATTTGCTGAAACCAGGGCTTGGGGTTTGCCTCCTGTTGTTTTTTTCAAATCAAGCATTATGTATATGCAATGTAAAAATTGCAACTGGAGCCTTAGCCAAAGATCACTGTAGTCAGATGGATATCTCTACACTGATTCTCAAACGTCTACTATTATCAATATGTATTTCTTTTCAATTGCAATATTTCAAGAGAGAAATGTATGCTTATATATGAGGAATGAAAAGCACTGAATGCTATACATAGCAAGACTGGTTCTGTTTGTTTAATTTTCATATGTATACAACTTATATTGATTCAGCTGAGAGAGATCAAGGTCTCTTCCCAGGTCTATAGGCATAAATTTGGAGTAACAGCCCTACTCCACCCCTGTGTTGCTCTGCTATAATTAAAGGTACAAATGATTCTGAATTTCTAAATATATACATTTTCAAAAGCAGCTAATGATTCTGAAAGCCAGACTTGCAGGCTGCTTGGCTTGAAACATTTTAAAGATATATTTTCCAAAGTTTGTGAGCACCTGTCCTCTGGGAAAAGCAGCTATTCCTGTGAGGAAGAGATGTCCTAAATCCCTGTTTCCTGTTTCTTTTCTGTTAAGTGATTCCAATTTTGATGTCAATGAGCGACTGTTGTCGCTGTGGACGTGGCGCTGCAGGTGGAGTTGGAACTGGATTTGAACCTGTACCTGAATGCACAGAAGGGGCAATTCATCCATGGGGAATAGAAGGTGCACAGCCTGAAGACAGGGTCAGTACATCCCACGTTTCTAAAATCAGAAGTAACCCATATTTAGGGAAAAGACTGCGTATGACCATAGAAAGTGATTGTAGCAGTGTGTCTTCTAAAAGAAGTCTGGCAGGGTCAATAATTGCCAAGCAGATATGAAAGGTGATTCTTAATTAACATTCCCAGATGGAGTTTGTGTGCTTTAAGTTGTGTTCTATTAGCTTGGAATGACAATTTGGTGTTATTATTTCCCCAGACAAAACACAATAACCTGCAAACCTCTTCAGTGCAAATTTAGGACAAAGTAACACAAACTACCTTCACTGATCACTATTTATGTTGAAAATGAAAAAACTTGTAGTCTTTTGATTTGTTTGGTTTGGCTTTGGTTTGGTTTGGTTTGGTTTTAATAGGGATGATAATTAAAAGCTATGGAACAGGCTCCCCAGAGCCTGTTGGTCATGGCATCAGGCCTGACAGAGTTCAAGAAGCATTTGGACAATACCCTTGGTCACATAATTTGACTCTTGAGGATGGTCCTGTGCAGGGCCAGGAGGTGGACTCAATGATCCTTGCTGGTCCCTTCCAACTCAGCATATTCTGGGATTCTGTGATTAACAGTTTGGACTGCTAATTCCTTAGCACGATTCACAAAGTCTTGGTCTTCATACGGGAATTTCAAGGTCATCAATCAAGGAATCAAAATGTTGTTTTCCAGGATGTGTCACACATTCTTGCCCCAACAACAGCTGCAGGAGGTGATTTTGGTGAACCCTCTGGTAAGCAGATCATAAAATCTTCTGTGTACGCTGTCATAAAGCTTCTGAATCATGGAGCACTTTGGTTTCCTAGCTATAACCCAACCCTTCCAATCTTACATCTGCAGATGATCAAACTGATGCTAGTAGGACCTCCAGTATGAATAAAGAATCTGAGGGTTGAGCTTTTGAGCAGATTCATTTCTGCAAATTACACTTCTGTTGAAATACCTGCCAAGGCATTTAAATCTTGGGCAATTTTTCTATATCATTCCAGCTACTGAATAGAGGGTCTTTTCAAGACACCAGTTTTAGCTGAAATCTTGAGGCCAGAATAAGGAAATCTGCTTTCACAACTCAGGGTGAAAGGTTCAGTTCTTCCCAGTTTCCAGGCTCTCCTTCCCACAAGAGAGAATGTCAAGGAGCTAGGTAATTATGGACCATTTGTGCATTAATCTAGACAGAAAGCTGGTACATAGCACAATAAATTTATGCTTCTGAGATAAGGCTCCCCCAGGATTTCAATGACCATAGAGGATAAGTCAAACCATGTGGTGCCACCTTCTCCTTGTCCTCCATTCCTCACCTCACAACAGGAAGGAAGGATACTGGCACAGATCCATTTTCACCAGCTTCTGACAGGAAGAAATGTTACTCTGCAAGATAACTTCTCTATTGACTATTATTCATACAAAAATGTTCTCGTATGTTTTCATTTCATAAAAATGAAAAAAAAAGATATAATTTAGACTATGTTCCTTAATGTAACCATAGTCAAGACTACTGTATGCAACTCTACTATCATAAAATATGCTGATCATTAAGACCACTCTTTCCATGTTATCATATATGAAAAAATTTGGAGAAGATAAAATCCTGTAAGTATGACTTTATAACTTATTGTAAGGACCATTTTCATTCTGCATTATAAATTGGTGGTTATTATGATCCACTATTGTTCTCTCTAATCCCCCTTAAAAATGTAACCACTAGAAAATGTGAAAGGAGTAAGAAAGCTTTTTTTTCCTAGGCGCGCAAGGCAAAATAATTTTAACCCTGATGTGATCATAAATATACATTTATGTAGTTGCATAAATATCCCTAAGCATTATCTATTTTCTAATGCAAACCCCATGACAGAATTTATATGTGCATCAGGCAGAAGAGTCTCTCCAGTCAATAATCCAAGTAAATAAATGATTTTTCTAAAGCACATATAAGCACATAAAGCTGCCTAGCCTCAGGAATAAAATCAAGGTCTTACATGTCTCTTAATATGTGCTTAATTAGTATTGCAGTTTTAAGGTTTGTACATAACTGTGACTGAAAGTGATCTAAAATGTGTTTAGAAACTCAGTAGTGTCATAACATTATTTATAAAAACAGCAGTATTTATTGCGAATTCTATTTAAATTTTCACAGAGCATGGGAAGGATAACTTTTTCTGTTTTCAGAGATATATAATAACACATATGGAGGAGGAGGAGGAGTAGCTTCTGGTGTTGAAGAAACTACAGGGGTTGGCTACGGCACTGGTACTGGTTACGGAACAGCTGGAGGAATTTCTGGAACAGGTGAAGTAAAAGGGTCAATTGGAGGAACAATAAAAGAGTATCGAGAAGGAGGAGTGAACATGGCCTTCCTAGACAACTATTTCTCTGAGGTAATTAGTTGATATTCTTTGACTTACATCTGTGAGCCTACTTATTGTTAGATTCTTCTCCACGGGTTACATGGTAGAAATCCAAATTAACTGTACTCAGTTTGAAACTTCCATGATGTAAGACTGATGTAAAAGCAAAGCTGACTGGATGGGTAGGAAAAATTACAACACCAGTAGTAGTACTGCCTTTGAGCTGATGCTTGAGTAGGTTTGATTGCTCAACAGTCTTTTTGTAAAACTGATGGATGCACCGCAGGTATGGATAGAAAGCAACTAAATTACTTCAGCTTCCTAAGTGGCCACCAAATTCCTGTATTTTTCACTGTTTTCAGTGTATAAAGAGATCATAACTTTGTGAAATTGTTCCCTCCTACTTCCTGTAGAGCTTGAAGACACTTTAACTCTTAGAAAACTGTAACAATCAGTTTACTTTTTTTCTAATTTTTATTGTCGTTTCTGTTCCCTAAAAGACTTGTGAACTACCAGGGACACCAATATGCAGTTTTACAGTTGGCAACACATGAATTAGCCTTTACATACAGTATAAAAAAAGGTATAGCATTCACAGGATTAATGGCTTCATGGGATATATTTTCATAAAAGGCATGAACTGTGAGACGTAAATGTTATCATTGCGTATGTCACCAAAATATCATTAACATATAACGATTGCTGTATTTCAAAATCTAAACAAAGTTCAGTGGAGGAGAGGACAGAGTAGTCCTGATGTCCTGAGCATGGACTTCTCCCAGATCACACTCTCCTTGCCTTGGCAGGGAGCACTAAGCATTAATTGTCTGCCAGCCATGTGCCTCCATGGATTACTCCTCCTACTAACATCTCAGTCCCCAAATCCTCTGACTCTCCCTCCCAGACCTCCCTTTCCCTCATTTTCTGTTTCCTCCAATCTCACCATGCAATCACTTTAAGTTCTCCTCTTTCCAGCTCAATGTCTCTGCACAAACTACTCCTGGATCTCCAACACTAAATCAGTGATCTCCTTCTTGTTCAAAAGGGACTCCCCTCTGCGCTCACCAAGTCTTCCCCACTGTGGCCAGTCCTCCATCCCATCTCTTCTATCCTGACCTCTCCACTGCTCCTCTCAGCACCCTACTTCACTCTTCCTACCAGTTTGTTTGCATACTGCTGCTCCAAGAGTGCATTCGTTCACCCATCCCTTTTGCCCCACAGTCAGATCAACTGACAGCAGACCAAATTTGAGATGCTAAATGTTGGAAGAAATAAGAATAAAGCACAGAAATGTTTGAATAAAACTTATTTCAAGGTTAAAAAAATGTTGATGGTATAATTTGTCCTGTTGATATCCTGTTTTTCAAGTCAGCTGGGCCTTACTGTGATGAGGGAAACGTTACTGTGGTTTGAGTATTCATGGTTAAAAGCCTGATGAAAAGTCACTCTGTTCTTCTGTTCCTTTTTTTTTTTTTTTCTTTTTTCTCTTTTTGCAAACTGCAGAAAGCATTCGTGTATGCAGATGAAGATGAAGGTCGGCCAGCAAATGACTGCCTACTAATCTACGATCATGAAGGAGTGGGTACTCCTGTTGGCTCTGTGGGTTGTTGCAGTTTTATTGGAGAAGATACAGATGAAACGTATTTGGATACATTAGGACCAAAATTTAGGACCCTGGCAGAGATCTGTCTGGGCAAAGAGATCGAACCTTTCCCTGACGTCAACCCACCCTGGCCAGGCATCAGTGTCACCTTTCCCAACCCTGAAAGTGATCTAAACCTCCCACCACCTGGAACCACCATCGTTGTCAATGGAAGCGCACCTATGCCTCCACCAGTTGGCACTACAACAGTTGTTACTGAAAACACCTACACATCTGGCTCAACCATACAGCCCCCAAGGCCAATGCCGGATCCTTTGCTCCATGGCAACATGACGGTGACTGAGACCTACACCTCCGGCTCCCCCTCTCTTTGTGTTGACCCTCTGCGTGCATCCAACGTCGTTGTAACAGAAAGGGTTGTCGGTCCTGCATCTGCCTCTGATTTCCGTGGCATGCTAGATATCCCCGATCTCACAGATGGGTCCAATGTTATCGTCACAGAAAGAGTAATCGCACCTAACTCCCGGCTCCCAGCATCTCTGAGCATTCCTGATTTGGTAGATGGGTCAAACATGGTAGTGACAGAAAGAGTGTTCAGGCCCGCCTCCGGCATGCCAGGCAGCCTAATAAATATTCCCTCAGAGTTATCAAATGCCCACAATGTGGTGGTCACAGAGAGAGTAGTGTCAGGGTCTGGAATGAGCAGCCTGGGAGGAACAAGCCTGGGGGGGGCAAATCTGGGGGGCCTGAGCAGCACAGGTCAGATGCTCAGTGCCGACTGTCACCTTGGCCAGGCAATGGGCGCAGCATCTCCAGGCACCTCCCGGAGACGAGTGACAAAGTACAGCACGGTGCAGTACTCCAGTCAGTAAGGCCTCTGTCGGCACCCCCTTCCTGCTGAGATTGCCGTTTGCACTGACACTCACTAGCTGCCACCCATCAAGAATATTGTTATTATTTATAACTAAGAAATAGCGCTAAAATTTCAGGGATTCCTGCTTGTGTGAGGATCTCTGAAAGGTGCCCCATTTCAAGGTCAAATGCAGGACTTTGTCAGTGAAGGGAAAGCAGAAGCTAGCTTAAATTTATTTCTTTCTCTCCATCCTAGTGTACAAACTGATATTAATGTTTTCAGAGAGAGATCTGATTACTGAGCAGAGCAGTGAGAGAGGGTCCTTGTGTGCCTACAGTACCAGCATTAATTAATGTCATACAAAAGGGTGTTAAAATATTATGCTGCTGAGCGGTCTTCCACAATACGCAGACTTGGGTTAACAGCCCCTCACTGACAAGAAAGGAAAAGAATGTAATTAATAATTAGTCAACTCAAGACTAAATAAGCACTTTCAAATGCATCATTTTACTTAGCATGTAATCAAGAAGCGCTATGAAACTGCACTTTCAACAATTTCTCCAATCACCAACAATAGTTATAAATAATAATTATATAAACATAACACATTTTCATTGCTTTCTGAAGTTCTCAGTAAAACAAACACTGCCACAGCCTGCCATGTTGTTACTCTCATGGTGAGGAGCATGACCAGTGATTCATCACAGCTGGTGCTGCTGCTGACACTGTCACCCAGGAAGATGTTGGCTTCATCTTTTCTCCATTACCATTACGGCCTTGCTTAAATATAAAAGGACTTCAGTGACCACCAGGAACTCTTAGATTTTTGTGCCAAATTTTGACTACCATTCAAATCTCCAATGTCAGGTTATATTAAGAGGGCTACAATACACCGTGCCAATTCTCTATTCTAATACTCACATGAAAAGAAAGTCTTAGAAGTGTTGTGATGTGAGGAGGCAATAGTAAGTATTGTATCACTGACACTGGTAGCTGAAGTCTTCCTGAAAAGAAAAAAGCACTTGGAAGTAACATAAATTTGCTAATTAGCAATGTGGAGAATTTTTATTTCATATGTCAATGTATTTTGCATTGATATTTTGAAAGGGTTTTTTGAATGTATTAACTGAAAAAATCTTCATGATTCTATAATCTTAATTAAATCTGGCTTTTATTTTCCCACAAAAACAGCTCTACTGGACTCTGTTATTTTAGTAATACATTAACATGGCTTAGAATACAATCTGAAGGAGCAAAATACTGAAATAAAGTTTCTATCTCATATTACTTCTGTATCATATGTATAGTAACCATAGTATATGCAACATCACTTCAATGTAAATAAAATAGTTATAGAGAGGGACTAGCTTTTATTTTTAGAGCACCAAATCAGTAGTTTAACCACAAATTTTACTTCCTCAGCTTTGACAGACAGGTTAGTGAAAAGTTTGAGTTGTGTGTGAACCTCTCAAACTATAAAATGGAAAAGAAATTTTCAGTTGCATATCCAGACTAACTTATCTCAGAAGAAATGAACAACAAGTTTCTGAGTCCGGTATCAAGAAAGGATTTTTTTAAAGGATGCTTTTGAAATGCGACTAGATTTGCTGCCAACAGCCTGCAGTGCCCTCCAAGTAAATGTCACTGGCATTAACACCAATAATACCCATTAGCTACGAGCAAATCCAGGGTTACCTTGAGAAAAGGTCCCTTCCATAGCTTCAAGTTCTTTTCTAAAGCAACTGAGCATGCTAAATGCTCTTCCCATAATATGTGTAGTATTGCTGGGTTTGCTTCTTTCTATAGCCTTGCTTACCTCAAGTATCACTAAAATTGCATTGACTTCAGAGGGATTAGTCTCTCCTATAAGTTATGTACCAATTGTGATTATGGTTCCTGGCACCATTCTTTAGAGAAGGAAAATAGGTAGTAATATCTAAAGCTATATCCTTTTATATCTGAAGAACTTGTGTGAAAATACACTAACATGTTGACAAGCTCCCTTTCATTTTGGTAACCACCTTACATAAAAAACCCTAAATATTTGAATATATGACCTTCTGGATATTTAGAAAGCCTATGCAATATATCCAAAGCCCAGTAGAGGACATTTTTAATGTTAAAAAAAAAAAAAAAAAAAAAAAAAAGAAGAAACAAGTCTTGTGTAAATATTTCCATAATCATTTTATGCAAATCAGAAATATTTTTCCTAATTATGTTCAAAGTAATAAAACTAGTCTTCGGGAGCACATGCTGAATTCCTTGAACAGGAATGTTGTGTGAAGTATGAGTGTCTGAATTGCAGTCTCTCGCATGTCTAGAAATAGAAAGGGGAAGAATTAATAGAGAAAAATTGTTTCAAATGACAGATTTTGGTTATGTAGCGGTTGTCTACTTCTAGTACTATCTTTTACCAACCTTTTAATTATCAATTCTTATTTAATACAGTTTCTTGAAATATTTCTAGCATTTTTTAATACTGGTTTTTCACACCAAACGGCAATTGCATTATCCCTCGGTGCATTTCCAGTGCATGTCTGAATATTAATTCTTATTGCTGTGCAAATTTTACAAACTTCCTTAAAATTGTTGTCTTAGTGAAATGAGGATATTTTTAGGCTGCTGCAAATTGTGAAAGAAAACGTTTATCTGAAGATGTGAACAAATCCTCAGTTCATTAAATATTCTCTGCAAATTCTTATTTTGTCTTTATTATTAAAAAAATAGCATATAGTTTAATCCTGACTAGCAGACACCAGATTTGCTTCTTCCAGTTGTAATTTAGAAGTCTGCTTGCTGTCTTACCTTTAATCATATTGTTTAATAATGAAGAATGAATGGTTTTCAGGAAAGAAAGACAGTAGTGATATCAATCCTGCTCTAAAACATTCAAGCAAAAACCTCTTACTAAAGTGTAAGCAGCTTGCAACACCATGTCTATGACTGTCTTATTTTTTTAACTTGTGTTTACTTGGGAGCAGGATCCTACAATTTTAAACAGGGTAATTGACATCTTGGCATGGTGAAAAATATACTGCCACAGAAGAAAACAAAGCCACAAGCTGAGGGTCTCATTAAATGTCTATCTTGGGAATACTGTCTGAATTTGAACTGCAAGTTTTGATACTTTTTACTCTGTCCTGATTTTGTGGTAATAAATATCACTTTTAAACTGTTGTGAGCAGCACCCACTATGTGGAATATGAAAAGACCATACAATTTAAGCAGCAATAAAAAAAAAAAAAAGTCTATTCTTTTGCTTGAATTAACATAACTGCATAATTCAAATGATCCTCACTACTGAGTCACCAGATGCATCATTTTAATTTTATTTTAAATATAATTAATATTACCATGGTTATGTGTTTTTATTAATAAAAATATGTTTGTAATAATTTCTGAATGGCACTGAAAAAATACAATAAATGATCATTTGGAACATCATGTTTTAAGTAGAGTGGCTCAGGATATTTTTTTTCCCATCTATAAGTGGGAAATGTAGTTTCCTTGAAACTGCTGGTTAGTTCAGAAAAAATCTCATTCTCATTCAACACAATAAGTGTTGATTTATCAAGTCAGGGATCCCAAGACAAAACTATTTCAGGTGTCAAATTGACTAAGATACTTTGTTTTAGGTTGTCAGGCAAAAATTTGTATCAGGTCTCACAAGAATTACAGCTTTATTTCTTCAACACATCATTCTCTGAGTTGTTCTCTCTCTTTAGGCAGCCTTTTCTGTGATACCCTTCTGTCCTGCAACTCTGAAACAGTGCTATAGATTAATGCTGAAGCACAAGCTACAGAGAAGAAAGAGAGCAGAAGGCACTAGAAACACAGTATTTGGTCAGCACAGGCATCACAGGTACATTCAGTGAGTACTGGTTAAAATTATTTGACTGTTCAGTAAAAACTGAACATTTTGACTTTTCTGAACCAAATTTCTTTCTAATGTTCCAGGAGCTTACAATAATAAATACTTCTGTACAGCGATTTTTCAGAAAGCTTTATCTGAACTCAGCAAATTACTGCTTTTAAAAAAAGAATCCTGTATTAAGTAAATGTCATCTAATCTATCATTTTACTTTGCCTTAACATTTTGACATCTTTTTTCCTCAGTGTTTCATACAGATTTTTGGCACTCACACATATATCAGATAATGATTTAAGTATCTTTTCAGAAAGTTAAGTTAGAAAAAAGATTTGTCCATATTCAAATTTATAGCAATGACATTGCTATCGGTCTGATGATACTCCAATTCCAATGCAACAAAGATAATTTATCATTTGACTTCTGTGTATTTAGAACCTGCTTAAGTGAAAGCAAAGCTAATTATGTTAAACCACACCAGCTGTTGTGCTCAAGCAACTTTAGTTCAAATCTATGGGAAGACATGTACAAGTTAAAAATGGGTCAATAGACAAAGTTATTTCATATTTCAAGTGCCCTGAAATTTTGTAATTCAGGATACAGTGCAGTAAGTTACAAAATGGAAGAGTCACAAAACACCTATTTAGAAAATAAGAGCTGCTTAATTGACATCCATCACATACCCTACTTTTGATGTTCATCATACACTGCTGGGGTTCTGTGCAAATTTAAAGATCTGTTTAATCCTTTCATTTTTCCTACTTTTGGGGAAAGCTCAAAAAAATTTAAAAAAAAAAATCTATCTATTACTTACAGGCTTTTTTCCATCTCTTTCATTAAAGATTTTTTTCTAGCCAGTCAAAATCTAGGTAAAATAAATAGCAATTTTGTACCTCCAGGCTTTGATTTTACAGTGATCCAGTAGCAAAGATCTAAGGTGAGGGTCTGTCTCTGTGCCAGTCACTGCAGGCTCAGATGGTCAAGGAGGTAAATTGTGACACCAGACCAGGACTCAAGATACAAAGTCTCCCCAGGACCTTGGTAAGTTGTTTAATTTTTCTGAATTTTCACTAAATTGTCTTTGAAATGTGGAATGGCAACTTAACCTCTTCCCCTTCGGAATATGATTATAAATTCATCAGTGTTTGCAAGATGCTCAGGTTTTAAGGAGTCTTGGTAATACCTATAGATACATTGCCATCCATGTGTCTGTAGCATATATGCATAAGACACTTCTCAAGTCTCTGATGCTGAATGTCTATTAAAATGAATGCCATTTGACTGTAAAATCCACTCTAGATCAAATGTTCATATACAAATAGCAAAACAACAGCTAATGGACATGCAAAAATTATTAATACTAGTAGGAAAGTAATGTTCTTCTGGTGCTGTTTCTGGGCATGTACATTTGACATTTGACTTTCATCTCCTTGATTTTTTTAGTTAATATATTACTAAATAAAATGACCGTGGTAGGCTGTAGATGTACCATCAAGAGCCTTAGAAAGGGACAGGGGAAATTCATGTGTAACAGGTCTATAAATGCAAACTAAATAGTCTCATCTGAGTGAGTACAAGGGGAGGGACTGCAAACAATGGCCAGGATGGTACACACTTCCTAAATGACATCTCCCATTGCCAGCCTCAGAGACAGAATGAACATAAATACACCCGTTTTTATTCTAAGTCTTACCTGTTCTGCTCCACTGTCTTGCGGAGGGTGCTTTAAATTGTATTACAACTAAGTTCAGAGTTTAATCTAGAAATTCAGCAGGAGTATGCTGTGAGACACTGGAACAGGTTGCCCAGAGAAGTTAGTTCCAAATGGGTGCCCCACCCTTGTAAGTGTTCAAGGCCAGGCTGGATGGGGTTTTGAGCAACCTGGTCTAGTGGAAGGTGTCCCTGACTCTTTTTGTAGGGCTGCTCTCCAGTTACGTCTCTTCCAAGCTGTACTTGTATCTGGCTTTACTCCATCCTAGGTGCAGAATCCAGCATTTCAACCTGTTAAATTTCATTCCATTAATCACTGCCAAATGCTCCAACCTATCTAGATCTCCCTGCAAGGCACCCCATCCAGGGAAGTCGAAACTAGATGATCCTTAATGTCATAAGATTCTATGACTCTCCATCCCCAATCACTAATGAACAGTAGCTGACTACATCAGCAGCCCTTCTCAGGTCACCAGGAGACACTGAACAGAATGGAGTTCACAGTCCCACCTAACTTGTTTGTGTTTTATTCAACCAAATTTGCCTAATGCAAATGGGAACAGAATGGACTCGGCAGATTAATTGTACTGCTATCTTTCCTGACAAATGGCCATCCTAACCCTAAGAATATCCAGTAACGAGGATTCAACAGCCTCCCAATTATACTTTAATTACTACTGGAAACTTCAAATGATAACTTACTTAAATCTTCATTTTTGCAGTTTGTCATCCTCTGTAAATGCAGAGAGCACATAAGTCCTTTTTAATGTATCTTTTAAAAATCATGGAATGGGTTGGATTGGAAGGGCCCTTCAAAGATTATCTAGTCAAACTCTCTGGGTTAGTGGTTCGTCCTGCCTTACTGAGGTTTCTTGGACTATGTGAGGACATGGGAATCGAGATTTCCTTTTATCTTCAGATTGGCCACTTTATTAGCTTGAATTACGTGACTTCTCCTGAGTGCCCTTCTCTCATTATAAGTCAAAGACTTAGAAAATTTAAGAATACGTATACAGATTGTGTCTTGAGGTTTTTTTCCATTAACTTGGAATTATGCTTATTAATATATTATTGCTTTGTTATAACTTGATCTAGTTGAAGATGTTCCTGTCCATTGCATTGAACTAGATGACCTTTAAATGTCCCTTCCAACACAAACAATTCTATGATTCTAGGAAAATCTGAAGGAACTTTCTCTGTTATCACAACCAGTCCATTGATAACTGGCAATCACATTATATAATCTCTTTTGTGAGCTGACTGAAATCTGCCAAAAAAACAGCTGAGTTCTTGTCCCTGCATTTCCAACCAAGATACTCCAATCCCCCAAGTGTTCACTATTTTTCTAATTTCCAGCCTAAACTTCAGATCAGTTGATAACTTGTTTTATGCCTCTGTTGTTCCCCAGTATTAAAATGGGCCCTCTTTTTTTGCTAAGCCAATCCATTCTAAGGTTACCTACTGACACAGTGCGGAGGCACACACAGTAGCCTTATGTATACTAGCTCATGTACCTCAGTTGTGACAGAAAAAAAACTCAGAATACTCTTTTTCTTCTGAGACTGGGAATGCCACATTCCTATATATACAGTTCCTGATACATTTACACTGATACTTACATTGTACCATTGCAGCTGATACTGGACTTGACGGATTAAATAAAATCAGCAGAGATTGCTTCCAAGGTGCAACTTTTTCAAAATTATATTTTTGTTGAACACAGTTCAGTTGTCCAGCACTGATGAGAATTCAAGTACCAAAAAAAGGGCTACTCTTTCTACTTATGCCAAACACCAGTATAAATTGGAAGAAGAGTGGCTGGAGAGCAGACTTGCAGCAAGCAATAAGGGGAAGCTGGTGGGCAGCAGGCTCAGTGCGAGTCAGCAGTGTGTGCCCTGGCAGCTCAGAGGGCAAACCCCATCCAGGAAAACATCCAACACAGCATGACCAATCAGTCAAAAGAAGCAATTATGCCTCTGTATTCTGTGTTGGTGTGGCCTCACCTGGAGTGCTGTGTGCAGTTCTAAGCTCCACACAAATCAAGAAGGATGTGAAGGTCCTTGAATGTGCCCAGAGAAGTGCAACAAAGCTGGTGAAAGGAATGGAAAGAATGTCCTGTGAGGAGTGGCTGAGGACTTTGGGTTAGCCTAGTTTGGAGCGAAGGAGGCTGAGGGGCAACGTTCTTGCTCCATACAGCTGCCTGAGAAGGGGAAGTGGAGAGAGAGGTGCTGACCCTCCCTGGTGACCAGCAATAAGACACATGAGAATGGCTCAAAGCTGTGCCCCAGGAGTTTCAAACTGGACATCAGGAAGCCTTTCTTTACTGAGAGGGTGCTCAAACACTTTCTAGAGAGGTGGTTGTTGCGCCAAGTCTGTCAGTGTTTAGGAGGCATTTTAAACAATGCCCTTAATAGCACGCTGTAACTTTTGCTCAGTCCAGAAGGAGTCAGGCAGTTGGACTGACCCTGTAGATCCCTTCCAGCTGAACTATTCTATTGTATCAGCTGCATAGACAGCAATGGTTTATTTGTATCCACCTACATGCTCTGTGGCATGCAAAGTTTCCCAGAAAGAGAACAACACTACCCCCCAAGAAAGTCTACAGGCAACTTAAGAGCAGTCTCAGTTGCTATGCAGAGGAGAGCAACAAAAAGGTTGCTCTGCCATTCCTTGTTTCATACACATAAAAGGCAGTATTTCATCCTGTCAGACAGTAACAAAACACCTATGTTCAGGGCAAGGATCTGGTCTTGCTATTTTGCAGCTCTGCTCAGGGCTCAACAAGCTTACTCATTTCCAGTGCTACACCTGGCACCTGGAAAGTTGAACAACCCAGCCTCACCAGAAAACAAAATCCAGGTAGGCAGCAAACAGGAGAGTGGACTAGGGGAAAGAGCTGAATAGAGAAAGATAAGGAGTGACCTGAGTGAGAGAGGAGGTAAAGTAAAAGAAAGGTGGGGATTATTCCTGGTGGTTATAAGGGACTAAACTGCTTGAATTTGTTTAAGGAGGCATGAGGAATCAAAAACATAGCCAACACACAGAGGAAAAACAATAACTCCATTCTGAGAGTGCCAAGTGTTTGCTTTAAGAATCAAACCCTGTTGCTAATGTACATCCCTCCTCAGTCTGTCCATTTTTTCCCAGAAAAACACAGGTGGTTGGTCCTGCAAGCACTTCAAAGCTGGTAACTGCACCTAATGCAACGGCTCCAGTCTCAAGAGCTGTCTGGGTGTTAGAACCTTTCGCTGTGAGGTGTATAATCTTTCACAGAATATGCATTGTCCTTTATCTATTTTGAGTAACCAAATGCAATTTTGATATATTTATGCACAGCCCCAACACATTACTTTCTACTGGGATCTTTCCCCCAAAAAATGAGTGGCAGCTTGGGCCTGGTACAGTAAAGAATCTTTAAACAATGCAGAAAACATTAAAGACATAATTTTAAACAATGCAAAATATTTGTAAAATAGCTTCATGTGAATCATAAATTAATTTCAACATTTCGTTACTAAGAATATGCACCTAATTTTCCACTTTAACACCATTTGCTAGGTACTGCACTTGTCTAATTTGGTTGAATCACCTGTCTAAAAGAAGAAACTGTACTTTCCTAGAAACAACAAAAAAAAATCCCACAAAAAACACAGCTGCAGTTAAGTTACCTTTGCTTTTGTAAGGAACAGAGATGGACTCTGCTGGTATGATCTAAGCATGTCCTTGTCCTCCGCCCCAGGGAAGTCAGCAGTTTCCTGGCACTGCTGTAAGGCAGTATTAGTCATCATGAAAAGGGAGTGGCAGGCAGAGGTGGGGGCAAGGCAAGGTATTGGGCAGTCACCAAGATCCAGCCACCGTCTCCCACACCAAGGGTGCAATCATAACTCACTACAATACTTGTGCTGACAACTATTATTCCTGAAAGCAAACACTTTCCCTCCTGAGAAAAGTTAGGTTTTATACAATAACTTATTTGCCGTTAAAAACTTATCAAGAGAATTCAGACAGATGTTTGTACTTGGAGACAAGAGCCACCTGTTGCATGCCTCACACCTTGGAAAGCCCCTCTCCTCACCAGGCACCAAGGCAGGGCTCAGCTGTTTTTAGGGTTTGAAAAGCAAAGACGAACTTTCTCTTTGTTCTGCAACGTCAGTGAACTCTGAACTGCTGCTGTTTCCAAAGGGAAAACAAAGACCTAATGTTCAATGGTTCCTCCTGTGCAAACTGTAGGGGCAGAAACGCAGCCTGGTTGTGGGAGGAGAAGTGTTTAGCTGCTGCCTGGTTAAAGTGAAGGAAAGACAGAATGAATTTCAGCCTCAGTGGCTGCTGACACACTTACTAGCTGTTTTAAAGACAAACTGATACTGTTTGACATTCATTTCATAACAGCAGGCAAATTATTTCTGTAAAATATGAATAATAGATTTTCATGCAAGAGAACTAAGTAAAAAAATAAAAAAGAGCCCTAACTTTTTTATGATGACCAAAGTTCTTGTAAAATGAGCAAGACGTAGCTCACCCACACTAAATTTATAAGCAACAGAAGAACAGACATCTAAGCTCTGGCAAAACAATTTGCGAAAGAGCTTTTGTCTCCTGTGGCTATTGAGTTCAGGGAAGAAGAGATGATTCTATTCACTTCTGTAAACACGTGGGTAACTTCAAAGGGAAATCAATGTTAAGGATTTTTCAAAAGAAATTAAATTAGCTTCTTACTCCATCATATCAGCTTTAAAAATTGCCAGATAGTTGTAAATATATATGCTATCACCTCATTAACGCTGCATTGGATTGGCAACGAAAATCTGTTTCAGAATTCCGCAAAGCAACTTGCAGACTAAGAAAGTTGCAAATCAAGGTTCTTGTCTTACAGCCTTTTGATGTTAAAAAATACCTAACCATCACTCTAGGAAATGTAATATACATCTGAAAACAGAATCCAATTCTAAACCACCAAATTAAAACGGGTGTAATATAAATGTTCTCTGAGACATGCTCTGCCTCATTTATCTCAAACAGGAATAACTGAAAGAGAACTTCACATTACTTCTACCAACATCAGCTCTGTAGCTACATCGGTTGTTAAACCTGTACCAAACTACACCCTACCCTCGACATTCTGAAGAAGATCCTCAGAGGATCTCATGGTGTACTCTTGTGTGAATGTACACAGTTCTGTTTGGTTACAAAGTGATCAGTCCAGCACAATGATTTAGTGACAGAACAAAGAAAGAGTACAAGGAACCTTAATATTGTGTGTTTCACATATATTGGCTTGTTTATGCCTTTTGTTTTCTTTAAATTAAGAAAAATATTTTTATGCAGGGGTATCAGCAGTCTCTGTAAATTGTGATAGTCTAAGTAAACATCACAAATAGATATACATAACCTTCAGAATAACTTGTGAGGTAAAGCTGTTAGCCTCGTGATGCCCACGGAAATTATAATTGTTGCAACTGACATCACACACAATGTGAAATTTTTTATTGAGTTCTGCTACTACATGTAAAAAAGGCACATAATGTGATTGGAAAGACTGCCATACGGCTGGTTCCCCCTCTCCGAGCCCTACTAGTATCACACATAGTATCACAGCCTTCGGAAATTACTTACCACAGCTGTGATCCTGGAAAGATTAAGTACGTAACAGCCTCAAAAAAGAGAAGGTGAACGAGAAGCACATTTAATTGTTACGCCATCATGAGGAATCAGCTATGCCTTCCTAAGCATCAATTAATCAGGTGTATCCAGGAAAGATCTGTGCCAGGTAAGAATAGGCAGGATATGGCCCGGAGCGCGTAAAAATGAGGATTACAGGGATGATCGTACTAAGAACGCTCACAATTTTATTTTCCCATGAGACTGCTCTCCCCCCAGCCGTTAATGTACCAGTTTGTAGTCGCAGCTGCCCTGCATGCCTCCTGCAGGCTCCGGCTCGCTTCCCGTGGCGGAAAGGGGGGGGAACGAAACCCAAGCTTTGGAAGCCCTTAGGGCTCCCAGCCGCAGGTTCGTCCCTCGGCAGCCTCGGCGGGCGGAGCTCGGCGGGCCGGGGCTCTCCGCCCCGGGCCGGGCGCCCCAAGGGTGGGACGGGGTGGGACGGGACGGAACGGGGCGGGCAGGCGGGGCTCGGGGCCGGGCGCCACTTGCCCCCTCCCGGCACACTCCACCCAGCCGCGGATACTTGTGCGCCCCTGGACGGGCCGGCGGCATTCCCGGTGTGGGCGGCCGGAGGAGGTGGCGCCGTGGCCATGTGTTGGGGCCCCGCGGCCGTGGGGCGGCTGCTGGCGCTGCTGGTGAGTCCGGGGCCGGCTCGGGGGGTCCCCGGTGCGGGGCGGGCGGTGCCGTGCGGGACGAGGGGCGGGTTGTGGTACTGCCGCGGTGCGGGGTGGTCCCGTCGGGGTTTGGCAGCCTGCCCACCGCCGGCTGCCTGTGGCTAGAAACGTTTTCTGCCTTTCTTTGGGAATTAGATTAAAGCCATCGCCGTTTGACTGTTCGAAGGCAGGTGGAGGTAGAAAATCCCAATGGGAACGGTATCTGGGATGGGTGGGGTTGCTGAGGCGCCGGGAGGAACAGGAACTCAGTGAAAGAGTTCACATTGTTGCCGTCTTCGCGTTCAGCATATTATCTGTACTAATAAATTGTATTCCCTTTTTGAGGAAATAGTGCCAAGAGGCATCTTCTTTTGCTTTCCATCTTTCCAGGCTGGCAGAATGCCTGCGGAAGTCGGGCTGCCACCACCCAGGAGAAGGTGCGGGTGGAAGCCAGGCCCGGCGCCGTGCTGGGAGGTGGGCAGGGATCAGTAATGGCTTATTGCATGGTCAGGATGGAAGGTGCTGAGGATGGGTACCCAGCTCCCTGAGCTTGGGATACTGCAAAATCAGATTTGTTGTCTGGAGACCTGTTGCCTGACAACTTTGATATAGACATACAGTTGTCCACAAATCAGCTGGCAACAGTTAACTCTGTTTTTCACAGCAGACTGAGAGTTTATCCTCATTTTGTCCAAAAGATCAATGGAAAACATGTGGCATGCTACTTGTACGGAAGTTTTGATCTATTCTTTGTGGTGGGCTTGCACCGGCTGAGTCTGCTGTTAGTTTTGCGTGAAGGAAATTGTTTTTCTCAGTCCTCATCATCCTCAGTTTCAGCTAAAGCTGGGGCGGGTTATCGTATACTGAGAGTCTGCTCAGTTTGGTGTCTAAAGGACTACAAGCTGGATAGATGATTAGAGCAAATAAGGCTGCCTTAGTTGATTGGTGTCAGAAGAGAGAGAGGCACTGCTGAGTTTTGCAGTTTTGGTTTTTGTTTTGCTTTTTTCCCCCTTAATCTGCACAGAGCCATTCATGTGGCTGAAAGTCAAGTTGCTTATTTGAGAGTATCAGATTAGCATAATTTATTTCTTATGAACCTCAAGAAACTACTGAAAAACAAAGCTAGTCTAAAAGTAGTGTCTCCTCAAAGCATCTTCTATCTTACACACATAGAGAATGGTAAGTTCTTCCTCTCTCAATTTTTCCTGGAAGTATCTCTCAGTGCTCCCTCCCTGCCTGCAGGCTGCATCCCTTGTATCATCATCCCTGGATACCTCACAGAGGTCACAGCAGATTTCCCGAGGTCCCTGTCCCTTTTGCAGGAACGTTGGGGTGTACCGACTGGTAGTGCGCCCACAGGGTTGGGCTTGACTTGGTGCATGTCCATGGCACACACCAAGAGCCATGGGCTTGCCGGGTGGGCACGGCTATTGAGGATTATTAGACTGGGAAGTTTCTTGGTCATTTCTAAAGAGTGTGGACATCATGTCTTTAAGAGAAAAATCTTAAAACACTTCCTGCATTTGAGTGAAAGAAGAGTTGACAGAAATACATGAATCTTACAATGGGAGTAGCAAAATTTACATTTTCTCTGACCAGCTTCCTCACATTGTACTTCATTGATTGTACTTCATTTGGGATGTTAGACTTAGGCTGGTATGATGAAATTCAAGTCTGAATACATTAGATCACCACTGTTAATGTCAGAGTCAGTAGCAGTTAATTTTCAGAAGTCGTAGAAACAAGTTAAGTTAGAAAATACACAACTTGATGCATAGTTTTACAAGGAGCAAAGGTGAGCTAATTCAAACCCAGTAACATATTGAAACACATTAAAAGTTATTTACAAGCATCTGCGCATTGATGTTAATATTGTTTCAAAAAGGGAGGGAAACCAGCTATGGTGAGGTCTGAAAGCAGCTGAGAAATGCATAAGATCTAGTATTTTATCAGTCCTATTGAACTCAAGTGGTGTGTTATTTTTGATACCAGACTTCAGAATAAAGTGATCTGTCCAAGAGGCACAAGGGAAAAGCAAAAAATGCAATCTGAAGTCACAAAATCCTGTTTTATGATTTTTGAAGGGAAATTAAAGAACTGGGAACTGAGAAAAGATTAAGATAAGTTTGTAGATACATAGAGAGTAATTGTGAAGAAGAGAGCATTGCACTGTACAGTGATGTTAACATCTTGATATAGGTGTTTGAGTTTCAGTTATGGTAAATGGAGATGCAGTGGATGCTGAGTGCACCTGTTTGGTTGGATCAAATTGTGCTTTCAGAGCAAATCTCCAGAGTGTGAATTGTATCTCTCCTGGGTGAAACTGTACTGGGAGATGCATCAATCTGCTCGTGGGTGTTTGGTCTGTGAGACCAGGCTAATTCTAGTCTGAAGGAAAACTATCAAAACACAGGTTGTGTAGTATTGAGTTCTCAGCATCAACCTCTTTGCTCGACAAATCCTCCAGTATTGGGCAGACAGAGCTTCCCTACTCTTACTAAGCCATTTAACAGAAGGCAGCTGTAGGATATTTTTAAAAAGGGAGAAAAATCTGGATTTTAACACCTGTTGAATATATGGCGTTTCACTTATCCTTGAAGAAAATATTACTGAAAAGTGCTTTTTCCCCTATTTAAAATTTTTGGAACCTTAAAAAGTTTTCAGTAAAAATGTGGGATGCCTTTATATATTTGTTCCACATGTATTTATGCATTTTGTAAGTAAAATTGCCATTTTTAAACATTTTTGGTAGGTATCTTGTAAGTCCCCTATGAGGCTACCTGTGTACTTGAAAAGTGCACGAGCAAAAGTATTTTTTACTACCTTAGCATTAAACTATCATGTTTTGAGGCACATTTGTTACTACAAAAAGAGATTTATTTTTGGTTATCTTAATGAAAGATTTTCTTTCTTTCTGTTCATAATGACTAATGGAATTTTCTACACTTTATTAATATGCATCTCGGTGGAAGATCTGTTTATTATTGAACTTCAGACACTCCTGTTTATATGGGATTCTCAGATTTCCAATACAAGCAAACTTCTCACCACGTCCGTTATCTCCATTCATTACTGAAGCAGAAACACTTTTCCCCTTCAGTTTACCAGTAACAACAACCAAGGATGTTTCTGATGACATCTTGAAAATTATTCACAGAATATTCTGAGTTAGAAGAGACCCACAAGGGTCATCTTATCCAGCTCCTGGCCTGGCACAGGACCATCCCCAAGAATCACACCATGTGCCTGAAAGCATTGTCCAAAGGCTTCTTGAACTCTGTCAGGCTTGGTGCTGTGACCACTGCCCTGGGGAGCCTGTTCCAGCAGCCAACCACAGCTTCTGAAAACTTGCAGCTTGTGTTGGAAGACTTTGACTATAAAGCAAAATTCTCCTATCACTCTTGCTGGTATAATTTCCTTAGTCATAAAAATAAATTTTGAAAATCCATAGAATTAATAAAACCAAATAAGACTAAGAATATTCATGAAAACAGCTTGGTCTAAAGTGTAAGACCCTGTAGCCTTCATGATGTGTATCCATTAGGGAACTTACTGCTTGCTAATTTTTGTCTTCATAATATATACATTAAGAAAATTACAATTTGAAAAAGTTTCGTTGTGCAAGTTGAAACAGAATTCTGCTACATTGCTGAACACAGTCCACTGCATTGTGTGGGAAAGAGATAACATCTTTTTTTTTAAAAAAAAAAAAAAGAAGCTGTCATCAATTCAGTAATCAAGGGTGAGTCAGAGGGAGAGCTCAAAACAAAAGAGAATATAAAGAAATACTCCCTGGCTTATCTGAGTAGAAAATCACCTTTTCTGAGCCCACTTTGCCTTAGGCAGTACTATGCCTAAAAAATCAATCACCTAAACTGCAAAATGTAGTTGTAATAGCTTTGAGAGTGGTAGCAGTATTCTCTACCTATAGAAAGCACAAAAATTCGATTTGTAGGTTTCACATGCTGTAATAGGCTACTTTTTGTTGTTGCTGTTTTCCTACACTTACATTTTTTGCAGTTTGAGAGGTGTTGTTACTTGCAGAGCCTTTGATGCCTGGAGAGTGGACATAAACATGGGGTCCCTGGTAATTTGACTGAGGCTCCAGTTCCTTCCAGCTAGGATTTGACACCTGACTGATGTGTTTAAGGGCATGGCATAGCTGTTCTGGGCTATCCTGGTGCATGAAGAGATGGGCAGCTGCAGTACTGAATGTTGTCATGTGAGGTTTTGTCAGAGCAGGCATGGTTTGCTTGCTAGCATCCAAATGCTTCTGCCTTGTTTAAATAAGCAATGTATGTATGCCATTTATCATCCCAGCAAGGTGACAAGTCGTGTGCACCTCAGCAGTTGTTTTGGTTAGTTCTTGCCTTTAAACGGTATTTGTCCAGTTTTGTTCTCTGCCACAAGTCCATGGTTTGCCCAGAAGAGCGAGCTTTCCCCAGAGTGCTGCTGTCAACTAGCACTTGCTTCAATCAATGGCAAATTCTCATCAGTTTGGAATAATGAAGCATTATTTAGTATTAAAAAACAGATGTTTAAAAATTACTATAATGTTTGCATGTATCAGAAAAAATTAATTGCTTATAATATGTTCTGTGCTGAAAGAAGAGTACAAATAATATATACAAAGAGTACAAATAATTATGTAATTATAGTATATATTTTTAATGTCAATGGTTATGGGTGAATTTTTCAGAAGCTCTTATGGGTAAATAATAAATATTAATTTATAGAGATCAGAAGACTTTTCTTTGTGGCTTTGCTGTTCTTATGAGGGAGGTCATGTCAGTTAAGTTTTAGTACTACTAAAGTGACATAGAATTAATAATGATTATCATAATTTCTATTGCAGATCTGTTTGAATTGTGGAAATGGACTCTACGTGAAGGTAGGATACAATGGAAAACTTTTTATTTATCAGTGCCTAAAGAAGGGTTCTCTGAGCAGTGTGAAAGCTGTGCCTTACTTGAGTTGATAAATATCCTGAATTTTACCATTTTCTGAAATGTGAAAGTTGCATAATGGATAAAGAAACAGAAACCAAAATTAAGTTAATAGATTCCTACATCCACCGCACTGAGTGGCATTGAACTTTGAGAAAACTTACCCTAAATATTAAGTTTGTAGATAACTTATCAACTCTGTAAATGAAAACAACCACTATTTTATTGCATATGTTAACTGGAAACTTGTCCAGATGTTAATCTGGAAGTCAACAGAGACAGTAGAGACTAAACTGGACAGAAAGATGAAAGGTGTCATGCAGAGTGAGAATGAGGGGTAGTTGGGAAAGGGTACAAGAGACATTGGGTGAATTGAACTGAGGCTTGCTGTTCCACATAGTCTGTTTCAGAGAGAAGGTCGAGTACAAGGCAATATTGATGGGATGGTAAACACAGTTATAAGAAGAGATGGTGGTTCAGAACAGCCTTAGTGCCAAACTTTTTGCCCTGTCTAATTATAAGCATTTAAATCTTCCAGAGGAGATATATTTTCACCAACCCCTGGTCATGGGAACTTGCTCATATATTTAAAGCCTGTCTTACCTAATTCTGTCTTGATGGAAAGACTAGTGTAGTTTTCCTCTTCAAATAACTTGAGGAGCATATAGCTCTTACATTGTGACTCAAAAGGCTGATGCTGCACCACAATTTTGAAGTTACTAGCTATTGAAAGAGCAAAAGCTATTCAGAAGTCTGGGCTACAATAGCAATAAGACATTTATCTGAAATGGCTAAATGTAATGCTGATATTCAATTTTGTTTTTTCACAGGTTTATAATCGAAATGAGAGGAGTGGCATGTTGTCTCATCCCAACAGCCTATTCAGACAGAAGCGAGAATGGACAGTCCCTCCAGCCTTCATACGAGAGGAGGAGGACAATTCCTATAAGAATCCCATTGCTAGAGTAAGGCCAGAAAAGAGTTAAATATGGAATACATAAAAAATAGAGATGAAAATGGGGCAGTCCCATGGCGTAATGGTTAGCAGTCTGGACTCTGAATCCCAAGGGCCCGAGTTTGAGTCCTCGGTAGGGACCGTCCCCTGGGCAGTTAAATGCCTCCCTGCCATCTGATCCCGTCAGATCTTGGATTCTCAGCAGGGTCAGCCCCGGTTAGTACCGGGTGCTGTAACCAGTCCTGAGGATTTCACTGTCACTGTCCAAGCTCGCTCAGCTGTGGCAAATGAAACTTAGGACTTAAACAGTGGGGCCAGTTCTGTGCACGCTGTGCCTCACCTAAAAAATCCACTGCGCAGGCTGGAAGGGCACACCCACGTGGGGAAGAGCCCTTCCCCAGATCTTCGTTCACGAAGTCTGGCCATTATCCTTATCCAGAGATGAAAATGTAAAATAAGAGTGTGGCTGCCCTAAACACATTCACAAGTATTTCTTTAATTTTAAAGGACTGTTGAATGCCAGTTGAAGATTGCCATATTTCCTTCTGTTTCCTTCCTTCAGCAGATGAGTCAGCTTGGCTTTGTCTCTCATCTTTTCCCAAGCTCCCAAGTTTTCATTAAACTTTTGGGAATGCAATGTCTTTGAGTTTTTTCACTCCACCACCCCTACTCAGCTGTGGTTGAACTTGGCAAGTGGTTCCCAAATCTGCTGGTGACCATTGGGCAGAAGAGTGTACACAGAGCATAATTATGTATCAGTATAGTCTTTTAGGGAACAGAGCTAAAAATAACCAAGATGCTATCCTTTGGGCAAGAGTGGTATGCATTTTGTTCACCACACCTGTCACTTCAGCATGTAAAGTGACTGTTACCCACTACTTGGGCTGCCTCTGATGGTGATGCTGGCACAATGCACATGTGCTTTTCCAGATGTTTTGGGTGTTTGCTGACAACAGAGAAAGGGTGTAATCTCTCATCCATGCAGCCTCCTCTACGTATTCATCTCCAGGTCTGACCTTTCTTCTTCCACCCTATCACTTACCCAGTTCTGGTCATATTACCTAGCTTAGGTCTGCTTTCCTAGGCCAACTCCCTGCTTCAGGTGATCTTCATATCCCTGCACCAGATCCTCAGACAGAACATGCAACTCTTCCTGCATTCATTTCAACACCTCCACAGTCAAAGGAGTGCAGTGAAAAGTGTTTAATATTAATTTTTGTTTCTTCATTACAAAATAGCAAAAATATTTTTGTTGCACTTTTATACATGATTTTATATACTGAGTGCTATTTAATCTGTTGCATTCCTGCCAGATACATTCAGATCTTGAAGATACAGGGATAGTGGTAACTTACACTATATCTGGTCAAGGAGTAACAGAACCCCCTTATGGATTATTTGTTATCAATGGAAAGACTGGAGACCTGAACATAACAGGAAGGGTGGACAGAGAAAGGACTCCAATGCTGCTTGTAAGTTGAAAATTAATTTTTTCCTTATAGGTGTCCTCCTGTTCATTTTTTTTGTTTATTTTCTTCACATGTGTTTTCTGGAAATATTTTTAATATTTCTGGATATTTGTGTGTGTATACATGCTTATATTTCTAAGCATATATAATATGCTTTTATAATGTCTAGGTTTTGTTATATATAACATATGTATTTCTATTTTACATATGTATTTATATATATTACAGACACTCATTGGATTCACTTACTGTTTCTCTCTGTATTTTATCAGCTCAGAGGCCATGCACTAGATAAGAATGGGGCAAAACTGGAAGAGCCAATAGACCTACCAATTAAAGTTGTGGATATAAATGACAATTTTCCAGTGTTTTCACATGAAGTTTTTGTTGGTTCAATTGAAGAATTAAGTGAAACAGGTAACTTTATTTTTAGATTCTTTTTTTCACTTAGCTTTTCCCAACAAATGGAAGGGCACAAGTGAATATGCACTTCACAGCAATATATCTGCAGTAATAAAAGTACATCTCTTGCTGCCATAAGCCAAGTTATCTGTGTCTGAATACAAGTTTTTATTCAAGGCTAAGCTGTGGGGTGTGATTAAGGGAGAGTGCCCACCTAAAGACAACAGGGGACCGTATTTCCTCTTCTGGAACCTTTGGTTTGGTGTCAAAGTTACCACAAATGCAGGAGCCAGAGTCCTTCAGCAGGAATTGCACAGGAAATGCAATCTGCCTTCTGGCCTAGCAGTCACGACCTGTTTGGGAGGGACTTCACTCTGCCATGCTTATCTGAAGCCCTGCTTTATCTATGGGCTGCTGAGGTACTTTGCTATTAAGCACATATGGCTGTGCCGCCGTAACCACCAAAGAACAAGTTAGTACCCATTTCCTGTTGACATCAGTAAACATAAAAGTGATGGATTATTTCCAAGAAGATAAGAAAAGCTGAATAAAACGACCTAATAAATACCTGATATTGTGTCCATTTCAATGTCATGATAATCTGAAGAAACAAATTCTTGACCATCCACTTGGGTCAGGTATTGAGTAACATCAGCAGTCTTTCAAGTCAGTAGCAGCCATATGTAATGGCTTTTTGCATGAATCCCAGGCTACTGTTAAAACTTGGGCACTGGATGCTGAGATACACCCTTTCCCAAAGGGCAAAACTGTGTGCTCTGAGTTACAAGGGGATTGCTCCATGGGGACCACCATGTATTTTAAGTGAATCTGTTAGAGTGTGTCAATGCGGAGAAGTTGTTTTAATAATGTTCAGGTAAAGGAGTTGTTAGTGCTCCATGCAGAATGATGTGTGAGAGAAATGTAGCTCATTGTTCAAAAACCTGTGCTTTCTGCTCTGTGTGGTATCTGCATTTTTCTGCAATGATTATTGAGAAAATTCAACCTGTTGTTAAATTGGTCCATTGAATTCTATGAGTTACAGATGTGTGGATACAATCTTTTTCTTGGCTAGAGGATAAACATGTACCTTTTGGTTTTGGAACACTTTTTCAGCTATATTCATTAAATAAATAAAGTCAACTGTGCAGTGTGTCTAATAAAATTACATATTTTTGACATTGTAGTGAAGATATTTGCCAGTGCATGGTGGTATAAACAAGTATCATATTTTGTTTGCTTTTTCCAGGTACAATTGTAATGAGGATAAATGCAACAGATGCAGATGAACCAAATAACCTAAATTCCAAAATTGCTTTCAGGATTGTTTCCCAAAGCCCTAGCACTGCATTCAGTATGGATAAGAATACTGGCGAGGTTCGAGTAGCAAAAATAAACCTTGACAGAGAGGTAAAAAATCCCCTTCTATTTTTATGTCATGAGCAGTGGTCTTCCCTTGCCCATTGTGTCACACTCAGCCCTGCCTGCGGGGTGATGACCCGGCCCTCTTACCTTTCTTCACCTCCCTTGTGATTAAAGCCTAGTCTGGCTGATGCATGTTTTTCAGTGCCTGGGGGAGGACGTGATGGGATCAAGGCTGTGTTCCCCCCATCACCTACCTAGCACAGCACCAGCCGGATGGTTGTTGCTTTCTGTCCCTCTGGTGCTGCCAGGGCAGCAGTTACACAAAGCAAAGGGTTGTTTCTTTCTGGTGGAGACCGTATGGCACAGACAGCGCAGACCATCACGGGCCAAGCTGTGGGTTGCACCTGGATTTTTGTAGCCTGCTGTGCAAATCGAGGTGCAAAGAGTTAGGACAGGTGCTACTGTGAAACAGCATCGAGGGCCACATGTTGCCAGTGACATCACCTTTGCTTGCACAAGTTTTTCTGGCCAGCAGAGGGTGATGGGGTTGTTAGCTCTGCAGCTGAGTGACACAGCTCTGCCTCTAGCCCTGTCCTGATATGCATATGTCACTGGTCCTGTCCCTGTTTATGGCTACTGACAATTTTTCCTTTTGCCATGTAAGTAAAGTGTAACTCTTTGTGGGGAAGATACAAAAGTCCCATATCCTTTTCAAAGCCTCGGTTCTACTCCAACAGAGTCTGTCAAGGTATTTATGTGTGAGATGTACTTCTAGCTATAGAGGAGTTGTGATTGACCATGAGGTATTACCAAAAATGTGGTAGAGATAATACAGAAAAAGAAGAATTTCTAGCCTTGATTGAGCACTTTTTCTTACCATGACAGGCACAAAGTAGCTATTCTTTGGTGGTGGAAGCAAAAGACCGTGGTGGTGCATTAGGTGGGAATGCTGCAACATGTTCTTTAGAAATCAAGATTTTGGATGTCAATGACAATCTACCTGTCATTGAAAGTCGTACAGTAAGTACATTTATAACAATTTTTGGCATGTTCCTACACCTGCCAGTATCCCGTTGCTTAATACAATGTTGTGCAAAATGTCTTGCACTGGTGAAATGGGATAAATCATGACATCTTTTTCTAGAGTGTTTGTTTGATTGCAGTTTGAAGGAAGCATTGAAGAAAACAGAGCGAATGTGGAAATTATGCGAATAAAAGTATTTGACAAAGATGAGGAATTTTCTGATAACTGGTTGGCAAACTTTACATTTGTTTCTGGCAACGAAGATGGGTTTTTCCGTATAGTAACAGATACGCAAACAAATGAAGGAATTTTGACTGTTGTGAAGGTTAGTATAGATTTTAGACATTCTTCTTTAAATATTAAACTAATTTATTCCCTCTAAGTTGAAAAAAAATTATGTATATCCAATTGTTATATAAAATGTACATTTACATGGCAGACAATCCTCCTTTGCCATATTCTTTGTTATTTGTTCAGTAATTCCATGCAAAATAACAATTATTGTCTAGGTTTTCCATTTTCATTCCGTATGATCTCAAATATATCTAGTAGGGCAGAAGTTCCCAGACTTCCCTTGTCCTTTGGGCAACAGTGCTAACATGCTGTAAACGTTCACTTATTTTTGCTCTCCTTGCTGATCTCAGTATAAATTTCTTTATTTCCCCTGGCCACAGATAATGTTTCAGGCAACACCCATACCATGAGCCATGGGCTAGAGACTATTTTATGAATTTTCATAAGTTGAAATGATGAAAATATTTTCCATAAATGGACATCTCTATTTTACAAACTTCACTTTTCTTTAGTCCACAAGAACTGAAGATGCATAGTGCCCTAATTTCTTTCTCTCTCTTTTTTTTTTTTGCTTTTGTTTCCTTATGTGAAAACTGCTAATTGTAAAAATAAAATTGATGAGCATTATTAAGTAAATTAATTTGTTCAAAAAAAAGTCCCATAGCATTGCAAGAGCCAAGTAATTGAGCACTGATTCACTGAAAGTACAGGCAGAATAGATGGGTAGGACTCCTTGTACATACCTTAAATTAGTTTTAATTCCATAATATAAAGCCATACTTACAGTGTCATCCACTGAAAATAAGAAGAGTGAGAGTAACATGTTAACAAACTTCTTTGCACTGTAGCATCCTTATTGCTTAAATATTACTTAAATACGTCCGTCCTTATTACTTAGATAAGGATACTGCAGTATTATTTAAATATTAAATGTATGTATGTTGTCTAAATATCAGATTCTGACAAATTCTGATTGTTTTTTTTATTACTTTCTTTATTGCTCTAGGAGCTGGATTATGAAAAAATGCAAAGCCTAGATTTGGGCATTGTTGTTACAAACAAAGCAGAGTTCCACAAGTCAATTAAGCCCAATTACAAACCACAAAAAATTCCAATCAAAATTAAGGTGATTAATGTGCAGGAAGGCCCTGTGTTCCCTGGTGGCACAAAAATTATTGGAGCAAGTGAGAAACTGCAGATAAAACAGGTTATTGGACAGTATCAAGCCCATGATGAAGACACTGGAAAAATAGCAGAGCGCATTACGTAAGCATTTTTTTATAGCCGTCATAACTGAGTATGTTGGAAGTCACATCTTATTGTAAAAATGAGCATGTTGAACTGAAATTATTTAAAAGGCAGTAATTTTCTACTGAACATAATTCACACCTTAAGCAACATCATTATCATCTTCAATATTCTGTTATGAAGAAAATAGCTGATGTGAAAAGCCTGCTTCTTTTCTTGTCCATGGTGAGACATGAGTGTTTGGGTTGAAGTTGTATATGCTTGCACAGTGTTTGTCATACCTGCCTACTTTTGGAGAGAATATTTACCCATCTGATTTCATTGTCTCCAGAAACATTAGGGAAAAATATGCAGAAGCATCTATCAGTCGGGCAGAAAGGGTATGGCATCGATATGTCTGCTTGTGTGTGCTTGGATTCTGAGTCATAGCTCTTCAGCTAAAATGTTATTGAACCACCACCATGGCTTTTACAAATGGTGTACAGCAGAGTTGCATACCTAGGGTGGACCCCTCTCCCCCATGCCTGTAGTACAGTCTCTCTTGGGTGGCTGATGCTCAGCTTTTGCTGAGAGCAGAGGTGGAGGGGAAGAAGATGGTGACCAACAGCGCAGCTCCCTCTCCTTTTCCAGTCTTACTCCCTGAGTGTACTTTCTATAATATCCCTACACCTAAATCTTGGCTTTAGAGGGAAAAGCAGGTTTCAACATTCAGCATAGGTTTATAGTTGAAACCAATTACAGAGGCAGGAGTGTCAGAACTCACACCTAGGGGTTTGATCTCTGCTTTAAATAAAGAGTAAATATACTATAAAGCTGCTTTTTCTGCTGACGTTTGTTTTCCTCATTATAACTGTGTACATTTTTATATGTGATTTTGATCAGATACATGAAAGGAAGAGATCCAGCAAACTGGATCACCGTAGACTCAGTCACAGGTGAAATCCAACTTGCTAAAAATCTTGATTACGAATCACCTCATGTAGTAAATGGCACTTACACTATCACCATGTTGGGTGTAACTTCTGGTAAGTTGAGAGGGTTTTCTGTTCACATTAATTGGTTTGTTTGCCTTTCTATAGCAATAGTTGGTTTAGGCTCCCTATCTTTAAAGTTAGGCACTGAGTGCAGTTTCCCATAGGCTCTGTATTCAGAGGAGAGACATGGGCAACTCATTACCATGGAATGGGTTCCCAAGGTGCTTGTTTCTCCTCTTTGACTAGATGGAGGTGAATGTTTTGTAAAAGTTTTGCAAAGGTAAGTCTGATAGGAATATCCCTTGTAGAAGAGATATTGCCAATATTTCAGAATGCCAATCAGCAGACTTCGTAATCTCAAGTTTCCTTGAATGCTAAGCAAGAAGGACTCCCTGAACTTCTTATGTATCTAATTGGAATTCTCCAGTTACAGTCTGCATGTTACTGTGTAACCATACTGGAAATTTTTTTAAAGTTAAAATAATAAAACAGCTTGCCTTCAGAAGACCTTTGTCAATGTGTTTATTAATACTGGGAATGAAATACTGCTCTCATAAGCTCCACAGAGAGCTCTTTCAACTTACTTCTGCAGTGTTGGTGTTTTGGAAAATATTGAGTTTTTTATTTTAAGATTAACTTTTTGGCACAAATCAGTTCAATTTTTCTTACTTTCACATTACAGATTCTCCTAGCAAAACAGTCACTGGCACAGTCGTCATTCAAGTTCAAGATGAGAATGATAACTGCCCAATTATTGTGAACCGTGTGCAGACCGTGTGTTCAGATGCAAAATTAGTTGATGTTACAGCTAATGATTTGGATGGTTATCCAAACAGTGATCCCTTCAGCTTTACTGTTGTTGATGAGCCAGAAGGGACAGCAAGAAAGTGGATGATTGCATCCAGAAATGGTAAGAAAATGTATTTTTAATTACTTTCAGTTCTTTGGAGTCCCAGTGTTGTAATTTATTAATTCCAGTCAAACTGACAGTTTGGCTAATTCAGACCAGAAAAAGAACCCTATATATGGAGTCAGGCATTAAGACCATCACTCGCATTCTGCTCCCTTCTCTCTAAAGGTTATAAATGCACCATCATGTTCTCTGGGTTGCCTTCCATCAGCTGGACTATCTTTGCCTGGCTTGATGCCCCATATGTGGTAACCAGAATTTTATGGGTAATGCAGGGATCAGACTATCCCCATCTTCTCACAGAAAGCATGCAGTGATGGAGGATTCTTTTTTGTTAAAACTGAGCTGGAGATGTTGTGTTACTGGCTGCAGTTGCTCTAACTCACAAATGTATAAATCTGTCTGCACAGTGGGCCTTGAAAAGGAGAAATACAGTGTAACCTGTGTAAAGATTGTCCAGCATGATAGGAACAAAAGCAAGTCAGAAAGCATAAATAATTTTAACGAGTATTTAAAAATTAAATTAGTATTTTTTTGTATTTCCATTCATATCAACCTGAAAAAGGCTTTAGGTAGATTGAAGGCACCAGAAAACACTTTTTTTTCTTCTCAAACTCATTATTCTGCCTTCTGTAATCCTACAGCACAACACTGCAAAACAATCAGCAGAGCCATTCTATTGGCCAAATTTAGGACCAAGAAAGAATCTCAGTTTTCATCACCCTGCTTGCAGCCAGACTAGCAGTAATTGTGGATATCACAGCTTTTCCAAATAGTGTAGCATTGGCAGCTGGGAACATCATCTGAGCATAGACAGCAAGCTGTCCATGAGCCAGCAGTGTGCCCTTGTGGCCAAGAAGGCCAATTGTGTTGGCCTTGAAGGCCAAGAGGTGTGTTAGGAAGAGCATTGCCAGCAGGTCAAGGGATCCTGTCCCTCTACTCAGCCCTGGTGAGGGCACATCTGGAGTACTGTGTCCAGTTCTGCCTCCTCAGTACAAGAGAGATGTGAAGCTACTGGAGCAGGTCCAGCAAAGAGCAACAAAGGTGATAAGGGACTGGAGCATCTTTCTCATGATAAAAGACTGAGGGAGCTGAGGCTGTTCAGCCTCAAGAAGAGATGACAGAGGAGACCTCATCAATGTCTATAAGTATTTGAAGGGAGGGTGTCAGGAGGGTGGAGCCAGGCTCCTTGGTGGTGCCAAGCAGTAGGGCAAGAGGCAATGAAGAAATTGATGCAGAGGAAGTTACACCTGAACATGAGGAAGAATTTTACTGTGTGGGTGACCATGCACTGGAAGAGATTGCTCAGAAAGGCTGTGGATCCTCCCTTGATGGAGACATCCAGGAACTGTCTGGACACAATTCTGTGCAATTAGCTCTGGGATGACCCTTCTTAAGAGGGAGGTTGGACCAGATGACTCACTGTGGTCCCTTCCAACCTGAACCATTCTGTGATTCTGTCATCTCCTGCCTAGTTGTCCATTGTCATGACTCAGCCACAGGAGCAAGTATTATGTTGGCTCCCTGGTCTCTGCCTGTGGACTACAACAGATTAATCTCCTAAAGACTGAAGCTGTGTTTTTCGTGAATTCAACCTTTATCTGTCTGGATGACGTGATTGATGTTATATAGGTGATTGAATTGTCTTTCATAGTAAGTTTCCAGTGTGTGAAACTTCAAAAGTATGTGAGGGTGCAAACAAGCATGGTTGCTTTGTTACCAGCATGAATTACTTGATAAAAATAAATGCACATACACTATAGCAGCAGCTAATTAAACTTAATTCCACTGCATTGGCTGGAGGGGGTTTGCTGGGAGACTGAAGGTTTTATTTTACTTAGTTTACAGAAGTCAATTTTCTCTTCACTCATTTCTTGTCTTTTCTTTTTCTTTAACCCCCCCCCCACCCTGGCCACTTCTGCCACAGGTACCAGCATACAGCTGGTACCACAAAACCTGAAGCCAGGCAGAACTGAAGTTCCTATCCTAGTAAAGGATTTCCAAGGGCTCAGCTGTGGTCCATCACAATCTCTGCAGTTGACTGTTTGTGAGTGTACAGGTGATGGTGTATGTCAAGAGAAATTTATCGGCACTAAATCAGTGGGTCTGGGACCAGCAGCGGTTGCACTAATCATCTTGGCATTTCTACTTTTGCTGCGTAAGTAATTGTTTCATGTTATCTCAGAAGCACTGTAAATATGGTCTGAAAAGCATCAGGAAAGAAACAGTCCAGTTCCCAGGTTTTATCATCTTGATATATTCTGTGTAAACTCCTAGTCTTGTGGGAAGTCATGGCAGATCCCCAACTAAATTTTGGTAATATCAACATTTCAACCTCAAAGGATTTCAAGCTGTGCATTTTAAAATTAATATGAGCAACTTTATTATTTGTTTATGGTGTTGTAAATAACAGGTGGGGAAGCAGTGAGGAATCCCTTTGGTGTTCCCACATGTCCCCAGGTGAGCCCTAACCCTTCCTATTCAAACCACAATGCATTCTCCACTCTCTTCTCTGTCACTGCAGGTCTGCTGCCTTGTTCAGGGCAGTATGTGACATTGTTCTTTGGTGAGACAAAACAGAAGCTCCATATAAGAATCCTTGTAGTCAGGGTATGGCCATATGTAGCAGTGCTGCATTTAAGCTCGCAATAATTTATTGCTAGTGCTGGCAGCAATCTAACTGTGATAAAGTTCATGTCACAGAAATAATATGCTCTCTTCCTGAAACAGGTTTATTTTGTGTTCCCTAGGCAATGTTCTAGGCATGGTAAAGGAGTGGTAAGGTGGAATTTCCATGTTGTTATCTAGAAGTAAAAGAACAGGAGGAGTTAGAAATGGTGACGTTGTACAGTAATATTCAAGGGCTTTGGTTTGGTATATGAGATCTTTCGTAGATGTGTACCTACATATATGTGTGGTCATCTGCTGGATTCAGGCCCTGATGTGTTAGTTGTCAGTTTACTCTCTAGAAAACTGGCTTGGCATTTGGATTTAGTTAAATACCTTGAATATTTGGGAACCTGTCGTCAGTCCTTGTCAGCCCTCATACTGATCACTAGCTCATTAAAGATACATTTTGATATGGGAGCTGGCCAAACTTATACTGGCTGTTAGCATGCTTAGGCCCTAACAATCACATAATTAATGGCAACCTTCTGTTTCGCTACAGTTATTCCACTGTTACTGCTGTTGTGCCCTTGTGGGTTTGGAGCAAAGGGAGCTGGTGGAGCAAAGGCATTTGCTGCAATAACAGACTACAGTGAAGCAATGTTGCATCCATGGAACAGTGAAGGAGCAGCTCCTGAGGAGAAGGTATGTATCCCTGATAGCATTTCTCTTTGATTTCTATCCCAGTGTTAGTTTGGCACTTGATGGCTCTTCCACATCACATGTTTTAAAGCTCTACAGCAGGTTTTAGGAACACATGAACATTAATTAAAATTAACTCTGTGAGGCTCAATGAAGGATGTGTGAAAGATGAATTCCACCAGCAGCTGTAGCAAAAGCAACCACAACACTTAAATCCAAAAGTATAGGGAAAGCAATCAAGCAAATGTTGATGGTATCTGAGCAGAAGACAGGACTGTGGGAAAAGCACTGAATCTGTAGAGTGAAACGTTTGCATTTGCAAGTCCGGAATGTTCTGTACCCCTTTGGGAGCATGGTAAAGCAGTGAAAGAATGGGTTATAAAGCTTAGCTTCTCCTCATTGGTTTCAAGTTTAAGACTGTGTTTTAAATTACTTCCCTGTGTATTTTCTTTTCTAAACAGAGGAAATTCTCAATTAAATTCTTAATTCTTAACTTAAAAAGAGAAAGGCAGAAAAAACTGCAAATCTGTAGAGGGAACAGTAAATGCCAAGAGAAGTCTGCACTTTTTTGTTATGCTACAAAACCAAGTTTTCCAAAAAAAGGCATGACACTGACATGCTTTTGCACAATAACAAAGAAACATAAGGTAAAAAAATTGATTTAGGCTCAATGCTCACACAAAATTCTTGTTAAAAAATAATTAACAGGGAAGTCAAACTGCTAGGAAAAAAGAAAGGGCCAGGCAGCACCACAGAGCCGGCAGGCAGTGCACACTTCCCCACTTTGTGTCTGAGGAAAACTGGGCAGAGTTTTTGTTGGAACAGCTGAGCGCCCTAGAGTTTTGCAAGCCTTTTTTGGGGGTTTTGGTTTTGCGGGTGTTTTTTTTGCACTTTCAAGCCTCCAAGTTTCAAGAAGGCTGTGATGTATGGAAACATTTCCATGATCCTCCTTAGGAATACATTTGTAGAAGCTGCACCCAGTTTCAGGACGCCTTTTGCTCTTTGCAGCAACATGTATAAGTGCAAATTCAAACAAGTCGTAAGACGGCATCCTCCCAGGTCCCACCCAGTCCCACTCTGGTTTGGTGAGTTGCATGTGCTAGACAGTGAAGCTTTCATGTCACATCTTAATTTGTCTTATTTATGTAGCCAGTGCTAAGCTTCATTCCACCCACTGCACTGGGGAACTCGAGAGCAGCAACAACAGCAGCGGCGGCAGCAGCAGGAATGAGTGGAAGCGAAACTGTAACTGGAGCAGGCAGCTCTGCCTCTCACGTAGGAGAGCATCACAACAGTATGATCAAGGAAAGATGGGAAGAGCAAAGGCATCTTCTTTCTGGTGCCGAGTATGGAGCCATGGCAGCTGGAGCGGCTGAAGGCATGGCAGGTATAGAAGGCAAGACATTGGTGTCCAGAGGAGGACTTGCAGTGGGAGCAGCAGGAGCCATGAATGAAGCATTTTTAAGAGACTACTTCAATGACGTAAGCATATGACCTGCAAATAACAGTATTTTGATATTTACACTTAGCACTGTGAAATTTTGTTCATGTTACTACAAACACAGATGAGTAGATATGTATGTGTAAACAGTCCTGATACAGTGCCCAGTGTTGTTGCATGTGGAGTTGGGGGCATTAAGGATTTTTTGATTAGCCTCAGATACAGGACTTAGAGCATGGCAATACTTAGTCTTGTAGCACTGAGTGCTTACAAGGTGTCCCGCAAACAGACTTTTCTCTCGAGGAAGGTACTTGGGAGTGAGATCCAAAGTATTCAGCAATTGCCAAGGAGTACATTGCCCAGGAAAATGCCATGAGAAAGATTGTGTGATCTAAATCTCAGGGACTTAGGCACATTAAACTGGCCTCTAGGGAGGCACCTGTGACTCATCAGGAGTCACATCTACAAACTTTACCATGGAGCAGAGTTTTAAAAGATAAGCTAAAGATGTCATACGCCACAGGGTGGGTCTGCATTTTCAAAGCAGATGATGAAGTAAGTGGTGCTGACTCGTCTGTTTGCCCAACAGCCTGGGTAAAGGGCCATTCATCAAAAGCTTATGAGGCACATGTTGCAATCTCTTTTCTATCTTTTTTTTTATTTATTTACTGACCTAGGCATTGGCCAATAGGATGTTCCTACTCATTGCAACTATTCCTCTTTGTGTAATGCACATCATTAGTATTTTGGCTGGTGAGCTCCTTATAGTAAAAGTTTGACTTTCATGCCTGTGCAAACACCCTCCAGCTGGCTGCTGATGTGGTTTCGCAGGGGAGTAGCTGTTCAGATTTGAATCACCACCTCAGGCCAGAGAAGGATTTGAGCTCTAGATACTTGTGTGTCTTAGCGTGCTCTGGCTACTGGTCTTCTGGGTGAACAGATGGAATAGTAGCAATCTGCTTTCCTTCCACTCTTTGTGCTTCCTCATAGTAAGACATACTTTAAGCTTTGCTGCCTGATGAAGTCCTGCAGGAGGGAAATCATACTCAATACTCCATACAGCTTCTGTGAGGCTAAAGTGTCTCAGATTATAGAGGTGGGGAAACAGACAAGTAACCAAAACAAGATGTGTGCTGATTTTTGTAGCAGAGTCTTGGGTCATGTGCCTACTTACAGGCTCAAATACAGATAAAGAGTCAGTTTGGGTCTGGATATATACCACATGACCCAGATGCCTGAGCTGATATGCACTCTAGAATTTAGTGTGGCAAAAAGGTGGTTCTGCACAAACCAGCAACCATATTGGGTAAAACTGGTTCAGCAGGCCTGGAGGATTTGGCTGTCTTCACTTCTGGACCTGGAGCTGATGCAAGCACGTACACAGATATTTGTGCTAGCACCATAGCAGCTCCATTGCAGACAGTGCTTTCAGATTGAGCTGACCCTGTAAGCACTGTAGTCAGAACTCCTGAGCCCTGCATGTTTCCAGGTGGCCTGCAAAAAGTCTAAGAATTTATGTGATGGACTGTGTGTCCATACTTACCAATCCATTTAACTTTTGGATTTGTTTGCTGTTGGGTGTCTTGGGTGTAATCCTGCAGGCTGTGCTAGTGAAAAGGGCTATGGCAGGTGATAACGTGACAGCATGTACTTATTAAACGTTTGTTTAAAGGTTAGGATACTCTCAGGTATGGTTTTGGCATTCTTCCACAAACAACTAAAAAGAGGTGAAGTTCATTCACTGAGCTAAAATTAAAAAAATTTCTTTGTGAATATGGAGTAGCATCACAAATGGCACAACTACTGGAAGGAACAGCAGCAGCTGGTGATAGTATCCAAGGTTTTCAGTTTAATCTCAGATTTTTGTTCTCATCAAGTGTCCTGTCAAGTTCAGACTAACTTCTAAAAAGCAAAAAACCCTTTTAGTTATGTCCCTCTCTTGGTTGACAGTTTCTGTGGCTTCAGTTAAATTTTTTATTTCAACATTTTCAAGCATGCATTCCTGATTTTTCAAAATAATTTTTATCTAGAGCTGGCATTAATGAACTTTTGCTTTCTTTTGTTTTCTGTCTGTAGAAAGCTGTCTCTTTTGCGGATGAAGATGAAGCACAAGCTGCAAAAGACTGTCTCCTGGTTTATTCCCAGGGAGAATCAGGCTCCCCTCATGGCTCCATCGGCTGCTGCAGCTTTATTGAGGGGGATCTTGATGACCATTTCCTTGATGACTTAGGAGACAAATTTAAGACTCTAGCAGAAATATGCATAGGGAGACAGATCAACATGAAAGATGGTGGCTTCAAGAATGAATCAAGTCTTAATGATGCGAAGTCACAGTTCTTAGGTCAGCAAAATGCTTCCAACTCTGAAGAAGCCTTTGCCTTGGGCAATCATTTCCAGCCTGCCCCACCAGTGCATGCAAGCAGTGGCACAAGAGACACCCTGTCCAAGGAAGTGGTCACAGAAACAACTTTTTCATCCCATTCCGGGCAGCACAATGCCCATCCCCTTCCCACAGCCCACACAGAGAGCAATGTCACCATGACAGAAACATCCTATTCTGTGGGGGCTCCTGCCCACTCAGCCACTGTCTTCCTAGACCCCCAGATTAAGGAGAATGTAGTGGTGACAGAGAGAGTGCTGGCTCCTGCATCAAGTATTCAGGGTATGGTGAAAATCCCTGATTTGCCACAGGGAAGTAATGTGATTACAGAGAGGATGGTGAAGTCAGCGGGTGCAGGGCCAGGAGCCCTGACAGTTCAGGATCTTCCCAACTCCCAGTATGTTGTGGTGAGGGAGCGAGAGAGGGTGCTTGTGCCTGCTGCAGAGCAGAGCTCTCTCAGCTTGCCCACTCCAGCAGAAGAACGTGGCATGGTGGTGAATGAAAGGGTGGTGGCAGCCTCGGGGCTGCAGAGCAGAGCTGAACAGGCAGCAGGTGCCAGCTCAGGAAGGCAAGAGCATGTGTTGATTACAAACTCCCCGCTTAACCTGATGGGCGCTGACTTAGAAGGGCCACCTCCTGCCACTGCCACCCTGAGTAAGTCTTCCAGAGTCACTAAGTACAGCACCGTGCAGTACACTCGCTCGTAGCTTGGCTCCTTGCGGGGGTGCAGTGTCCAGCACCCTTGTGTCCGCATGCAGCTTGCCTCAGGCTTTTTCATGAGATCTGAATTTGCTGGGGCTTTCAGAATGACAGGTACTCACTTGCACTAGTTTGTATAAATATGGATTATATGACCAGGAAGCAAGTAAGGAAATCTGCTGTTATTATTATGTAACATTAGCGGCAATGGTTTTGAAGTGGAAAAATGTGGGAAATACAGGTTTTTTTCCTTGTTTTCTATTTTTGTAATTGCTTTTTATTATTCAGTTAGTGTAATAGTACCACATTACCAGAGCTGCATAATTACGGAATAAGAGGAAAAAAAATCCCAAATCTAGTACTGGATAGTAGCATGCAAAGCACAGTTTAGGTGTCTGAACTACTCTTGAGTGGAAGTCCTCCACTGAGGGGAATCAATTTCTCATTGTGTGTTTGCCACCTATTACCTATCAGGAGGGCTGCTCCTCCTGAGCTGTAGCTGCAAATCTCTGCACCTTGGTGACTTGTTAAGAAATCTCCGGTGCCTGAGAAGCCCAGGCCACCAAAGCAAGTACGTCTTCAGGGCAGTGGTGTGTTGATCTCCTGAGGGGATGTCACAACTTCAGGTTATCAGCATTTTTAACTGAAGCAATCAATACTTGCACATTAGCACAGGGGTTAGAGAGAGCAAGTGGCAAAAAAGCTGAGAACTGCAATTTTGTTGTCACCTCAGTGTAAAAATTCCATTACTTAATATGGGTCTACACTGACATGGACAAGTAAGCATTTGCATCATTTACGTTTTTCACTGGCTTCTAATTGGTCCTTTATTTAATAAGAGAAAGATCCAAAATTTACCTCAACTTTAGAGCCAGGGATTCAGTCAGTGGCTTTGCTAGCAAAGTTTATGTCCCTTAGACATCTCTAGGATCTGATTTACAAGTGCAGTTAGGTATTTGCAATTCTGTCTGTGAACTCACAGATACAGAAATGCAGTCTAGTATGTGTGAGGTTCTGCTGGTTCAGTAATAGTGCTCAGACAACCTTTATAGTGCTGTGTAATGGCAGTTTTCCTTGGCTCTGACAAGACAAGGGAAAGCTCCCTTTAGGTCTGCAACACTTGAGATTACTTTTCTGTCCTTGAAGTTTATGTGGTAAAAGCAGAAGACAGTAGTGCACTGTTTGGCAGTATGTATATATGCGCATGTAAATATTTATGTGCCATTTGGAACACTTAAAAGTTGATTTTTTAAAGGAAAAACTGTCATACACTCCTCATGTTTTCTCAGAGTAGAAGTATTTTCAGTCTGGTATTAGTACCATGTTTATCTCATGCCTGTGACATCAGCAAGCTGTTCATGTAGTACTGCAAAGCCTGTGGACCTGCAAAGTTTTCAAGTTGTCTCCATCTCTCCTAGAGTTTTCCTGCAGCTGTAGTGCTATGTTTCCACTGATGTGTTTTGCCTTTGACTAAAATTGCTTTCAGTGTGTTTTATTTTTTTAATAATGATGTAAAAGTTACTAAAAGAATATAAACATATAAACTAAGAACCATGGCTATCATCAACATCACAGATGGACTATCCCATTAAGTGGAGTAGTATTTCCAAACAAATCAAACTACATGCTTGCTTGGACCTGTTGGTTATTTATCTCTTACACTTAATTTTTAAAATACATGTATTTACTTTCAAGCAAGCCTGAGGTTCTAAGTGGTCACCACTTTTCTGACTTTCTAATGGAATATGTCTGTGGGTTTATGTGATTATAAAATTAAGAAGTCTACTGGTTTTTTTAGTTCTTCATTCAGACAGCTACCCCAGTGAAAACACTGACTTTCCTACTGCAAATAAAGAGTTTAAAGATAGAATGAGGACTGGGATTTCCCAAACAGTCTGAAGGAATATCTGAAAGATGCAGATGTAAAACAAGTTGGTGTCCTCCTAACACCGAGATTCTGAAAAAAAAATGTGAATTCTGCCTTCTAGTTAAATGCACTAAATTCTGTAATAACTTGATGCAAGACAACAGCATCGCAGATACAGATTTACTGGGCTCTGAGTCAAACTCTTCCAATCAGTTTATATGTCCAGACAACATGGCATGAAATATTGTCTCAGTTTTATAATTGTTAAAACATGCAGTTGTTAACATCCAGAAAAAGATATGAGTCAGGACTGTGTCACAGAAATCCTGACTTCCCTGAATATTGTTTATATATAAACTTTTATCACAGATCTGCTTGTGCTGTAAAGAGTCTCTTTGAAAAGATTCATTAAGAGTGAGTCTCCATTATTTGACTTACTCGAGTACCAAGGCTTCAGATGCTATCAGCATGTGCTAATGCTGGCAGAACATGCATCAGATTAAATAAGTCACTTCTGATGGAGCTGTGTTTTGTAAATGATGGTGACTGGTGGGAGTGAGGTACAGACCCAAATTAATATAAGTGCCTGGTTAGCATCTGACTACTAGATAACCTTAGAGGGGGACTACTAGCCCTAGAAACTTACCTTTGTGAAGATGCCTTGTTTGGACTTCAAAAGGAAAAACAAGGTCTGCAATTTTCTTATCTAAGAATAATAGAGCATAGTTATGCTGAAATGCCAGCATGATTGGTGTTTTATCCATGTGGTGTTCTATGATTTATGTTAACTGTGAATCCTTGCTAAGTATGTCAGACTCCATGTGTATGAAGTACTTGCTTCAAGGATGCAGCATGCATCCTGCATACCCACAAGAAAGTATTTCCTGTGTCATCCCTCAGTGTATACTTGGAGCCAGGCTAGACTTCACAAGACAGGGTGATTTCTTCCAGGCTCCATTGTTTCCTGGGAATTTGACCATAGTGCACCATGAAAGGCTTAAAGCTTGTCAGGGTTATCAGCAGTAAATCAGTTTTAAAAGAGTTAAATAAATCAGCTGCTCTCCTATGTAAGTATTTATGGCCTTGAGGCATCCCAAAAATGCATCACTCCCTCAGTGTGCACTGGAGCAGCACAAAGCAGTTTCAGTCTCCAGCTTCCAGTTTCTCCAAGTGGCCTCTCCTCAGGAGCTGGCACTACAGGTGGTCAGGCCTCCCTGGCACATCATATCGCTTAGCACCCTGCCAGCCAAAACTCAAATTCAGGACCATCATCTCAAGAGAGGGACAGGTGGCAGTATCATCTGTGCAGAACAGACGCTGAATGCTGCTCCCAAAATGGGTACTTTATATGCCTTCAGGAGCTGCCGCATAGAGCATCACCATGCCCTGGCTGCCTGCCTAGCATGAAGGACAACTCCCTGGGCAGTACTGAGTGCTGGAGGGTCTTGGGATTCGCAGTCCAAGAGGATACAGAAAAAACAAGTTATACCAGTATATAGTATCAGTGGCCCATGCCATCCTCCTCACTGTACCACATCTTTATTTCCACAGCCTGAAAAAAACACCAAAGTAGGAAAAGCCTTCAAATTTTGAAGCAAAGCAGAGCTGAGTACCTGTTCCATATTGCATGGGGGTGGTATGTGGGGAAATTACTCTTTTTTACAATTCCCTATTCATGGAGTCACTGAGGCTGTAATGAAAGGTGACATGAAGGTAGGAGCCACAGCTCAAAATTGCATTTTTATGTAATTCTAAGCAAAAATTTTTACATGCCAGATGCTGAGAGAAAGTTCCAAGATTACCTTGTGTTAGCTAGGAAAGCCCATGGAGAGAGGGATTCACAGTGTGCAGATGTTTGCTGTACTTACTTTGTTAGTTTCTGTTAGATAATGACACTTGTACAAAGTGGCAGCACTGGTTTTAAAATTGCCCTGAAACTTATTTCCTTGAGATACACCACAGAAAGTGTGTTCAGCCACATGGTGGGAATGCATCCAGAAGGTGCTGTGGATGGGCTGGGGAAAAACCACATAGCAAACAGTTTGTTCTGCTGGGTGCTGGGGGACGGAAGAGTTTATAGCCCTCCCACCTCAGCTCCAAGCTGGTTTCTGACCTAGGATCTGAATGTTTCATCAGAATATTTCTCTTGGATCTGTTATCTCTAGCAAACAGAACTCAGAGATATCACCTCACAGTGATTAAGCAACAAACTGCGTTGATTCCCTGGCTAATGATTATCCAAGATCTTTGGAATGTGGCTAAAGTTTAAACCCTGGGGGAGAGCAGGAGTTTGAGCAGACTGCTGGTACCACTAAAACAGCTGACAGGCCTTGATGTCCAGCTCTGGAATCAGCCAGCTACCCTTCTCCTGCTGAGGATGGGGCATCTGGAAGCAGCTATGGGACACAGGATGGTGGCAGACACTGATCTGGTGGGAATCACTGAGTGGCAGCGACATGGCACTGGGCAGTAGGAGCGCACAAGCCCTGGGCAGGGCTGTGATAGCCCAGGGCAACCTCCAGCCTAGCTGGGTGCCTTCACCACAGTCTCTTGCCGCCCACTGTGGTTAAGGTGATGCTTTCCTTGCTTCCCTTCATTTCTTCCCCTCATGAAAAGCTTCCAGCACTGTCTCTCTAATGTAACGCAGACTGACTTTTTTTTCTTTTTTATCTGTAAGTATTTCCAGTTACTTTTTTCATCCTTTTTTGAAAAGGAAACTAAGAGCAGAGCTTCAAAGTAGAAGGAGTTATGTATTTAAAGCATCAGCTTTTAGATGGAGCCAAATTCCATCTCCCAGATGATGAATTGCACCGGATAAAATGCACACCTGACAACACACAGCTAGTACTGACAGAGGCATATTTGCTCTGTGGGCAGGTTTGCTCACCATTTTGCCATTTATCATCCTATTTTACACCTAACACTCTGTAACCAGCAAGGTTGACTTGCAACAGCAGAAAAGACTGAAAGCCTCTCAAACTCTTTTTTAGTCAGAACCCCAGAGAGGTACTGTCAAAATAATAAATCTGTTAAAGAAGATCTTCCTTGTCATCCATCCTACCTTTGTTTTATGGGAAATATGAAATACAGATCCATACAAATCTTTAATTTTTCATAGTCCTGGTAACTTGGAAGTCCCTATGCTCTATCTTTACTGGAGTAAAATATTTTTCTCTAACACAAACAAACCAAACCATATCAGTCAGAGGTCTGTGTGAGTTTTTTCTGGCATGTCTTGAAAAAACAAGCAAATTAAACTTAGTGTCAGATGGGTAAAAGAGTGAATATCTCCTAAATGCCCCAAATACTCTTTTCCAGGGGATGTCAGTGGAATTGGTTAGTAGCTGAGTTTACTTCAGTTTGGATAAATGGCTGTCAGCCTGAGCACATGAAACCCAGACTACAGTAGGTAAACAAACTGGAACAGATCTCAAGGATGTGCCTTGAAAAAAGAGTGCAGGATCATTCTCACATCCCAGTTCTTTGAATTGATGAGCATTTAAATATTTGATACCATGAAGGAAGTCCAAGCAGAGTGGCCTTATAGCACCCTTGAAGATGTTAGTTAGGATGCTCTTACCAAAGAAAACAGAGATAGAATGAACACTAGTCTTCTCTCATATGAAAATTTCCCTTACAACTTGAATACAGTCAGCCATCACTATAAACTCTGCTACATTTCCTGGCTCACTCTGCTCATATTACTTCATAAGATTAATTCAAAATACTCATAAAACACACAGAGATTTTTTTTTTCAAAAGATAGAGTTAAAAGAAGAAAAACTTATCTGCCTTTAAACCTTCACCCCTTCCCACTGTGTTCTCCTCCTTTCAAATCCAAGAAAATTCCTGCAAAGCAGTTTAAAATTAAAAGAAGATACAAGTACCTTGCACTTGTTGAGCATGGCACAGAAATAGGATCTAGGAAAGCAAATACAGTAAAACTGGGCTTTTAAATTAATCTGGGTCAGTATAAAAGTATAGTTAGCTGTTCAGTGGTTAAGGAAGTCTTTCGTAGGAGATATTTAAACAAACATTCTGCTAAAAAAAAATTCTAAACCCACTAAGCCACTTAGAAGAGGTATTTCAGTGTATCATTTACCAAAGATCTCACCACTTTATTGTGATGCCCTTCCTAGAAATCCCACTGATAACTTCTAATGCAGTCTGGCATTCCATTGTACTGGTTTTGGCTGGGATAGAGTTAGTTTTCTTCATAGTACCTCCCATGGTGCTACATTTTTCCTTTGTGACTAGAGCAGCGTTGCTAACACAGGGATGAGGTGGTTATTGCTGAAGAACATTTGCAAAGTGTCGAGGCCTTTTCTGCTTCTCACATTGCTCTGTCAGCAAGTATGGTAGGCGTGAGTAGGGAGTTGCAAGGGGACAGAGCTGGGACACTACATCCACAGTGCAAAATCCAAAGGGAAGGGCAAAACATGGTGCTGCCACAGGCTTTCTTTACTTGTTTCTCAGATATCCTATTCAGGTTTTTCACTGAGAGAAGTATTCTGTCCTATGACAAAAGAAAAAAAAATAATGCTTTTGAAGAACATGGATGGAACGGAAACATTACTGATGTGATGTGAGGAGCAAGAAAACAGTATGAGGTAGAAAGCTTCCAAGCAGTGATGTTCTGCTGTAGACGTGATTTTAGGTTTTCTTATTGCATCATCTGAAGTCTGGGATTAGGAGAGAAGGACAATATGAAACTTTGTGATTGTGTGGAAGAAGGAGAGTAGCTGTTATTTTTAAAATTGTTTCTGGAAGAGAATGTGCTGAACATACCACTCAGTCTGAGTTTACAAAATTATCCGCTGTGTGTTAGGAAGAAATACTCTGTGAGAAATGTTTTATGCACTGGAAGGAATTTGTAGCACAAATAAATTAGCAGTTAGGACCATTAGGGTTCATTTTAGAGAGAGTCTCCTTTGGAAAGCCCTGTCCCTCAGATAACCCCTCTTTGCTTCTCTCCCACATCTACCTTTTCCTGCTGTGCTCTACAGCCAGATTAAAGGATCAACAGGAATTTAAATACTCTGCAATGCCGTCTACTCATCCAGCAGACTGGATGCTTTTTTTTATTTAGAGGAGTTGGAGTTTGACAGTATTTATCTGAGTGCATTAAGTTTGTCTGCAAAACATTAGAAAAGAAATCCAGGCATTCAAAGTGAAGGGAAACCTGCCTTTAGCATTTTTTGGTTGGATTGTTTACTTTGGTGACAGAAGGATTTTTGTTGGGCATTTTTTTTGTTTGTTTTTTTTGGGGTTGTTTTTTTTTTTTTTTTTATGTCTGGCTCTGTCTGCCACCACAGATAAGCTTCTGAATCACAGCAACAGAGAAATGGCTGACATTTTTCTGGTGTTGTTGAAAAGAGAAAAAGAGAATTGGTTTGTTATCTTTATGACCAACAGATGACCAGCTGCTTCCCAGGAGGCACCAACGGTGTAGCGCATTTCACAAAGCAAAACCATTAAATCTTTCCTTCAAAGAATCACAGAATTGTCAGGGTTGGAAGGCACCTCTGGAGATAATCAGTACAACCCCCCTGCCAAGGCAAGGTCACCTAAGAGCAGGTTACGCAGGATCACAACCAGGTGAGTTCTGAATGTCTCCAGAGAGGGAAGACTCCACAACCTCCCTGGGCAGCTCCACCACCATCAACACGAAGAAGTTCTTCATATTGAAGGGAAACTTCTCGTGGTTTAGGTTATGGCCATTGCTCCTCGTCCTGTCGCTGGGCACCACTGAAAGGAGTCTGGCGCCATTCTCTTGGCATCTGCCTTTGAGATATTTATATGCATAAATGAGATCCCCTCTCAGTCTTAGACTAAAACACACCCAGCTCCCTCTGTGTCTCCTCATAAGAGAGATGCTCTAGACCCCTGATTATCTTTGTGGCACTCCACTAGATCCTCTCGAGTAGGTCCTTGCCTGTCTTGTACTGAGGAACCCAGAACGGGACACAGCATTCCAAATGTGACCTCACCACGCCCAATAGAGGGGGAGAATCACCTGCCTCCACCTGCTGGCCCCACTCTTCCCGATGCACCCCCAAGATACCACTGACCCTCCTTCTGTGCAGGAAAGTATCAGAAACCAAACCAGACCAAATGTAAAATAAAACCGGTATTTCCTCCGGAATTGGAGGAACACGCCCAGCGAGGGATGGGAGGAGGAGACGAGCAATGCCCGAGGCCACCAGGTGGCAGCCCGGGACCGCGCCTGTGCCTTGCCTGCCGCGGCGCCGGGATGCGAGAGGGTCGCACGGAGACACCCAAAACGCGGTGTCACAGACGTCCCTTCGAGGGACGAGCCACGGAACAGTCGGTGAGGCCTTTCCAGCCTCGTTGCGTTGGAGAGGTTTTTGGTTTGGCTACAAAGACATCATTAGTGGCATTAAAACGTAACTAGTGCTCAGTAAAGCCCTTGGGAATGAAGGACAAGGTCCTGGACTGCAATAGTCTCTCTTTTCTAGTGCTCTGTTTTGTGTAGGTAACAAATCCTTTCCAAATAATAAAAGGTTTTCAGGTTTTGTTATTGGCCTCTTAAATAAGATGTTCTCTGGGAACATACCAACACTTTACAGCTCTCAAAAGATGAATCCCTTAGGAAGCACTTCAGCATTTTTCTGCCAGAAGCTTTGACACGTTCTGTAATGGAAAGAGAAACAATACTAAACCTGATTAATAGAACTGTAGCTAACAAAAGGTGCCCTGAGGGCATATTATGTTCCTTATTAGTGTCATCATCAAGTAATGCCAGAGCAAAGCAGCACGTCTCCGTCTCCATTTCCTTCACTTTTCTTCCTCACAACTTTACATAGTTTTAATCTGAGACAATTCTACCCATGTGCTGGGCTTATACAGGTGATAAATCAAGCTACAGGAGGAGGGAGAAAAGACATCCCAGCATCACAGTTCACTGTGTGGTGTTATCTGTGTGGCTGTCACCCTAAGTCAAAAGGAACAACCAATCAATGGCATCTCTAGAAAGGGACCTGTTATGGATGTTGACTTTTTTTAACAGCAAAAATTAAAAAGGGATTTTAAAAAAAATACACAAAACCACACAGCACGTCCCCTCAGAAAGAGAACAGTCTTATGTGCTACTCAATATGGTATGTTTTCCCATCCCTTTTCTTTTTCTCTTCTTCAGAGGTTTTCCACAGAAAGAAGTTTTTTGTCTATGGGTGCTACTTTCTCTTTCCATCTTACTATTCTGGAAGATTTGTAAAAGGAGACTAACCCTGGCCTAGGGTCAAGACTAGACCCTCTTTGCCATGAAGGCAGTATTGTGTTTGCTTCATCAGAGTTGTATTGGTAGTTTCCTCAGCACCTAGGCAAGGCCACCATACGAGGATCCAGAAATTTATTTTCCTTCTGAGCAGATCTCAGCCTGGGATAAGAGGCAAGTGTGGATCTAACAGGAATTTCTGTAAATCACAGCAGTCATATAGGGTAGTGTATGTAATTACAAGGGATAAATGAGTCAAAACGTCCTAACTGAATATTCTGACAAACAGCAAAGCTGCCATAGTCCTAGTAATTTAGTTTTCATGGGTGCAAACAATTTCATTTTTGATAACTCTGGTCAAATATGGAGTTTAGACTACAGATGACTAATCACAAAAACAGTAGGATGTCTGTAGAAGTGGAAAGAAAATGCTCTCTATTTTTGAAGGGTATTTTTTTCCCTTCCAGAATGATCTTAGGCAAAACCTTTTTTTACCCCTAAAGCTGGCTGCTTGTGGGGTCAGCAATCCAAAGCCAGAGGCTGCATGTATCACTGCTCAGAAGTACACGCTGGTCCCTCTGCGTGCTCACGTCTCTGATTTCCACCATCTCCACATGGCAAGCTCTCCCAGGCCCTTACTTCTAAGCACTGCCACGATGAAGTCAATGCTACCTGTTCAGACTGAAATCCAAAAACAAAACTGTGCCTCAGATCCTAATGGATTCAGATGAGAAGGAAAGAAGGGGAGTAACATCCTGCCCTCATTGAGGATGCCGGAGACCTATAACATACATAGGGAAAATTTGTTCAGGGATAGAAATTGCAAAGTGAATGTTCACCTTATGTTTGAAGAGCTGATTCATCCCAGCAAGAGAAGTTCCATTTTTGGATCCACTGCTTTAGGCACTAGCTACCCTAATGTGGCCACTGAGCTAAACCCAATCTTAGTAAACACAGCGTCCTGTTTGAAAACAGCACAGTTACTTCCAAAGAGAAATTACATGCAAAGCTACAGCAGAGTGGGGTGACAGGAGCATTACACAGGCTCATCAGGAAAAAAAAAAAGAATAGTGTGTATCCATTCCTTCTAAAATTTGAAACAAAAAAAAAATCCCTCTGTGTCTCCTTTGCAAGGTGCTCTGTAAAGGAGGATGTCCAGCAAACACAAAACCTTGAGTAGGCACAGGGGCAGTGTAGGCAGTGTATTTTTAATGTCAGCTACAGTTTAAAACACAGAGACTGCCCCAGAAAATGTTATTTCAGCCTTGTTTTTTCTTGAGTTATTGCTTCCCTGGGAGACTTAAGCATAAGACATTGAAAATACCAGTCCCCTGGAAAGCAGATATATTGAACTCCACACAAGATTTACTTTTCTATACACTGGTTTCCCTTTCGATGTTTTATTTGCATGACAATCTGTGTCAATCACTGCCTGAAAGTGTATCCTCTCTCCCTCCATACAGCCTTCCCTTCTGTTGCTTTTGCAGCTCTTGTTTCTCACCCTTCCTCCATGCCAATCCTACCTTTTACTCCCATTTTAGCCAGGCAATTCCTCTCCTCACTGGCTTCCCATCTCCTGTTAAATGCTCGGCTCATGTTCCTCCCTCCCCCTCAGTCCCAGGGATAGGTCCCCATGCAGCTCTGCCCTTCTTTCTGTCTCCTCTTCCTTTCATGGTTCTCCTGGGCGCAGCTTTTCTACTTAAAATAATCTAAACTGTTTTCCTACATAAGGAGGCCCTTGCTCCTCATGCTTCTATGAATGTACGTGCTGTGTACTACCACCCTCTCCTGCCAGCTGACTAACTGCATCTCCTTCCCAGACTTATTCTTCCCTTTCTGTAAGCATTCCCAACACTAGCCAGCTATGCTGTTTCCTCATTTTTCCTTTTTTTTTTTTTTTTTCCCTTTTCGTGTTCCTTTGCAACCCCACCCTAAGCAATTTCTGCCAGAGGTTCACCCTTAACATTTAATAATTATCTCAGCCACTCCGGCTTGTGTCTTCCTCCACTTTCTGAAGCTTCTTGACCAGTTTTGCCTGAGAGAGTGGAGTGCATTAGCTGGGAAAAGAGAAAAAGAAATAGGGAATCTATCAATGAAGGAAGCCAATGTGTGACCTCTGAAATATCTGAACTTTTTATATACTCTTCCTGCTTTCTAACAAAATAAATCATTCAGAAGGGCTAAGGTAGGACTTTCATTTCTGAGGCCCCCTAAGAGCAGAGACCCTTGGGGTACCCTAGTAGGAAGAGCCACTCCAGGGTGCAGAGACTGAGCATGAAAAGGAAGAGCCAGCTTATCAGCATCCTGACAAACCCCTGAGGATAAAAATCTATGGAGGGGTGATACTGAGGTAGGAGCACAGCAGCTAAAACTCAGTTCTCAATAAGTAACTGAAATGTATAATTACACAAGAGCACTGAATAGAGGTTTCTGTTAATCTGTGATCCGATAATCTTCTTTCATTGCCACTTAGCAACAGAATTACAAACAGGATGGAAAACCAGGTTTACTTAAAATTCCTCTCTTTGCCGGGCAGAGATGAGAAAAGGTCTCTTTCCAGGCAGGCACAACAGGTTTTCCAGGTACTGGTCATATTGTGCCTTTCAGCACTGTTATGCAGATAGCTGAACTTTAAGTTGCCCAAAGTCCAGCTCAGCTGGGCAAATAACACTGTGTATAAGAATTAGCAGATTTTACTTACAAAAACACAGGATTAATCCAAACACACACATCCATGGACTCCATTAAAATCATACATAATAAGAAGGGTGAATGTGGAAGAAGGGACTGAAGTGGGCCAAAACTTCTGCACTGGAAATTACTCTTAACTGTTGTGTCAAACAGCAGTCATCATACTTTTTGGGGATCCGCAGCATCACAGAGATGCTCAAAGAGTGGTGCAGGAGGGCATTATCCTACTGCAATGATCCCTACCCAGAGTCAGTCTTTCATTGTTCCATCTTTGAGATACAATCTGTACCCAACAGAGTGCCAGCCTACCTCAGCCCTCTCCTAGGTTCAGCTATTTTCATGAACATCAAAAAAAGTGTTGGATTTAGGTGCATCTCTTCTTTCCATGTCTTTCTTACCTTTGGTTTTTTCTACTTCTTCTTACCTTTTTTTCTTTTCCTGTGCTTTTAGACTACAGTCGAGCAGCCAGATAAGATACCATGTTTCGCAATGTCTCTATGAGTCTGAGGGCAGCTAAAAGAAGTGCTATAAGCTGCTTAACAGTCAGGTTCAGCTGTGCCTTGGAGTGGTTGGTGAGGCTGCATGCCCTGCTTGACATTCAGCAGATTCTTCCCCACATTCCAACTCAGATGCCTTTTCTTTTGCATGTGTCATGATCTGCAGAGACAAGACTCCAACAGTGACAGCTTCCTCCCATCTTAAGGAATTTGTTCCCCCGTACTGTGGAAAGATGGGCTCCCATCCCAGTAGCGCTGCCCAGCAGCAGAGGAGAGAGGGGAGGTATTCCAGCCAAAGGGCAACAGACCCAAGGGTGCTGTTAAAATGAAAGTTTGAATTAATATTTACATTTTTAAAGGATTAACTTTGCTTTGCTGGGTTTATCCTCAGCCAAGGACGTGACCTTTTTTTTTTTAATTTTGTTTTCACAGTAATGTTTTGCTCTGAAACTGAGCAGCCAAGACCTGCCTATGCCAGACACGTGAATCCTGTTTAAGAGTCCCTTTATACCACAACATGACTTTGCTTCACATTGCTGGAGCTCTTTATTCCCAGGCCAAACCAACCACGGTCTGTCCAAGGGGGCTGCAGGCCACAGGACAAGGTCTCCTCAGGAAAGAGTTGATGGGCAAGCTAAGAGGAATGGCAGAACAGGGCACTTTGCTACCTCTGTTTGCTACTTTGCTACTGTTTTGGGTGGTTGGGTGAAAGAAATAGCCAGGAATTCTGACTTTCAAAAGAGTCCAGGGGATGATTTCTCAAAGGAGTTACACCTGTGTAATTAAAAAGGCATTACACCTGTGTTGGTGGATGTTACCAGAGTACTTATGGACCTCTGTGAGAAATAAGGCCACCATGCACAAGTCAGCTGGATGCATTCAGCATGCAGTTGTGCAAGCACTTCAGGCAGAGGCAGGGGAAAAATCTCTCAAGCCATGTATAGATCAGTGCTTTCATGCACTGAGATTTTCCCAACTTCTGCATGCCAACCCTGGGTATAAAAAAAGACAAATTGCTCAACAGAAAGGAGTGTGACTAGCAATTACACGCTTTGCTATTTACAGCCTTCCTCACATAACAGTACAAAGAAGGAACAAAATTAGTATGTGTTCCTCTTTTTATGTGACTTTTTGTACTTTGTGGAGGAACTTCAATAGACTCATCAAGCTGATACTAATAAAAGATCTACAATTCTGTCTATAGTCAAATACTTCCCAGATAATAGTCGTGGGCTGGAGTTATTTGCTGGTTTTTCCCACCTCAGACTATGCTTCTTTCATCATTTTTCAAAGACTGCAACACCTACTTGCTGAGTATCATCTTGAAAGAAAAAGCTAAAATTTGCTTTTTCCTGTCACCAGGAGCCCAATAGCTAATGATGTCAAGCTCACTGCAATTCATCAGTACAAAGCAGTAGCCAACAGTGTAGTGAAGTCTAATACTGAGGACAAAGGGAATCTTTTAAATTGTGTGAAGGAAAGCAGGATAAAGAAAGTCATCCCAAGTGCATAAATATTTTGTTCTTTATTGTGAGAGAATGCTAGTTAGCAAAGGTGGGTAAGGATTTTGATCTGACAATCCAAAGGATGCCTTTTGAGGCATCCAAGCAGTTCTAAGGATTTGTCTGTTTGGCCTCACTTGAGAGTTTGTTAAGACAGAACATGAAAATAAAATGTGACAACAGTTCTGCTAGGTGTGGACAAGCTGCTGGCCTTGGTGCCTTTTCTGGCCTATATGAAAGGGATTAAAATTCTTTTGAATCATGCTTAGAGGAGAAAATCACAGAGATGAAGGGGATTAAATGAATTTAGTTTACCAGTACATATTTCCCTAAGCTGGTTTCCAGTAACTCCAATATTACATGCTGTGATGCACTTTCAGGAAGACATGGGATGCTGTGCATCATGTAGCAATGAAGGGACCACAGCGCTGCCCTGCAAATTGGGAGGGCACCACCTGGCCTCCTTTGAGGCAGGAGGCCTCATGCAGCCCCCAGATCAGTTTTGCATGGACACTGGGGTGATGAGGAGCAGGAGAAGTCCATGAGCTCTGATCTGGGAACTGCTGTTAGAAGTGCCAGTACAGCAATCATAGTCCATACTGTAAGGACTCCAGATTTTCTTGGATTACTTTACTCAAAGAACAATGAATTCCTCAGAGATTTGAAAAACACAAACAACCTCTGGAAGAAAAAATGTCCCAAAAGGTAAAACTCAACCTAGGTATATTTTACTGGTACAATCTACAGCATAATCTGCATTACAGAATTTATAGGCTTTAGAGTGAAGCAAGAAGAGTTTAGACTAATTGCATGAATATGAAAGACTTCTATTGAAGTTAAGTCATTGATATACAGCATTCAGTGGACAAACATCCAGCATCAAGGGCTTCTTTGGACAGCTCTGCTACCAGGTGGTTTTGCTGTAAGTAAATAAAATGATTCCTCATAAAGAGTTGCTTGACTTCTGCATCTCTTGTCTGTAAGCAATGGGAATAATTCCCCAATGGCTCCATGCTCATCCAGCGCTGTGGATCACTCCACTTGCAGTATTTTTTTATAAAATATTTAAAATCACTATGTGAGCTCCAGGTTTGTAACATGAACTGTTGAGAGTCAGGAAGTCAAACTTCCTACCTGTTTGACATGAGTACAGGTAATAATTATTTTTCCTAACTCTGGCAGAGATCTGACTGGCTGCTGTAAGCCAGCTACTCTTTCATTCCCTGAACACTACATACTGCATGACACATAGAGGGTCTGTTGGATAAGGTTGTTGTTCTGCTGGATTTTGTCCTAAAAACATAGCTGGCCTCTGCTTTCTTACCATTATTGGTAAAGCACACCTGGATGCATAAAAAGTCCTGAACAGTCATGAGACAGAACAGCTTCTCAGCAATGGTGTGTAGAGGGCCAGTATACTATGCAGACCAAGAAAGAGAAGCTACATGCTCCCCAGGAAGAACATACATGGACACAGAGTAGTGATAAAATGCACACCTCAACTTCAAAAAGAAGATTTTGTAATAGCTGCAATTGTAGATCTAGTACAATAGCACAATGTTCACAGATACAGCCAAGTCGTAGGCTCATCTGGTATTTATTTTATTTCTGTGCTACAGGAGGTGTTCTGAACCTAGTTCAGAGACAGTGAGCAAAGACTGCTATTTTTATCTGCAGCATTTCATTCAACTATTCACAAGCTTGCACTCTATAAACCTGAGCATGTATCTGATGTGTGATTAGGACTCAGTCTCCCAGCTTGGCTGGCAGTAGGCAAAGGGGGATATAACCACAGAGGCTTAATCATGGAGAAGTACACACGTTGCCTTTGTTCATCCATTTAAAGCAGCAATCTGTGCTTGCAATTATGTAAGGCAGGCAGCAGTTTGTGCAGAAAGCACACTGGAGAGTTTGTGAAATTACATATATGAAAGCATACAGAAGTTAGATTTTCCCTTACTATATACCACTGAATGACTGCCAGTTAACCTGTTGACTCATGTATCCCACTAAATTTCAAAGTGTACAAATCATTTTTGTCCCACATAGTACAAAACTAGCCCAATTTATGGGCAATATGGTGAGAAGCACTAGGAATGTCTAAGATACTCATATTCTTTATAGGATGCCTCCACCAAGTATTTCTTGTCGTGGTCACAGAGCTAGCTTTCACATCTGTTACATGGATAACTAGCAAGAGATTTTGGCTCAGAGAAGCAAGTGTAAGAGCAGTGGCTGGTCTACAATGGCTGTTAACTCTGTTCTTCTGCTTGTGCACCACACTGCTAGTTCCGCAGCATAGAAGTGTTTAGCTCTTCTTCAAGTTTTTATCCTTGAAATGTTGCAGTATACTTTATTCTTTTCTTAAAAGTCGAGGAAGAGCAAAAAGACCGGG
>JAWWEU010000081.1:108908760-108929779 GCA_035583155.1 Acropternis orthonyx
TGGTGGGCGGCGGGGGGGGGGAAGGCAAAACAAACCCAAGACCCACAAGAAAACCCAGATGTTATTGAGGTATTAATGTATTGCACATGAGAGTTATAATCTGCTCTGTTCCTGCCCTTTTTAAATACCTGTTTCTTTTTATCCGTCAAAAGATACAAGGTTATTTCCTGTCAGATCCATTTTCATGCAGTGCACATTTGTTTTTGTCAGACCAGTGACATTGGTAAATGTACTTGAAAGCTGATGCAAAAGTTCAGTGAAGCCTGTGGTAGATACAGGAATCCTGTTTATGAGATAAAATGATTAGTACAGCGTTTCTTCAGAGCTTTTGGCAGGAAGCAGGCACCAGTTCAATTAATAAAAAGAAAGGCATAAACATGTGACTGTCACTGTAACTTGGTAGCTTCCTACTCAACAGGATGCCCGGGGGATTTTATTCTAGGGCAGATGGCATCTTATTCCAAGGTGGGGCAGAACAAGAGAAAGGATATGTGGTCTGGTTAGGCCAGCACATGACGGAGTACAATGGCACTTAGGGACACACCAGCAACACTTCACATTGAAGCTCCATCCAGATGAGTCCATGTGGAGATCTACCAATATCTATACTGATCTCCAGTAAAGAAAGACTTGAGTAATCCAAATGACATTATAGGATGATTAGCCATTAACCAAAGGCTAGTTTGGCCCTGTGCAAATTTGAAGAAGCTTTTGAGTAGCCTACCCAGGTGGCCCTGCATGATAGAAAAACAGGCATTTCCTCACACCTATTTCTATTCAAGTACCAAAATTAAGTGCCTTAGACTCAGCATTTTGCAATCTTAAACAGCAAGATGCTGAGCAAAGTACATAGCTGCAATAGCTTTGCAAATATTTATAGCCTAAGAAAAGATTATAATTTAACCCTACAGAACCTTTTTTGGTCATTATAACTAGAGGAAGGGTTTTATTGTCATATCTGATCTAATTAATCTTTTGAAATCTGCAATCCACTGAGAATAAATTGACAATTTATGGAAATTCACTTCATAAATGTCCTACACTCCCAAAAGAACCTACCTGAGACAATATAAAAACAGTGACCCCTGTTAATTTTTTTTTTTTCTATCAGAAACATTTGCATCATACATTTACCGTGTACATCTTATTATAAGAAGGGCACAACAAAAATTTATGATATAACCATATAATCATTTTACGAATGGATAGATTGGCATTCAAAAACATTGATCTCAGGACAAGTTCCAGCATCTTTCAGCCACAGGAGATGTTAAGGCATCAGGGCTGGCACAAGGCTTTTCAGTTAGCTTTGTCTATAAACTGAATTGTTGTGGTGGGTTGTTTTTTTGTGATCACTTGTCTAGACTGATAGAATAGTATGTAGGCATGAATACAAATTAAAGTTGAATAACAGAAGTTTGTTTTCGAGGGATCACAAGGACTATAGGGGTAGCTAATGAAGTAGTAATGATCAGTGCCCAGCGACCTTGGAGTTTAAACACTTTAGAGCAAAAGCCTACTGAGATGAGCAGCTGCCAGGTGAATTCATACACTCCAAATGCCCTAAAGCAACAATCATCTATTTAGATGTGTTTGGTTTTTTTTACTTTGGGCTATGTCCCAGGATGCTTTGGGGACATAACCTTGAAATCATCAAAAAACCTGTGATTTTATACATCAAGATGACCCCAACCCATCTGTCTTCAAAATTGTTTCCTAACAGTATATAATTTCTCATTTTTTTAATTAACTGAATGTGATTTAGGATACAAAATAAGCATGATATTCTTATTTTTCTGTTTAAGATCAGTAGTGTATCCTTACTTCCCATTAAAATAAGCAGTGTTAGTCCTATGAACAAAGTGTGAGAAAGATTATTAAAATTCTAAATACAGACATACTCCTCATAGAAGAAGAAATGGCAGCAGCAGGCTAACAAACAGGTAAACACCACACATACCTGAAATGCCACCATTTTTTAATGCCATTCTTTACAAATTGAAGTTCATGCTCAAACAAGAACCTCCCTGGGCACATTTATTAATTAGAAAAGCATTATCCCTGACTTTGTAGAGAGAGGAAATTTTATGTAATTGGCTGCAAGCAGTTTCTGCATTGAGCACTCTACCAACATGCCAGAACTCTGCCCCAGCAACTCAGCTGGCAGACACCTGGAGTAAAACTTGAAGAATTCTTGACTCTAGTTCAGAAAATTCAGGCAAACTTCTTTGAGATGTAAATCTCAGGTCTTTTCCTATAAGCCCCTATAGAATGTTACTCCAGAGAAGTGAGAGAAGGTGTTCACATTCAGTTCTTCATACTATAGAAAGGATTTTTTTAGAGCCCAGGCATTCATTAATTCTTTGAACAGTACTAGGGAATTCTATCCAGATTACTGAATGGCTTACCATCTATCAGCCCCTTTCATTCCAATGTCACAGGAGAAGCTTACAGCTTTTTATGGTCAAAGTCGGGTATTCCAGCCTGTCTGAGCTTTTTGTGATGTAGAAGCAGTTGGCTTTCCTTACTAAATAAAGTCAAATAGAAGGGAATGCAGCAGAGAATAAGGAGCTTATCTATGTAAAACAAGCCTAAGTGTGTGAGACTACATGGAAGAGAGAGAAAAATACTGTAGCATAGTGGGAAAAATCCTTGACATAAACAAGAGTATTAGTGGGACATGTTTGCTCTTGACCTGAACACTGTAATGCTTCCAAGCAGGGAACATGCTTTCATTAGAAATAGGCATTAATCCTAATTCTTCAGAGATGAACTTCAACTGATTTGGAATTCAGATAAGCCTTAAAGCATTCACATATTTGAGGATTATCTAAATTTTCCATAACTGGGGGTCTCATACTTCTTGGCTTTCATAAAGCTGAGGTTACTGTGCATACCAGGGACTCTTTGCCATTCTCTTCTCCAGTCCTCTAATGGCCCTGTATGCTGGGTGAGCATCCTTTCTCCTGGGTTTTGTGTATCACTTAGCCCCCAGATAGCCTCATGCTACCTCTATATTAGCTATGTAACTCTACTGCTACTTCCACACCTGAATTCCTAAATATCTCTTTCTGATGAGTTTTCAGTGACTCTGTCTACTCTTTTCTTACAAAAGGGCTTTTATGCTACTGCTCTGTCCTAAGACTCTGTGTTGCATCACTTTCCTTGCAGCATGTATCGTGCTAGTGTGTTGCATCACTTTCCTTGCAGCGTGTAGCGTGCTAGTCTCTGGCAGCTTCCCTGCTCCTTCCAGGGGCCTACATTCCCAGCCCCACTTACATCTCAGTGCTCAGTGCCATTTCACATCACCTTCTCATATTTTTTAATCTGGACTAAGCTATTTAGTTTACAAGCTTCAGAATCCCATTGCACAGAAAAAGTTTAACAACAGACAACAGTCAATCAGCACTTATTGGACGCTCAGCAGTTACCCGCCCCTTTCTGCTTTTCCCTCCCACAATCATGTTTTGATTCTCCATCGAGGGAGAATCATCCTTCTCAGCCAGCTATTCCAAATTCCTGAGCCCCCTCATATATTTTACAGAAAACATTAAGATGCTGTGAGACTAAGTTGAGGATAACAATGGAAGGAGGAAAATCTAATTAGCATTGCTTTCATTAGGTTCACATGGGATTTTAATAGAATTCTGTATAAATTCTAAACTCATCATGACCAGAGATATAAAAGATACTTTTCTTTTTTTTAACCTTCTCACTGAGTCCACCTGTATCTTAGAACTTACAGAAATAATCTAGTTACATGCAAAATGTGTGAATGGAGACTCACAAATACACAAAGAATAATTTCCACTCAGACTGATGCCCTTGTTAATAGTCAAAGCATCCCTGTTTGGGTTATGTATGAGATGGTGAGACTTGAAAAAAACCCAGCAAATGAAGGACAAGAATCATTTTGGGGTGAGAATTTTTCATGTCCCTTATGCACCTTAAAACAGAGCTGTCAAAAGGTCAATATCATAAAAGAGGGAAGCAAGACAGACAATATGGACAGCTGAAATGTACTATCCCTGTAGACCTGATTTTTCAGAAACAGCTACTTTGCAGGAAAACCTAGGAGAAAATCATTATGTTTTAAAGTAGTTCTCCCATAGGAGAACAATTTCTTATGCAGACAACTGCCAATATAATTAACTCCTTGGCATTATTTCCTTCCAGAACAGTTGATAGCAAAACACAAGATAGCCTACTTGCCCTAGAATACAGATAATTTCTCTTCCAGACATACAAAGCTATACTACTTCAGAGAAATATTTACAAACAACAAGAGCAAAATAATGAAGAAAACTGTTGGTGTACAGATCTAAGAGCATAATTTAATTTTCTAAGATCTGAATACAACCCACAAGTGTTAGATTGCAGCATGATTTTTTGCTGTTGGACAGCTTGCACTGACCTTTCCGTGCAGGCAAAGTGTGTGTAGAATGTTACCTATGTATCAGCCTGCTTTGCTGGATAAAGGGCACTTTGATCCCAGTTCAGGAGATTACTGTATTATAGATTTTTTTTTTTTTTTAAATCAACTTTATCTGCATCAAGCAGCCTGAAGGCATGAAAGTCACTGGAGAATACCTTCCATGATTTCTCTTTAAGACCTTCATCATAATCCTATTCAAGTTAGGGGCCAAAACTACTTTTTGTTAGAATACCAGCTACCAGCCTATGATAGCTGCCTTGGCTCCTTTTTGGGGTACATTGTGCACGAGAGGACTCATTTCACTTTTCTGATACCTTTAGCTTCCCAAGGGAACAGATCCCAGTGACAAAGAGCAGACTTCAATGTCTACCTGAAGATTAGGCATGATGAAGCACTCACTTCTGGTGAGTGGCAGATTTTGTCAGATCCTATCTAAATTTGGTCTCAAAAAACAAACATTGCTCCTTTCCAACAAGCAGAGGAACTGCTTGGGAACGTGTCTCCCATCAAGGACCATTAGCACTGCTTGACCCAGACAATGAACAATCTCCATCACCCATATACTGAGTCTGCATCCTATATGGGATCTCACCTTCTGAAAGCACTGAATACATTGAGAAGAAACAAGGGGCAGGCACAGAGAAGCCATTGGGATGTTATCACGCACAACCTGAGGGAAAGATAAAGAAGGTGTCCTAGAACTGGTTGGATTTCTGGGCAAACAAAGGTCATTTTCATTATTTTGTGGAGGGCTTTCTACGAGTCTAATCTCCCCAGGCAAGGGTCATGTTTGTGTCGATTACTTATTTTCTTTGCTCTAGTGATCCTGCAGTCCTTTCATTGACTTCAATGGCAGTGCTATTCATGGACCGACTCTAGGACTGAGCTATTTACTAAGCAAATAATCAGAATCAGCAGTTTTGGAGTCATATGGGCACCCAATAAGCAGCCTGTCTTGTTGTCAGATTGACTATAAAATCCCAAATCCCCTCAGCTCCTAGCTGCTGGCACCAAGGCTCACTAACAGCAAGCAAAATGGGCTTTCACTCTGTGCTCTTTGTTTTCTTAGCTGGACTGGTATTTTCCTCTGAAGCTGCACCACTGGTGAGTCTCTTTGTATTCAAACTCAATCATTAAAGGAATTATAATCTAGATTTTCTAGATGACTAGCATCCTCCTCATCCATGAAATTCTGTAACCATCAGGCTTTGCTGGAATGTTATTTTACTACTGTTTTTTTTTTTTTTTCCCATTTTTAACTAGCATTGTCAGAATTCTTAAAACTTCTCTATTTTTTGCCATTTGGCCATCTATTTTAAGATATTATGGAAAGGTTGGGGATCTAGGAGGTGACCTTTTTTTCTGTCTGTTTTTCTCTGTTCATGACTCACATCCCACATCCTCAGTAAAGATGCAGCTTTACTTTCTTTGCCAAACAAGTGCTCTAAAGCATTGAAAAATATTTTTGAAGTATGACTAAGGATTCCTCATAGAATAATGAAAATTAAGAAAGGAATGTTCTTTCAACCTTAGGATGTCCTAAGTATTTCTTCATTGGTTTCCCTGCCTAGCATACTCTGTCTGCACTTGTAAGATTTTTCAGTTTTCTTATTTGTGGTCTCATTATAAAGGTATACTTTATAACATTTTCCTAGGGCCATATACAACTCTAAATATTTATCAAGCAGTCTGTGTGTGCATGTGTGTAATAAAGTTATCAGTACAAAGCTCTAAGATACTTGACTTAAGAAATAGATGTTTGGAAACTAGCTTTGAATGGCATTTGGCAAATAACTTAGTTTTGAGTGGTTATTCTGCAATTAGAATCCATCTTCTATTTGAAAGAAGGTTTTTGCAGGGTTGGTGAACAGTCCCTATACAACTTCTCCTCTTTTTCCCAAGGTCTCCCATGGCTCTGTTGATTCCAAATGCCCTCTTATGGTGAAAGTGCTGGATGCAGTCAGAGGAAGTCCTGCATCTAATGTAGCTGTTAAAGTTTTTAAAAAGGCTGAAGACGGAAGCTGGCAGGACTTTGCTACTGGGTAAGTTGTGTGTCTTATGGAGCCATTTCCAAGGGCAAACAGTGGAGAAAAAAAGGGAATTGAGCTCTGATCAAAAAACCAACATGTTTTCTAACACATGTGTCTCACTATTAACAGCACATGAATTCTGGTCTAAAAGCCATCAGATTCAAGTGGAACTGACCTGTGTCTGAAATGTTAATTGCAAAAATATGCTGAGATGCTCATCTTATCTTTGTAAGGGAATAGGTTTAATACTTAATTTTTCTTCTAGCTTCAGTATTAACTTTCCTTTCTATGGAAGGAAAAAAAAAAAGTGTATTTACCAGCACTTTGTAGGTAATCCAGACTAAACTACCATCTTCATATGCAATGAATATAGAGCTTCATTTGCAGCAGTCATATACAGAATCTTTCCTATAAGCTTTGTCTGTACACATGCAGATAATAGGGACATTAGTCATCATCTTCTGTGCTAGCTGGAAGAAACTCCTTCACCAGAAAGTTTTAGAGAGTCCGATCGTAACACAACACAGAAGCACAATATCAACATTTGTTTGTGGTCATTTCTAAAGATCTGCATGACTTTTGCCATAATGACAGCTTAATACCTATAAAGCATCCTTAGACATCACTGAGGACTAGGCAATGATACTGATACCTTCAGTCTGTGAGAAATGTATGGTAATAGAAGAATACAGTTTTCTAAAATTCAAATAGGTGAGGTATTCAGACTTTTAACTTTCATTGCAACAACTCATTGAATCAGACTTTTAAATAAGTTGAGAAATCTCTGGTAAGCAGAATATTCAAGCACTTAATGACAAGCACAAGCATGGACAGGATTCACCAGAACATTCAAATGTCTTTTACTAGGATTTTTTATAGCATGATTTACATAAAAGCTACAGGGGAAAAAAAGAAAATACAGAGTAGAAGACTATAAGGAGAGAGATACCTTTCTCTCCAGCTGAATGACTTCTTTTTATAAAATTCAAATCAAAAAATACTTTTCCCCATTGAAAAATAACAAAAAAAGGTTACAATATTGAAGGAGAAACAAACATCTCCACTCTCAAATGCTGGGTATTACTTGAGGAAAAAATTACTCTAAAAATGGATTTATATACTTTAATAAACAGAGAAACTCCATGAAAAAATGGCACATGATTTTCCAGGAAAGCAGAGACAAGGATAATGTCTTATCCCCCAGGAGGATTTCTGTCATTGTTGGAAAACCAAATTATTTCAAATGTTTCATCAAGTGCGCTTTAACATCTAACACAAAACACAATTTACAGAGGAATAAGATAAATGTAACATTATTGTGAAATGCCCTCTCTTTTGGGCATAAGTGTTTTCTTCTTCAGTTTGCAATGCTGCTCTCAACAAGCCCAAAGAGACAAATCTCACAGTTTTTTGTCAACTTCTGTTGACACTTTGTGTTAGTACACCCAAGAAAATAACATCATATCTTCTTAAATATAAATTGAGAAGATTAACTCTGGGCTTAGGTGAGAACCATTGCTGGGGGATGGCAGTGAAGGAACATTAAATCACAATTTTTATTGCAGATAAAGATTTTGGCCTTTCCCTTGACTTGCATCTTAACTAAGGCTGCTTTCAGTGATACCTTTTACTTTAGCTGACAACACTTCTTTGAATCAGGTTTTCTTTTATGATTGTAATTTTATTCTTTAGGGGAAGCCAGAATTTCCCTGTGTTAGACCAGGTAAATACATGAATGCAGTCCAGGAACACAATCTGTAAATACTCCTGTCAGATAAATAATATTTTGAAGTTACAGTACCTGGCAGATATATATGGAAAAGTTACATTTTGTACAAATGTCTATAGAAGGGGTTTTTTTACCTTTTGGTTTGCCTGCTCTTACTTTGCTAACACACTTTATGGAATTAAGCAAATGCACCTAGCAACTGTTGAATTTGGAGTAGTCATATTTAAGGGGCAGGGGGGAGTTAGCATAGCACCAGCTACCTTTACTAAGAGGCTTATTTCAAAATTACTTCGGCTGAAAATATGCAAGAAGAGATAACTTGAGCTGAGATGCATCCTGAGGGAGGCTTTAGGGCACAGAGACCTGGGAAGCATGTGATTTGGATTCTATATGAGCTGCTCCCATGACTAGCTTTGACCTTTTCACTCCTCTAGATCGTATCATGTAGTTCAAGAGTTGCAGTCACCAAACACAGCTTTCATGCAACCTAGGTTGCAAATCAAGGGGAAAAAATACTGCAGCATATTTGAAGTGGTTCCCCAACCCTCTTCTTTTTTTTCTTTTTTTAACTCCAAGATAATAGTTCATGTTCCAGAGACATTTCCTCAAAAGTCTGCATCTGAGAGTATAGTTTATCTCAGTGCTGTGTGTGTCCTAGGAGTTCATAAACATCATTGTACAGAAAGTGTACAATATACAACTAAAGTTCAGACAGTAAAAGGGATCAGGTTTGCAGTCTAGGCTGGTGCTGTAACTTAGGTGGAAAAGTACAGCTGTTTTTAACTTAACTGTCCACCTTACAGCAGATGCTGGCAGTCCACATCCAGTTAAGAAAAAGCAACCATACTATATTTATTCCCCCACTCAGACAGAAATACAAGTGCTGTTCAGCAGGAATCATTTGCAGCATTTTGCTACTAGCACTGAATGCAGAGCATCCTTGCCCTTGTGCTAATCCCCTCCAGGCTCTGAATCACACACCGTCCTGTTGGCAGTCAATGCAGCAGCAACACTGAAGGGTTTCCTTGTGAGACCACTTGCTTTCAGTGGCTACCACTTCATAATGAAAATAAAGAAAGTGCCATTAACTTCTGGTAGTGGGCATGCCTTTTCAAGTGAACTGTTTCCAGTTTCCCAGCTGTTCTGGATGGTTAAGGTCTGCAGCTCTGGGTCAGCACCCATTAGGGAAAGCACCATTCAAGCTGCATCCAAACTGTTTTCAAATTAAAACCTATTTGTTTGTCCGAACAAAGATTTTGAGGCAGACACAATTTTTCCTTTTAATTGGTTTGTGTCTAAACCATCCGACTTGTAAGCAGAAGTACATGGATTGCTAACTTGTTCCCTGAACACTTCTGCAGTATCTCAGCAATTCTGTTTCACAGTTTCGAAGACACTTGCCAATGAATTATTGTTCTTTTTATTAAAGCAATATAGATTAAGCCAGGAATTACTAATTAAAGCAAAAGTAAACAGATGTGTGCACTTTACAAATTGCCTGTGAGACATATTTCAAATAGGGCTTGGATTCTCTGCAGGTTTGGTCTGCCTTGGATACAGTTGATTACATTTTTATTGGACCAGTGAGACCTCTGTCAGTCTTGACACATAAGAAAACACAAAAATTAGCATTGGATTTTCAATCCTGCTACCTCTTAATTTAAGCAAAAGGTCTGTCATTCAGTCATTTTCATTCACCACCATTAACCAAAGATAACAAATAAGATGACAGAGGAGGCAGTGACTGGGAAAGAAAATTTCCAATAGCACAAGTCTCGGATAAGCAATGCTTTCTTCCCTTCTTCTCTTCCTCCTCAAGCTTTTTTGTCTTCTACCTAGACAGTTACTCTTTGCCAGAAGACAAGAAAGTTCTACTAGTTCTTCCAGTCCAGGCTTTCTTAATTTTTCCTTCAACTGCATCATATGGTTATGAATTGCTATAAATATAAAATATTTTCACTAGAAAAAAGACCCAAACAAAAGCAAGCAAACAAAAAAAGGTTTAAAATATCATAAAATAGGGAAAAGAGATAAACAGTGTTTAAGATCTAAGTATGTAAATACTTAAACAGCTGTCATACAAACCTTGAAAATCTTCCTTTTCAAACAAATAGGGTGCAATGCCAGCTATACTTCCCTATTGCTTCTGGACTTCCTTCACCCACAGTTTTTTGTTACAAGATAAGTACATAATCTCTGAGCTGGGAATTCCTGTTCCTCATTTATATGATACCCAGTGGAAGAGGCCCTTGATCTTTGACCAAGGCATTATAATTCAAATTAATAAAATCTTGTGATGCTAAATTGCTCTTTCAAGACACTACCACTCAGGGTCACATCACTGTATAGGCATACAACCTACAGCCTCAATGCTAATAACTAGAGAACAAATTCATTTTCCACTAAAATTTCTCTCCTTAATTATACTTTGAGATTTGGCATCTTGCCTTTCATCGTGACAATCCTTTCCTAAGACACTAACATTTGGTTCCAGAGGGCACTTGGTACAAGTTAAACATGATACTAAGAGGGACCTTAAACCAGCCAGTTTTGATATGTGATATATATGGGTGAGTTGGTAGCAATAGCAGACCCTGCAATCTGGAAACACACTACATAGAAGGAGGGAATATTTTCAGATTATTAGAAACTGCTCAATGTAGAATGTGGCACCTCTGCTATTTAATATCCCAGACTGACTGTTTCTGATTAACATCTAAATAACAGTATAAAATATTTATGCAAATATTTTATCATTACAGGAAAACCACAGATTATGGGGAGATCCATGAGCTCACAACAGAAGAACAGTTTGTAGAAGGAGTATACATGGTTAAGTTTGACACCAGCTCTTACTGGAAGGGGCTTGGGCTTTCTCCATTCCATGAATACGCTGATGTAAGTAGTTGCAAATATACTTAATAACCTGTATACACTGCCTGTGTAGTGGCATCAGCTGGGAAGAACAAATACAGTCCTTTAATACTGAAGGAGCAGCATCATTCACTGAAATGGTTTGCTGCCACAACACTGGGCAAATAAAGACAGTAAATAGCCAACTAAGCCAAAGGAAGTAGCCAAGTTCCCTGCAAATACTGACACAGCATTCCCAAAGTGGAGCTGTGCCCATTCACCCATTCATACCAGTAGGGATCTTTGTTCAAAAAGAGCTACATTACTCAAAAGTAGACAGTGTTTATAAAAGCAAACAAGAAAAAAAAAAAAAAAAGGTACAAATCCATAATTATAGGAAAAAAAGAATTCTTTCTGGTGTGCCTTTTTTTAATGATGTTCAGTACTAAATGCAATTAAAAAACAAAAGAAGGCAGAAATTATAAAGAAATAAGCATAGAGGGAAAGGAAAAGTTGGTTATTTCATTGATACTCATACTTCTTAAGCAGGCCAGCAATATAATCATGTCCTGTCCTTCCTTTTGCTTTCAGCCCTATTGATTTATTTTGTGCTCTGTTCTACTACATTTACTTAACACTTTCAAAAATCTGCATAAATTCTTCAGGCTTAATAATAATAATAATAATAATGGCCAGACTTCATGAACGAAGATCTTGGGAAGGGCTCTCCCCACGTGGGTGTGCCCTTCCAGCCTGCGCAGTGGATTTTTTTTTAGGTGAGGCACAGCGTGAGCAGAACTGGCCCCACCGTTTAAGTCCTAAGGTCCATTTGCCACAGCTGAGCGAGCTCGGACAGTGACAGTGAAATCCTCGGGACTGTCTACACAGCGCCCAGTACTAACCGGGGCTGACCCTGCTGAGCATCTGTCATTAGATTTGAGTTTCCCCAATTTAAGTAGTCTAGAATAAATACTGGTAGTGTTGTAGAACATTTTAAACCACAAGTTTATGAAGCTCTGTAGAAGACTAAAACAAATGAGTGAGGCCCAGGTCCATAAAAATTCTGAGGTGCAGTTTGGGTGATCTAGGTCAAATAAAGAAACCTCTAAAATAACCCCTAACCATTTGGGTGTCTGAAAGTTGCAAGGGCTTTGCCGCATAAGGTGCTTGAAAGTGCCTGGTAGAGACTGTTCCAGCTAGGCTGTTGAAGAAGCTTTTCCTTGATGTAACAGCCTACAGGTGAACAAACCAGCCTGGGAAGTGGGTAGATTTCAATGACTCCATGTCTACATACAAGATAACAGAAGCGTACAGTCCTCACGTACCAGGAGCTTAGATTTTGGCAGGACTGGGACATAGGAGAGAACTCTCTAGTCCTCTTGTAGAAAGTATGTCATGGCTTAGAAAATAGATCAAATAATAGGCTAATGAGAGCCAAGCAAAGCTGGAGCTTAGCCCAGGTAACAACATTTTCCGGCAAATGGGTGTTTCAAGCTCCAAGGGACTGATTTGGAGAGCAGCAAATTAGCATTGTCTTAGGGCAAGGATTTTCTCCTTGTTCTGGCAAGTCCAGCCACTCAGTTCTTAATGCAGGAACTGACCCATCTCCAGCAGTGTTAAAAACAGGAGGGGCCACTGAAGTACAGAAAGCATCTTTGGGCTCCAAATTGTACTTTGCTTGGACACCTCAAACAGAAGTGGTATTTAAATTCACTAGGTGGAATTTCATCCTGGTCTTTCTTACTGGTCATTTGAGATAGCTCCCCCTCATCCTCCCATTCCACATCACAAAGTAGTTGCCCAGCTCAGGTGTAGGTATCTCCATCTAGCTTCACCACAGCCAAGGCTCTTTGTGGACCTCAGTCCAAATCTCACAAATTTCTCAGTCCTCAGCAAGCATCACAAAGTAATGGGGAGCATCACTCTTCAGAAAGGTAAAATCACTGAACAGGACTGGCAAAGTACTCTGCAGATAAAATGGCATGTGCTTCTTAGTTCTTAATATATTAGTTTTGAATGTATGCTGTTCATCGTGGTCACAAGTTTTCTCTTTTCCAGGTGGTGTTCACTGCTAATGATTCCGGCCACCGCCACTACACCATTGCCGCTCTCCTGAGTCCTTTCTCTTATTCAACCACTGCTGTTGTCACTGATCCCCAGGAATAAACATGTACTGTCCTTACACAAAAACTCTCCTCCACTAGAACTATCATAGGCTTTTAGGAGGAAGGGTTTTCCTACTGCTAACGCATAACTTTTTGCTACATTAGGTTGTTTTTTTCCCATTTTTTAACCTTGCAAACTTCAGACAAGTCAATAAAATATTACTTCTTTAAAACAGTTTTGACTCTACTAGTGTAGTTTTATTGTGTCCTAAGGCATCATGACTTTTTTTATTTGTGTTGAACTGCAAAGGACTTCTGAAAAACACATGAGATGGCACTTGATTTAGTTATGTTACCTTCACCACCTTAAAATAGTCTCACCAAGTGCGCTGGTTCAAATAAGAAACTTATGGAGTTGTGTTACCTCGAAAAATTTTACCAAATACATGCCCTCAAAAAAACAAAGTCATCCATGCTACTCCTAGTTTACACATGGAAGAGATGGTCCCACTCTCAACTACGTCACAGGGTAAACAGGTGAAATTCTGAATACCTAGCAGCAGAACAAACAGTGCAGAAAATGTTTAAATATGTATGTCCAGAGAACTGAAAGAGTTAAAATCTCTGTACTTTTATTTAAAACTTCAGGTAAACCTCAACACTTTGATGTTTCAAGAGGAAAGTTTGCTTCTCAATCAATCTAGGAAGTTTTGAAATAATTTCAATTAGTATTGTTTCTAACATCTTTTGTATTTAAATTATTGTTTTATATAATCCAGCTGGCTATCCTACTCCAGTGCATTCCAATTAAATCTCTAATAAGTCAAATCTCTAGCCATCATTAAATAGAAGTCCTGAAACAGAAGCATAATTCTAATATTCTCTTCATATTTTTATAAATGGGAAAAGGTAAACTGTGGAGTGACTGTGATTCAAATAATGTTGCTGATAAACTGACCAAAGTCTTTGAGGGCTTTAGCAGTGATTTCTGTAGACTCATGGCCTATTGTATTTAAAACATTCTGAAGCAGAGGAATTGGTTTTTAACTACACTACAGAAATTACAAAGACACTGAAATCACAATCACCACTCATTTGCAAACTGACCTTGGAGTTTATCTCTACACTCAGAGCTTGCTGGAATGTTGGAATACCAAGTGAATTCACAAGTTACAAAAGCTTGCCTTTAACATTTCACTATTTGGTTGCTTTTTTGCTGGACTTCTGGACAGCGCCATAATTACACAACTCTTGTAAACAGTTCAAATGGTTTTGAAACAGCAACGATCTTAAAGCATGGAGATTTCATGGGATCCTGCTGTTCCTGAAGCTTGAAAGCCAGTAGGTTTGATTTGCACTGGGCTATGCCAGGCCCTCTAAATAGCACCTAAATATGTTCATATAGATGTAACCATCAAAACAACAAAACAAAAACATATACTCTGTGTGTAGTTGTCCATTTGATGACAGGGTAAACCTAGTAGAAGAGTGTGTGTACATATGTCTAACCAAAGATTAAAGAAAGACAAAAGCTTAATTTCAAGAAGTAACATTTCCCTAAAATGAAGCAGATACTTCTAGTTAGGAGATGACTTGCAGTTGAACAGTGAAAGTCCTGAACTTGTAGTGATCTAAGGGACAAGTAAAGTGATAGGACTTAAAACATTGTTTAACATTGTTTAACTTCAGAAACGGCTGTGTAGGTATCCAGTTATCATGCTGGAAAAGAACGTGTTTTTTCCTCCACAGGGATGCAAAAGGTAACTAGACAGCCCAAACATTATCCACTTACCTTTTATTAGAGGTGGGAAGAAGGCCACCACAGGAAGAAATCTCTTAATACGTAAACATGGGAGACTCAGCTAAACCAAGCCATAACCACTGAGAATTTCTCACTGAAAGAGGGTAATAGTGAATGGGGTGACATCAGACTGGCAACCTGTCACCAGTGGTGTTCCATAGGGCTCCATCTCAGGCCCTGTGCTCTTCAACATCTTCATAAAAGACTTGGATGCAGGACTGGAAGGGATACTGAGCAAGTTTGCAGATGACACAAGACTTGGAGGAGCTGTTAACTCTCCCAAAAGCAGGGAGGCCCTGCAGAGAGACCTGGACAGATTGGAGGACTGGGCAATCACCAACCATATGAAGTTCAACAAGGGGAAGTGCTGGATTCTGCACCTGGGATGGGGCAACCCTGGATGTACGTACAGACTGGGGAATGAGATGCTGGAAAGCAGTGCCAGGAAAGGCGCTGGGGATCCCAGATGATGGGAGTCAGCAGTGCCCTGGCAGCCAGGAGGGCCAACCATGTCCTGGGGGGCATCAGGCACGGCATCGCCAGCCGGGCAAGGGAGGGGATTGTCCTGCTCTGCTCTGCACTGGGGTGGCCTCACCTTGGATATTGTGGGCAGTTTGGAGCACTGCAATATAAGGAAGGTATTAAGCCATTAGAGAGTGTTCAAAGGAGGGCAACAAGGATGGTAAAGGGCCTTGAGGAGAAGCTGCATGAGGAGTGGCTGAGGGCACTTGGTGTGTTCAGCCTGGAGGAGACTGATGGGAGACCTCATTGCAGTCTACAACTTCCTAGTGAAGGGAACAGAAGGGGCAGGCACTGATCTCTTCTCTGTGACCAGGGACAGGGCATGAGGGAACAGTCTGAAGTTGTATCAGGGGAGGTTTAGGCTGGGTATCAGGAAAAGATTCTTCACCCAGAGGGTGGCTGGGCACTGGAACAGGCTCCTCAAGGCAGTGGTCACAGCACCAAGCCTGACAGAGCTCAAGAAGCTTTTGGATGACATTCTCAAGCACATGGTGTGACTTTTTGTGGATGGTCTTGTGCAGGGTTAACAGTTGGACTCAATGATCCTTGTGGGTCCCTTCCGATTCAGCATATTCTGTGCTTCTGTGAAATGGCTAAATTGACATAAAAATTGTATTTCTCTCAACTATAAGAGATCGATACAGCACTATTTCTCAATAAAAAAAGAGAAAAAATATAACAGAACAGACATTATTTCCAAAAAAAAATTGATCACTGTAGTTGTACTAGGCAATATGCACAGTATTTCCACAGGCAAGGATAGAAGAGACTAATTTTTGCAGACAAGGTTCATGTTTGTATGGGTTACTTATTTTCTTATTGTTTACAAAGTAAATAATATGAATCTGCATGTTGAAAGTCATATGGAGTTTCTGATAAGTAGTTTCATTTTAGAGGCCTTGATATAAAAATCACAGATCCCACTGGTGTCTGCTTCCTGGCACTGAGACTTCCTAGTGGTAGGCAAAATGGCTTTTTATTCTGTATTTTTTGTTTTCTTAACTGGCCTGGTATTTTGCTCCGAAGCTTCACCACTGGTAAGTGTCTCAGCACTGAAGTCCTTGCTTTTTTATTTCATTATATTTTAATTAGTGTAACTAAAAATAGAGTATTCTATTTCATTGCAATTACTTTGATTTCATAGTATGTGTTTGCTGTAGTTCTCTGCTGCTGCTCTTTTCTGGTTCTTCCTTCCCCTTCTCTAGTGATTAGTGAGAGGACTTTATGCTTAGAGAAATAGCATTTATTATTAGACACAGCAACTACATGAAAAACAATGGAAGACAAGAAAGGAAAAGCTATCATATTCACTACACAAAAGACCTTGAGCCTGATGAAGAGTAACTAATAGCCTTCATAACATCATGGACAAGCTGTCATGAGGGATTTCATTTCCTGTTGTGATATCCTTTCTGGAGAAAGGCCTTCTCTAGACTTCTGCCTTACTGCTCTACCCACTACAGCTCAATCTTATGTAAGAAAGAAGGGATCTCAACACTCATTGATGCAAAGAAAGAACAGAGCCAAAGTCAGGATCCTTCTTTCAGAGGGCTCATTGATTCCAGCAAAGTGGGCTCACAACACAGATGCCTCAGACTGAAATTCTCCTGAAACAGCCTTGCCTCTCTCTCTCGTCAACTACTTGTTTTTCCTCTCAAGCTCTGATCTTTGGGAAAATGAATACTGACCCACCTTGTTGAGGATTTAAGACTTTCACTGAGCTCTCAGGGTGTGAAAGTCAGGAAAATCAGCAGTGCCAATGCAGCCCTCCTTGCCAAGGTCTCACAAGAAACACTAGTGAGCCCCTGCATTCCAGAAAGGGAGTATGAGGAGTCTGGGCATACAGGCACTATAGACATATACAGATACATTAGTAGGATATAGGGCAGGGTTCCTGGCCCATGGGGTGTTCAGTACACTCCAGACTGTGAGAGGGGATGAAAGAGAAGGCTCTTAGTTTTTAACCATCTACATCATGATTCTTTTCGCAATGATTAAATGGATATCAGTGACTGCATCCCTGATTAGCACCTTCTACAAAGCTCTATTTTCTCAGTTTTCATCTGCAGAATCAGGTAATGGAAGGTAAAACCCCTGCTTCAACTCTATCTTTGAAGAGGTAAAACATTAGGGTATAATCACTACCTGTGATGAACATGTTGGGAGTGAAACTATAGCTATCCCATCTTTGAAGGAAGGTTTTCCCTTCCTATCCCTGTGTAGCTGCCAGGGCTGACAAATCTGATCCAACACGCTGTAAGGGAAGAGTGTATACGTGGTGCTTATCAAGTTACAGCAGAATTAAGGTAACTCTATTGCAACAAGGTACCAGAGATATCTCAAATCCAGATAGCTGTGCTCAATTGCCACTTCAAAATACAGAGGAAGAGGTGGCAGATTTTTAAATGTTCCTGCTACCTTCAAGGATTTTATGATTTCTTGTTGAGGCCATAGTTTAGTTACAACTTCATGCTAGAGATGATGTGTAGCCAAGCCATGCCAAAGAGAAAACAGAACTGTGTCTCATGGCCGCAGTGCCTCCCTGGTGTATATGGACCAACAGCTGACAGCATCCTCCCTGGCTCCACCCTATCCAGTCCTCAGAAAGAAAAGATTCAGATTACATTTTCACAGTATATAGTGATTTTGTTGTGGAAAATACAGCCTATACTATAGATCTGAAGCATAATACTCCTTACTGCTTTATGATGCACCATCGCATAGCCTTCTTGCAACATAAAAATTCTCTCTTCCTGTTGAAGGACTCTCCTGACTCCAAGCATCCTCTTTACATAAGAGTTCTGGATTCAGTCCGAGGAAGTCCAGCTCCAAATGTTCCAGTTAAGTTATATAAAGAAGCTGCAGATGGATCTTGGGAACTGTTAAATTCAAAGTAAGTAATACTAAAATACTGAGTGAAAGACAAGAAAGGCAATGGGAACAGGACAAATAGTTGAAAGACCAGTTCCACATTCTCTAATGTGAGATGTCTTTTTTGCTCAGAGGAAAGATAACATACTTTTGAATTAATTTGGTGTAGGCTGTGTTTTAAATGTACTATAATTTCTACTACCAAAATGGTTTTGTAATGCTTTTATAATTCCTATGTGCACAAGAAAGTATTTCAAACTATCCTTTAATTCAATCATAGCTGTGTCTTCAATTTCATTACTTTTTAGTACCCAGCAATGAACAACTGCATTGTTACCAGAAAAATGAGACAGACTTACAGTTTAAAACCACAACTCTGCTTGAGAATCCTGCCTTTATTGGCTGTTTTTCTTCTTTCTAAATGGATTTTCATTTCATACAACACCACAGCTTTAAAAAGAAACTGTTTTGATTATTTCCCATATCATATTTGATAGCTCTGTATGCAATTTGAGTAAAATATGTTCAGAAAAAGATCTAGCAGCTAGAACACAAAACAGTGGTTATAGCTACTAAAATTAGATGCTAGCAGTTCTGTTATTTGCAGATAGCCTACCTAATAAAAAACTAGTATTATAAAACTTATTTCACAGAAATAGGTTTCAAACAAGAGACATGATTGAGAGACAACATTCAGTATTGCTTCTGGAGTCCTAAATGGGTTGGTGTTCAAAGATGTAGTTTCAAGTCAGAACTAGGGCTTATAGCACAGATAGCATCTTCACACAAAACAAGACCATGCTTGTTGAGGATGGAAAACTAACTGGCCAATACAAACCACAGGGGATTCCATAAGGCTACACTGTTAGCTGACCTATACCTATGGTCATTTCAAGTAGCAGATCTCAATTTCTAATAGCCAACTGTAAAAACTATTTATAAAACAACACAATACATTTCAACAAGAAAGAAAGCTCTGGAAAAAGCATGAGAGTTGACCCTACTTGTTCACACAGTAAGTGCATCATAGTTTCCACATTGCTGACAGCTGTGGTGGTTTTCCCTCTGAGTGGGTTCATTTAATTAACTCCAAGACTGTGCCAAGAGTCTGTGAACAATAATGCCAGTTTTTTGCTCACCCCAAACCATGCAGAGTAGTGACATGGCAGGCAGCCATCTGCTGTGGTCATTGTGGAAGTAGCAAATGCCAAGCTAAGCTCTGAAGCATCCAAAATACAGATGGATGTAAGCCATTCCAGATCAATAGAAGTATTCATTATATTACTTAAGCTACGCATCACTCAAGTTCAATTGCTAAAAACTGCATCTTTCTCAGGCTTTCAACCGAAATATAAAAGTATGTTTTTCTACCACCACACAGACAAACAAATGACAAAGGAGGTCTCCCTGAGCTTACAACTAAAGAACAATTTGGAACAGGTACATACAAGCTTGAATTAGACACGGCCTCTTACTGGAAGAGTCTGGGTTTGAATCCCTTCCATCACCATGCTGATGTGAGTATTAATTTTCTCCTGTACTTCAGTTGCAAAGAATAAAGATACTTAAAATCTCTGCACTTTAGTTACTAAGTGCACATGTTGAACTCTATTTCCATTTTAAAATATTTTCACGTTGATACTTTAAATCAAGAGTCTTGAAGCTTTGTAACAACATACTCATGACAGTATCTCATTACTCTCAAGAAGCTCTTACATGCATTACTTACTAAGAGGTTTTCCGTCCTTCTACCTCTACTTAAATCTGTGATTCTTCCTGTGACTATTCTAAACACTTGAGGGAGAACAACAGGTGGAGTACTCTGTTAAGTCTCCTGGGAAAAGGATTTCTCTGCCTTTTGGACCCAGTATTTATATGACGACAGACAAAGTTTATAATCTGTATTTTTAAAGATAATGGAAGAATGTACTGTGTTCTGAATGTTTGGACCCTCAGTTTATAACGGGGAGGGGAGGGGGGGGGCGGGCGGGGCCAAGAAGGGTATGACATGCCTTTTTAATTTGTACAGGACAAATACACTGGTTAGAGGAAAGTGGTCCAAAATCAGGTATCAAGTGAGGCCTGCTGCAGGATTTGGGACTCCTTGGGGACTGTCCCCTTCCCCTCCACAGGACCAAGGCTTTCCTATGACCTTTCAGTAACAGTTCTAAACTAGTTGTTTCACAGACTCTGACAGAACTGCTCAGCTGTTCCTCATCTCCTTGGAGAAAAGGTGGCAAACACCTGGGTTGAATTTTGTTTCTGCCTCCCTGAAACAGATGGAAGATGACATTCTTTTACTAGACAATAATGAAGGTTAAGGTTGGATAGTCTTGCTTACCGTGATAACTGAAATAAAAGAGGGAAGATGAAAGATTTACAGCATGGGAGTAAATTGATAGGTATCAAGATGATGTTTAAGTCTCTATGTGAGACTAGAAATTAAGTTAATCTAGACTGCAAGAACCTTCTTTCTTCAAAATAAACCTCAGTAGGGATCATGTTTTGCTCAATTCACTGGTGGTTTTTTTTTTCATATGCATTGTTTCTATTAATGTTGAAAGGAGCACAAGTTGTGCATCACAGACTGTATCAAACTGTGTCTATTTTAAAAGTTGACACCTCTCATCTCACAATGCAAAATTATGTATCACGTAGAGAGAGAAATCAAAG
>JAWWEU010000081.1:108929879-108950505 GCA_035583155.1 Acropternis orthonyx
GTGTGCTGATGGGGAAGATGTTAATAGGGCTGTAGTAAATCATTCATATGTAAGGTTATTCTCATGCTGTGCCCAAAGAACTAATGCAGTCCTTCCCTAACTACAAGATTTGGAAGTAGAACTAAAGAAACTCATGGTTTCATACTTTGGTCTAATGATAATTACTGTTGCACTGTTTAATCCTGTTTCTCGAAGTTCAGCACTTCAAATATTCAAACACTTGAAAGAATGGGTGTTCTGGTTTTTGGGGGTTTGGTGGGTTTTTTTATAAAGATGATTTGGATAATAAATAGATATAAAAATATATAAATGTATTTTAAATAATGTGGTATTTATACTTTTAACAAAGAATATTTAACCAGCGGAAAAACTGTGTGTTACAGATAGTCACAGTTCAGAGTGAGAATATTTCTGAAGTTTTGTGTGAAGTTACATAAAATTATCACAATGGTTCCATCTAGGCTTGTATCTAGAGATCACTTCTCATTTCTATTTGTTTTTTCATTTTCCAGGTGGTGTTCACAGCTAATGACGCTGGTTATCGCCATTACTCCATTGCTGTTGTCCTTAGTCCCTTTTCTTACTCAACTACAGCAGTAGTTAGTGAGCCAGTGGAATAGAAGCTGATATTAAGCATGAAAATTCAGATGTGTGAATCAAAATTTCCATAAATGGTAAGAACTTAGTATCTGATCATATCAACAGCTTTAGACTTCAGAGTAAATCACTCATAGTAAGACACAAGTTGTTTATTCTCTTTGTTAACTTTAGAAAGAATGTGTACTGACTTTGTTTTTAAATATTCTTCTGAATAAAAGTATTCTGTATTTCTGTATTCTGTCAGTATTGCCCTTCTGAATAAAAGCTTAGGGTTTCAAAAAACACATTAAGCTTAGGAAAAAATGTATTGAAATTCCATTACTGGGACTCTGAGAATAAACCAGATACTTTCACGAAGTTAATAAACTACATTTCTTTTTGCAAAGGAAGTGAACAAAACACATCTGAAAGGTGTCTCATGGAAAGTAAGCACACAGAAAATGCAATCCACCACTACCATCTCCTATACTTTATTATGAAGCCCACAACAGATGAAGTCACACCGGATTACTTACTCAGGGACCCACATAATCAGATAAACTCACCTCTCAATTCTGAGATATAGAAGCAAAAGCAGCTTAAAAGTGACAGTAAGGTAGAATAGCATTTAAGAATGCTGAGCCATGCTACACATACTTAAAATGCCTTCTTCCCTGTTTTTCAATATATCACAACTGGTAACATTTTCAATGAGAGTCCACAGCCAGTGTTTCAGAAAAGTGTATCGATCAAACATACCTGAAGTTTATTCATGTATTTTCAGAAAATTCTGCAAACACATTTGTCCCCAGCTGAAGTACTCCCCAAAATTACCTGCATACCTCTAACCATCAGACACTTTAAGAGCTGTAAGATACAAATAAAAATAAGGACAGCTGATGATTCCTGAGAAAACCAGCTTCCTATTTAATGTCAGGAGAAATATGAATGAATCCTTCTATTTCCATTCTAGTAATCCATACATAAGGAAGAAATATTAGGAGATTCAACAGAATAGCAACTCTGTATTGGAAAAGTATGCAAAAACATTGAGTCATTTAGCCTAATAAAATCAAAAGTTGAAAGCATATAAATACAAAAAAAAGAAAAAAAAAAAAAAAGAAAACTTTGCTAGCCTAAGGCTTGATCCCATCACAGCCCAACCTGATGCATTTGGAACGGTGTATCCCTTCCTTTTGCTGTTACTTTGGGATTCTGAGCACTAGAAAAATGAATGCTTTGTCTAGAAACAAAACACAAAGATGGTATGTTTTCCACAGAAGATCAGAATGAACAAACCAAGACAATTTTTAGAACATTGTATTTCATAAAAGACAATGATAAAAAAGTACAAACATTTTCATGAACAACAAAAAAACCCAACCCCCCCCCAAAAAAAAAAGAAAAAAAGAAAACCAAACCAAAACTATGACAGCACACAGGAAATTCAGTGCATTTTTCATTAAACCTAACTTATATACCTCCACAAATAAAATAATCTTAAGTACACTTCCTCTTGTTGATATGCAATGGATCTTTTTAGCTTTTTAAATAACTGGCTCAATAGTAACCCACAACATAGTCATTAGTAAACACAATGATAGAAAAACAGACTGCGAAGATCCAAGAAAAAGGACATTTTATGCTTGCTTTTCAATATACTGTATATTGCAAAATGGACTTTATGTTTTATATTCTCCTACTTAAATCTAAAATATAGAAAATGGGCTTAAGAGTATCTTAGCATATCAATCAGATTCCACTGTTAATACCTCTGTAATGTTTTTACTTTTTAATTTGCAAGACCTTCACAATCTTGTAAGATACACCCTTTTTCTTCTCTCTCTCTGTTCACTCCTTGAAGTCCTTAATTTGCATTGTCAGCAATACAAAAGCCAATGTGATTGGCTTCTTTCTACACTTTACAAGAATCATGAAAATATCAAAAGGAATGTGCACAACTCTTAGTTCTGCATTATATTTATTTTGTTTGAAGGCACTGTCTATGTTAAAATTCACTACAGAAGAGTACTCAGTTCAAGCAGGTAGTATACAAACACTACTTTGATGTAATTTAAGATGGCAACTTCTAAAACTTCCCAACAAAGCGATAAAAGGTATTTAGAGAAGAGTGTTGGTCAACAATTCGTAATTTAACATCTATCACTTTGGGGCACCAAAATGTAAACTTTTTAAGAACTCAGCTATATGTCACAATTCATTCACATACTGGTTTAAATCACATTTTTCTAGGACCATACATGATCAATCACTTAAAGCTGTAAAGTTATATTATTTCAGCCACAGCATATGTGTAATATAGTATGTATATATGTAAGTATATATACATATATATGCATTAGATTTTTTTTTAATTGCACATAAATTTCACAGAATGCCTAACAAATGGGCACAAAAGCATGCTTCAGAAAACAGTACAGACCTACAGTACCAAAGGATGTTTCATAATCACAGGTGTGAAATTGAAGGTGAAATTGTACTGAAAACTAGAAATCGCTTTGAAATTACATCAGGGATTTAAAAATTTATTCAACTGTTCTTAATGAATTGTATTAGTCTGCTATGAAATAAGACTGATTTTATTTTGACAATATAATTGTTCATACAGTGTATTATCTCCCCTTTCTTCATATGCTTCGTAATATTCTATATACTCAGTTACAAAAAAATCTATTAGGAGGTGATCAAACCATTTAAGCATGCTTTTGAAGGATGTTTTCTTCACTTTATGCTTTTAAATATTTTCACTGTATTACATCATTCCTAAAGCATATTAGATTAACTGGTAGATTTTAAGGTAATTCCAATATGGTATAAAATATCCCTTACAATTGTTCTCAACTACTTAAATAATTGTATTTCTACTAAATAATTGAGTTTTCTAAAACTAAGCTCATACCTTTACTGAAGAATGGCTAAGGGCAAAATTTGCAGCTGAGAAGTCAAAGAAATAAAAGGTGCTTATAGCAAACTTAAAATACCCAAAGCACCACATCACCTGTGGCAGCAATTCAGGAAACCAACACATAGTAATGACTTAGTATTCTTTGTCAACACTCTTGAAGAACACTCTGTGGATAAATAATCCTTATTACATATACTGCTTTCCATTCTTCATGGGAGCAGAAGTCCATCTTTGGTTCCTAAGGAGTTAAATAACTGTGACAAACAAAACAGTTTAGTGGATCTTGGTCAATATCTTTGCATTAACATAGAAAATAAATGACCTGGTCCTTTTCCTTAGTATTAATAAGGGATGTAAAAAAATATTAGGAAAGGATAATAATGCTTAGCAGTGGGATACTTTTAGGTAGCATAACATTACAAGCAAAGAGAAAATAAGGTACGTTTTTCATTATAAGGTGAGGAAAGAGGCTAGTTACTCTTACACGTAACACCACAAAAATAGAGAAACAGACAGGACCAATCCTTAACAGGACTGCGTAACCTCAATCTCATTGACAGTCATTGACTTGAGGATATTTAGCGCATCATAGAAGCACTCAGCACTCTTATCAAGATAGGCCCTCAAATAGTTACATTAAATAATATTATGAGTGGAATTTTAAAAAGCACTTGGGATTGGCCAGCTTTCAGTTCCACTTTTGGCATCATCATCCTCATCAGCGGAACAGTGTGACCAACACCATGGTTCCGAAAATCCCACACTGCAAGCATCAGAACTATTAGAACTATGTTTTATTATTATTCTCTTAAAAATCTGACTTTAATATTCTTCCAATGAAAACACATTTTTGGCTCTTCTGATTTTGGAGGAATAAAAGTGCTGTTCACTAGGATTTAAAAAAAAAAAAAAAAAAAGAAATACTGTACGCACCCAGACACGCTGTTTTAGGCATTAAAATCCCTGACATTGACACTAGTGGCACACTTGGAAACAGTTAAGAGTTCCTGTAGATCATAATATGCAACAACCGTAAGATTTTCTGTAATACACATGCAATATGCATATAAATAGGATTTAGATGGCAGGCAGGGTATCATACAACTTTGCTGGCAATAAATAAAATCAAAAGCTTTTTTTCTAGCAAGTTGATATATGAAATTGACTTTTCTATATAGATATGCAGGAGGCCTAGAGCTCAAAACTAGTATAACAGTTTACAGTCATAGCTGGCCAACAATTAATATTTCCTTCATTTTACATAAGGTATAACCTTTTTATAAGCATACTTACATTTTACACTTGTTCTTTCATGCTAATAAAAACATTCCTATAGAATTCAAACAAGAACACATTCAAATGCATACTGAAGCATAAAATACTGAACAACTGAAAAGCAATATACACACATTAATTTACATCACATATTTACAAAACAGTTTAAAAAGAAACAGAAGCATTAATTTAAATACAAGACAGAGACAGTTTAGTATAAAAATTCCTGGAAGAGGCCTCTGTCCTTACTTCCAGAGAAGCTAAAAGTCTGTTTTCTGCAGTCTATTTAGTTAAACTGTTAAGATAGAGAATATGAAGAATGAAGGCTTGAACAGTAGTCATGCTGTAAACATCTGAGTGGTAGCTGCTGGCTTTTCTTTCAGAACAAAATGCATGGTACATACAATCACTTCACTTCTCATCCCAAATACGCATAATTAAATGGTCAAAAAACTCTAATTCTAAGCTGTTGTTTGTTGGTTTTGGTTTGGTTTTGTTTACAGTGTCTATCAGTAGCTTCCAGTGTTAAAAGTTTATTCTGGTAAGGTAGCTTGTCTTTCCACTTCCATCAATAGTCTCTGACAGGAGCAAGTTCTGGTATGAGATTGACAGTTATATTTTTATACAATCTACTGACAAGTATTTTAGGAGTATATACTAAATTGTTCAATCCATCAATATACTGACGTTCTCTGGAATATCTCAGAAGTTTATATCTGTAAAGGGAGTTGGAGGAAGAAAACATGAGAAAGATTTGCAAGAAACAATTCAATTGATGTTAGACATGATACTGTGACAGTCATTTCATTTTGAAATACATCTTAAAATCTGAAACTACCTTTCAGCTCTTTGAAATTACAAAATTACCTACCTAAGCTTTAAAAGCAAGCTTTTATAAAGACTTTTAATACAGTTAGATTTTATGGCCACGTATATAAGTTAATATTAAGACTAAATAAAAGAGGAGGCATTTAATATGTATACTTTTTATGGTTCCAAACTAAGCAGATTTTTAAAGATTATTCAATTTCTTCATGTTGTTTTGCTATAAAACTCAACTGGGAGCTCAGGGAAATATTTAGCAACCCTCACTGTTCATCATTATACACTTAAATGTCTGAATAATTTTTCATTTCATTCTTGAGACCCTGCATTTGCAAACATCTAAATCTGAGGTGATTAAAAGTCCAGTTCCCCTTCTCCAGATTACTCATTTATACATTTTAGTTTCACATAACAGATTCATTCATGTTTACTGTACATGTCTATTTAAAAATTATAAATAAAACAGAAAAAAGACGTTCCCAGAGAGACATCCACTGATAACAGAATTGAGCAGTACTTCTAGTTTCCTGAAAACACACATCACAAACCCTTTATTTTGTGTTTCACATTCTAATTTTTCCATTTAGCTCATCTCCTGCATTCTGGTTGCTATTCTAGTCTAGGGCAGCCAAAATCTACTGGCCACTTAAAGTGTTTTGCATCTTTGTGAAAAAAGAAAGGAATCCCAAAAGGAAAAGTTTATGTCAATGTATGCAGGAAGTGAGATGACCCGTATCTTAGAAAATAATGAAAGATGATGGAAGAAACCAAGCCTTGAGGAGTTTTAAAGTCTGTTTTCATGCAGGAGTCATTTGCCCCAGCTGTACTCTTTTCTTTTGCAAAATATCTAAATTAACAAATTAATAGAGCCCTGCCAGGACTAATGCCCAAACTACTATGGAACAATAACATTTGGCATCAAAGATTATGATGATAATATCTTCTGATGCACAAACCCATGGTTAAATAAGAAATATCTGAACAGCAAACATAATGGGTTTTAAAAAGTATACAGTTTAGCACCAAAGAGGAAATAATACTGCTAAGCACTGACTGCTTATTCATATGTGTGGATGTAAAAAAAAAAATTTCACATCTTTAGCAGTAGTGTTTGAACATTTCTCTGTTTTTCTTACCGTCCTAAAAACTGAACTTCACCTCTGTGATGATGAGGAATGGATTTGTACTTCCCTAAATCTCCCTCTGGTCTTGTTACATTGTATCCAGCATAGTGAACCCTGCAAGATAATACATAAACACTTGTAAAAACAACTTTTTAAAACTCTTCAAGTTACAGAAAAAGTGAAAAATGCATTGAATATTTTAGAGTCAAGTCTTTGTGTTCAGTGACATTCTCTTCCTAAAAAACCCATAACATTCCTAGCCCAACAACTAAAATGCTGGCAAAACAAAGTGTGAAGTAATAATAATTCAATATTTAGTATTTCCTGCTTGTTCTTAAAGCTCAGTGGCACAAAAACAAGAAAATAGCAAGAATAAAATCAAATTCTTCCTTTAAAAGATATCTCTTTATATATAAACTCATGCAGACACTTCATTTTGAAAGCTCACTTGGAACATTTAGACTTCCTTACTTTGAGCAGTTAGGAGTGCTGTGAGCACTCCTGTCCATTGTCCAATCTGGGACTACCAATATATTCACAGATTAACCTCTCTCTCTTAAAATATGAAACTCATGCTTACTCTAAATGTCTGTGGGATAGTATTCCATAATATTAACAGCAAGAGAGATGCAAATTAAAGGCAAAACACAGAAGACTAAAAGAAATGGGATTAAATATGCTTACTATTGTTACCTGCTGTTATATGTGTTGTTACAAGACCTATCTCTTAAAAACTGTCCCCAGGCCAAGAAAAAACATAATACTTATTCCTTCAAATGGTATACTCTCATATTTCTGAAGCAAACTCTTTAGAATTAAAATTCGGTCATTTAAAATAAATTACTAAAAGGTAACAAGTGACAGAAAAAAATCATCTAATTACTCTCAAAGGGTGGATACCACAGAACAATGAGAAAGACCTAATCCCCGAACACTCACCTATTCCAAAGATCATCATCTTCTCCACCCCATCCCCAAAAGGCATTTGGAAAACCATTGATCTTCTTGAATTGTTCCACTGTCAGGCCACTTACACCACCGAAGAACTCATTGTACGGAAGGCTGAAAACAAAAGACAAATTCTCTATTATTAGCTGAACTTTGATAGTTAGCCCTGTCTTTGAACAATACCTTTCTAAAAAAAAAGAACCCCAAACTATGGACATGAACAGATGCTGAATGTATTCACTATGGGAAACTGTATCACAGACTGCCAGCACTGAGTAACATACACCAAGTTGCACCAAAGGTTTGCAGTAATGGCTGATTTGCATAAAAGGTGCTCTTAAACTGTAGCTCAAATTAGTATCACCATATGAAACAAAAGTCTATCTGTATTTCAGATGGCTGATTTAGACCCATAGCTGTAGTGTTAAGTGAAGCCCTCAAACTACTGCATTTTGACACTGTTCAACTGAAAAAAAAAACCCTTTTTAATCAACTGAAAAATTACATATCAGTAATGCATCAATTTAATAATTTTAATTCACCACTATATTCTACAGAACTGTTAAAACTCAAGAGAAACAGTTTAGCAGTACACATTCAACTACAGTGAATGACACACTTATTTAAAAATATTTTACAGTTTTTAGAGGATAAACATTTAAATCAAAGGGATCTATAGGCTTTTCTGTCAACAAGCAAGAGTAATTGCTGACACATATTGTTAAGTAATAAGCAGTTGGCCAACATGAACAGTCACTGTATCTATACAACATACTACGCCCCAGGCAATGTCATTTCCAGTCCTCAAAACACTTTGTCAGTCTAAAAAAAATTAGAATATTTACGTATCTATATTTACTTCCATCATTATTGACTTGCGTCCTTAACCCAGAAGCTGTTACAGCAAAGTGTGTTCCTCTTTCACAAGCAGCACGCCACTTCGTAAAATAAAAGTCTCTCAGGAGACGCTTCCAAATCTGGAACCTTCAAGGAGTTAAGACTATCACAAAAAGATTTACCATTGCTTAGGACACAATTGCAACACTGAAGGATAAATAACTCCAGAATCCAAGGAGAAAGAAAAAGAAATACACAGTCATGTAACTTCTGATCTCTGTGGAAACACAGGATTCAACCAAATCTTAACAGCTTTTAGGGAAGGTCATCATTATATATCCCTTTCAACATTTAACTGAAATAACAGGTGTTCTAACCCAACCCCCAGAAAAAAACCCCTACATATACCTCTAAAACAACCAACAACAACGCAACACCAACCCAAAACCAGACCAACCCAACCAAAACCAAACCAACTGGAGTATGACAGTTAATGGGACTGTTTGAGGTTTTTATTCATATATATGTATGTGTGTGTGGTACATGTGCACCTTTTTGTATATATATATATATAAACATACATTTATTTTTGTATTTTATAAATCTGGATTTAATTTATACATTTATCACTTTTGTAAATACTGACCTATTTAGACATTATATAAATGTATATATAAATATATAAGGTGTTTTGTAAGTACATATGAAGATATTTATATATTCATTTATATATTTTTAAACACATATGAAATCTTTAAACATTTGACTGCTGATTGGCTGAAAACCTGAAGTCCAGGCACAGAGTCATGTTTTCAAAGCATTGCTTTTGATCTGTTAGTTGACCGGGTTGTCAAGTTGATTAACTTCACAAATAAAGCTCAGGATAGCAAATACATGCATGTAGTGAGCAATAAGCTACAGCTTTATGTGAAGTGATTTGAAGAATGTCATGAGATAGCAAAGTGTTAAAAAACAAGTGACACACCATTAATGTAAAATGGCAGAAGGAAAGGAGCTAACAAAACTGCAGGTCCCACTATATTCACTGAATGTCAATAGAAACTGAACACAATAAACAAAATGGTCTAGCAGTAAGAAAATCTTCCGTTTAAAAAGCAGCATGAAGCAGAAATAAATAGCATATTATGAGAAAATTAAGAAAGACATTTTTCCTGTGGTATTTTGCTGCAGATTATCTGTTTATCTTTTCTAATAGCCAGCACAAAGGCTTATGTAGCCAGAAAAGATTTCTAATAAGCTTCTTTTTTTTTTTTTTTTTTTTAAGATCAACCTCACTGTCAAAAGTTCAACACCAGAAATTATAAATAGTATCTTCTAATTAGTAATATATCAAATGTAGACACTCAAATAATTCTTTTAATAACTAAAGAATAGTTTCTGTAGCTAGGTAGGATGCTGTTTTATTGTTTTCACCTACTGTACATACTGTCACAAAATTCATACACATTTTAAAAATATATATCTGGATATTTAAGAAACAACATGAATAAAACATTACTTACATGTACATGTATTTGTCCAGCTTTGCTGCAAAATGGCGTGGCATTTCTCCACATCCATAATAATTTCTGTCATTTTCAGGTAAGTGATCCACATCATGAAATATTATACAGTCCCAGAGAGCATCCTTCATAGCCTCTTTGAAGCCAACATTAAAGAGCATTGCACGATTAAAAGGTTGTGTACCTGTCTTCAAACAGAAAACAAAGGAGACACTGTAAAAATCAAGAACAAAATTTCAATACTATGAAAAATACATACTCTACCACATACACACACATGCACACAAAAAAAAGTATGGACAAAGATGCCTCTTTTGACCAGCTGGTGATGCTTGGTTTGATGCACCCCAGGATAGAGTTTGCCATCCTGGCTGCCAGGGCACACGCTGCTGGCTTATGTTGAGTCTCCTGCCAAACAGCACCCTCCTCCCCTTTGTGCAGGGCTGCTCTCCAGTCAATCCTCTCCTAGCTTACACTTGTGTCTGGCTTCCCTCTGTCTCAGCTGAAGAATCCAGCATTTTGACTTTTTAACTTCATCCCATTAATCACTGCCCAATGCTCCAATTTATCTAGATCCCTCTGCAAGGCATCCAATCCCTCAAAAGTCAACAGCATCCCCAGTTTCATATTATCAACAAACTTGCTAAGGGTGATTTCAGCTCCTGTATCCACTGAACAGAACTGTCCCTAGAACTGAGCCCTGAGGAATGCTGCTGGTATCCTACTTTTTTTGCCCTTGAAAAGTTACAATGACAATACATCCTAAGAGGCCATGTTATCACCTATAAAGTATCAGCCTGTATTCGAAGAAAAGCAACACGTATCTGGCCACTGCTTGAACTGGGGTACAGAGATGAACTTTCCTTTTTCCTTTCAATTCATTTAAATCCTCAATTCTTCCAAATCACAGCAAGAAAAATCTCGAGAAGTAACTTTTCAAGTAAATGCTGTTACCTGTTCAACAACATAGAAGGCAAATTCCAGCCGTTGATTCTGCAACATAGGTATCAGATGACGGAAAAAAATTGGAAGATGCTCATGGCGATTCCGAAAAGGAATAAGGATCGCCACCTTCAAAAAATTATATATATGTTAAGCTATTATATCAGCATTTTAAAATGTTAGTATTTCAATACAGATGAAGTTTCCCATGGCTTATATCCGCTTTTCAACTTTTACATTTAAATTGGTTCGATGTTTTACACTTTGGTTCCCGTTAGGAAAGCATGTTGGAAATTTTCTCAAACAATTAAGAAAAAAACTGGAGTAAAATATAAGCAAGATTTTCCTTTTATGTTCACGTTGCTTCTAGTTATACATCAAGCAACAGACACAAAGGACAGGTATGCATCCATATGATGAAATGTTAGTAATCACAGTTAACGAACCTTTAAAAGTTCCTGATGATCCATTTCAAATTTTTCTCCAAGCTTTAGTTTATTCTAGAGAACAGATGTCATACTACATATACTAGAACACAGTAATATGTATCTCAGCAAAAGCTGAATGCTTGCAATGATAAACTATTCTCACATACCAAAAAGAAAAAGTAAAGCAAAACCAGATATCATCATCTCACCTTCCACCGTGGCTTACAGTCTTTTGGTTTCCAGTGTCCTCCAGGCTCAATGTCTAAATCTTTTGAAAACAGTTGCTGAATTTCATCAAAACTAATTTCACTCATATTGACATTGATAAGGCCTCCTAAAGAGAGGGAAAAAAACCCCGTTATTTATTAATTTCAAGTACATCAGTTACAACTGATGTAACACTGCATGTTATACCATAGACAAATGGCATCATAAATTTGTAGTTACACTGCCTAAAGATTAAAAAAGAAACAACTTATACTATCCTTTTAATATTCATTTTTTGCAGAATGAATTTCAGTGTTTCCCAGTCTAAACATGCCTTCTATAAGGCCTATAAACAAAATACTCATATAAGAGGACATAGAACAAGCAAAGTAATTTGAATTGTGCACCTATTACAGAAAATTAGGGTTGCTTTTCAAGTACCACTGTTAACAATTCGACATCATCTGCACTACTGAACCTTTAGTCAAATTCTCTATGCCTTTTACTGCACTTCCACATTAAAAGAAAATGCATCATCACTATACTCAACAAACTTCCTCAATTTAAATTCTAGATTATCATGCACATTTCACGTACAGTCTGTATCCAGTAACTCGCCACTGTCTTCTTCAAACTAATTCATAGCAGGCAGCTGAATTTGAAACTTACCACTGCTAGAACTAATGAGCCCAATGGAAAAAGCATTCATAAAAGGCTATTGATGAGAGTGGAGAATTCAGTAAGTTATTGAATAAAGACCACATTATGGTTTAAAAAAAATCAGGATAGCCTTTACTACGAGAAATATGAACACTTAGTTGACCGTTAAAAGTTGTTGGTCATTAGCTTATGCATGTGAAAAAATTTCAAAAATGGAAACAATTATTTATAGTAAATACTCTCAAAAACAGTAGGAGGAATCATGAAAATCTGGGGAGAAGAGTGTAACACTCATTAACCAGAGGCTCAAGTTATTCTTCAGGAACTACTATGCTCTAGATCATCAAACAAAAATCTTGCAATAACCATTTGACAAATACTATAAAATATTCTACTTATTTTTGTCTAAAAATTTAAACATTTATGTATTTATATATAATAATATATATAATAATATTTGGTTGGTATTTTAAAGTTAGTCAAAGAAACCACTTCCATTTTCTCCCCTGTACCATACCCAAAAGATCCTATTTGTGCCAAAAGATTGCTTCATGTCACTGAATCAACTAGCTATCCAAATCTTTTGTAAAGATTGAAATTTTTGGAACATATTTCTGAAAACAGCTATTGTTTTCAGAAGAAGGCAGAAGATACTACAAGAGCCATTTTAGTTTTGGATATGATTAAATATAGCACTATTTGTAAGTGAAGAAGATACATTTTTTTTAAGTACAATTAGAGAGGGAAAAGTATCAAGAACACTTCAATATGGAGATCTTTCAAGAGCAGATTTAAAGAAGCCTACATTTATTTAATTATTTTATTTTAGAAGAAAAAGGAAACCTGGTGGTTACTAAAAACCCTGTATAAATGTACACCAGAACAAGCTAATCCTACAGAAATTTAAATGAAAATTTTAAAATAATTAGAAATAAAAATAAGCATTAAAACAAGGTTAGATGATCATGTCTGAAACTCTTCAATAACCTGAAAAAGAAATCTTACAAAATGTAGAATCAAGATCAATCAACGAACGACCAGTATGTACACGTGTACAAAGTACATCAAAAAATTTAAAAATCACTAAATCAATTTCAACTAGCAAGAGACAGAAAAGCAAAAAGAGCCTTTCAGTTTATTTACAGAATCTAATAGGAAAATAAACATAAATAAAGGTCAATTACTACACCAGAAAAGGAAGCAAACGACACACAATATGATGTGACTCAGATGCCTTAGTTCCCCAAGAAAAGTTTAGAGGTTATCAGCTGCTTACAGAGTTTAAAGTAAAATAAAAAACCCTCAAAAATCAAATGGTAGAACACTATTTAGATAAGGCAGGTACATCTAACTTCATGCAACATGGTGGAATTCCTTCCAGGCTGTTTAAAAAGTAGCTACAGTAAAACCTGAAGTACTGGCACTAACTGTAAAAAGTACAAAGGAAATGGGTGAAGAGAAATCAGCACCTTTTCCCTGTCATTGCTGGGGGGAGGAGAAGGCATCTCTGTAAATATCTGGGCTTAGTATTCACTAGTTCCATTAGTATCTAGCATGCTGCAATAAAACATATTTATGCAACACACATAAAAAGAAAGCTGAAGAAGTAAAATGCATTTTGAAGAAGAGAATCAGAAAACAAAATGATTTCAACAAATCAGACACATACAGAAATCAATAGAGTGAAAATAATAAAAAAATAAATATGGATTGTTAGTGAAGGAGAAGTGAAGCATACACAGACAAAACAGGAAATACCTGGCTATGCTGCAGTATGTAGAAAGATATTCTCATGGTTTATAATGGATTTCCTATTAATATGAGCTAACACAATGAAATGCAATTGCAAAAATAGCAAATCCCATCCTGGAATATGTTAACTGCATTATATGAAAAACAGAGAAGGTAATTACTAGTTTCTTTTGTAACCAGTGTTTTAGCCAGTTAGGATGCTTTAAAAAGAAATCCAATTAGATATAGCCTACACTACAAAAAAAACCAAGAATGACAAGAGCTTTAGATACTGCATAGTCCAGAGAGGTTTAAATTATCAGTTTATCTACAAAAGAAATGACAGACAGACAGACTCTTGTACAGCTTCTATCTTGCAGTAGAGATGTCCTGCTTATGAATTACAACAACAATGCTCAACCAGTGGATTATAACCTGAAAGACTGAGTCACACACAGAAGGCAATCGCTGTTCCTATTTTAAGAGCATACGTACTTGGGACAAAACGTGATTTTGCCATACCCTTTTCATGATACAAATTTGGCATGTTGGTGTAAAGAAGAGAAGTTGACTTCCGTAATAACCTTAAGCATGTCACAATATGCATGATTTAAGACTCTTTCTTCCCTGGCTATCTCAGGACTACCTACAACATTTCATTGCCTTAAATGGTCTTCATAGAAGCTTTAGGTAAATTAAATACAGAGATGATGATTAAAAAGGTATACGTGAAAGCCAAAGGGTGAAACACATATCCTTTTGTTGAACAGCAACTTATCCAGTGAATTATTTTCTATTAAAATTATTATTTATCTATTAAACAGGACAAATAAGCACAAGGCAATTAAAACAAAACAAAACAAAAAAGAAATGGTAAAGAGAGAGCAGCAACAAGGAGACCTATAGAGAATTTCTGGTAGAATTACATGGTAGAATTACATATCAAATATGGCTCATAGCAAGTATGGCAGAGCAGAATGCATCCCTACTCTGGCAATTCTGAATACATGGCAAATCAAACAAATCTGCACCAAAGATTTAAGATAACATGCTGTAGGTAAGCCAACATGTAAGGTACATAGTGACTTCTGACTTCTCCTATTCCTCCACTCCTGGACAGCAGACTAATACACAAGTAGAACAGGTAGCAAAAGCCAATACAGTTTTGAACTAATCTGACATAATTACAACTGCCAGGTTCCTTGAAAGTGGCATTAAAAATACTAATTTATATGCATTTTTCAATCACCATAATCATCATTCTTGTTTCTCAGATTATCCAGATTTGACATTTTCTGAGCTTTTTATGTGTTTCCCAAAGTAGCATAGTTACTATTGGAATACCTTAGTTTTATTTGTTTATACGTGCAATACTACATAAAAATGTGATTTTGAAAGTCAAACCCTATGTCTGGAGGGAAAGAGGTTGAAATAAGGATATTAACACATCGTGGGGCTAATTGCTATGTGGCTTATGACAGTTTTCTACATGATTTAGTTTCATAAGCAACAACTGATCTATACTTTTGGCTCCATATGTGTATATTTACAATGTTAAGAGACAAAGTTTAGAATCTGCTGGTATTTGAAAGAAACACCCATAACACACTGTTTCTGTATTCTTGAACAAATAAACTTCTCAGTTGATATTTTTTAAAAAGTTAATCTAGATATCCTAATAAAATCCACTATTTTTCTCTGAAGAAAAATTGATCAGAATTCAGTTTCGCTGTCAGCAATGTTGCTTGGTATGAAACGGATCTGGCCTGCTATATTAAATACTTAATTACTTGCCCATGCTGAATGACAACCCACAGATTAAGTCATCTGTTAGTCTAAAAGCCAAGAGTTTAGAATTCTGGAGTGCATCACAAATAACTTCAGAAACTACTTGAAATTTTCTCTCTTACAGATCAGTAGTTTAATTATTGGATTTTAAATATTGCAAGTAAAATAAACATGTTAGTGTAACAGATACTGTCAGTTACTAACAAAGTCACTTCTAGTAACATAGTTACACTTATTTACAGAGAGTTGTTGATTCTTTCTGACACCAAACAAGATAGCTCAATTTCAGTAATTATCTTACAGATACATACTAATGATACCATTAGTTCTTCACTCAAAAATACTGTCTATCTACAAAACATTTGCTTGGAACTGAAGTAATTCAATGGATTACTGACTCAAGTTCTGATTTCTTCCAAATGCAGAGCACACAAAAAATTATTTAAACATCTTTTGCTTCCTACAGCAACTCTGACAATCTCACAATAATTCCTACCAGAGAAAAAAGCTGAAAACTCAACAGTGGTTTCTATGAAGGAAGTTTGCTTCAGTCATGGGACTGCAATTTTATTGAGGTTAAATATCAAAACAATTTATAATAGCAAACAATCAGTGGTGAAAGTCAATGTAAAGCAGTCACCACCAGGACTGATTTGTCTCCTTTTTTTTTAGTGTTTAAAACAGGCCAGTATTTAAAAAGTGTTAGGTCTCCAACCTAACCCTTCCTGTTTTTTAAAGACTGCTTTCTCTACAAACTGCAGGAGAGCAAACAATGCCCAGAATTTTGTCTGAATCTTTACAATGGCAAGTTTGCAGGAAAGGGGAATTCACATGATAATTCACAGTTTTAAAAAAGAATTTTTAAGAATATTCCCAAAGTTACACCTTGGTTACAGCAGGGGAAGGACTCCTCTCTCTGAGCAGCAGCAGAAACACCCTGTGATGAACTGACCATAAGCCCCATTCCCCGTCTCCCTGAGCCGCTGCGGGAAGGACGAGTTAGAACTTGGGAAGGAGGGGGGGGTGGGGAGAGGGAGTTTTTAAGATTTCTTTTACTGCTCATTATCCTGCTCTGACTTCATTACTAATAAATTTAATTAATAACATGAATTTATAATACAAATTTAATAATCAAGTCTGTTTTGCCCGTGACAGCAAACAGTAAGTGATCTCTCCCAGTCCTTATCTCAACTCAGGAATCCTTCATTGTATTTTCTCTCCTCTGTGCAGCTGGAGAGGGGAGAGATAAAGTAGCTACAGTGGCTACCTGGCACCCAGCCAGGGTCAACCCACTACACCTATTTAATAGCTTGGGATCTTAAACATCTGCATTTGAAAGACTTATTTTAAAATTTCCTGAGGATCACAACTTTTCACTTGTTAAGTACTTATTCCTCCTTATGGCAGGGCTTTGGTACTTACATCCATCAATTCTTATTTCACTACACCATCCTGTTCTATTTTCCAGATATTGATGTAGCTGTGATTAGCTGATAAAGATTTGAGAATTGGTTTCTGACTCATGAATCTTTCTATTAGTAATATCATTTCAAAAAAGGAAATTTTTAACTATCCCTCAAAATATGCAAATCTGAATGAGTACTTTTTATGAAGTTATTCTTACATATTCATAAAAGCATTTATTATTTAATTTGTAGAAACTGACTCGTAAATAAAATTTAAAACACATTAGCTGTCACATCGGGCACATGGTGTGACTTTTGGGGATGGTCCCGTGTAGGACTGAGTTGGACTTGATGATCCCTGTGGGTCCCTTCCAACTCAGGACATTGATTCTGTGGTTAGTAAAGAGGTCAAAAGCTTTAGCAACACGAGTTACAGGCAAACTAAGCATCACTGTCCATTATCAGATGTATTTTATTCATTATTTTCTGCTATATACTTGGACTCCTCGTAATTTTATTTTATACTAAAATAACTGTATTTTGTTTAAAGTACAATTCAATTTACTACATAAATATAAAGGTCAGTTTAAAACTTACTCATATAAGGCAGCTTCTCCGGACAAGGCTGGTAAGGAGAGTAGGTGAAGTTCTCTGGAAGATACATTGTTGTTTGAGCAACACAGTCACTAGAAGTGTTTCCTTCAGGATAATCTAAAACAATGAGTTGATTTTTGTAAAAACCTATGTTATCCACTATTTCTAACAAATGATATTTGTAACATATCATCATGCAGGGGAGAGCACTAACTTTGCAAGCAATAAATTCACACCAGCATGATTAAAAAGCATCTTAGTGCACTGAAGGAATAATCAAATGACAGTATCTTTGTTACACCTGTGACAAATATTTCTTACTAAATATTTCTTACTAAAGTGATCTGATAAGTACTAATCATTTGACCTTCAGTTAGAGAGAAGCAGGCTTTGGGTATGAGTTTTCATAAACAAGCCACGTCAGTAATGTTTGCTGTTCTTAAAAAAATCTCTTTTAAAAATGAAATTAAATAAGATATATTAAAGATACACATATATTCTTACCTGTCCCATTCAGTGTAGTATTTTTGTTAGTGTACAATCTGATCATGTGTCCTATTGTTTTCACATTTTCTCTCAACATTATACCACGAGCTTGCACCATAAAGAGATACGTATTTGCTGATAAAACAAAAAGCAACTTTGAATTTGAATTAAAATAAGGTATTTCCAAATTATTCCAACAAACATTTATAATGTGTTCAACAATTGTTACTGTATCTGAATCCATGGTTAGTGAACATTAATTTTTCAAGATGAAGGTCCACAGAGTGAAACCTACCAGCAACAACACAAAAGAATAAAATGCATTCATAACCATGGCACTATATAAAGCCCAAAACTATATAATGTCAATAGACACTTGATATGACACTTTCATTTTTTTTTACCTTACAAAAACCAACAGAGTGACAAGAAACAATTTAATTTACCAATAAAAAAGTTTCCATATGTAGATACATCCCTCATATATAGACCTTCATATGCATCACTGAAATAAAGGACAGAAAAAAAAGTCTAGAAAATTTTTTAGTGCCATATAATGGTTCCCCTTTTTACTCATTAGTTAACACAATTTTCAGTCAAAATGTACTGCTATTCATTACCCCCAACAGCTATTTTGTTATACAACTGCTACAAATCACTGCCAATCTCAAAAGTATTAATGCTTGATAATTATACGTTAAATATTTATTACAGGCATCAAGGGTGAATAAATCAACATTCTGAGTAATTAAGTGACTCAATAACAACGGTATGAAATATTCCTCTGTGTCAGCCGTGCACCCAAAGCCCCAAATCTGATCTAAAGACATTTCTTTGTATTAAATGGAAAGAAGTACGGTAGAAATGAAGCTGCATTTACACCTGAGTAACAAAAAGTCTATCTAGGACTCACAGAGCTAAAAAAATATTGCAAAGGGAAGGACAAGTGTCCTTTACAGAACAGTTTTCACGCTGGGTAGCAAAGAGGGTCAAAGGGATCATCTGTCACTTCACCTATGGTAAGCACTCAGTTGTCTGAGGGCTGTTTGGCTCAGAATCCTCGGAGCAAAGAACTAAACATATCAAGGTGGGGGAAGGGGGGAATTAAAAAGCTAGAAAATTACCTCGGGAACTCCACTTCGTCAGATGACCCAGCACCAGTGGCATGACACAGATCACCTGATAACTTCTTACAGCCCAACACAGAGAGACTAGAGTTCCAGAGTACTGTATCTAAAGGACTGGGGCATTTCCAGAGGAAAATACTTGGATTAATTCCACCACATTAGCAAACAATACTACTGACATCTACAGAGATACAAACACCAACATAATCTGTCAAGAAATATTATTTGCAAGCCCTACAATAATGTGGTTTTTTTAAAGAATGGGGGGGGGGTTCCTGTCTTTCAAAGAACTCCTTATTAAAACAAGGACTATTAGAGGCTCTGAACATCCCAGGTGCTATGCAGGCATGTAATTCTCCAACTCTTGGCCAGCATGACTACCTGTTTTGGTAAACAGGAGCTAATGTGTGTAAGATGTTACTCAGCTGCTAGGATCCTGAAGTTGTCTTAACAACCCTGAACACTAAAACAGAAACAAAACAAAAAAACTACAACCTTGGTCTGACGACATAGGTAAGAAATCTCACAAGAATGATTCTTAATGGGATCCAAGACAACTGATAAAAATCAAATTTTCTTACAAAAAAACTTGCACAAAAACTTCTCAAAATTTTCCCCAATTAATTGTAAAGTAACACTTTGGAGTTCCAACTATTTAGCTACATTGGTAGTTTTCCATTCAAATATTGGGGGGTTTTAGGGTGTCTGTACTAAACATTTCAGGGAATCTATACAATTCTTCAGTTCATATACCAAGTTACCTATTCAAGAAATCTTCTCCTTTAGAAATCAAGGTAAAAGCAATTTGATCTGTTCCTCGAACAATTATTTACCTTCAAACAAACAATTTCAATATTCAAGGCTTCCCTGAACATAGAACTAAGTGGATTTTTGCCTTTCAAGTAGGACAAAAATTTCCTGATTAACAACAAATTACTTTCTTCAAACTTTTACACATTTCAAATTGGTATCATCCCCTCTCTTTTCCCCATGTTTTTTTCTCCCATAAGCACAGCTCTTCTCTTCAACATCTTCCTATTCCAACACTAAAATAATGTTATTTTTTAATATAAATCAGTTAGCAAATACTGATTTCAGAGATAACCTCTGGGGACTGTGTGCTATATTCTCCATTTTAATGTGTTGGGATCCTGGCCGTATTGGCAGAATACGAGCGGCTATAGAGGTCAAAAACTGCTGATGCAAGGTCAAAGGAGGAA
>JAWWEU010000081.1:108950605-108967149 GCA_035583155.1 Acropternis orthonyx
ATAAAGTGGATTGAATTTGCATCATATTGGTGCGTTCGTTCTTTCCCGTTCTCACCCACGTATGGGCTTCGGCATTAATGTGTTACCAAAAGCCAAAGTCACTTGAGTTTTTATCTCTGCAGAACAGCAGGTTTATAGAAACCTAATCTTAATTCACCTGTACCAGGCGTGGTGAGTTGATCTGGTAAACTAAATCCTCATTTACTTGCTTGCTCACTCCCCTGCAGTGGGATGGGGGAAACAATTAGAAGGGCAAGGGTCTTAGGAACCTGATACAGTACAGAAGTGAGAATAAGCCTTTCAAACAAGTCCACAACAAAGTCAAGAGGACCATGTAACTGTTCTCAGCTTTTATGGGAAATGCTACTGCAGTCCAGATAACGTAGACATAAACACTAATAAAACAGATTTTCTACAAAAGCATCTGTATTTCTCTTCCGTTGAAGGACAGCTTACTTCTGACAGAGGAGAAAACTTTGAAGCCACAAGACCTTTGTGAGAGAGAAAGCTAGAAAAGACATTTGTCTCAAAAGTAGGCATCATGAAAAAAAATAGTGGAAAGAAAAATAAAACAGGTAAAGTCTGCTGCCACCTTGGCTTAAGTATTCAAAAGTTACTCTTGCTAGCAGGAATATCTGACCTTGCCATGTTTTTATCAATTTACTCTTGTAGTCTTCCCCAATCTAAGACCTTCTCTTCCTGGCAGATCTGCTTGCCAACTCTCTATCCAGCTCTACCCAAATACATATACACAATGAAACATTCTGCTCCTTTCTGTGCAGTCTTTGTCCCAGCTACCTGGGTCTCCAGCACAATCATAGTTACAAGGAGCACAGATCTGATCAGTTTATTTCACTATCATTCAACAGCTGCTCAGGTAGCAGCAGATGCTTGAGCAGGCAATTAATTACATCAGAAGCTAAAAGCATTAGGAAAAAATCAAAGATATTAATTTAGTTCCTAAAACTAAATCTCATCTACTGGCACAGGTTTGTTGGCAAAGACCTGTGAAAAAGAGCACAGTTCAAAAGTCACATCAACCAGCAGCAAGAGCAACAAAGCATTCAAGATAATCTCACAGGCCAGAAGCATAACAGAGAAATACATCTTTTCTGCTAGTGTGGTGAGGGACGACTAACAGCACGATACCTAGAGCTGGAGTATGATGACTCCCACAGTAATCTTGGTACTTTAATACTCATCAACTTGCTGAGCTTGGCACAGGTTTCCACAAACCTTACCTATGCTGTCATGCCGTATTTCTGAGAATAGGTGCATGAGGTTCAATAGGGCAAAGTGCCAGGTCCTGCACTTGGGTCACAACAATCCCATACTGCACTACAGATGAGTGGCTTGAGAGCTGCTCAGCAGAAAGAGACTTGGAGGTGCTGATTGACAGCTGGCTGAACATGAGCCAGCAGTGTGCTCAGGTGGCCAATGCCCATGGCATCCTGGCCTGTATCAAAAATAGCATGGCCAACAGGACTATGGAAGTGATTGCCTTCCTGTACTCAGCACTGGTTAGGCCATAGCTCAAATATTTTATCCAGTTCCGGGCCACTCATATGAAAAATAACATTGAAGTGCTGGAGTGTGTCCAAAGATGGGCAACAAAGCTGGTGAAGAGTCTAGAAGACAAGTCTTACACAGAGAAGCTGAGGGAAGTGGGGTAGCTTAGCCTGGAGAAGAGAAGGCTCAGGGGGGACCTCACTGCTCTCTAAAACTACCTGAAAGAAGGTTGTAGTGATGTGTGGGTTGGTCTCTTCTGTCATGTCTGAAGTGAAAGGATGAGAGGAAATGGTCTTAAGTTGCACCAGGTGAGGCTCAGCTTGGGTATTAGAATGGTTAGGCATTGGAGTAAGTTGCTCATTGAGGGAGTGAAGTCACTGTCCCTGGACATGTTCAAAAGATGCATAGATGTGGCACTTGGAGATATGGTTTAGGAGTGATTAGGTGGTGTTAGGTTGAAGGTTGGACTAGATGATCTTCAAGGTCTCTTCCAACCTTGATGATATGATTATGTGAATATGACCTTAACATGCTGGAGTGCCCCTCAAGTGTCTGTATACTACTGCATGCAATTAACTTAAGAGAACTCTGTGCAGTACCAGGCCTACAATCTCACCAGGAATCACAGAAACAGGGTGGGATGGCTCCCATGGCTGGAGTGTTGCAACAGAGAGATACAAGCTGTTTACGGAGGACAGGAAGGGAAGACAAGGAAGGGCAGTCACCCTTTATGTCGAAAAACAGCTGGTGTGCATGAAGCCCTGCCTGGGGATGGAAGAGAAGCCAACTAGGAGCTTATAGGTTAGGATTAAAAGTGACATTATAGTGGGTGTCTGCTACAGTTCACCAGGCCAGTAAAATATAAGTGCATCATGCCCTCTATAGACAGATATGAAAACAGCCTCACACTGGCCTCAGTACTCATAGGTCTTCAACAATCCAATATCTATTGGAGACCCAACACAGTTAAATGAAACTCCAAGACATTCCTGGAATGCACTGATGGCAACTTCCTGACACAAGTGATCGACATGTCAGTGAGGAAGGTGCTCTCAAAGACCTCATACTCATCAAGAAGGAGGGGTTCACTGGGGATATTAAGATCAAAGACAGCTTTTGCCGCAGAGACCATGAGATGGTGGAATTCAGGATCCTATAGGCAGAAAAAAAAAAAAGAAAAAGAAAGCTTGCAACCCTGGACATCAAGAGATCAGACTTTGGCCTCTTCAAACATCTACATGGTAGACTACCATGGGATAAGGCCCTCAAATGAAAAGAGGGGAAAGAAAGTTGGGTAATATTCAAGGATATTCTCCTTCAAACTAAAGAGAGCTTCATCACAATGAATATGAAGACAGGTAAAAATGCCAGGAGGCCTGCATGGATGAACAAGGACCTCCTGGAAAAAAAAACGAAACAAAAATAATACACAGAGTGGAAGCAAGGACAGGTAATGGAGGAGGAGGAATACAGAAACAATATCTGAGCATCCAGGGATGCAGTTATGAAAACTAAAGTCCAAATGGAACTGAATCTGGCCAGGGTTGTTAAAGACAACACAAAGGGTCTCTGTAAGTACATAGGTCTTAAGAAGAAAATTAAGGAAAATGTGAATCCACTGCTCAAGACAGAAGCACGGATAAGTCTGCAATACCGAACATCACTTTTGTCTTAGTCTTTACTAGCAAGACCAGTCTTCATGATTCCCAAGTCCCAGAGACTAGGAGAAAAGGCTGGAGCAGGGAAGTTGTACCTTTGCCCTTCATGGAAGACAATCAGGTCAGGGAATATTTAAGCAAACCAGACACAGGTAAGTCCACAGGCCCTGATGGGATGCACCAAGTGCTGAGGGAGCTGGCAGATGTCATTTCACAGCCACACTTGACAATCTTTGATCATGGTGAGTGGGAGAAGTGCCCCAGGGCAGAGGGAAGCAAATGTTACTCCTATTTTCAAGAAGAGCAAGAAGGAGGACCCAGGAAGTACAGGCTGATCAGCTTCAAATTGATCCCTGGGAAGGTGATGGAGCAGCTAATCCTGGATACCATTCTTCAGGTACATGAACAACAAGAAAATAATCAGGAATTGTCAGCACAGCCTCACCAAGGGGAAGTCATGCTCAACCAACTTGATAACCTTCTATGATGAAATGGCTGGCTTGGCAGATAAGGAAAGAGCAGTGAACCCTGCCTACCAGGACCTCAGTAAGGCCTTTCACATTGTATCCCATAAGATTCTCACAGACAAACAGCTGATGTACAGGCTGGTCAAGCAAACAGTGGAGAAGATCAAAAGCTGACTGACTGACCAAGCCCGAAGGGTGAGGTCAGTGACTAATTGTTACCCCAGGGGTCAATACTTGGTTCAGTCCTACTTAACATCTTCATCAGTAATCTGGATGACAGGCAGAGCATACCCTCAGAAAGTTTATTTAAGATAGAAAAATGGGGTTAGTAACTGACATGGAGAGAGTCATGCTGCCATCCAGAGCAACCTCAGCAGGCTGGAGAAATGTGCTGACAGGAACTTCATGAAGTTCCACATGGAGCAGTGCAAATTTCTCCATCTGGGGAGGAACAACACCATACATGAATATATGCTCAGGGACACCCAACTGGAAAGCTGCTTGACAGAAGAGACCTTGTGGACACCAAGCGGAACTTGAGCCAGCAATGTGCTGCAAAGAAGGCCAACAGCAGCTTGGGGTGCATTAGGAAGAATGTTACCAGCAGGTCAAGGAGATCCTTCCCAGCCTCCACTCAGCACTGGTGAAGCCACACTGGGAGGACTGTGTCCAGTGCTGAGCTCCACAGCAGAAAAGAGGAGAACTAGAGAGCACGAAGAACACAAAGGGACTGAAACATCTCTCCTAAGACAAAAAGGCTGAGAGAGCTGCAACTGTTCAGCCTGAAGGCTCAGGGGGATCACATTAATGTATGCAAAAGGTAGGTGTATATGTATACAATGTATATGACAGGAATGTGCAAAGAGGGACAGAGCCGGGCTCGTTTCTGTAGTGCCCAGCGACAGCAGCAGAAGCAATGGACACAGACAAACACAGGAGGTTCCACTTGAACACCAGGAAACAGTTCTGTACCATGAGGGGGATGGAGCACTGGCACAGGTTGCTCATAGTGGTTGTGGAGAATATCCTCAGAAATATTCTAAAGCTGTCTGGACATGGTCCTGGGGAACTGGGTCCAGGTGGCACTGCCTGAGCAGGGAGGTTGGACCAGATGACCTCCAGAGATCCCTTTCAACTCAATTATTCCGTGATTTTTCTTCTACTATTGTCCTTCTGCATTTGTAGCAACTATCATTGTGACAGTACAAGGCAATGCACAAAACAGGAAGGCAAAACTTGGCATGTAACCAACAAAAACATCTAACAGTGCAACCACCTAGAACCAGTTTTATTCATAATCCCCTTATTTTACTGTACATGGTCTGCAGTAAGTAAGAGAATTTCTGACTCAAGAAACACAGAATGCTGACTGTCACACAGTTTACATGGTAACCAGATGGGAAGGGCAGTGAAGAATAAACAACACACCCATACAGGACATCCTGGAATCAATACTATACTCAGCGTTCCATGCAGTGTAAGCATGAGCTTATACCTAATTCAGATGAAATCTTACTATCAGTTGATCCAGATCTGTACCAGCAATCATGAACATACCAGCCACAGTCATCAGAAGTCCTGGTTTTAGGGCATTATTTAAAACTCATTCTGATAAAGCACATCAGGGCATTAAAGGGACCAGCCTGTATTTCAGAGGACATATTAAAAATATCAGACAGCTCATTTTTTGTCTTGATTTTTTTTATAGCTCACTAGTTATTAATAGTTGTTCAGTGTTAGAGTGAAACCAAGACCATTGGGGCAGGTGGGGGTCACAGTAATGTATTAATTCCTGAAGTATAAAAACATCTGTTAAAATGGCTCAATGTTTTTCATCAGACAGCTTTCTGTTTTTTAACTATTCACCCAAAGACTGTTTACACCTTTTTTTAAAGAAAAAGGTCTCATTCACAGATCACTCTTCTTTCAGGAATCAAACTCCTTCCAAGCAGTACACCAAAAATAAATGCATTTCTCACAACATTGCATTAGTTTATCATCCCTCAGCTTCACAGAAAAAGCACAAGACTCAGTTTTACATAGAAACTTTTTGTCATGCTGTACACATACACTAAAGCAAAGCCAAAAAAATATGCCACACACTTAGAAGCAACAAACATAGTAACATACACAACAGAACAAGTGAAGCTGAAACTGGATCAATGACTGAAGTTCTGAACAACAGCAGGAAGTTAGAACTCCAATTACTATAGCAACATAGAAAAGCATTAATTAGATTGCAAGTGATGATTTTTTAAATGCCAAACAAAAAAAAAAATGAACAAACTTGGAGATCGCAGATTTTATTTAAAAATGTAGCTTTTATCGTAAAAACAAAACAAATAAAAAACAACCAAACAAATAAAAACAAACTCAGAAACAAACATGGAAAAAGCCTTATCTCAAGAATGCTTTCAAAGCGACTAGCAAAAAGTTAACTCCGCACAATCTTAAAAAGTAAGAGGATGATCAATCATCTGAGCAATTGTAGCAACATTATTCACTGATCTTTGCAGGGGGGAAAAAATTGCTGAAAAGCTCAGACAGGAGATACTACATAGTGAATCTGCAGATGCTGCAAAACTCAAATGCAATAAACACAGCTTTACAGGAAATAGGTCTTGCAAAATGACAATTGACCCTAAAGTTACTCATCTGCTAGTCAACACCCATTTTCACATGACTGCTGAAAAGCACATTCAACATGATGCATAAAAATTGGATTAAAATGAGTTAACACAAAATTCTTCACTAGTAATTGTAAATGGGTAATCATTTCATTGGCGCATTTCTAGACCACATCCCACATGGATATCTTTTCATTTCAAGGTTATGTGATTCTATTCTCAGCAACAGTAGAGATATAAATACACTACTGGCAGAGTTCATGCATGGAAAATTATCACAAAAGTTGTAAAGATTAAATTCTACAATTAATCTTAATATACACTAAATAGAGCTTTGCTTCTAAAACATCTAGGATCTAGAAATATTTTCCACTACTGGATATGACTTTAATCTGTAAAATTGATTCTTCTTGAATTAACAATTTGGCAATAAAGGATGATACCCAAAGTACTGTAAGACTGCTGTCAACTGGTTCCTACTCACAAACTGAAATTTACGACAAACATCACTAAATACAACTTCCTTAGGATTTTACTTGTTTTTACACATTTGTTGTTAATCAGAAGTTGTTTTTAAAGCAGATGCAACAAACAGGGAAAAAAAGCAAAAAACTGCATGCCTTGAAATAAATTTACTTGATTTGTTGTTGAATATTTAATAGCAGTTTTGCACTATTTGCAAATTAACAACAAATGCAAAGTTCTTTCACATGGATGGCAAGACTGCATTTGAGTCTGCATATGTATACCTCCTTGAAAGAAAAATATGTTAGAAAGATACCGATCACCTCAATCTACTGAAAATACCAAATGCTACCAGTATTTCTGGAGGCTAATAGTGATCATTCATATGGGGCAGATGGACAAATCTGTATCAGCTGCAACAGAGAGGCTTCAAAATTGTTTTTTTAATACTTCAGACAATCTCCATATACTCACTGCCACAAAGGATATATGCCAAACGGATGAGTCCTCTGACTGCAAGTCTGAAGAATTGAATAAATGTCAGTTCACTATTTATTGGAGGGAGTAAACGATGGAATTTCATTGATCGAGTCTCCATTTACGGGTGAAAAAAAAAAACATTAAATCAAAATTTTTTTCCCTAACAGTATTTTTAAGCATGACAAAGGATACAATGTTCAATATAATTTCTAACACATTTGATACAATTCTACCCTCTCAGGATACTAGCTGATCATACAGCAAGGTGTAAAATAATTCAATAAATGCACAAAGAACTGAAGGCAAAGGATAACTGCAAATCTAAGAAAGTGAACTGATACCTTACAGAAAAGCATCTTTTATATCTTAAAGTCCTGAAACCAATCTCTACACTGTGTTCACAAGAATCTAGCACTGGATCCCACACAATGCATAATCATTGTGTGCTGCTTCCTGTAATATCATTGCACAATTTGAATACAAAAGATTACCTAAAACAGACTAAGAGCTGTAGAAAAGAAAGCAGAGATAGTCCTAGTAATGAAAAACCAGTAGATAAGCTATCTTTCACCACATACAAATGTGGAAATGGTTAAAGCTTTGGACATGTCTGTAAAGCATCACAGTTCAAATAAATGTCCCCAGGGAATACAATCTCTCCTTCTCAACCCATGAAAAGAACACATTCAAATAACTGGCTGGCTTAAGCGAAAACTCATTTCACATGAGGTCTCATAATTACTTTGTCCTTGTGAAGTTAGCTGCACACAATAAGTGACTGGGTTTTTTTCCCTTTTCTAAGAGCAACATCACAATCTGAGTACTCAATGAAATCTTATGCAGGCAAGTTCCTTGTACAGGAGACTAGTAATACCTAAGGACTTTAGGAAAACTATCAGATAAAGATGCAAAATAACTGATTCAGAAAGAAACGTGCATGTTTAGTCAAAGCTAATCAGGCGGCAAAAGTGAAAACCAGTCATGAATGATCAAACTACAATAATTTATTCAGCATCAGGTGGTAGGAATGATCGCACAGGGCCAACATAATGGAAAAATCTTTGCATCTCCCAGAATAAGTCAGAAGACTTACCTGCCTGAGTTCATAATGAGCTCAAGCTGTTAGTCAGAATGCTGAAGAACATTTGATCACTGGAAATCAGAGATCAAACAGTGTTTAAACCTCATTCTCCTCTTTGCACACGAGAAAAAGGAAAGACCCCATTAATCATAAAGTTGACTAAAATTTCTCAGTTTAGGGATTTGATCATAATTTGTGAAACTGAAGTGCAAAACTGCAATGCAAGCAAGAAAAATACCTCTGCAGCTAATGAAAGTACTCTTGCCTCCAAATGAAGCCTTCAATAACAGGAGAACTTTAATAATGGAATATAGCTGAAAATAGCTCCCAAACAACAACCAGGTCTGTAGTACAGACATTTCCCTGCAGAAATTACAAAACAATGGGACAGACAAGTTTCACCCACTCAAGAAACTTGGGAGAGACCCATGAGAACAATTCCCTAGAAAGGAGTAAAAGAAGGCAAAACTGGGAGGGGGGAAAAAAAAAAAAACCACACACCACCAAACATGAACATCTAAAGCATCCTGCAAAATTCATGAGCCTTTTATATCAGGTATTTCCACACAGCAGAAAAAGAGAGTAACAGATTATATGTTTTCTTTAAAGAGGCTAGTTGTATTATTCCTATTTCAGTGCAGCCCTTGAGCTGCAGTAAACCCATACATAAGCTCTATTACAAAACTCTCCCACAAGGTATTGGCATCCATGTATCATTGTGGCAAACACAGTCAACAGTATCCTGCCCTGTATTAGCAACAGCATAACCAGCGGATCTATACGAGCAACTATTCTCCTCCATTTAGCAGCTTGTGAAACCATATTTGAAGTACCATGTCTGGTTTGGGGATCTGAGTAAGAGACAGACGTTAACATAATAGAGCGAGCCCCAAAGAAACATTCCAAAACAGAGGATATTTTGTACAAGGAGAAACTAAAAGACATGGGTTTGTTCAGTCTTAAATAGAAATGACTAAGAGACATGATTTTTTTTGCTGTCTTCAGCTATACAGTAGAACTGTACAGTGAAGACTAAATTGAACACTTCAGAGGTGAAAAGACACAAGGCAATGAACACAAGACAAAAGATGGGGAATTACTATTACATATTACAGCTTTCTCACAGTTGTCAAACACTAGAACAGGTTTCCCAAAAAGACAGCAGAATCTTCATCCCTGGATTTATTCAAAACCCAACTGGACATGACCCTGAGCAATCCGATACCGAAGAATCTGCTTTCAACAGGAGGTGGGATCAGGTGACTTCCAGGGGTCCCTGCCAATCTAAATTCTTCTATAATCAAACAGCAAGTCTTTAGTAATACCACAAGTATCATAGATGCCAGGAACAAAGAATATCAGCACAAAGGCTGTGCCTACATTTATGGGCTCAGCACATGGAAGCACTGGCAAACACTTATCTTGTTGATAGCGCTTTCAGTGCTCTTCTCCCTTTCTCCACAAGTTCAAAAGGAGTGATATCATCCTTTCCTATTAGGAAAACCAGTTCTTAATAACAGAATAGAAAATAGATTTATATAAAGTTGTAAGCTAAAACCAATGGAGATGTTTCAAAGTTTCAACTAGCCTGCACAGGTGCCCTTCAGTTAGGATTGCCAGAGAAGGAGCAAAGTTTTATCAAAATAAGCAGAAAACCATAGGAAAGAAAACAGTAACTGTTTTTAATTCCTCATTCTCATTTCACCATTCAGGGTTCCAAGTTACTGATGCCAAAGCAGACTGCATCTTCCTTGGTCACTGCACTGTTTCATAACCAGTTCTTACACGAACTACCAAGGTCATCAAGGCCAAGGCAGACAAATTAGAATCACAGAATAGGCTGAGTTGGAAGGGACCCATGAGGATCATTAAGTCCAACTCCTGGCTCTCTACGCAGGACACCTCAAGAATCATACCATGTGCCTGAGAGCTTTGTCCAAATGCTTCCTGAACTCAGGCAGGCTTAGTGCTGTGACCACTTCCCTGGGGAGCCTGTTCCAGTACTCAAACACTCTGAGTGAAAAAACAGACTGCAACTGACTACAATATTGAGAACTCTAAGGTACTCTTCCACCCACTCCGGTAAAGGTTCTCAGCTGGAATCAGACAGCAAGGAATAACCCAGAGATGAATAAGTGATCATTTTCTGAGATCAGTTATGCTGTCCAATGTCATTTCAGTTATGATACTGACATCAAATGGGAAAAGCAGGGCGAAAAAAGAAAAAAAAAATCATCTCTTGCAATATTCAGATTGACTTGGCAGTGAAATATGACCAGCAAACGCTCTCTTGGTCACCACTGCCTTGTTAATTTGCCTTATTCTCCTCATCTTTTCATCCTTTCCAGGATATCAACTTGAACATACATATAGGTATTATGGATAACTGTCCGGACCAAACACAGACTATCTCAGTCCCTTTAATCACTACTGTTACCCACAACCCTGAAAGAGAACGTATGGGTGCCAAAGAGTCTTGCTTTCAGCTAACTTCTTCACTCTTTAATATATGGATATCTGTAACTTGCAGTGAAGTTTCAGAATCACAGGTTCTCTTTATTGACTAATTCAAAATCAGAAACTTCTATCTTTTCATTTCATGTACCAGAGAAAGAGCATCAGACAAAGTTCAGTCAGAAAAGTGGTCTTTCTGGAGAAGCAGCACCTATTATCTGCTTTCATCAAATACTTGAGACTATCACACAGAATTATCATTAAATGTTTGCATGAAATTTTTACAATTTTAAACATTAGAAATGTTTTCTAACATTTCAACTTGCCATCCCGGCCCTCAAGGTTTTGCTTCAAAACATCCACTCCATTAACCAAGAAAAATGAAAATTAGAAAAATAGCTGTCTTCTCTAATTAGTAGTTAGATATCAAACTGCTCTCATTTTTGAGCTACTCTGACTACCAAAAGACCATCAGGATGCTGAGGTAGGGTTGCAGCCATCTCCACCTCATCCAGTCATCTGTACTTACAGAAAAGGGAAAAGGAGGCACATGAACAATCCCAGAATAATGTATGAATTCTTCTCAACCATTTAAGCACTATATTTTTATATTATGTGAAATACTGTATATCTTAGCCTCAAAACACAGAACTGTGTCTGAAAACATTAAAGGTAAATGCTTTTCCTCCCCTCATATTCTGAAATATATGGGATAATAAAAGCTTCTATTTCCCAAAAAACTAGCATTCTGCAAGGTCTCTCAAAAAAAGAAAAAAAAAAAAGGTGATGGAATGATGTTATTGTAATATCTGAAATTATTGTACAAATAAAAACTTTAATGTTAGACAGAATTAAATATTATAATAAGTAATTAAGATTTTAAACAAACTGTCAATATTTCAAGTTTACCCAAACTGTATTTGTCACAAAAATGTGCAGTTTTGCTAAAAAAAAAAAAAAAAAAAAAATAAGTGCAGTAACTCTAGTTTCTAAATAGCGTGAAGGACAGAGAGAATGTGACAGGGACCTCCCAGTGCTAAGGGCTTGCTTGTGCAGACATCTTCTCCCTTTGATACATCATAAATTGCTTGCCAAGAGGGAATCCCTCTCTATGAGCCCATAAGAATTCAAATTTTCAACCCACTTTGACATCTCAGGAAACCACTCTTCTACATAACCCACTTATTTTTCTGCTCCCACCTTCCAGTACACTGCTGCTCCATAAAACATTTGAGAGTCCAACTTCTCCCTCTCTTTTCAGTTCCTCTGACCACCAGGAAGAGAAGACAGTCAGGGAGCACTCCAGTTCCCTGCAACACAATTAGAATTTTCTTCCTCACTGACACTATGCCTTGTAGCTTGTTGAAGAAGAAAGTGTTCTGATGAACTAAAATATCACCAGTAAAATATATCTGTACACATAAATTATGGCAGATCTCAATCATTTATGACTTAGCTGCAGAATATATCTCATGAAAAGCTGCTGCAGGTAAGGTGGCTAAGCTTCCATGAGCAATCTTAAAGCCCTCCTCCTTTCCACACACTCAAAAGCAGCCTTAACTTAGATACACCTATTTCATTACACTCAGTGAATAGGAGCAAGTAACGTGAAATATTCTATCATAATATGCAAAGGGTATGAGCACACAGCATAGGATTAGATGAATCATCTGCCTGTAAACTTGGGTGTTCCTATGTTTTTTGAAAATCTTCCATTCTTACAACTTACATTTTCCCCATGACTACTGCCAGGATGCTTGTTGGTTTTTAGATAATATCTGACCTTCTTTCTCTCCATTCCACACAGTAACATTTTCAGGAGCAAATTCCTGGGAAATCAGCACCACATCTGCAACTGATAAACTGAGATTACCAGTGTAAAACTCTCCTACTGCTCTTTCCTTTACCATCTTCTATATTCCTTCCCCCAGGGCCCCCCAAACCAGTAAAGCCTGGATTTCAAACCATTTCAAGCTGGATCCAAGAAGTGCCACAGACAAAGAGTAACTGCAATATTGTAGGGTTTTTATTTAAGCTGCATGAGTTCACAATACAATGGCATAATTAGGGCAGCACAGCATTGATCAGCTGGAAAGAGATGTAATCTCACAAACTCATGGAACTACCCAAGATTTTTGTATTTTTAAACCACAGCTTGAAGGGACCAACTAGAGTATAGATGTCTGAGATACGAAGAGAGACCAGTTTGAGTATGACTTTTTGTTTTCCTCAAGGCTAATCAGACCTAATTAACCTATGCCAAGAACACTTATGGTACATACTGTTGATTTAAGTTCATTCCTGGTACAAAGGAAACACATCATTCCCAACAGCTGAGCAGCAAGATGAAGTCAGGAATAAAAGTCTCAGCACTGAAGGCTCTAATTCTGAACAAGATATTGCATAAGTCTTGTTTAGTAAGAAGATATTTGTCCTAAGAAGATACCCATTAAGAGGAAGTATTTAAATAATGAAGTAAAACTCCAGCTGCGTACATTATGTAAGGTGTTAATAGTTTCACTTAGAAAGATGTGAAACTGTACTCTGCTATTTAAATCATACACCACTACTTCCAATTAAAGTCTACTTTGCATACATATATATATATAAATGTGTATATATATATATATACACACACACATACACATATATATATCCTTCACTAGTGTCTCAAAGACCTAAGCAGTCTAAATGGACCCTAGCAGCATCATTCTCACATTCATCACATCTCTTTCAGGAGGAAAACACTGACAGAAAAGAAAGTTCAGAACTCCAACCCATGATATATTCCCTGACTTTTTTTTATATTTACTTGAGCTGGAATAATAATTGACAGACCTGTCAATATTGTATGAAGTGTAGGAAGACCATAGAACTACATGAGAACTATATGGAACTACGGAAGTATAGGAGAAGCAATTACACCTTGAAAGAGTTTACAAGCTAAAAAGAAGACAATGAACAAGAGGGAGCCAAACATCGTAGAGACACGGTCAATAGGAAACAATTCCTGCTGATTCAGTGGTCAAATGAATGTGGACATTTCTTAGTAATGACTGCAGAGAGGAGCTTCAAGCACTGAGGAGAAAGAGAGAGATGATTTTACAGGTATTTAGGCAACACCTGATAAGCATGGAAACATGCAGAAGACAGTGGACCCGTAGTAACGTTCCATGGGAAAAAAAGGAAAACATTGTCTTGTTAATAGACACCCAACACAGTGAAAACCCACAGAGCACCACACAGGATACCACTGGCCTCAGCTCTGGGGTAATGCTAACCCGTTCTGAAAGGATCATCCAGCAAGAAAAGGCCTGACAGTTTCCCAGAGCGAACTAAGGAAAACCGCACATTTTTTTTGTCTGACACAAACTTGCACAATTATTTTATGAAGTGTCGCCTAAATCAACCATTTGTCTCCCATTTGAAGTGAAAGTTAACAAAACTGTAAAACCTGTGAATAGACATCGCACTGACGGAAGTAAACAACAAATACTCCAACCGGTCCTTAATTTTTGTTCACACGTGCTTTATTATTAACGCAGTTACTAACAATTCGACAGATGAACACATTCAAGTGACTCCAGCAGTTCTGCAGTTCTTTCCTCGTTCCTGTCATTATAACACGGTGAGCTGCTTTTGTGCTTCACTTTTCCAGCCTGTGAAGCAAGGGCAGCATCCACCTACCTCGCGATGGCAGATGAACCTTCTAGAGCATTTGAAGACAGTAGAACAAAGATGCGGGATGAGCGTAACGTTCCGCTGCCCCCACCGCCCCCTCTGCGGGGGGATCGCGCTCCGACACCCGAGCCGCCCCCACTCCGTGCCCCCCTGGCCGCGACCCCCGCACCCTGGGGCAGCGGGCCCCGACTCACCGATCCCGGGGGCCACATAGATGAAGTAGAGGCAGGATGAGGAAAAGGAGAAGAAGAAGATGAAGGCGAGCATGGAGCGATTGGAGACGCGCAGCGCCTTCCGCAGCAGTGGCATCCTCCCGCCGCGGCGACCGTCGGCCGCTCCGCTCAGTCCCGGCGAGCCGCGGCGGCGCTTCCCAGGGAGAGGCGGCCCGCTCCTCCCATGGATGGGGTGGCGAGAAGGCGACAGGGGGGCTCCGCTCGCCCCTCCCTGCCGGGAGCGGGTGCGCCGGCGGGGGCAGCGCCGCCGAGGGCAGCGCCACCGAGGGCGGGCGGCGGCGGGGCTTTGGGGCCGCTCCACGGTACGCTGGCGGGGACGGAGCGGGGATGCCCGCGCTGCGCCTCCGGGCGGGCGGCACGGCCGCCGCGGGGATGGGCCCCCCTAGCGCTGCCGCGGGGCTCGGGAGGCGCTCCCGCCGCTGCTCACATGCCGCCGGGCGCCGCGGCCGCCCGCTCTCCCGCCTGCTGTCCCCGTATTCCCGGCGGCGGTAGCGGCGGCGGCGGTAGCAGCAGCATCCCCGCTGCCGGCGAGCAGAATCACCTCCCGCCCGCCCCGGCCCCGCTGCCGCCCCCCCTCCCCCGCTGCCAGCGCGGGCGGAGCCGCTCCGCGCGCCCCACGGACGCTGCGGCGGTTGTGGCGGCACTGCGGGACTGCGGCGGGCGCGCGCCCCGCCCCCTGCCGGGGCGCACCAATAGAAACCCGCCGAGGGCGAGCCTGCCGCCGCTGATTGGCTGGGGCTCGCGCGAGGGGGGGTACCGGCGGGCGGTGGCGGGGGGAGCGGGCCGGGCCGGGCCGGGCGGGGCGGGGCGGGGCGCAGCCAGAGCGTGCGGGGCTGGTCCGTGACCGCACCGTGCCCACCCTGTGCCCGCTCCGTGTCAGCCCTCTGCCCGCTCCGTGACGGCTGCGTCCCCACACCGTGCCCGCTCCGTGCCCACACCGTCGTATTTGCAGCTGGTTTTAGTGCAGAGCAATGGGAAACAGGAGTCGCGGCTGGTAAGAGAGAGTCGTGGCATCTCTCTTACGAGGCAGCTGGGCCTGTTTAGAGAAGGGAACACTGAGAGGGTATCTCATTTTTGCATTAAAATCTCTCAAGGGCGAATGCCAGAAGGATGGTGTCAGACTCCTTTCAGTGGTACCCGGGACGAGCAGCAGTGGCTGTAAACTAAAACACAAGAAGTTCCACCTGAATTTGAAGAAAAACTTCTTTACGTTGAGGTTGGCAGAGCACTGCAACAGCTGCCCAGGGAGGTCGTGGAATCTCCCTCCGGAGACATTCCAAACACATCTTGACACGATCCTTTGTAACTTTCTCTCAGTGACCCGGCCTTGGCAGGGGCGTCAGAGTGGTTGATCTCCAAAGATGCCTTCCAACCCTAACAATTCTGTGACTTTGTGACCCAACAGTTCTCCACAGAGCAGATTAGGAAGCTTTGCCTGAAGGTTTGCTTACACTTGTGCTTTCAGACCCGCTGAATTCCAGTGTGATGATCTACACACTCTGTTACCAGTTCACTCCCAAGCCCGTTGCTCAAAAAAGATGTTTCTTAAAGGTTGGCAACATACGCTCCACGCACAAAAGTGGCAACATACAACTCACTGTTCTTTGTTGCTTCAGCAACCAACTTGGCTGCCATATGTTGCTGGGTGTTAGGGTCAAGTCAGTAATCATTCCATTCCTCTGCAGAATGTTGTCACGAATAGGGAGATGTGTGCCAAGGGGTTGGAAGCAGGGCAGGGCATGCCTGAGTGCACTTGAGATGGCAGCAGGATCCGGTTGTGTAAGAATCCAGGACTGTGTTGTTAGTCTGTAACAGCTGAGTGGGAATTCCCCAGGTGCAGGGGTTTATTCCATTACCGGGGAGGGGTGGGGGGGGGGGGGGGGGAATGC
>JAWWEU010000081.1:108974343-108997376 GCA_035583155.1 Acropternis orthonyx
ACGAGCTGACGTCAGATGGGATGAAATACCTCACTGGTCACTTAAGTCAGCTGATACTTGTCCCTAACCACATGACCAACAGAAGTGGGGCCTAGCTAAAACTAAAACCTTAATCTGAGTTTTTTGGGATTTATCAAACCCATCACACCTACAAAACTCTAAAGCAGTCTTAGGATAGCCGTTTATTCCAATTATTTATTACTGGTATTGCCATGGTGCCTAAATGTGCCAGTCACAGAAGAGAACCCAAGGATTGTCCTATGGTCTGTATAAATAGAAAAAAATTTAAATAAACTCTATATCAGGAATTTACATTTATTTTATATTCGGCACTTAACTTCTGTGGAAAGCAAACAAAAAGTCACAAGAAAAAATTTGTACTGGAGAAGCAAAGTGACCAACCAAAACTGACACAATTACCCAATGTTTGCATTGTCTGTTACTTAAATTTCTGGTCCTTTATTATGTTTCCTCTTTCATTTTCTGTATTGTCTTTTTAGAAAATACAGAAGTTCACAAAAAAAAATTGGTGAACAAAAAAACCATTTGAAAATATACAAACCTGTAATAAAAAAATAAAATTACTAGTTTATATTATTTGTGGTTCAAGAGAAAATATTTTCTTGCTTTAATGTTCTGAATATCATACATTCATTTTAGTTATTCCTGTATTGGTGTGTCTTAGTTCAAAATCCTTAGCTGATGATTTTAGAGCTCCTTATGTTCGGCTAAGTCTAGAAACAGTTTAAATGACTCAAATGCTTTAAGAGGCAACACTGAACTATCAAATTTCCCTGGCTGTTCTCATTATCCTAGATGCATAGGGGATTTGCAGAAAGGTGGAGATGAAAATATGCAGAAAATATTCTGTTGCAGTTCTGCAGTGAATTTATGTTGTTTGTGCACACACAGGTTTCATTGATAGATCAGGAATTATGTAGGAAATACAGTTTTTTTCAACTCATTTATTAAAGCTTCTCTTTTTTTAATGGATAAATTCATGGTTGCTCTTCTGATAATTGCACCTCCAAAAAATATAATCTAAAAGGGTACAAGAACTGAAGAAAGACAGACAGAGCTGTGGGTGACTTTTGTACAAAGAAAACTAAATAGGTCAGGATACTTCAGTTTGAAAGCTAACAGCTAGGAGAAGGTAATTAGTGCATGATTATTCCTTTTCTTCCCCTCCAAACACAGAAAGTGGAAATCCTCCAAATAAATTATCAGACTGCAAGTTTAAAGCATACAGAAAGGAGTATATTTTCATGCACTGCAAAATTAAATTTTAGAACTCACTGTCACAGGGAGACATGGGGGCCAAATGTTAATGTGTTTTGAGAAAAATTACTCCAAGTCAGAGGAGATACATTTAATAAAGGCTGATGGACTCAGTGGTTTGGTCTGAATCTCTTGTTCCAGTAACTCCCAACCTGCTGACCACAGAAACCAAAGACTCATGGAGAAGCACATACATCCACCCTCTTTCTTGGCATAGTCTCTCTCTCTGGGACAACACACTCAGCAAGGTGAACCACAACCGTTTTGGACAGTTAACATTTTGTGGTATAAATAGTTACAGCAAGTTAATCAAGCAAGTAAACATTGTTAATGGAATGCAGTAACATAACACTTCAACTCTGAACAAAATTTGTGAAATATTTCCTGGGTTTGGCATAATAGAGAAGGTCTTTCACACGTACAGGAGCCACATTATGAGGCTGTTGTGCCACACAGATCTGGAATAAGAAGAGCTAAAATTTCAGTAGAAGTTAACGGACAACGTGCCCTGGAAGAAGAAAAGCAAGGATGAAGTCCTACATTTTGAAGCAGGATTAAATAACTCTTATTTTTTTTACCTTGCTTTTATTTATGCTCTTGGAATCCAAGAGCCATGCTGTGACTTCTGTGATGAGATCAGTCCCAGCCTCAATTTTAAATACTTCTGTTTGAAAGGATCAGCAACTAATAACCTGTTTTAGCCAAAGTTATAATTAGTATAGCGTTACTGAATATAAATAGAGATTAAAGATTACAGTCAGATTGAACTATTATTTTCAGAAGACACAACAAAACAGTACAGAGGTAATCACTTTCAACCATGAGGTTACTTGTGAAAGAACAGCTTAAAAACGGAAGCTGTGCCTAAGGCTCAGACTTGCAATCCACACGATTTTGTAACTGGCTGGACGTTTGGAGGGCTTACACTGACTGATTTGATATGCATTCTTTGGCCCAGCAAATGCAAAATGATCAGTAGGATTGCATAGGAAGTCTAAGTCAAGGCACGGGATTGCTGTTGCCTGGTCCTCTGCTATGTTCTGTATAGCTGAGTTAAAAATAGCAAGGTCAGTGCATTTCATTGTTCAGAAATCATTTTCGGTGCCAAAGCTCAGATTCATGATGTCCCCCTTACTCTTGGGTCACCTGTGTGCCCAAAGACTGCTCCTTCTTCCAAGTCTGTTGATATACATGAGTCTGCGTGTCAAAGTCAGAATGATGCAGAGAAAGAATGGTGGCATCTCTTTTTTCTAAAGGATGGGGAGCAGCAGAAGAAAACCCTCTAAGTCCCTGTCACAAAGGAGCTTGTGCTTCTCCACTTCCAGTTGTCTCCTTTTGTCTCTTATGAAAAAAAAAAAAAAAAATAGATTTTTAGACCTGATTCTTCCATTCCCTTAACACTGCATATCAACACTCTGGCTCTCCTTTCCCATGGACTTGCAGGTCTGCTGGATCGACTTGCTGAATGTCATGCACAGCAGTGGCATGCAAGTATTCATAGCATCTAGGTACCTATTCTGTTCCACCCTTACTCTGCTAAGCTGCTGCAGATGCAATCATCTTTTGTATGAGCCTGAGGAAGTACAGTGACTTTTCAGACAGAATTGTGATTGGTTTTCCAAATTTTCCTGAAATAACATAGAAACCTCCCATACCTGATAAAAAAATGCCAATGACACTGTGGCATTAAATAGTTAAATTATTAAAATTAAAAATTAAATTTAAAATAGTAGTTTTAAAATGCCTACTCTTTATTTCAGGAGGATCTAATGAATTTTTCGATAGTGTGTTTTTGTTAGTGCTTAGGATCTATGGTTAGAACACTGTGCTGTATGATGGTTGCCATACCAGCATTACAACAAAACTAATAATTTCTCACCACAGACAGGAAAGGACATTCATCCCCTTTACCCCTTCTCTCCCCCTCCTGCTTGTTCATTAGTCATGATCATTATTCCAAACCTTTATTCAGTTATCTATTGCTATAAAAACTTCTGTATGCTGCTCTCTCTACATATATATATATATATGTATTTGTAAAAACAGAATTACATTACATTAATGGGGAAATGAAAAGTTTGCCACTGAAATAAAGGGACCATAAAGGCTTTTTTAATAATTTTTGGAATTGTCAGCCCTCAAGTTTTACTTGTAATGTATTCAGATTTTTTTATAAGGATACGTAGTGAGTATGACAGCCTTGCTGGTAATTTAAGTCTCATCTGTTCTGCTCCAGATGGCCTGTCCAGGCAAGAGGACAGATGGCTTCAGACATTTTGGTGGTGGGAAGTAGAAAAAGAGTAATTTTTTTCCTGCATGTGCTTTTCTTTTCTGATTTTTCTTTTTCCTGGAAACAATTTTTGTTGTTGCAAGACCAGTTAAGTGATCGTGAGTGTTCATTTAGTCCATTGCCCTTATAGTGGACAGACTCTAGGTCTCGGATAATAGTTGAAATGTCTATAACAATCACAGTCTCTCAGATTCAGGTCTTCTTTCTCTGATGAGATTATATTCCAGTCATTAAAAGGGCACATGTGGGAGCAGAAGAAATAAACCCATTGATCTCCAATTATTATCTTTCTCCTCTTAAGTCCTACTAACCAATCAACTTTTTCCTGCTAGGAAAACAATCTTATCTGTGGCAGTGAACTCACTGAGGTTATCACTTCTAAAAGTTATTCTGTAATTCTTATTCATGAAAATTTGCAGAACTGATAAGAACTTAAGTGTTTCCCTTTAATGATTTCACTACCAGCCCAGAAAAAAATCAAGATTTCTGTTTTTATTTTGTTACAGTAAATTCCAGACAGAATTCAGCAGTGATTTTTTTTCTGTTAAAAAATTTAAATCTGGAGTTGTGTTCCTCATAAGCAAGCATGAAGTGCTGTGAAACTTCACATCAGACTTTGAGTTACAGCTGTCACATATTCATAATTCAACAAAGCTTTAAATCTGTTCCTCAGACACTAATTATAGAGTAATTAGTTAATCCTTGTGTGAGTAATTTAGCCTTTGCTGGGTCCTTTTGCAGGTCACTGGCTTCTGACCTGAAAAATCATGGCATTGCTATAGTGAACATGGAGAGCATCAGATGGAAAGGCACGGCATTAACTTATATTTCTAAATGTTTTATTAGATGATGTTTAGTTGTCATTTCCTAGATGATATTTTAAGTGTTGAATTATTTCCTGCAAGCATTGCTTTTGGAGACATTTCCTAGACATAGGACATTAGCTTTTCTGACAGGAAACCAGAAACCATTGTTGAGACTCTTGGTTCCTGTACAATGTCACAGTTCCAGTAAGACAAAGATCAATCAGCCTATTTTGCAGATTATGAAAGAGAAACAGAAATTCACTCTTTAACAAGGGTCAATATTTGCTCTTTCCTCAGTTCATAAAACAATAAAATGTCATAGAGCCTGAATAGAAGGGAATAGCTTTAAGAAATAAAAAGAGGGAAGGAGCAGAATTAATAATCTTTCTTACAGAATGCTTCCCAATGGGAAAGAGTAAAGCCTGTGATAAAGACACTACACATATTAGGAAGATAAAAGGGAAGAAAAGTAATTGTGTAGCAAAAGGAGGGCAGATTCTGAAGTAGCATCTTGTCCATATACTGCAGAAACTTCCAGCAGAGATAAATAGAGCATTTTTCTGCAAATCAGGATAAATATGATATCCATCTTCCCATCTATGGAAAGAGACCACGTTCTCAGATTAAAAAATTGCACAAAAAGTACACAACCAGCAAAAATAGATGGAAAAAAAGCTCTTTTTTACTGGAGAACTGAAAAGAGAGTGGAAGGAAGGAGTTGCACCTCATTTTTCCAGGATGTTAAAAGCTAGAAATTATTTAGTGTTGCGTAATGAGTGTGAAACCAGCAGCCTGACTCCATTACCTTATTCCACGTAGGTCAAGGTGAAAGACAAAGAGAGAGAATAGTATTGAAATTAAAGATTATTTTCACTCAACTTGCATAAATGCAAAATCATACCTATGTTATTTGCTGCTTCCATGAACAAGGCAATGAAGTTTTATATTTCTGCCTTTAGAATCCTGAAATATTTTAAACATCTAACTTAGAACGAGTAAATAGCCTTCAGGAAATATTTGGGCCGGGGAGAGTGGGGCGGCATCCGTCTTTCTGCACTCTGCAAAGCCTAGACAGCTTATTAAAATATTGGGAATTTAATCCCATCTTCAGAGTTTAGGATTTTTACATCTGTAATTTTTACTTTTCTAATAGATGGCCAGAGAACATCAGACTCTGAACATCAGACTTCTGGAAGGCTGAGGTAAGGATGAAAGCAGACTATAATTGACCGAAACAAATGGTATGTGTAATAGTTGACAATGACTGTGTGTTGACTGAAGCTCATTGTAGGGCCCATCCTCTTGATAGAATGAGCATTTTCCTTCACAGTATCTTATTCTTATTCCACGATCTCTATCGACTACTTTCAGTTTGCTTTCTCACCTGTTACCAGTACCATTTGTAAAAGTATATTTTATTTGCCACGTGTATTTTGCTGCATTTCAATTTCATGTTGCAGAGATCCTGTGAAAGAACATTGAATTCGTGGTCACTGGTCACACTTTGAAACCTCAAGACACTCTTTAATAGACTACAAGATGAGTAAAGCATAAAGACACTCTAAAAGCACTTTATAGCAGTTTTTGCAATAAACACAGTTGTTAATGACCCAACACAAAATGTCATCTAGATTCCACACACTAATGATCCATTGTAACCTAGGTAACTCATTTAAATAACATTTGCTAAAACAGAACTTGCAGATCTTTAAACTGGAAAGATGGTATTCTCAATAATAAACCAGCCTAAAAAATTAATTCCAGCAACAGACAACTGGTCCAAAAATTTGGAACATCTACTGTAGCTGCATGTCAAATATCCTTATATGCCTGTTCTTATTGTACTCATTTTTTCCATAAAAATAAAATGCCCCGAATGAAAATTATTAACAGACAATGGATACATCATCAATTAAAACTGCAGGATTGTATTTTTTCTGTTTTCTTTAGTTTTATTTAATATGACATATTTTCCTTTAAAAATCTCAAATACATGGGTCCTTTGAAATATTTTAATATATTAAGACAGTGTGAAAGGATGTCATTGAATTTAGTCACATGGGATAATGGAGGTTGCCTTGTAAGATGACCAAAAAATTATCTCTTATCAACATTTGTTAAAATCATGTTGCTAATCCTAACTCCCTGGATTTTCATGAGACTTTTAGAGCACTTAACTTATTGGCCACTTGGCTGTCACTGCATTAAAATATACTTATACATCGACCCATGTATATATTTGTTTTAAGCAAAACTCAATTAAGTGACTAGAGATACTGCGTACTCTGAGAAGTAAGAAAATCTTTGAACTCACTAGGTTAACCCCATATCTAAAAGTCTGTCTTTTTGTACTTCATAGTGTTAAGGAAGTAAAAGACCAATTTCTCATGCTTGTATCTATTACATTATTATCAAATGGAAATTGAAATCTCATTGCAATAGTCATTTTCATGTGCAGTGCAGGAAATAGAATTTGCCTTGAAGAATTTTTTGCTTAGTGTCAAGGACCTTATTGATGCCTTAAAATGTAAAAAGATAGTAAATCAAGTTCCACATATTGCAAACTTTTCCTTCAGTAGAGAAGGCTGAAATACTGTGCTGTGTTTTATCAAGTCTATCTTTAGATTTTTTTAAAAAACTTTTTTCTGCACCATTCAGAAGGAAAAAAATCTCCCAAAATTCTTTCAGCACAATCACATAATGAAGAAAACACCATTGCCAAGAGCCAAAATCCAAAGGAATGTTTTTTCTATTTTACAAATAGATAAGTGAGCGCAGATCAGAACTATATGAACTATTCAAAAAATAGCCCACACATTCTTCCTTTTTGATGTTTTAAAAACATGCTATGTATTGGCAAAGTAGATTGTTCTCAGTGCTTATATACAATCTCTTTTTTTTCCAAATATATGGATTTTACTTTGTTTTTCACAAAAAATAAATCAGATGAAATTCCCAAAATATAATTGTTTTGTTATCTGATAATTTATTTGTTTGATTGTTCCAAACCCAGATTGTTCCATGTTGTGCGTGAGTTCTTTAAGTGTTTAAATCAATAATATTACAAATGAATCCCCTACTTTTCACATATTTGTTGTATTTTCCTGAAAGGTGAGACCATTTTTTCCTGGAAACGTTGCTGTGTGCTTGAGTTTGACAAGGATGAGCTTATTTGAGCTGCAAAGAGGGTCCAGGGAGTCAATCTGTTAATTTAACAGTGAGTAAGCTGTATGGTCAAATGTGGAAAACATAGCAAAAGGTTCTGGATATGTTCATTGGCAAATGAATTCCATGAAAATAATTCAGCTGTGGCACTGGGACTAAAGACAGATAAAAACACTGGTTCAAGTAGCTGCAACATTTTTTGCAGACTTCTGTTATTAAATGAAGTTGATGGAAGCTAGTTAGGGCGCAATGCACTACTGAAATGTATAACCAAGCAGGTACAAGAGAGGAGGCTTCAAACTGGCACATAAACTTTGATGGCCAAGTTAATGAACAGCAAAAACACTGGTTGTTATACGAAAGTGGAAGATGCAATTAATGCTCCAGTGGCACAGAACAATTCTAGTAATTGAGCAAAATCCCTCTGTGATTTTAAGGCATGGTGCCAAATGTACTAGTACCTTTCTTGTCCAGAAAGTTAATCTGGGGTGTTGCTTGCACATTGTCCACAACTTGGCAACTGGGCACTGAAAAGCTTCTGATTTAAACTTACCTGGGTTCCCCACGTTTATAGTTTAGAGTGTGGCTCATTCTGAAGGCAGAGACTTTGTGCAGAGCTAACAGCCCTACAAAATGCTCCAGTAAATTTCTTCAGGTTCCCAGTATTGACCCAGGCAAGAGGGTGGGTAAATTTATGAACAGTTCAGACCACTGAGGTGGTAAACCTATTTCTCACTCAGTTAAACCAGTTATTCAGATTAACCCTGTAATGAAAATGTAACACTAGCATTTTTAGCATTTTCCAGCTATGAAAGGGATCAGATAACTATTTTCTAACCATCCATGAAAACTCTGAGAAGACCAGCAATACCATTTCTCCATCACACATGTTTAATTTGCTTACCCTTTCCATAAATTCAGGTAGAACAAAAAAAAACCTATTCTGCCTGCTTAGAAGATTGAACATTACTCATAATAGACCTTGTCAGCTAGTGGTTCAAAACTTTTTTACAAAGGTATTGCACATAGCAAAAGCTGATGCACTGGTTACACAACTGGGGTATTAGGAAAATTAGGTTTTGTTTAACATTCTTGCTTGAGCGTATTGTCAAACTGCTGAAATAGCCATAAAATTAGGTTCCATAAAAAGGTATATTCCCTACTCTCTTGTAATTTCCAAGTGTAAATCAGCACGACTAACTGCAGAGAAGTAATAAAAACTCCCTCCAAGTGAAGAGGACATATTTAGCTTCTGGAGGAAAGTCCTTTTCAGCTGACTTTGGAAGGAGAATCAGTTCTGTTACTCTGCCTGCACAATGGTGCATGTCACTTCAGTCTGTAGCCAGTGAGAAATGAGGCCAAGCACGGAATGAAGTGGAAGTATTGCACAAGTTGATTGCTTTATGGACAAGCATATGCTCATGTATTATGAAGAAGAAAATCAATTCACATCAAAGACTAATCAACTGTAGCCTTGAAATAAAACAGGCAGTAATTTTTTTAATTGACAAAATGTATATGATGTACTTTAAGACAGTCACACAGTGCAAACTCTTAAAGGTAATTATATATGTCCATCTGTTCATAGGGAACTTAAAACTTTGGTATCTCCTGAGCATGAACAGTCACTTGGAAGCAGTATATCTTATAGGAATCAACCCTCAATAGCACTGTACAAGACAAAAACTGAACTTCAATTACAGATACCCAACTGGAATATTAGTTATTGCTCAGTTTTTTCTCTTAGACTGTAACAGCATTTCACTGCAGAGAAAATTTTCCATAAAAATCAAATCCAGCTACACAAGCTTTCGGATTTTCTGTTTTATTGCGTCTTTCTAGGTTTATATGACTTCTCTTACCATCTCAACATTACTCCAGCAATTACATCGACACAGGGCACTTCTTTTACTGCAGGCAAATGAGGAAGGCAGGAAAGAACCATTTTCTATAGAACTGGGGTGTTTTCACTAAAGCTGCTTTTCTCCATTTTCAGCTACTTGTTCTCTTCAGCCTCATCCTGTTCAACATTCTGTATTTTTGTGGAGGAGGAAAGGGGTAGCCAGGGCTATTTTTAGAAGCACTGATTCACAGTCTTTTATGCTTCCCTATTCACATCAGGCTGAGTGCTGGTTATTAGTAGAGTACAAGATCTGGCATACAGCACCACAGTAGACTTACAGCATCACCTGAAATTACCTTAAGAATCTGCCTAAGCAAAAAGACCCACACAATTAGTTAGAATGTTGTGCTTTCTTTTTAATGAGTTAGACTCATAACTGAGAGTTTATTTTAAGTAGGTATTTGGTACATTCTTTCTTTCCAGGTAATGGATATTATAATTTATGTCTGAAGGGACTCTTAATCCCTTGCATGAAGAAGGAGACCATAGAAGTTAGCTTTGTCAATAACCTCAACCAATGTGAAAACAGCAGAAGGAGAGACAGAAAGAGACACTGAAGCAGAAGTTATTTCTTAGTCTGCAGTATTCATTAATATTTTGATTCATTTCTGTTCTCAGCCAGTTGAGTAGAATACATTTTATTTTTATATAGCTTCTTATGGCACAAATCTCTTTCTCTGAATTTCACCTACCCTTAATTTATAACCTCCAGGCCAAGCTCTTTCATATTCATCTTGTGCTGGGGAGCTCCATTAATTTCTATGGAATTATTTCCAATTTCAAAGGAAAGAAGAATACATCCTCCCTTCACTCCCTCTCCTTAGAGCAGAGAGTGAGCTGGAGTTGTGCTCCTGCTTATGCTCTGCAGGGAAATGCCTTCTAATTCTGTCTGACATAGCGAGGTAGGTATGAGATACCAGCAGAGGTGCAAGGTGTTGCTTGCTTCAGTAAAAGTGCATTTCTCTTGGCCAGGGAAAGCAGGAACATTACAATGAAAACACTTCACCTCACTTACCAAAGCAGAGGAATCTAGCTTTATCTCCATTACAGCTGTAGTACACAAGAGAATCAATACTTAGCAGCTGAAATTTTCTCATTTATTACCCGTCACCCATCAAAGGCAGTACAAGCACTAATTCCATTATCAGATTTAAGGAAAGCCGATAGCTCTGGTGATTGTCTTCAAGTAGCTGGCTCACAGATCTTGATTACATCTAAATGCTGTAATCTGGCACAAGGATTGCTCTCAGTCACTATATTGGAATAAAACATGTTTAACTCTCAGTCACTTTGGATCCCACTATTTTTCAACAAAACCAATATGACTTAAAAATCTTATATGGAGAGATGAACACTATTCATGGAGAGTGACATGTTCTACATCTGTATTTCAGTTAAGAAATGCCACAGCATACCTAGGCATGTTGAAGAAGAAGAAACAAAGGACAGCAATTAAACTTCTTCTTATGCATTTGTTGTGCACCCAGGTATAAACACACTGGGAAACCCTGAATTACAGTCACAGGAAGTCTGTCCAAAACCACTCTTGGGCAAGGCTCGTGAGTTGAAAATAAGCGGACACTCGGGTGGGGAACAACTCAATGTGAGTCTGATTAGAGTATCCCTGTAGGTATTTGACTAATCTGCATAAGCCAACTGAAATTAATAAAGACAGATGCTTTCTAAGAAGATTCAATTATGGTATTTTTACTTGACATGGGAACTAGAAAGTCAGATAGTATTTGTTTCAAACTGTTTGAGATGCTGAACATAATGTACAGCTTAACATGTGATGCTTATTACATTATTTCACTTTCTGTGAAAGTTTTCAAATGGCTCCCACCTGAGTTTAGAAAATATAAAGTCATGATTTAAGACAACTGCAGCTAGGCAGCTTGCCTGCCTGTCAAGCAGAAGAGATTTGCAATACTGTGGTGGTATGGAACTGATCTTGTTCTCCTTGTAAAAAAGATGAAAAATATGCAAATCTCTTTAATATATATGATAAGCCCAGGATGTTAGGAATCTTTTACTCTAGCGTAATGTTCTTGCAATAAGCATTTTCCATGGCCAGAGCATAAAAAATGGTTCAGGCCATTAATTACCATTCAGCTTATTAAAAAAAAAAAAAAAATCTAGCAATGCAAGACAATCAAAACACACTATAAAACAGTGCTTGATCTGAGCTGTCAGAAAGTTTTCCAGTAAGATATTGCACTTATCCCAGATTCTGGATAAAGGAAGTAAATACTCATAATGAACTATCTGGAGGTAATTTGGGCAAACCCACTCACTTATTTGTTTTTTTCAGCAGTCAGAATCCCCTGCTTTTAACTTTATACACCCACACAGATTCAAGCTGATTTCAGTGAGGCACTGCAGAGAGCAGAGACCCACCCGTTATGCCAGCACTAGACTGCCAATTCAGGAGTTATTAACATGAACCTTTTGGATATATTTTACTCTCTTCAGATCTCAGCAACTCAGTCATTTCTATCTGTCTGAGGAAAACAAACAAATAAACATAAAACTAAAGCAAGTAAATATAGAATAAAGACTGTCTCCTCTGTTAGAAGTCACATTTCCATGTTTGCTAGTAACTACTATGAGAATATTTTTTAAAAATATGTATTATCACTCTCTATAACTACCTGAAAGGAGGCTGTAGTGAGGAGGGACTCAGCCTCCCCTTCTTCCAGTAACAAGTGATAGAATGAGAGGGAAAGGCCTCGAGTTGTGCCAAGGGAGGTTTAGACCTGCACATCAGGAAAAATATCTTAATTGAAGGAGTGGTCAATGATTGGAACAATCTGTATAGAAAAGTGTTGGAGTTACCATCTCTGGAGGTATTGAAACATATAGATGTGGCACCTGGTGGCATCACTTTGTGGTGGACTTGGAGTGCTGGGTTAATGATTGGATTCAGTAATCTTAAAGGTCTTTTCCAACCTGAATAATTCTATTATAAACTCCAGCAGTCTTTCCTAAAGACGGGATAATGGCTGAAATAAAGAATCAATTCTCTCTGGCTGCTGAAGACTTGTCAGGCTTCACACGGCTAAAGAAAGATTCACTGTTCTGTCTATAGTTCTGGTTTCCCCACTCCCCCCATCTGTAATAACACAGGACATGTTTTGTCACTGCAGTTACCATAGGTGGTGATTAGCCAGAGGTTAGTTCCTCAAAAGACATTACACCGATTGAACATATTTCCAAATTTAACTTTTACTTAAAACATTTCTTACTGTAAAATGGAGTGTGTTATTGGTTATCAGTACAATTTTGTATTGGTTATCAATACAATGCTGAGCACTGTAGCGAGCTGAAGGGCCAAGCTGTCTTGCAATTAGGTGGGTAAATCACCAAAATGACATCCTTGGTTTCAGTGTGGTGCCCTTTTGCCTGTGTTTATATATTCTTACTCTACATCTTTTCTTTGTGTTTATTATCCAAATGAAAACCCTACAGAAGCTGGCCAGTGAGAGCAAATACCCAGCCAAACATGCATTTTAGAATTTGTGTAGACAAATTGGGCTTTTGTGGAAGAAAATGTTTGGTAAACAATGTGTAGTAAATATTTTTTAAAAGCTTTATGAAAACTCTTGATTTCATCAGTATCCATATCATCAGGTTTTAATATCCCATGGGAAATGTTTTCCATTAAGTTCAGCTTTAGATTTGTAGACTAGAAATTTTTCTGGGATGTTTTCACTGACATTTTAAGGGTTTTTCTGCCTATACCCTTAACAGAGAGCACTATTTTTTCTCTCAAAGCCTATCATATCAGATACTATCTGACACTGACATTTTCTGACCTTTTCAGTGACTGATTCCCTTGTAAGAAATGCCCACAGAGAGTGAATCAAAGCAAACATTAAAGTACAGACAATCCCAATATATTCTTTCCAGGCTTCCAGTTCACATCTCGTTTTGTCTGTTCCTGTCTATTCATTTGTAAATTCTTTGTCTCTCATACATTGCAGTGTTCATTGCTGTCACTTAGGAAATTAATAAGGGTGGAAAAAGTTTTTGTGTGCACTGACTGTGCAGAATACCCTCTCTCTGAAGGACGTATTGGCTCTTCAGCCTTGCTGTATGTATCATGATATTCAATATATTTATTCTCAATGCCTCTGCATTTTACAACTCTCTCTACTTTCTAGATGGGAATTTGAGGTATAGAAATAGTAGAGGTTAGATCTGCCAAAGGAACTTAATATCAAACTGTTTCAGCAGCTCTGTGAGGGTGTAAACCTGATGAGAATTTAGAACCTCAATTCATGCATTGCCTAACCCTAGAACACATGAAGTCCCTAAATAACCAATTTTATACTGTGAAGGTCATGAGATGCTTAACCAAGTTTTCCTGAGGATGCCCCAAACCATCCAACACTTTCCAGTGTCAAATAGCTAGGATCTTGACACAAAATGAGATTCAGAATCTGAATGTTTCTCACAGGTTTTTGTGTGGCTGGGTTCCACCAAGTGTTCGTAGATAAATCTAACCAGGAAGTGCTCAGAACACAAGATAGCTATGGTTGTCTTGATCCCTGAGCCATGCCAAATCCAAAGCTGTAGGAGCACCAATACCAAAGCCATTGTAGCAACTGGTAATATGTCCACATGTCAAACAAATAATGAGAGGTTGAGATTTGTCATAGGATAAGAGTAATGATGCATTATCAAAAGGCTTGGGACATCCAGAGCAGGAAACATATTTTACCCACTAAGGAAGATCCCAGGTAAAATCTAGATGCTGTAGAGTTTTCCACTTTCAGGGCAAAGCACTAAACTTTAGTTTAGGTAATTTAGCACCATCAGGTGTAGCTGTATAGTTGAGTGCTTCAAAGTTTGCGGGTTAGTATAACATTGCCTGAAATTAAGGTAAACTCTCTGGGGAATACGAAACCAATTCTCATAGTCTTGTATAACTTCAGCATGTTTTCCTATGCATTTTAAATTTACCCCCAAGGCATTTTCACAATGGCACAAGTACTCTGTGATTCAGAAAATGTCACATCCTTCATATATTCTTTCCCTTGTACTTTCATAGACATGAAAATAATTAACAGTGATCTTTAGAGTCTCATGAGTGACATTTGTACCTCACCACTATTGTTTCAGTTCTCTACAGGTTCAGACAGATACATGTGCAATGATTCTATTTCCATTGTATACTCATAGTTTGCTTTTAAACACTGCAATTAGAGAGTCAGCTTTCCTTTTGAAGTGAAGCTTAGTGCCAGACGAATACTCTTTGGCTCTGTGCAGATGTCCTATCCAGTGAAGGAAACATTCTCCTTTTTTAGGAATACTGGTCTGATGTGTATTCAGAGGACGAAAAGTGACTGGAAAAAAATCTAAATCTAATGAATGTGCTTGCAGTTTTCAGTGAGAGAAGCACAGTTGCATCTTTTTCAGGCATATATGAAATTATATACTTGATGAAAATAATTTAAATCAACAGTCAGATTAAAAATTACTTTTTGTCACCACTTTTAGAGATAGAAACTACTTTTTTTATCTCACTAACATCCCATTTGTTCTCAAATTTCCATTCTTAAGAGGTTGCAGTTGTAACATTAGACATGAAAAAACAAATGTTCACACCTTGTTAGGATATGCCAAATACAGACTTTGTCCTGTTAACGTTAACATAGCATGGGATACCTTTTGAACTCCTTTCCTGTGGCACCCTGCTCTGTGAGTCAGTAGTAGGAATGGCAGAGGGCTGCTGATTATCATTCCAAAGGGATGCTTTGGGCCTCTGTCAAACTCTGTTTCACAATGCAGGTGACTTTCCATTTCGGATCAGGAACTTACTTTAATGGGCTTTTAACAAATTTTTCACTGGCCATGTTTCATACTAAAGAAAAATGATAGATTATTTCCTGAAGAACAAATTAATATTGAAGAGTGGAGTGCAATCATAATTTTGAATTCCCACATTCTCAGAAACCTGAAGTCTTTTTATTGTTTTTTCCCCTTACACTAATGCAGTCTTTGCCTCTAACCCTAATTTAAATTGATTTTCTTTCAAATTTTATTTTCTGTGGATATGATTTACTGTCCAGGTCTTTCATTAGGGGGCAGCAAAGAAAAAATCAGAAGATTAAATTAGTTTTTGTTTCTATTTTTATAACTCAGTATTAGAACCTGAACTAGTCACTAGATGTCATTCTAACACACCAAATATTTTCTTTGAAATTAAGCAGTGTTCTACCAGAAATGCTACCTATTTTTCTCTTGAATTTCCATTTAAAGTTAAATGCTTACTATACTGCAATCTCTATTCATTGCAGCTGCAGCTAATGCACTGTTCCAAAATTCAGACTACACAAAAGTGTATTAAATTGTTGGAGCTAAATGATTAATATCATCAGCAATTCCTACATTACACTGAGTTGTCTGCTGAGTATCATTAAATAATCAGCCATTATCGAGACAAAAAAATTTCAAAGGTTTAGTAAATCCTTGTATGTTTGAATGTTGTCTGAAAATTCATACTAAAAATGCATTATTCATTTTTATTTCATTATATCAGCTATCCCAGGAAAAGCAATATTATGCAACTTTGTTGACTGTTTTGCTATTTGAGTGAGTAATTGCAGGAAACAACTCTCTTACAGATTTATTTTGTGTGTGTGTGTGAAAATTCTAATGCAATCTCTTTTCAAGTTATATATGTGAGAGGAAATGAACAGCCCATGTGGGGCCATCGTTCTGGAATAGAGGAAAATTGGCCACTGTCAGGAGGACAGTAGCATGAAATTCTGGAGTTTTAACTCAATGTCTCCTTGCTGCTTCCTTTTGTCCTTTTATCCGTCGGCTTATTGGTATTTTGATGTGAATGTGATGGCCTAAAACATGCACCCAACTGTAGTAGATCAGCATATATGCAGATTCAAGATTCAACAGGACAAAGACAGGGACAAGGTCAACCCATCATTATAATCTTTTGCCTTAATTTTCTTACGTTCTTGCTCTTCCTTTCAATCTTCATTCACTTCCCTTTGAAGTCCCTGTGGTATAAGATTGCCATTTTCCAGCTAGATCTATTCAATATTGCAGTCACTAAATACCTGAAGTTTTCCTCCTGTTGAAACATTACCTTAAGCTCTGGCATGTGTCTGGATACTCTGATTTACAGATCAGTAGCTGTTGTATTTGCTGAGGAAACTCCCACCTTTGGTTGTTCAGTACTCCTTATTGGAGATTATCCCCTATTCCCCCATTCAGAAAAAGAAAATGTGTGAATCCCCAGCCTGTGATGACCAAAATCAGTTACTGTAAATTAGCTAATCAATGAAAGAAATTTCTATAAACCCAGCTGGTTTTGATGGAAGTAACCTAGGCAGGGCTCCTAGAAGCTTTACAGTAGAGACACAAGGAGTAGCAGAGGGAAGCAAAGAACAGCTGAGGGTAGTAAAGGCTCCATCTGGTATGGATCAAGAAGGGAACAACTGCCTACAGAAAGTGTAGAGTTAAAAAAAAATACTTTTAGAGAAAACTCTAATATAAAAAATGTTGTTTATTATAAACAATTCAATTTCATTTAGAGAACTCAGGTTGCTACATGTACCAAAAGTGAGCTGAACTAAGCACAGTGAGAAATTCACACAGAGAGAGTTTGCTTCACTGTTTGCATTTTGTTCCTGGCCAATCTTATGACAGATTAAATCTTCAGCCCTATAATCCATGGCCTACTGTAGCAAAAAAAGTTGATAAAAATGTTAAACTATGGGTAGAGTCTCATGAACAACTGTGCCTATGATAATTTTTAAGATGTTATATTGCATATTGTTCTAAAAGTGAGCACAGGTTGTACCAGCTGATGACCAAAGCAATTAAAAAGGATGCCTAATAAAGGCAATGAAGCTCATACTAGTTTATATGGAATCTTTGAATCAGTCCAATTTTTAAACTGACAGTCTAGGTAGATCTGTATATATATAGGTGCAGCCACATATTTATAAAACTGCAAACCTACTGTGTGACATCTGATGATTTACAGCTATTGAGAAGGTCCATCAAATTAGTTTGCTGCAGCACACTGTCTACACTGAAAGTTACTTATAATTTTCTTTAATGGGGGACATGGCACCAAAATAAAAGCTTTGCATTTCTATCCAGATCATAATTTGTGCAACCAGTCCTTTCCCATGAGAATTATATTGTTGGCAGGGTATTCTTGACAAAACAAAAAGGAGGGGAAGGGGCAAATACTGTTGCAATATGGGAAGTTGAACTCCTAGCCTTATCATATTTTATGTGGGAACCAAAAATTTGTAATTTAATAATTATTTTTGTAACAGAAATTAGGATAAATTTATCTTTGACAATAGCTCACTGGTAGATATCACTGGTAGATTTGTCTCAAACCAGAAAGATGCAATGAAATTCATGCATGCAGCTAACTCTTCATTTCAAAAATTTCTGTTTAAAATAATGTTGGGCACAGAGTTCTCCCAGATTCCCTGCACAGTGTTCGAAGTTGATTCCAGTGATTGAAAAATGAGTGTGATGTTTCCTCGTATCTTCACTTCTTTGGATTTCCTCTGGTAGATACGGGGTAAGTGCTGCAGTTCGTAAAACAGCGTGAGGGTAATGTATGTATGATCCTGCTGCACATCTGGAAGATATATTCTGAATTTTTCTCCTTCTTAATGTAGGACTCAGCCTTTGTGGAAGGAGGAATCTCCATACCTTCTGGAACAGTCCTTGGAGTAGGTCAAAGGGGGAGCATCTTAAAACCCACATTTATAATTTTTGTTGCATATGCCAGAAAACAGACTGGCCAGGAATAGGTCATGCCCAGTTCTGCACGAAGTTATCTTAACTGAACCGCTGAAATACTTCAGGGCTATAACTAGAAGAGTTACAGAAATGAGACTCCATTGCATAAGAATGCTTCTCATGCTGTTTGCAAAGAGGACAGAAGAACAGAAAGTCTGAATGTAAGAACTGCAAAGAAGTAAAATAAGTCCTTCAGATACAGTGAAATGTTTTTGTCTCCCATCCTTTCAGTGAGGCAATACAGAGCCCTTGTCCTAACCTGAATGGCTCATGCTAATGCAGTTTGAAACTATCAAACTTAACTGTCTTAAATTACTTTCTTAAGTCATAGCTTCTCTTTGATGCACCATGCATAATCTTACTGAAAAATTCCCGGGACTAAATTATCCTCCTAGTGGCAGTTATCAGGAGCTAAACTGGAATCAAAGAGATGAATGGCATAGTTTTGCAATGAAAGATAGCAGAATTGTTGCATAGTTTTACATTTTTATTTGTCACCCTTTGTCAATTTAATGTTAACAACAAAATTATTATACCCTGGACACTTCAATCAGCAATTTATAGAATGCATCTCAGAAATATCACCTGTTGAATTTACAAAGCCCATCACTGTGGAGACCATCATTATTTCAAGAAAAAACCATGACAGATTGGCAGAAAAAAAAGCTTCATTATTTTGTGGAAGAGGAACTCTCTGTCAGTGGAATTCACGGCTTTATCTAACAATTGTAGCAGCCTAAAAAATGTATTTTTCTTTCCACCTACACAGAGTTAAAACTGAGGCCATAAATGAAATTTTGACATACACATGTCCAGATTTCTCTGGTTTGAGCCATTTTTACATCTCTGTTACAGAGATCCTTGTGGTTTATTGTAGCAACACAGTTGTGTTGGGAAGACGCAGTATTTGCAGGAAAAAAAAGTTTTTTCACCCATTTAGCTCTTCTACCTCTCCAAGATCTACAAGCAGCTAAGCCCTGCTATAAGTACTGTGTGATGTGCAAGGGCAATGGCATGATTTTAATGGCCAGATGATATAAGTGTAGGGTTTAGTCCAACACCACCCAGTCTGAGTGCTGTAGACAGAAGTGGTATTTCTCTCCATTCCTGGAACACATAGCCATGTCACCAGAGTCCTCATAATGAGAACAGAAATTCAGGCCTTTAATCGTAAGCAAGAGTTTCCCATTTTGTCAGTGCTAGTCAGATAAATTAAAGCTTTTTTTTTAACTTCCTTTTTTTTTTCTTTTTTTTTTGATGAAAGATGGTCTAAAGACTTGGGTCAGGGCTTGAGGGAGACTTTAGAGTATAAATCAGTTTTCAATGGTTTATTTTACATAAAGTTTATGTGAATGCATGTCTGTGAAAGACTTTTCATCTTCCTCCTGTGCAAGTGAGAGCCAGTACTTAATGAGCACCTGAAAAGATGGCTGGTTCTAATAAGTCACCTCAGAGCACACTGTGCTGTTGTTAAATTACCTTTAACCTTGTTGCCAGTGATCATTATATAATTGCTGCATTCCAGGGACTTGTATTCACTTGATATCAGGAACCTGAACTGGGCTGAGTGTATGCCTTCATTTTATTGACTCACAGTGTTCAATGTACCCTGGTTGAACATGAGGAGGCTGCAAAAAGTGCTGTTTAAGAGGAAATTGCAAGATGGCACAAAATACCAAAGACAGGGAGGAAGTTCAGTTCATACTTTGGCTTTACCATGAGTATTTTTACTTCAGATTGGAAGCTGCTAGCTTCTATTAAACTACCACCTGGACAGCCATGCACTTTTCCTTTATAAGAAACTAAACACTGCAACTCTTTCCACTCCTTTGTGTCCTACTGGAAGTCCCTTTTCTCCTCCTTCCTCCACTTCCGTGTTCTCTCTCAATTCATGCCTCATGAAGCATGAAGAGCTTTGAGAGTCCCCTTTCTGTGCATAATTATCCTCCACCTTCCAAGCTTCATCAGATGGATATGCTCCCCTGCACGTACTTTAGTCCATAAACTCTCTTTCCCACTTAGCCTGCTTCTGTACTTAAGTGAGCTGGTTCTGGGGGGCAATCTAGAAGTTCACCTATTTGCTTTCAAGTGATTATTGGTAGCAACTCAGTGAAAGGAGGCATAGAGTAGCTATGCAGTAGGTTTTTTTTCTTTTTATAGAATGGCAGAGAAAAGCAAGGTAGATTATTCCTAGTGGAGATTACTATTCAAGGCTACACAGGCATAAAGGTAGTCAAGCTGGATTGGTCACAAGTGAGAGCAGCTTTTCCAAAAATGGTAAATTTTGGATTAAGCCAAAGTCCCTGTGTGCTAGGAAGGACCTTGCCCCATCAGAACAGGGAAGTGGTTAGGTGGGGAGGTGCTGGTGCAGGGCCTCTGCCCTAGGACTAGCTGTATGACAAATGGAGGAAGCATTATAGGAAAACATACAACACTTGTTCTCTGGGCAAAGGAAAGCTTACTTGATAGGTGGGTAACTGCCTCTGAAGGCAAGTATCTTACAGTTGGCTTCTGTGTATGTAAAAATGATCCCTAGCATAACAAAGAAAGTACCTTCCTAGTGTAGCTACTTTTCTTTGCAAATCTCTTGTCTTCTGTTTTCCTAGAAATTTGCATGAGAAACTGGTTTGAGCAGTGGCAGAAGGAAAAGGAGGGAAGCAGCTTACCCAGTGGTAATCTCAGCTATTATTTGGCACTAAATTGGCTCTGGCAACAGAAGCTAAAGTCAGTCCTCTTTGTGTTAAAAATGTAGCTTTCCACTGCCTCAGCTGGAGGAAAGCATTTGCTGTCTGTCACCTTGCTGGGTTGTGCAGCTGAGCTGGCTGAAGTCAAACCCCTGCACACGCACTGGCTGACTCGCAGCATCTCCTTGCTGACAGGACAAGTCATCAACACTACAGTTATAGCACATTGCCTTAGCCTAGTGGTGTCTGCAGAGCACCAAACTGTTCAACCACAAAGTGCTGAAAATGCATCTCTTGGATTCTGCATTGAAATTGGCTGTGGGTGCCTCCACTGCCTGTCACAGCCCAAAGGTCCCTCACTGCTTTTGGCAGAGAGCTATTTTTTTCCAGCTAAGAGCAACACCTGACAAACTAGGGACAGAGTCAGTACATCCAAAAAAATTATATCTGGTGCATTAAGAAACCATCCATAAATGAAGCATCAACAATCCACATCTTGTGGAGTTTCCACACATTCAGGCAGAAAGACTGGCCAAAGAACCGAGTCTGCAGCACCTGAGTGCAAAAGCAGGGCTTCAGGCACCGAGCCATCTGTCTTCTATTTTACTGAAAGCAGGAGAAAAAGTGAAAATATACATTTATTCTGCAAAAACTGATTTAAATTTTTAAAAATCCAGAAAGCTGAAAACTGAAGTCTTCGGTTCATGGGTCTGTAACTCAAAATTAATTGCTAAATTTGCTACACAATAAGATCTGTTAATTAGGGCTCTCTGGTTCCTTGCATACCAGAGGACATGATCATCTGACTTTGCTGTTTGTATACCACTGTGTACTGAAAATAGAAAATAAAAGTTACACATGACAAAGTATTGATTAATTGTCTCTGAAAAACAAAAAGACAAAACAGCATTAACCAATTATAGAAATCTTTAAAAGACAAACTCATGGAAACAACATTTCCTTCTGTTGCAGTTTCATTTGGAACAGCAGGCTGTGCTCCTGAATTAATTTTACAGCTGAGACACAGCTAATCCAGAAATAAGCCTGTTACAGTTGGTGGGCACAACAAAAGAAGTGCTTGCCAATAGGCACACATGGCATCTGGAGCTTGAAGACGTTTTTAAGGGAAAAAGTATTTTTGATAATATATTAAAACTTCAGGAGTAGGACCTCACAGAAAAACGAATCCTCAAATATCTGTACGTACCAGAGATTTTCATGAGGAGGACAAGATAACAGTATATCTGCAAATATGAGAAAAGCTATTTTTATTATTCCCTCATGCTTCCTCATTCTTTAATTAAACTTCTTCTACAGAGAGGACTAAAATGTTAGATTAATTTCAAGTTGAATATGCTATTTCTGAAACCTATTTACAATACATTAAATATTGAAGCACAGGGGGTTTTCTGTTTGAACAGGACTGTGTGTGTATGTGTGAGATCCTAGCCCTTTTGAAGTCATTAGCCTATATCTTGCTATTTCTAAGGAGACCAGAATATTATCCTGAATATTCAGGTCTATGTAAAACATAGAGGTGATAGGTGTAAGAGGATTTTAATCTGGAACACCTAATGGTAGTTAATTTTCCAGAATTTTGTACATTTCAGGAGTTTCACATCTGAAAAAGAAAAAGTAGGTTCACTCACATCATCTCCCTGTTTGATAGAACTGATGCCAGCCAGGAGAGGAACCTCATTGCATGTATGTTGGCACTTACTGCACACAGGCAATGTCAGATTTTTTGACATCTACAGACCAAATCAAAGCCCTGTCCTTAACTGTGGAGATTAGGAAGAAATGAGAGGCTAGCAGGAAGGAAAACCATGTCTGACACCTAACTCCTGTATGTAATGCTCTCCTAATTAAAATGACATTCAGGCAAACACTTGAGCAAGTGCTAATGTAGGTAATGACTTTAATAGAATGATTATCATGCTTAAACTTTATGTCCATAAGGAAGAGCTTTAAGAAGTAAATCTGGCACTCAAAGAAAGACACATAATGTACTTTTAAAAAGTCCGTTGCTAGTAGTTTCTTATAGCGGGTGGTGGGTTTCCCCCTGGCACGGCTGCTGCGATCCTTACCAGGGGGCAAGCTCTCCCCCCTTC
>JAWWEU010000081.1:108997476-109087643 GCA_035583155.1 Acropternis orthonyx
ATTCTCTGCATTAGCATCCACATTCCATTTATGACAAGAATCTTTCCATACTTTCAATGGTGCATTGACTACTACAGTTTCTCAAGCAAAAAAAGAGATTTCTGTGTTGGTCAAACTATAGAGAATTACACATTGGTAGGAAATATTAATTCTCAGTATGAACAACTACTTTCAATTATACCCCCAATAAAACTATGTGTTCCACTTTATTTGAGGAAAAATATAAAAGGATACCAGTAATGTGACATTTAATGACAAGGAGGAAATTCCTAGTTTATATAGGAATGCATTTCCAATAAGGGCTTTACTGAGATTAAATTGGTGCTTTAGTGCTAATTAATTTCTCTGTGTATTGTTAAACAACCACATGGAAAGGAGCAACTACAACTGGAAATGTACTGGCCTTTGCCCAGTGGTCTGGAAAATGCATTGCATAGTTGAAATCATGAGCCAAGAGTGTAAAACACTGTGTTATTGTATCATGGGATGAATTGTATGATTGCTGTTAAAATCGGTGTAGTGGCAGGGCTTGGAATCATTTTTTGTGTTGCTTTGACAATGCTTACCCTACAATCCACAAAAATTTCTAGTGAGCTCAGGTTTTAAAAAAACAGTCCTGAATACTTTATGGAGAAGTTTGCATTAGATTTGCAAATGCTCTGCCAATAGCATTTATGCAATAAAATAATGTTAATGATGCTAAAACATTTGGTCTTGGTGTAAGACATTGGCAAGTACAATTTCAACATATTTGACTGCTTGTTAACCTTATGAGTTTCCAATAGAGGTGATCCAACCTCTGTTTTAGCTTCTGGAGCAGCAGTGGAGCACTGTAAAAGCCAGTCAAATCTCTGACGACTCCCAGAAAAGGGTTTGTTTCTTAAGAATATGTAAAAAGAGGAGTTATAAAAAGTAGCTTTCCCAGCTCTGGAACTTTCTGATGCAAAATCTGATGTGAGAGCTGTGCAAAACCACCTTGTATTTTGTTTCAAGTTTGGGTGTATTTTCTCAGGAGAACATTAATTGTTCTCTGGACTGCACTAACTTGTTGGCAATAATCACACAGCAAAAGGGTGATCATTTTGGATAAATATATGCCATTGGGGCAGCTCTTCAATGTGCTTTACCTTCTGATGTTTGCTTATCTTTTCCTGGTGCTGAAATCACACACAGATAAAATAACCAGAATTAGTGTGGGACTAGAGGTTGGCCAAGAAAGCAGCAATTGCATTCTGTGTGGCCAAGCTGCGGTGAATCCCTGCTGATAACATGGCTTGAAATAAGCACTGGGCTGTTTCAGAAGAGTTAATTTCTCAAAGCTAATGGAAATTTTTTCCACACTTATAATGGTTACATATTCAAATAATGAATGTACATCAGTACAGAAGCAGGTTGGCACCCTGTATGGTGTTTAATTCCCAAAGGAAGAAAAGCTTTGCAGCAAAAGAAACCCTCTGACCAGAGAAATCCTCTCATCCTTTGTATGCAGCTCTTCTTTTCATTCTCAAGCAGTTTCTAGGTTTAAAGCAGTTTTCTCCTCTGTTCTGTCACAGATGGGAAGAACAAGATCATAATTCCCTTTGTGAACTCTCTGAGCTGTCTGCTCAGCATCAAGATGAAGAGCTCATCTGCACAATAGAACCAGGCTTTTCAACCTCATAGTTAGAGGTTCCCAGCATGGAAGGAGACATGGGAGCTTTTTAAGATAGTCTTTGTAAGCCGATTCACAGATCCAGCTTTCAGCTATGAGAAAACACAGTGCAGTGCAGTCCAGAGTGGATCTGTGCAATCAGTAACTGCAAGGTACTTTGGTTGTGGTTAGATCTCTCAGCAACCCCATATCTAGTCCCTGAGCCTCATTTGACATAGCTCAGCAGACCATGATGGCAGCAAGGATTAATCTGGATTCTCCATTTTAAAGTCAAGATAGCAGGAGTACAAGTATTTATAATAGTCCATGTATACCATAAACTGGGGTGAACTCAGTCTGTTTGGCAGCAATCAATCCATGGAAAGAAGCTGAAGAACAGTTTAGAATCTGTATCTGGAGACTACCATCCTTGATTTTAGAAGTGTCTTAACAACATCTCAGCTATTTGTTCGGTCTGAAGGGTCTGACAAAAGCTGGCTGATTTATAAAGGTCAAATTAAAACACAAAAAGTTACAACACAGTCAAAGTTTTGTCAATTTTTCTGAGAGTTTATAATCATGTTTTCTCCTCAGTGCATCACTTTTGCTAGTCTTCCCTTGAAAGACCTCACATCTAGCTTTCCTGAGATGAAAAACTCAGCGCTGTTATAACAACAACAAAAATAAAACCAAACAAAAAACAACCAAACAAAACCTGCAACAACAAAAACCAAAACAAGATATAAGTTGCAGTATTTGATGCATCATAACAGCAGTTTGGTTTGAGAATTTTTTTATTTTCTGCAGAGATACTGCTTCTCAAGGAGAAGGTGCCATTGATGAACATCTCACTGAGTCCCAGATGCAGTCCTTTTTTAAAAAAAACTTCTAGGATGTTGTCTGAAATCCACTTCAAGATATCTGAATCTAGGCATGTATAATAGTTTACGAAATAGCATTTTACAAATTTTAGACTTTTACATTGATATCTAGCTAATTCAATTATTTTGACAATGGAAAACCTGGATCTGAGAAGAAAAATACTAATCTCTAGATAATCTTTTGGCATTCTCTTGCTCTAAACTCAAACAATCATATCTGCTCACTGCAAGATGAACCTTTATATTACTGGCAAGTAAAAATCAAAATTCTGCTTAACTTATTGAAGAGTGTATTTAGTAGAAACACAGAATAACAAAGTTATATATAAATAGTCATCCCTGTCCATCATCTACAAAGGACAACTCCTATGGAGCACATTTAATATCTAAGTGCCTCATCACGGAAATAAAAAAAAAGATTGACTCATCCAAATACATTGAAATACTTAGATTCTTGATCTTCTGGTTTCTTTTGTTGCACGAAGTAGAATGATTGTGCAAGTCTCATTTGCTAAATATCTTTTTCAGAGGTCAGGAATCTGCCCCTTTTTGCTAACCTAGCAGCCTTAAATTGTGATGCTTTCAGAACTATTTAGGTTAATTTTTAAAATACACTGAAAAAACCCCACAAACTTCACTATCAGCACCTAGCTAATAAAAAATCTTTTTTATAGAGCATTAGCCACTTAACTGACAAAAGGCATTAATATGCATCCTGCAATTTCTCAGCATCAAAGAGCAGATCTAACCACTCTATTAAAAGAGCTGGTTTGTGTCACCAAAAGAAACATTAAAACCTTCTGGTTATATGGGGCACAAAACTGTAGCACAACACCTCAAATTACCCCTCAGGAAGAATGAAAGAAAACCTGGAGAAGGATAAAACCTTGGGAGAAAAGCACTGCATGCACTATTACACACTGTAATATCTCACTAGATTAATAGACCCTCTGGTGGTTACCAGTCAATTCGATGAAAAGAAGCTGTAAGATATTTAAAAGCATAAAATTAATATGAAATAAGATGTAAGAGTCATAAAATAGTAGGTGCCTCCTCTTTCTTGAGGCTGATGTCTTCTCCAAGCAACTCTTAGTTTGCATAAGCAGCTTCATCTCAAGGACATCTCTGTCTTTTCTTTCTTTTTAAGTGAATTCTTTGAGCTTCTGCTTGTAAAAAGCAGAAAATATTGCTACAGGTCATAGAGTTTCTCCCCTGAGGAACAAAAGTGCTTCTGTTTCTCTTGTACAGGTTTTTCAAGAGTATTCTACCCAGGTAACCTGTTCCCTGAATGTATGAAGTGATAAAGCTACACCACTCAACTCCAGAGGGCAGAAGTCTGTAGGAACTCATTAAAGCTTACTCCTCCATAGAGAAAGTATTTAGCCTTCCAACACTGTTCACTACAGGCAAGTTCTTCAGATTTTCAGAGTACAGAGCAGACATGTACTTCTCTGCTTATCCCTATTACAAGTAAAATGCATCACAGTAAACAGAACCTCTATTTCTAGTCATATAAAATCAATAGCATGCAAAGACTGAGGGGGAAACAGAATGAAGGCTTTGTTCGTCTGCTGCAGCGAGAGTGACTTTTGACATTTTTCTTTGAAGAAATGCATAGACCATATTCCAAATGAAGAAGGTTAGTATATAAATAGTGCTTTTCTGAGTCAAAACTAAGTAGCACATTCTTTTCAGTAAAGTAATTATAGATTATGAATGTCTCCAAAGCCATAAAGACAGCATTCTGTTTGCTATTCATTATGTTAATACTTCAGTTTTCTTTATTGAAGTTCATATTCTGAATCTTATTAGTCTTCATATGATTTGAGTGTTCACTGTACAAGCAAAAAGTCAATCCATTAAATTCATTTGCATATCAGAGTAGTTGACTGAACACAAGACTCAAATGCTGAATTTTAATCTAGAATAAAAAAAACACCCAGCAGGCAGTGAACTAAATCCAGATTTAGCTTTGGCCACTGCTGAGAAATGTTTATAATAAACAAATGTATGATTATTTTTCTTAAAGAAATTTTATTTCTTACTACTTGGAGTGTGGCAAGTATTTGTGAGGAACAGTTTATTTTCATTTCAGATTCTTGTATTTTGCTTTGTTTAGGGTTATTACAGAGTTTATTATTTAATTCTGTGTCTCATCACCGATTGAAAGTAAATTGTGTACTGGGTTCAAGAAGGCATCACATTTTACTTTCTGCTCAACAACAGTATCACTGCCCATGTAGACACCCTCAAGATGGATCATTCTATGGTTTCCTTGTTTTAAATTAACTTGTGGTTGTGCATCACATTAGTTTAATTAATTTAAGTGCCAGTGAGTCAAACAGCTGTAACGAGTAATTATGCAATTACATATAATTACTTCACTGAGACGGGTTATAATACGAGCATTCTTATTAAGCTTGAAAGTCAGGAGGAAAGCAGTGTGAACAAGCATTATTCTGGTAAGAGCCAGCCCTAAGCTGTCTCAACATTGATTCTTGATTCATGAATGGGTGGCAGCCCTACAAGGAGATAGAGTCAAGAAAACAAGCATTTGTTTCATGGTCTCAAGTACTGAAAGGCCCACTGGAATTTTTAATCAGTCATGGTAGTCGTTCCAGTCTGTTAGAAAAGGCATTCAACTCTGAACAACCCAAGCACTGCACTTATTGGATAAGAGGATACACACAAGGATCTTTATCCCCGTGCTTTTTTTCCTACTGTGACATGAAAGTTGAAAAAATTCTGAAATAATTTCTCTGGAATTTTCCCTAGAAGATGGTCATTCTTGAGCTAGACAGAGTCAAAATGAAAAGAACAGAAATAATCTCCATTTTGGGGCTTTTCTTGATGAAAGAATGAAAAATACCACCTTATGTCAACAAAAAATCAATTAAGACTGGCGGTTATTCAGCCAAATACTGCTGAAGTCAAGTATTTCTCACATGTATAAGGGATCTGGGACTGGCATAATTGTTCTACTCATCGCAGAAACCTCTGTGGACTGAGTGAAAATCTCAGCATGTTAAGAGAATTCATTATGCTACATAAAACCCTGCCACGGAATTGCTGATTATGAAAGAGTTCTAGAAGTGTTTGGTGTTTTTGTCATTTTAACATGAAACTTAGGGTTTCCCTTCCTAAATAAGCCCAGCAACTCATTCACAAAACCCAAACCCTCTCCCTGCACAGGAGACAGCTTAAATACTCTCTATGCAGAGCCTATTTTTGCAACCAAGTTAATTTTTTCAACATGAGTTTACCGCAGAAGCTCATTTTATTGGGTAATGGATTTAAAACAAACCAAAGGAAATTACTTTTACCTGTAGGATTCACCATTATAGGATGTTGTTTCTGCTGATGCAATGTTGCAGAGGACAAATTCATGAAAACGAGTCCATCAGGAGCTGTGAAACTCTAGGACAAAAATCCAAACTCTGGCTTAGGAAGTGCCTTAGAGACAGACCAATGGAAGCACACTGGAAAAGCAGAAGTATCTGCCTTGCAATGTTTTTTTCAAAATGTCTCCTCCTGAACACTGGCAAAAACATGGTACTTGGCTAAGGAGTTGCATCTGACTTGCATTGAAGAACTTTCTTTTTGGCAAGGGAGTATAGCATACAGCATCTCCCCGCAGTCCAGGTGCTGTTTGCCTCAATAAGTTTTCCTAGTTTTTCTCTTTTCTCCTAGTTAATTATGCTGCTTTCCACTCTGAGGAGATAGATCTCACATTCAGTTTAGAAAGAATCCTATCCATCTTCCCTCTCTGCATCCACCTGCACCTTTCTGTAGCACAGTAATGCTCCACTTTTCTTTCCCTGTTAAGAAAGGAAGAGCTCCTAAGGAAAGGGATGCATACTGAATCCAGGTGTGACAGTTATGGTCGTGCAACCATCTTGGCTATGACACACATCAGTACTGCTTGGCTGCACAGAGTACAATGCCAGGAAGGAAGCCCTACTAGTCACTGGTGTCCCTGACTGAAGACAAGACTTGGGGTGATGGCTGAAGTGAAAGGAGAAGTGCCTTCTTCATCTAACTTGATATCAATGTGCATCTTGAGTGTGAAGAGGGAATTCAAGATCTCCACAAGCTTTACATAATACAAATGGAAGAATGACATCTCCTTCCTCTGTGTGGAGTTACTCCCTCTGCTTGGAGTTACTGCAGACCAGAGCAGGAGGGAAGGATGTGTACACTGGTGTGCTAGATGTGTGGGCTGAGCTCTGCAATAAACTGTCTGTGCAACAACACTAGTTTGAGGCTTAGAAACCAGAGCACTGGGCATGTTCCCTTCTGTCAGCTCAAGTTACAGGAGGCTATGTTGCTGTCCAGCTCAAAATTCCGTGGCACAACAGGAGGATCAAGAACATTTTTCTTCCCAAACGTGTTTTCCTGAGGTTTAGGGTGGTATTTTGCATTCATACTCTAACAAGCCATAGGAAGTAGTTTACCATTACAAAACAATTTCTAAATTAAATCCTGCAATGCTGAAAAGTGGATTTTTACGTAAAAATCAGTGTGTCAGAGGGAGACAGAGGCAGAAGGAATGTGTATAACATCAGGATCTATAGGAAGTGTCCCTTGCCTGCTGACCTGTTGAGATTAGAAGGAAGCTCCGAGGTCCTCTAGCCCAACCTCCTCTTTCAAACAGGGCCAATGTCTAAGCTAGAGCAGGTTGCTCACACCTCATCCTGTCCAACTTTAAATATTTACAAGGGTGGAGATTCCAAGGACCTTCTGCTCGACCTCTTTCGGTGCTGAACCTCTTTCACAGTGAATAATTTCTTCTCTTACATCTAACTGGAATTTCCTTTGTTCCTTTCTTATACATGTGCTCGTTGATCCTTGTCCTTTCATTGTGTACTTCCAAGAAGAGTCTGTCTTCACTATAACCCCTCCTTAGATCACTTAAACCCACCTCTCCTTAACCTTCTTTTCTTTAGGATGAAAAAACCCGTGGTGATAACATATCTTGAGATTATAAACCTTGCATGGAGCTAGCAGCTCAGGCTCAATACCAGGGTATCACAGTCATTTGCATTACAGATTAGAGATGGCTGACATCCTTGTGTGCAGTCTGAAGGCAGAGCAGGCTTGCACCAGCCTGCAGTCTCTCAGGTCGGCAAAGCCGTAAGGATGCTGCTGGGTTTCTACTGAATGTTTAATCCGGTGGCATTCACTAGAACAGAGCACAGTAATAACTAATTTTATCAGCTGAGCAGCATTATCAGGGAGTTAGAGTATAAGCTGCTGGAACTGAGCCCAGACACTCAGCTCCGGTAACACTGCTTCAATTTAAAGGATCTACAGTGAATCTTCAAAACACTGGAGGAAACAAAAAATCCATTATTTTTACAGATCTATATTCCTGTAGCAGTTGGATCACCTCCATTTTAGGGAAAGACCAAGCAAGTACAGAACAAACAGTTCATCCCTGACCAAATACCTTGCAAGTACTGCATATTCTAAAAGATGTTGTTATAATTAAGAACAAAAAAAGAAAATATTTCAAATTCCTTGGAGAGAAAGGTCAGCACATTATAAAATATTGAAACAGTTGTGCCACAAGTACCTTGACAACATTGCAAAACAAATTATAATTGCCAAAGAGACTAGTTAGATTTTGTAGTTGATTACAAAACAGGTTATTAGTGCTGCAGGACACAGAAAATATCTCTCCTGTCCTGTAATTGTTTCTAACACAACAGTTAAGCAGAATATGTAATTCATCACCTTTTATTTCATGACAGACTAATTAGATTCCATCTAATTTTAAAATTTCAGCAGCAACAAATTGTGTCACTTGATTTTTCTGTCATCTCTTTAATCATATCTCTAATAGAGGATTTTCTTGATATTATCAGAGGGTGTTAGGTATGATTCTAATAGCACATGTTATTTCCAATTAATTTAACTCAGTGGAAATACTTCCCTTCTATGTTCCAGCATTGTTGATAGAGTTTATGGCAGTCAAGGCTTGCTACTTTTCTAAAACTTTTGTAATATTCAAGGTGGAATTAAGTTCTGAGAAATGGAGAAAGGACACAGTACTAGACTGTTGGCTTTTGTAGCTACCATTTCACATGAAGCTGTGAAAGTAAGCATGCACTTATGTGGGGAAAAAACACACGCTTTTTTCTGACCTGAATTTCATGTAGTAAAATGAAGTAAGGCAACATCATTTCTTCACCTGCTGTCTTCCTGAATCAGTCACTCTATATTTATTTGATGAATGTGCCAGGTATGTTCGCTGCTTAAGACAGCACGGTATCTCCCAGAGAAAAATCTCACAAGATTCTCTGTGGGTCAAGCCTGGGTCATGAGGAGCTGTGTGTGGTGATTACAGGCACTGTACAGTAGAAAGGTTGGGACGTTCTGGCAGGACTAACTCGACTTGCCTGACGTGTGCTTTTACACAGATTAACACTTTTGGTTAGCAGCAAAGCACTACAGGTTATTCTGCCACCTTTAACTGAAACAAAGACTGCAGTTTTGTCTCTGCAAGTTTGCAAAGAGCATCTCAGCCCATCGTCTCTGCCAGCTGCCACTTGAGTGATAGTTGGATAGACTCTTTGTTTCAGGATGACTGACATCCTAGGAAGTCATTACATGCATGGGTGCTTGCTCTAGGATCTTGGTTGGAGGCTTAGTCACAATGTGTTGATTCTGGCAGGCGTGACTATTAACACCAACACATCTTCAGAATTGTCTTCCTAGTATCATATGGTGACAAAGTCATGAACCAGCTGTGTCACACATAGCAGTTACACACAGATCTCAAATACTGCATCCTCTCTTCTGCTACAGAGCATCACACAGAAGGTACTTCATGTGAGGATGTGGACCAAAAAACACATCTGTCCTGTGTACCTTCTGTCACTCATCTTTTTCCTTTTCTCCTACCTGCTGTTCTGAATCAGCAAATTAATTTCATCTTTAAAATACTGAAATTAAAATCTTCAGACTTTATATTTCAAATGTAAATGCATAAAGTCAATAATGAATACAAGTTCAAGAGCCAGGAAAGCATTTCCAGCATCCTTTCAGGTATCTGAACACCCATGTGCATTTTCATTCTCAGAAATATGTACTTGTGCACATACACAAAATCTTATCTCTCCCAGCCCCAGAGTTTGTACATTATTTTCCTATTTGTTGCATTATTACTATATTATTGCACCTGTTTGTTAAGGTGACTAAAACCCTTACAACAAAAGGCTAGGCTCAGGGCTTCACTGCTCAGATTTCTTTGAGAAAACAGCCCTTTGTAAAGCTGGCAGGTAGGTTTCCATCCTCAGCAGAGCAGTGCATGCATTGGTCAGCTGGTGTTCACTGCTGACTCCACCTCAAGTTTCAGGCAGATGAACCAGGCCTGCAGAAATGCAATTTTCTCATGTTCAGTGTCCCAAAATACCCATCAGAAGTGCCATTCTTAAATTATGTTCTTCCCATCCTGCCAATGTTATCTCTAAAAGTAGCATCATTTGAATGTGCACCTTCCCCACACCTTTATCAGAATTTCCTCCAGGTAGGGAGAATAATATCTCAGAGCATCACAGCAAAACCTGACAGTGCTTACTGAATCAGAACCAATAAGCTGCTGCCTGTGCTACAAGGAAAATACCTTATTGACACACTTTTTGTGATGCATTAAACATTCAGAGGACTTACTGAACCCTCGGGTTCCTGTTTTGCAAAAGATCACCCCTATCCTGTTTCATACACCAACACCTCACTTATATATGCCAGCAACCCTTCCTCTTCCTACTCATTTCCTGCAGCCTGGAGAAGCCTCCAAGGCCCCTGGAGAGACTGTTGATGTCCCTGGAGAGATGATGTCTCTGCCTCCAGAAGCAACTCTCAGACTTGAATCTTCACAACTATTCAAGATGTGTTATGGTGTTTATAGGCTACAGGACACTGGGGAAATCAGTCCTAATTGCTCCATTTTGCAAATACAAACACTTTCCTTTATATTACTATGGAGTCATATTCCAGAGGTTCTGTGAAGCCTGGTACTTGATCAGAGATTGATGTCTCCTAAGTGATTCCTCAGAGGGCTCTGTCCCACAAACTCTTTAGAGCACTTTTAAGCAATTTCAAGTTTTAAAGAGAATTTTAAAAAATACCTTGTTTGTCTTCAGTGTAAATGACAGACAACACTGACAAGTGAGAAATGTAGAGCAGTGTTTTGCTGTAACTCTGAGAACCCAGTGCCACTCCATATGATACACTGCATGATACATCAAAAAGTAAAATCAAAGAGTATGTCCCTTGCTCCTAGTCACCTGTAGTCCACCACAACACTTGCCTGTGAGTGTATAACTTTCTACAGGTTTGTCCTTTTGACTAGGTAGATTTTAATGTTATTTATTAAAGAATTAGCTTTGATATCTTCTCAGACAATCCAACTGTTATGCTACCAGTATCCACTAAATGGAGGAAATTTTTGTAAAGACTATATAGCAAAATACTGAGACGTGAAAGAGCTGTATAAATACAACTGACAGAAGTAGTTTTACCAGATTTACAAATAATCACTTATTGACATTAAGGGAAGGGGTCTGTTATTTCAAATTTCCACATTTATTCTGGGGCAAAAATTAGCAACCAAGTCATGAAAGAATCATGGGAAAGGCAACCTTGGAAGTTGCTGCTTTAAATCTAACAAGAAAGGGGAAGAGGAGAGTTTATGCGGATGTGGTAAAGACTGAAATCATTGGGTGCCCGTGGTTATGCACAGTTTAGTCATATAATTAATAAGTCACATGTTAAAACTGGAAAGTGCTATTTATTACAGCAAAGGTGAGTTTGTGCAAGCTTGGCAAATGCTCCACATGTACACTAGAAGTTTTATTTTATACCTGAGCTAACATGCAGACTCTCTTATGCAGAACAGATCTTGAGGTGTGGTTTGGTGGGGTTTTTTTAATCTCATAAGGATAAGCTTTCACACAAAATGCCACCATACTTTTAATCTATTACATAGACCAGAGAAATTGCAATTTGGAAGAGTTTAGTGTGCCAAACTGACCTTGCTCTGATCTCTCAGCCTCACAAAAAATCTGAGGTAAAAGAGAGGATAAAGAGAGTTGGTTGCACTTTTCTTGTCTTTTTGAGCTTGCGCACGCTGTGCCTCACCTAAAAAATCCACTGCGCAGGCTGGAAGGGCACACCCACGTGGGGAGAGCCCTTCCCAAAATCTTCGTTTGCGAAGTCTGGCCAGACATACATACATAGTTGAATATAATCCTACATAGCCGAGCTTCCCATGTATAACCTTCCAGCTCACTTGCAAACATTCTGATTAGACAGGAAAGATTCAGAAGAGCTGCCTTTTTCCCTCAAATATGTTTCTGCTAAGTCATTCCACCTGACTGTTAAGAGTGTTTCAGGACTGCTTAGTCAGGACAGCTTAGTAAAATTTCTTTTCTCATAAAATGAACAGCCTTGGATCAATCTGAACAACTCCTTTCCTCTTCATCACTCATATAATTGAACTTTGTTAAACCATGGACAGTACATGCAAAAATTCTGCCTTGCCCCAGAGAATTTACTCACTCCTATTTCCTTACACAGCCCATTGTGGTACTATGGCAGATTGTGTTAGTCTTCTCATGTTAAAAACTGTGGTATAGAAGAAGAATTAGGCAGTACTCAACCACCCATTTTTCAGAAATTCTATAAAATTCATATGGGACATGGTAAAGAATAAAATGTGTCTATATTTACTTCCTTGCCTGTGAAAGGCTCACTTTTGTGTCTGATTTGTAGAACTTGTATCTGTGCACTGTATCTGCTTATTGTGCTTCTAGTAGAGTCTAAGTCCTAGAATTTCTCAGCCCTGGAAAAGGGCAATGGGACTTTAAGAGTAACTGATTATTCACTTCAGCTTGTATGCCAGAACTCTCAAACAAAGGCACAGTGCAATGAACCAAATAGAAATGAGATTTGCTATATTCCTTGGCAGTTACCACTGTTTTGAAAAATTCCAATTAGATATTCTACAGCTGCATATTTCTTAAATCAGAGTACCTTATGGAGAACTGTCAACTTTGATTAACTTCAAGGTTAAAAGTCAGGCAGGTTACCAGCAAAAAAAAGGGCTTTCCAGACATCTTTTGTACTCCACCTTCTTTCCTGCCAATGTACTTGGCAGGGTAATGAATTATTGAGAGACTGAAAGCTTTCTGATGTTGTATTTCCAGGTAAACCAAGCAATGAACTGCCTTGGACCTGAAGCCTTCATAATTTTCTAGTCCCCAACTCCAGGAAAAATGAGCAGTTTTATTTCACTGAGAATGACAGTTATTGGGAATGCATGCTGGAAAACCAATATGAAGGGAAATTAGCATCCTACTTGCCCCACCTTTCACATCTAAGATAAATATCTGTTCTCGAATAAACCATCTGCAGTCCTGTGCTTTGGGTTTTTACATGACCAGGATTTGGTAGCAGAGGGGCTACAGGTGTGGATTCCGTGGGATGCTGCCAGAAACTTTCACCTTTTCCAACAGGGCCAATGCCAGCCGGCTCCAAACCAGATCCGCTGCTGGACAAGGCCAAGCCCATCAGCAACGGTGGGTGGGAGCTCCCAGGGGATAAAGGAGTTTAGAAGTGGGGGAACAAAACTGTGCAATTGCAGTCAGAGAGAGGAGTGAGAACCTGTGTGAGGAACAACTCTGCAGACACCGAGGTCAGTGGAGAAGGAGAGGGAGGAGGTGCTCCAGGGTCCAGAGCTGAAGTTCTTCTGCAGCCCATGGTGCAGACCATGGTGAGCCACGGTGGGGCAGTTCGTGAAGAACTGAATCCCATGGGAAAGACTCACAGTGGAGAAGTTCATGGAGAACTGTCCCCCGTGGGAGTGACCGCGCCCTGGAGAAGGGCAGGAGCGTGAGGAATCCTCCCCCTGAGGAGGGAGGAGCCGCAGAGACAATGTGTGATGAACTGAACACAGTCCCCATTCCCTGTCACCCTGTGCCACTCAGGGTAGGAGGAGGTAAAGAAAATCAGGAATAAAGTTAAGCCTGCAAAGAAGGGAGGGGTGGTGGGAAGGTGTTTTGAGATTTGGTTTTATTTCTCATTATCCTACTCTGATTTGACAGGTAGTAAATTTAAGTCAATTTCCACGAGCTGAGTCTGTTTTGCCTGTGACAGTAATTGCTGAATGATCTCTCCCTGTCCTTAACTCAACCCATGAACCTTTCATTGTACTTTCTATCCCCTGTCCAGCTGAGGAGAGGAGTGACAGAGCAACTTTGGTGGGCACCTGGCATACAGCCAGGGCTAACCCATCACATCCTCTTACTTATTAATATTCAGTATCAAGCTATGAGCTGTTTTGAACTACCTAACAGAATGCAAAAGAGATAGAAAAGCTGATTTCATTATCTCAATAATAAAAGTAAGATAGTTGGATTTAAAAAAAAAATTAAATAAAACCCAACAGAAAACCCATATAAAATTGCTTTTGTTTGACCAGCAGTCCATTAAAACCATGCTATAAGGGATCATTAACCATAACAAAAAAGAAGCATAATTAGCCAAAAACAATTAGGACAAAGTTCAGACTGATTGATATGCAAATGTCCTGTACTGGAGACTATATTCATGGCCACTGACCTTTCGGATAAATTAAGTTTCAGTGGATATGAAAGAATCTGTGTTTCATTCTCTGGGGGAATAAAAAAAGTACAAGTTTTACTATTGAAATTAGTCAGTGGCCTCTAGATTTAGCTGTGATGTTTTAGAACTGTCATGTGCATATTTTGTAAGGATAATGAGGCAATTTAACTGGGCAAGAACATCTCCTGGAGGTGACATGATACCAATTTATGCTTTTTTCAGAGTTCAGAAGAGTCACAAACTCAGTGAATACCTCCACAGGGGCCACAGCTTTCCCAACGCCTTGTCATCTGTAATTCTTACACAACCTGGATATATTTGGAATGTCAAAATATTTTGACAGGTCTTTCCATATTTGAAATACCTTCACATATTGAAAAAAATTCACCATTTGTCTTTGAGAACTATATTGTTCCATACAGTGATTGTAAATTTAGGTGGATATCTTTTTTGTAAGTACTGCCTGGTCTTAAGGATGCCTCTTTTGAGAATGTCCTGGAAGACCCTGCCAAAAACTCTGCAAGTCAGGGTCCATCAGTCACCTTTTTCTAGTTCACCAGGCCAAAGACCTTGTTAGGAAATTAGACTGTTTTTATTATGCTCTGTTCTCAATAAACCCATTTTATCATCTTGCAAATCAAGTTGAATAACTTGAGCAGAATTTTTCCAGTTATCAAAGTTCAGAAAAAAATCCAGAAATGTGTGGACCTTCTGCCTTTCAAAAATGTATAATGTTGATTCTTTTCCAGTCTTCCAGGACCTTTCTTGTCCTCTATTAAATCTCCAGATAAGTGCTAGTGCTTCACAGACTACACTGGCTACTTCTTTTATTTTCCTTATAAGATGATTTTTAATATTGTTTTGCCAAGAAATTCTAGCATATCTTTATGAGCAAATATACTTGAGTCTGCTCTTCAACCTCTTGTGAACTTATTCCCCGCTCTATAACCATTTAATTAAAATTATTCAATGGTCTTAAATTGTTGTTAAAATTGAAGAAAAGAAAAAATTGAATTCTTCAGCAATTTTTGCTTACTTTCTTATCTATTCTTTTCTTTTTAAAAAGGTCCAGTACTTCCTTTGCTTCTTTTTCATTTCTAACAGAATCTGTTCTATTTGTTCATATCTTACTATCTGAGTACTACTATGCACCTCCACTTTCTTGGCATTCTCTAATTATTCCATCATAAACACACCTTATTTTCACTTCTGATATGATATCCTTTTGATTTTGAGGTTTGCCAGTTTCAGATTTGTCCCAAAATTCTCTCCCTGCCAACGTCATGGATGTGTTGCTTTTTTTGAAACCCATTTCCCTTGGTCTATTGCTATTTGTAAAAAAAACAAAAAAAAAACCAAAAAACCCAAACAAACAAACAAAAAAACCACAAAAGAAAAACAAAACATTGAAAATTACAGTCTTTAACTTACACTTGCCTCCATTATGATACTTTAATCAATTCCTTCCTATTATTCAAGACCACATAGAACGTATCTTAACCTCATTACAATACCTTCTGTAGTTTCAACATGACTTTATCACAGAATCATAGAATGTTTTGGGTTGGAAGGAACCCTAAAGATCACCTAGTTCACCCCCCCTGCCAGGGGCAGGGACACATTTCACTAGACCAGGTTTTTCAGAGCCCCATCCAACCTGGTCTTGAACACTCCCAGGGATGGGGCATCTACAGCTTCCCTGGGTAACCTGTTCCTGAGTCTCATCACTCACACAGTCAAGAATGTTTTTCTATTATCTAACCTAAACCTACTCTTTCTCTTTGAAGCCATTCCCCCTTGTCCTGTCATTACATGCCCTTGTAAAAAGTCTCTCTTCATCTTTCTTGCAGGCTCTCTCCAGGTACTGGAAGGCCACAATTAGATCACCCCAAAGCCTTCTATTTTTCCAAGCTGAACAATCCCAATTCTCTCAGCCTTTCCTCACAGGAGAGGTGTTCCATCCATCTAATCAACTTGCTGGCCCTCCTCTGGACTTGCTCCAACAAACTGATGTCATTCCTGTGCTGAGGACCCCAGAGTGCAGTGCAGGAGAGATGTGTTCAAACATGGCTTTTCAGAGCACCTGGGTTTCTGCTGTCCCACTTAGCACAGGAAAATACACTTACAAATACACAAAAGTGTGGTACAAATACACTTCCATGCTACAGAAATAACTAGAGGATATTCAGTCCTGCATCATGCAAACCAAACTGTGTAGGGAATTTCCATTGTCCTCTCTGGCATCAGGCTCATGGGTTGTGATTGCTAGAACCTGAATGCAGAGGAAAAAGTCTCCAGAGTTCATTTATGCAATGTTCCTTTGTAAAGCTGCAAAAAATACCAAAGGGAAGATTTCCTAACATCTGAAAAACCTTAAAATTTTTAAAATTAGATTTTCTTCTTTTGGCAACAGTATGTACACAGCTTTTTATTAAAATATCTTTGCTAGAAATTGCTTAAGGATTTGATTGCTGATTTTCTTTTCCCTTTCTATACTTTTAGTCTTTCTTCTCTCTTCCTTTAGGATGACAGGCAAAGAGAAAAGGACAGGAAACTAGAAAGTGGAAACTTCCAAGTTTTAAATGTTTATATTTCAATGAAGTGCATGACTGAAGGCATTAGTTTTTGAAGGTGTGCCATATGTTTTCAAAATAATTTGGTTGCTTTAAATGTTGGCCAACTCAAGCCTATCTTCAAGTGGCCAGGAGTTCTGCAAGGGACAGCGCCAGGCAACATAATTCAGACCAGCTGCCAGGGTACTCCAGGCTGTCTCCAAACTAAGGTTTGGTACAGCCAGAGGGCCTAAAAAAGGCAGCCCTCCCTTTCTGTGCTAAGCAGATCCTGATGTCGGAGACTTGGACTATTTCTGTGTACCATAATAAATGATTGTGATTGATTGGTGAAAATGCACAATTCTGAGTCCTCTCTTCCACTCTACTTTACTGTCAGGGACATTATGATGGGCTAAAGCCAGTACAGGTTAATAGAAGTAAAGGTCCCTTCTCTTCTGTTGCTTCTAATACATCAACATATCCTTTGCAGTCGAGTGGAAACAAACATAATTCGCATTTCTAAGGATTTCCATTCAGCCTCTTTGGATTTCCTGCAGTATAACCCACAATTAAGATTTGTGAGAAGCAGAATGATGTGGAAAATATGGTTCTGCAGAAGTCTGAACTGTGTGGGTGATTTAATCTCCAGTGGGTTTATAATAACCTTCAAAATCTCCAGTGTGACTGAAGTCACTCCATACATAACACCTATCACACACTTAAGAACTGCACACCAAATCCACATTTATTTAAGGCAGTAGCCTGAACTAGTCACTCCATGCAGAGGTAATTGTTTCAGGAACGTGTCTTAGAGGCAAGGTAAATGTACAGGCATAAAGATGCCAGTAAAGATATTACAGCCCTCTTTTGCAGTCTCTGAGACCTGGGAAGAGAACCTGCCCCTGAAATGAACTAGTCAAGCCTGCTAGTCATCCCAGCAAAGTCTTTTAGTCTTCTCAACAAGCAAGTATTGGGATTTTCTAGGCACATAAAACCCCCAGGTTTTCAAATCAGAAACACATTGTTAAAGATTCAACAAAGACAAGAATTAAATCAAACTTTTGTGGCAAACCATAAGGGTAGAGGGCTTTTGTCCTCATTCTGCTGTCCTTGCCAAAACAAAATTCCTGTTGATCTCCTTGCAGATATCGTGTCTTCCTTCTTTGTACATGACAGCCCACCTAAAAGGATGGAGGTTATAAATTCTCCATCCATGCCGAAAGAACACTGAATCCACATGGATTTCCTGGGGGAAAACAAGTTCTTTGACTTTTTAGGACTAGGTAAATAGTGAGTACATAACTAAAACAGTTTTCCTTCTTTCAGTCTTGTTGAAGTTTTAGTGTCAGTGCAGTTTAGATCACTCAGCAGCTCTACATCTTCCATCACCTTTCTAAACAGCTGTAACCACGCTCATACATCATAGCCTATGCAGCTTTTCTAAATTAGCTGGCAATTTTCTTCACTATGGAAACATTTGAAAGATGTACCATGTTACAACAAAGGGAAATAACAGTTTTGAACAAAAGCCATAATGAGTCTGTCCTATGTCGAGCAGTAAATCTGTACAGTGAGAACATCTTTCCTCTATTTCAATTCTGTATTTCTTTTATTTTAACTGAATTCAATGAATACTGACACCAGAAAGCTGGCACCAATGACTGCATTTGAACCAACACAGCAAACTGCCAGTGCAGTGTGAGATGCAGGAGCAAGACCACAGATAGAATCATAGAATCATTTATGTTAGAAAAGAACCATGAAGTCATTGAGTCTAACCATTAACCCAGCACTACCAAGTCTGCCACTAAATCATGTCCCTAAGTGCCATATCTACATGTCCCTTAGATGCCTCCACTTCCCTAGATAGCCTGTTCCAACGGTTTGACCATCCTTTCAGTGAAGAAGTTTTTCCTAATAATGCAGCTAAACCTCCCCTGTGCAATTTGAAGCCATTTTTTCCTCGTGCTGTGACTTGTTATCTGAGAGAATAGACAAACCCTCACCCCACTACAACTTCCTTTCAGGTACTTGTAGAGAGCTATAAGGTCTCCCCTGAGACTCCCTCTCTCCAGGCTAAATAATCCCAGCTCTCTCTGCTACTCCTCATCAGACTTGTGCTTCAGACCCCTCACCAGCTTTGCTGACCTCCTCTGGACATGCTCTAAGTAGGGAGCTGATACTTGAAAAAAGCAGTGTAAAATCACCTCCCATTCAGCTGAACTGGGCAGGGATCAGACTGCAAATTAACTAAGTTGGGCCTAATAGTGTGCCTTCTGGGGAATCACTCTGCCTTATGGTTTGTTTAACAGGTTGGTTTCATTGGTCTGGTCTAATTGGGTTTAGCTGTGAGTGCTGTTTATTTGATCAGCTGAGCAGGCAGGTCTTTCCTCTTTCAGCTTTCTGGCCCTCCCTCTCTACTGAAGGTGCAGCCAGGACATATTCAAGGCACCTCCTCCCAAGGTAATGAGGCTATTTGGGTCTGGCTGATACAGAAAGATGTTTAAAACCCAAATCTGGTTAGTTTCAATGGGGAAATCATGGCTTGGACTGTAATGAAAAGTGAAGTATTTTTAAGCTGTGGATTTAGCAAGTATTTTAAAACAGCATAGCCACTTCTCTTGTACACCTCTGTACATCAGAGACTACACTGACTGTGACCACAGTCCATAGAGAAGCTGTCAGTGTTCATGCATGTAGAACTGGAAAAGTTGCCTGGAGAAAAAAATATCATTTTCCCAGAGCAGCAAGTAATCAGCATTCAGCGACAGCCTTGTCTCAGCATGAAGCCTGATAGGAAGCAGTGTCATGGCAGAGAAATAAGATAATTGAAAAGAAAAATGTTTCAGCACTCAGGACAACTTCTGCCAGTCTCTCTTAACTAAATCTCAACAACTGACTGGCAGACAGTGTCTGACAGTGTCTCCCTGTCAATGGAATAGGTTGGCCCTGACCCTCTTCAGAAATTGAGACACATCAAACAAAAGACAACAAGACTCATCCTCATTTCAGCTCACAGCTATTAATTTTACGGTGTGACTCCTCTGAATAACAGATGCATAGCCAGAGCTGTGCCCAGATTTCAAGTGATGGGAGACCAATTTCCACCACCTTGACTCCTCTAATTACACTGACAAGCCTTCTGAAATCTCTGCTGTGGTTCTTCATCTGCAACAAAAATACAGATGATTCTCAATAGTGTCTGTTGAGCTGAGAGGAATGAGAGGATTAATTAGTTGCAGTTCATAAAACAATAAGATGAAAATCCATGAGTAACTGCAAAGTGTAATTGGCAATAATCATACAATCACCACCGTGCAAGAAGGAGAGGATTGGTCCCAGATATTTTACATCTGGAACAAAATATGTCACTTGCAATAAGACCATGGACCAGGGAGAAGTCCAGATCACCACCTGGCTCTTCCACTTTGTGGGCTCAGGCGGTTGCCTGCTCCTCCTCAAGGCTGCAATGCTAACAGAAGAGCAGTTCTTCAGCAGAGGGGCGTCTCCTCTGCATCTCCAGGAGTCCAATGGGCTCCACAGGTCTTACCAAAGACTGCATCAGGACATCATCCTTCAGCTGACTGACAAGGGTTGTGACCAGCTCTGGTCTCAGGGTCAGTGAGGTGCCCTGAGGAGGGGTTGTGCAGTGGTTTTAAGCCTTCCCCTGCCAGCCCCTCTCCCTCACCCTGGCCCCAGGTGTGGTGCAGGCTGCTGGCCTCTAGATGGTGGGGCAGCCACATGACAGCCCCTCCCAACCTTCCAGGCACTCTCAGCTGTCAATCAACACCCAAGGACAAAGAGTTTATCTGGTTTCCCACTTTCTGAATAATACTAAAACCTCTTTATGATTCTACTGAGAAAACTGAAGCCTTTTGCTTCAAAATTGCTGTATTGTACAGTTTTGACATTTCTAGTAGTGTTTTTCCCCTGCACCCAAAACCATTTAACGCTCTCAGACATCTCACAGTTCACTGCAAAATATATCTCACACATTATGGTCTTTTTAGTTTTTTTGGTGAACAGAGTGCCTTTCTGTCTCATCTTTGTACTTCTTGCACTGCACTGAGCATGTGGAAGCAGTCCAAAGTACAACTCTGCTGGCTTATGCAATGGATTGTAGTACACTTGTAGCATACCAATCATAGATTTCCTTGTCCAAAGAGCCTCTCTTCTTGGCTTTTCTCTCCAGATGTTCTTCACCCATGACATGACAGGAGATTTGACATTGCACGCAGAAACTGGACTGTTTGCAGTTCTTTACTGCTCTGTTGGGTGTAATCAGAGTGCCAAATGCCTATTGCAGAGCTTCCTGGGGTGCTCTGAGTCATGGGGAGTGGAGAGGAGGGGAAGAAATACCGGGGAAAGAAAAAGCCGAGGAAAGACAGAAAGCTGAGCAGAGAGAAAAGACAGAGCCCAGCAGGAAAGGGCACAGTGTAAGGGAGGAAAAGTACCAGAGGAGGAGCAAGAAGGTGGCAGAAAAATTTATGAAGAGCTATTTCCATTTCTTCTGTCTGAGGTGAGCCAACTAGTTGACTTGCTTTCCATAACCTATGACTCTCCTTGCACTGTAAGGACAGCATTGCTCAGCACATGAAATGGTTTAACAGCCAGCACAATGCTCCCAAAACTTGTTATATCAACAGACTATAGCACACACTGCCTATCCACAATGCTCACAGAACAAAGTCAAGAGCAGCACAAACCTCTCAGCACTGACTCCAGACAAGATCCTCACCCCTGCTGTGGCACTGAGAAAAGAATTGATGTCTCCCACCTGGTTTGAAACCCTTCATGTGCACAGAAGAAAGCATTTCCCACCCCAAAACTTACCATCCCCTGTAAGACAAAGCCATAAATGAATGCAAGAGGTGAACACAGAAGGCAAGCAGGGGTGCTGTGATCATGGAGCACGAATACACACACAGTTCCAGTTCCTGATACTCTGCCCAAGGATTAACCATCCCCAGTCTAGACCCACCAGCTCTGTCCTGCTCTCCTCAGCTCAGCCACTGAGTTTTCATCAACTGGAGCAAAGAGGGATTATGTTCTTTTTGCACAATTTCAGTACTAGGCCTTTGCTAAGCAATGTGTGTTCAATGAAGGCAAGTTATCCGTAAACATGTGAGCCATGCCCCTATGCATCACCAACCCTCCCATCCAGTGGGAATGACTCTTGTTCCACTCTGGTCAGAACTGGACTTGGATCAGAGACCTTTCTGAGAAACTGAGCTCTAGAAAAACAATGTTTCCTCTTCAAAAAGCATAGCAGGCAGGAACATCCTGCTATTTTTCCATGCTGTGCAACACTAACAACCTCACTAGTTTGCCTTACCATCTCTGGCACCAACATCATAAATGTGGTATTCTGTGTACTGAATAAATTGTTAGCAACAAAAATGGTAAGTTCAGTCGTCAAGTGAGAATAAGCCTTATGTTTTATCTTTAAAAACAAGTCTTTTATTTTTTTTAATTGCAATAATCCTTTAACTCTTTCATCAGACCCTAATGTATAATAATATCTCCACATTCAGTGGTATTTGATTTACACACCTACTAGCATTAATTTATGACTAAGTTTGATGAACAAGAGTGGGAAAATCAAACAACTGACAGGTTTAAAAGTATCTCTTTTGGGGATTTTAGTTGCTATCTGCACAAGAGAGAAAACATCTCTCAGTAAGGTAACGGTCTAAGTGCACTGTCACTGGTATTGTCTAACACACAGCAAATTCTCTGCAAAGGCACAATGTTCTTCCCACTGTTTTATAAAAGGGGTTGGCATGGATTCCACACTTATTTTTAAAACATTACAAGTTCTACTCAAAGTTGAATGTGACCTTCCACGTAAATGTTTTATTCTATACTTGCAGCTGATAACAAGGTTCAGACAGTCCAATGTCAATTTGAAGGATCCTGAAAAATACAGTGGTTTCTTCTTCACATTAACAAATACACATTATGTAATGCCCTGTACATTTTGTACTCTTCCTTAGGTCATGTATTGTAAATATTTATGCATCTCTGGAAATTGAATAAAGTGTATCTTAATTATTGTTCATACAGAAAAAAACATTAAAGAAAAAAGGAAGTTTCAGAGTGTACGGGGGTGAGGACAGTTTAAAAGCAGGACAGAAAATACTGTATCCCCAGTGAATATGCCAAATCGACTGTGTAACAATCAGAAGTCTCTTAAAGCAGCCAATTGGAGGCTCTCATAGGGTTTAACACAATCATCTCTTTTGAAATCAGGTATATTTGCTTGAAGTCACCACAGAAACAGCAGCAAAATGTGTTGCTGAAGAATCATTGTAATTATAAAGATACAGCTATGCCTGAGGCTTTGGTAGTGACTCCTGGGGAGTGTGAGATGAACCGCTCCTGCAGGGCAAAGTCCTTAGCGGGGAGGACTACCTTATCACCCAAAGAAGCCCCAGTTGGAAAACAAAGCTAAAATCACTTTTAATAGCAAATCTATGATAATTTCAGCTGTAGCCTGGACAAAATGAGAGCCTGGCACTTCCAGCACACCCTTGTTTTCATAGCAACAGCAGAGGAAATGATACTTCTGACAAAAGGAGTCTGAGAACAAAGGGAAAAAGAGCTGTGCCTATTCTTGCTCTACTGCATTGTCATTGTAAACCAAATTCAAGAATTCGTGGGTGTTTGGGTTCTTCATGTGGAATAGTTTTACAGGTCTCATTGGTTTGCATCAGCAGAGATTCTTGCCTCTTGTGGTATTTCTGAACCAGGTCTTCACCATCCTAATTCCAGGGTCCTAAACAGAAAACTGGGAATAATAAATAATGTCCTAGGGCAAATTCTAAAATTATACCAAAAGGTAAACAAAAGTTACATACTATCCTGAATTACCAGAAATATTTTCATTTCATTTGTGTGGAACAAAGTCAGAACCTGCCTGTTCTTCTCAAAACAAGGACCAAAATGACGTACAGCTCTCAGTAAATGCAACATATGCAGTCATTCAGCAATGCTTCTTGGAAAACAGGCACTTCAGTCAGCATTTACCTTTTCAGTTGCTGTAACAATTCAATCAGCATGACCTTGTCCTTTTAAAACCCTACATTATTTCTTTTGAGCAGACAGAATATAAAATGTACATAGTCTCAAAAGGGTAATAATGCTTATGGAAAACCTCTCAATGGTCCATGCAATCTCTTGAAAATTGCGTGAAAGGATATTACAAAATGCAGCGACAATCTCTCTGACATAGTTTGTGATGTGAATACAGTTAACACAGCGCAATTATATTGATGTGGTAAGAGTCATACACCATTTGTATCATGTCCATTCTGTAGCAAACGTCCCATCAAAGAGTATGAGAAAAACCAGGAAAGTAGTCAAGAAAATGGGGTAATAGAAGGACATTTAAGAAAAAGTCACAATCTTAAATCTGATATAACCACAGTACAGTCAGAGGGCTTCATGCAAACAGCTCTAGATATTTGTAAGTGTGCAATGCACAGGTACTGCTTCCAAGGTGACTTCCAGGTATCAATTTCCATGCTTTTTTCTCCCCTTACAATCACATGTACTGTCATTGGCCTGTTTCACTTTTGGTTGGAGGTTGCTCTCCAACGACACAGTTTCTTGAGGAGGGCATTCCATAGCACTTAGCCTCTCCTGGCAGCATTTTGTATAGTTTTGAAAGCATTCAAGGGTATGCTTGCACTTTTCCAGGGGAAAATGAGAACATTCTTCCACAACTGGCAAAGAAATACAGCTGGATTAATTTTTGTTCTTAAATTTTCTCAGGCTGGTGTGCAAAGTTGATCTGTACTTCTGGGGTGCCTTGAGACAAAAACAATTTCTCACGCACAACTGCTGAAGAACTGTGAAATCTCCAGCAATGATCTTTTGAAAACTGGGCTTCAGAAGGAGATAGATAAGTGCACTGTATAGTGTGGAGGACGTTGCAAATACAGCTGGCATGGCAAAGATTAATGGAGGAATCTTACCTATTGATCCAAAAGCTGCCCACATGGCGATGATGGCATAAGGTCTCCAGGCAGCAAAAAATCGAGTGTATGCAGCAAAAAATCCAGTGTATGCAGCAACACTCAGCTTGTACAGAAAAAGAGAACACAGCAAGTTAAAAAACTGCATGCATGAGAAAAATAGTCATCAAAATAGTCATAAAAATAATATATGCATAAAACCATCACCTGATTGAACTCTCTTGTTAAGACTCTGCCCAAGTCTTCCATCATACCTCAGCTGCTTTCTAAACACGTATTTTTCTAGCAACTTAATTCTGTCTGAAATTTACTTTAATCTGAAACTTTCAGAGTTAAAATGTATCAGCTCCTACATTTCTCTTCGTCTTCAATAAAGTGCCATGAAAACTTTTAAGATCAAAAAGGAAGTCAACCTAGAAAAAAGACATTCTTCTGGGAAAACACTTGTCTGGATCACAAAGCCATTCCTAAGTACTAACTCATGAGTAATACTGGTTTTCCTGGCTACAGAATGTCTTCCATAATTTTACTGTTGTCGCTCAGCTGTAGACACACACGTGCATCTGACAGTGACAAACTGGATTAATCCCAAGGGTGAATCTAATGAATTTAAGCTAACTTCAAAGGCACAATTTTTTGTCCTAATAAACTCTATGAAGACAGCTTCCTTTGGCCTTTTTGAAAAGAAGGGGGAAAAATCAAAACAAACAAAACTCCTTTTTTCTTTTTTTTTTTAATGAACTATCACAGAGATGTGTAAAACACAGAAATAAATATCAGATCTGCAAGAAACATAAGAGTTGTGAAATCTGAAGTAAACTTCAGCATGTATGGGAAGAATAAGCATCAGCATGTATAGGAAGAATAACCTGCTGGGTATCATTCTAAATGCTGTTTATAACTCTAGTGCAAGACAGAAGCAAGAATATTCCTGCTCTTGAAGAGCCTTCACAAGTTTATTCTTGACAGAAGTATCTATAGTCAAGTAAGGAAGACAGTAGAGAATCCATTCAATATAGAGTAGTGTTGGATTCAAGGGCAGAAGAAAATACATAAGTAAAGTACCTTTGTTTTCAGTTGCTTTGGTTTTCAGTTGTACCACCTGCCTGAGCTGCCCTCTGCAAGTGGGAGTACGGAGCTGCTAACCAGCTCAGGTAAATGCAAACCCACCACTTTTCTCAGTGAGGCTCTGGCTATTGATTCAGTGCTGTAAAAACCATGAGGTTTAGCTGAAAGAGATGACACTGTTGTGTTCAGAGTGAGAATGAAAGAGGTCCTGAGCACTTACACCAGAGGAACATACATCAGACTCTTTTAAGGCATAGAGGGCTCCTCCAAATATTATTATTTTCTCCCTAAGTTTAATAGTCTCACAAATTTAATTTTGCAATAAGAAATGCATAGTGATTACTGAGAAACATATACCAGGAGCTTTATGAGAAATACCTGTGGCTTTTAATTGAATTTTTTATTAAGCTAAAATCTGTCAATTTGCAGATGTCTCTACAAAACCATCCACTATAATAAGAGTGTGAGAGGATAAATTTCCCATTTACATGTTAGAGCTCACATGAAACCCAAAGTTAAAGTCATTTGATGGAGTTGAGAGCTTGACAGAATGAGACCAATTGGGAAATTATGACTAGGCAAATCCACAATATGGGGTGAGCTTACTGTTTGTCTTCATTTACATAGTGCTCTATTCTTTAAGTCAGCTGAAGATCTGGCTCTATCTAGGGATATGCATATGCATATACATGGATTTTGTAATCCTCTGCTGTCTGTGGCCAGTACTTAAAAGTAAAACTAAATGCAGCCTCTGTGGCAAGTAATATGCCTAGGCCTTCTAGAACCACATTAAGAAGAAATGAACATTAGAATCAATTGGTGCATTTTGCAGGTGGCTGATTTATGGTTGCAATTAGACTTTGGGATTGAGATAGGCTTTATATTCTCCCTATGAAAAGACCTTTGGCACATATTTTCAAGGAGCTCACAGTCAACTCCTTGAACTCTGTCACTACAGTTTCTAGAGCAAGAAGAGGATTAATCCTGCATAATTTGGGCTACTCAAAAACTTTTATGCTAAATCTAAGCCAGTCTAGACTCTCTATAATGTTAAAGGAAAGAGACACATACCTCCTGAAAGTACCTGGTATCATTTAAACAACTATGTCTAAAATAGATGTAACAGTTTGTTCTCAGGTCTTTGTAATTGACAGTTTGGAGGATGTACTTAAGACAACTAACATTTAGTGGAGCAAAATTAGGAAAAAGAAAAGCCCTTTGAGATATTTAAGCATATCAACTGTACATATATGCACATGAACATAGAAAGGGTCTTAGTTATTGTTATCTCAAAAGGACTTAAAACTCACTGCCTCTGATAAGAAGTTTCAAACTGCGTGCTTGATAACATACCTCCACCACCCTAAGATCAACAAAATGACTGTGCTTGTGCTGTACTGTGTTTTACTTTCCTCCAAAAGCCAGAATAAGGACATTTGTCCCAGAAAACTATTGCCCTGTCTCCCTGTGGCCCCCTTCCCCAGCCACATCCTGTTCTTTCTCACAGTGTGTTCTTACCAGCAAACTTTGGTTGGCTCCATAGCTATCCAGCTATCAATGTTTGAGACATACACATTAGCATCTTATCTTTTGGATTTCTACAAGTATCTGAACTTGTTCAAAAATAGAGAAAAAATTACCTTTTTCTCACCCATCTCTCACCATGCATGCAAATGTTTATTTTTTACTTCCCAAGTCCAGAGTTCTCAATCTGTCAATCAAGCTTTAAAAAATTAGAAACATACCACACCAGCCATGCTTAATATATCCAGCAACTCAAAATGTGAAACTACATATATTGTATCATGCCCCATCAGGGAAAGTATTCTTCACTTCTAATCTGCTTCCAGACAACAAAATCTTCTGTCCTATGGAACACTACCAACATCTACAAACAGATTTCCAGATGTGCAGTTCTGCTATGCAGGAATCAGCACAAGATGCACCAGCCATTCTCCTCGTTTTCAGTTTTCCCTTAATACTCTCAACAAGGTAATTTGCACTAAACTACCTGTTGTAAAGCATTACTCCTTATAATTAAAGGAAAGTACATGAAGAATGAGAGCATATGCATTACAATGTTAAAATATTAGAAGTCACTGCTGACCCCTTTCTCACCTTGTCACAGCCCAGCGTGGAGCTATAAGTGCAAGCTTCTATTGGATGTCGTGTTTAGCTACCAGTATAATAATTACATAGTGGGCTTGCTTTTAATTATAAAATCTATAAATACTGAAGTATATATTATATATATAATATATACTGATACCTGTCATGTAGTGTGTAACTTCAGCAAGGTTCAATGAAAACAAGTATATCGTTTAGATCACTCAGTCCTTGGTATCTACAGCTCAGCACATATGTCACTATTTTAGCACCTACCTACAATTTCAGGGTTGACAGCTACATATATGTCAACTAGCTGCAAATTCCACTAAATTAGTACAAGCTGCCGATCTTCAATCAGCCTGAAGAACATTAAGCCTCCAAATGCAGTAGTTTCATTGTGACAGCCAACCTATATGTATAAAAATTTCATCTACTGAAGAATTACATTGTCCAGAAATGTGCAAAATTTTGAGAATACATTGTGGGAGTTCTGTAATATATTTTTGCTACACTCTACCCTCACTATAATGGACTCTCTTAGGACTTGGATAAATGTTTGGTATATCAGTGTATTCACTATAATAAAGAAGATTTGGGAAATTCTTCCATCTAAATAACAAGCTCTTTTAAAAGCACTCACTTTCAACTGACCATTGTATACCTGCATGGAGACTCTATTGCTAAATTTTCATAGAATATCAGAAGAATGAGCAGAACACATGAAAAGGAGAGGGTTTGGTCAAGTCCAAAATAGGTATGAAGAAAGATACTTTAGAGTTATGTCACAGACTTTTTGTAAAACCCTGTGTTCTTATGTATTTTCTAAGAAGTGCAGAATAATTGTAGCCTGTAGGTACAGATCCTGAGGCCAATATTAGGAATAGCAGGGAAGCAGAGTTTCAATGTATTCAGCATCTTTCATGTCTTCACTTGAAGTATCTCTACATACAACAAAAAACTTTGCCGGCATGTGGATGTTTCCGGTAAAAATTTATCAATAATGGATAATTCACTTTAATAATAAAGAAAGTTTGCAATAAAAAGTTAAAAGCAGATTTCCTGCTTCTTAAGAAATACATTGCAAAGAGCTGTTGAAAAAGAAGTCTTGAGCATAAGTGAATTAGAAGAATTGTGCCTTCCTCAGACTGTGTAAGTTAAATTGAGAGGACTGCATGTTGTCCTTCCTGTGAATCATACAGGGTCCATTATTCGTCTCTTCTGTAACGCCTCCTGCTTATTTTGACAGCCAAATTAATTCTTGTCTGTAAAACAGAAAGAATATTTGCAGGAAGTGCTTAACTATTCTCAATTTATTTATGTGATATGCTTATTGCAGCAAAGCGAGGATTCTGATTTCCCAGAGTTTGCAAAAGAGAAATGTGCTCTCAGAAAGTAATTAGATAAGGCTATGAAAAAACCAATAAAATTATACTTTCTTCTTTCCTTTCACTTCTAAAGGAATTGCTATGGGTGAGACTTTTCTGCTGAGAATAGAAAGTTTTTCCTACAAATGGCTTTTGACAGGGTAAGTGCAATTATTTTCAAATTCTGTAAGACTTAGTCCAAATGAATGCTTATAAGCAGCAAGTTAATTCCACTGATTTTTATGCCTCGAGGGACCATTGCAATCTCTGCAAAATAATAAGCCAGTAATAAAATGAATGCATTGCTAAAATGGAGGGAAAAAGCAAAAAAACATTAGAAATTCACAGGCTAAGGTTTTAGAATTTATGTCATGGATTTTCCTCCTCCCTTCATTCAATAAAATACAATATAGTAAAAAAAAGTAAAAACAATAAAATACCATTACAATACTATGATTCAGTAAAAAAAAACACGCCTGATTCATATTGGTGCCTACTCCAAAACAATTCAATGGGCCACTATCCAATCACTTCTCTTAAGACTTTGGGACCGACCTTCAGCAGCATTTTTTAAAACAATCTAACATTATTTTGTTCGCTTATTCTTATGTACATACTTAGGTCTCACTGTATCTGCTCAGTTTAGTTTTGTTGACTTGTACGAGTGAATGAAATTTTTCTTCAGCTGCCTTGCTAAAATATGGTAAAATATTTTTAGTGTTATCTAATTGCTACTGCCTGAAATATTTTGGTAGCTGCCTATTTTTTTAAGTGAGTTTGTACACAGAAATGAGCATGCCCTCTCATGTAGTCAGACACACAGTCTGCCTGTAAATCCAAGTAGAAAAAAAACTCTAGTGCAGCATAAGCATCTTGTTTAAAATGTTTATGTCACCTACATATCTTCAGTGCAATCCATTCTCCTTGCATCATGGACTACCTTGGCTGTCAAGCAGATGGGATCATTATATGCATCCCAATGGATTAAATACTTAAACTTCACTTGTCCTGCCCTAGGGCCACCTAAAGCACATGGGTGAGGAAGATCTAAGGTCCCTCAGAAGAGGAATTCCAGTGGTAGATTTAGGGCCAAATTTCCTTGTGGAAGCCTAAAATCTCTGGAGCATATCCAAATCTGGTTTCTGCCCTTCCTTGTAGCCTCAGCACAACATTTTCTATATTTCATGAGGTGAAAAAGCAAAGGTTTGTTCAGAGTCAGTATGCACAGGCACACATGCATCACACTCTGGGCAAAATCCCTGCAAGTCCAAATGAAAAGAGCCAGCCTGTCTCCAGAATGCCCAGCACCAATCCCTTTGCTGAAGTGCCAAAGGAAATTCTTAAATTTCACTAAGAATACCACCAGTGTATCTTAGACCCATGCCCAAGCAACTATCACAGGTTTATTTTCAGAAATCAAGGAGCACCCAATGCAATTAAAAGGTAGCAGCAAAGCCTTCTCACTAATCTGGACCACAGATGACATTAGGAAGACATAAATATAGCACTAGTGTTCCCATCGCTTGATGCTTTTACCTCTTTTACTTTATTACTGGGGGTTTCAGTTTCCTTTTAGAAGGCCCCTTTTCATCAAAATATAGAAAATAACATTAATAGGTCACCATTTTACTCTTTAGTGTCCTCCTAGACCTCATAGCAAGGTCTAATAAACCTAATAAATAGAGAAAACACTTCAAAAAGTTCTGAGAAGTTCAATCACTACAGTAATGTCTATACAAACTAGCTCAGTTGGCACAGAGCATGATGGAGGCTCTTGTCCCTTGATCCAGCTCTGTATCACCTCAAGTTCTTCCACCACCCTATTACCAAGATGATGCCTGTCCCTTCCATTAGCTCACAAGATGAGGACAGGCTCCTATAAATCATCTGTTCCTTCTGCTTATTGAATTTCTCTTAGAGTCAGGTAGCACAGACCCCAAACTCAGTCTCTGTGTCCTTGAAGACTGCAAGGTCACAAATCCAGTGGACCAGCCTTTGGCAAGCTCATCTTGCTCTTTCTTCAAAAGCCTGCAAGAAGCCTCTATTGGAAAACTGCAGACACTCTCTGTGCAAACTTTGCTGAGCACTCAGGTTGCCATAAGTACCATACCAAAGCCTGGAGACACAAATATGCAAGAGGCAGAGGCAAAAAGGATAAGCATGAGGCAGAGCAAGAATGGTTCTTAAATTTGACCATGACTACACTGATGATCTTGGCTTGGTAGTTTGACCTTGCTCTAGTTCTCATCAGTAAGGGAAGCATTTGCCATGATTTACCATCTTGAAGAGTTTCACTGTGCATAGAAATCACAAAACTAGCCAGATAAACATTCCACAGACTGGTAGTTTATGATGTATAAAGCTAATGCATATTACAATTATATTTTGTAAAATATTCCAAAGCAATTATGGCAAAGTCTGAAAAGCAACAGGGGAGAACAACTGACACTATTATTCCTACACTGGGAGGAAAGGAATGAAAATGGTATTCATCAAGCTGTAACATTAGTCTGATAAACTGGGATGACTGGAAGCTGTCTCACACCCTTGACCTGTCCTCCTTTTCCTATGTAAACTTTTCCCAGATTCAAAACAAAAATTAAAATGTACTTTTGCCCAAGATGCCTGGCAACTTCATAGTACCTGCACACCTGGAAAGCCTGGGGGTTTTATATATGCAGCAGTGATCACTATAAATGAATTAGTCAAATGAGAACACAAAGAAACAAAGGCAATTTTCCTGAAAGGTCTGAAGCATAATGGAAGAGCTTTTTTGAGCTGAACCATGCTCAAATAGGAATCTAAAAGCACTTCTTTCATGATTCATTATTCTAAACGTTTCTGTTACTCCAAAATAGAAGTCAATCATAAATGTGATCATCTGTATTAAAGTAGGAGAAGCTCACTTTCATATCCTGCCCAGATGAAATTTCATCCTTAACAAGGCTTGACAGTAAGACACATTCAAGATGTTCTCGATCAGTCATCTCCTACACTTGCCAAAAAGCTGATTGACTCCACCTCAAATCTATAAATATTATAAAGTCAATAGTGCAAGGTTGGCACTAAGACTATTTGTGTCTTCAAGAAGATTCTTGCCCTTCACCTGAACCTAAAAATAATCCCCAAATGGCATTGGAATGCCTTCAGCAAGTCACAATGCTGCATTTCTTTACAAATAAAGCACCTGTTTAAAGTGGACAAAATCAAAAGGGGGCTGTTTTTCTTCTTTGACTTCATTATAAAAAATTATTGAGATTTAGCATCTTGTATTCCAAATTGTAGATCTTCTGTGAAGAGTAACCTTTAATTAGATTTCCATTATATTTTCCATTATGCTCATAGATCTTCCCACCTGTAATTAGCCGCAGCTTTCAAGACTGCCTGTACCAGTGCATATATAATACTTCCAGTTTCAGAGCAGTATGACATCCTCCATTAAAATTGGTGGTAAAATTTCTATTAATTTAACACACACAAAAAAAAAAAAATGAGGATTTTAAAATCGCAAGCAATGTCTCCAAGCATTATAGAAACCCAATTTAAGACCAATTATCCTCCATGGTGTGTTGTTTCTCTGGAAATCATTGTATTCCAAAAATTAACAAAATCAGTTCCTTCAATAAAAAATATTAGAAGATAGCAGTGAATTATTCAACCTTTCCATTATCAGGCAGATGGATCTACAGTGTTTTAAATCAGGTGCTTCATACGTATCTCAGATTACAGACACAAAGAAATACAAGCTGAATACCAGGTGTTCTGTCCGAGGTCATATGCATCAGAACAAAAACTGAACGCAATCCCCCAGACCAAAGCCCTCATGATTTAAACTGAAAGTACTGCAGACAATTCATAGATCGTATTCGGACAAATATTTGATGAGCATCTTGCAATGCCTAGGGAGAACTAAGTTGTGTTTCTGAAATAGCTTAATCCCAAGGAACTCCTGGAGAAGAGGCAATTTTCTACATCTCTGCTTGCATTCATAATATTTATCAGTCTTATCTATATGCTCAGAGTGTGTTTTCTCCAGAAACTGTCAAATTCATGAACCAGTGAAGAGATCACATGAGAGTAATTGTGTGATCTGTATGTATTATAATTGATTTTTATGGTGCTATATAATAATAAAAGCCATCAGTTATCCAGCCTTGCAAATTCACAACCACTAAAAGCACTAACTCTACTACACAGTTCCCATTACATTTTGAAAGGTCTTGCAATGGTCATTCTAAAACAGCGCAGAAAAAACTATTACAGACAGACCTTTTAACATGGGATGTAGATGAATGATAATGTTATCTGTATTTTATTGTTCTTTTTTAATAAAAATATTAATAGTTAACATATTTGGGTTAAATTTTTAGTAGAATTATTCTCTTTTCTCCTTTCTGCTTTTATGTGTTATGACATGACTTATATCATCCTCCTGGCAGGTGTCTTCAAAGGATTATAATGTATAATTATCTGTTATTTGTGTAAGTATTATTATTGCAGGGGGAGATTCTCTGCAGATGATAAGCAGTCCTGAAGTGACTCAAAGAGTTTACAATCTAACAGGGAATATCAGAACAATTTTGAAGGGAAAAAATCAAAATAAAAAGAAGGAATACTTGTCAGTACATGATAAGCAGTTTCCCTAGTCCAGCAGCTCAGCCAATGTGTTGTGCGATATACTGATGTGACTTCCTGTGTTAACATCACCAAGGAAATCTTGAACAAACTCACAAAAATGACAAGTAGCATTGAACATGCCTGTGCATTTCTGAGTGCTGTGAGCATACAGTAGAACCAGTCTTGGTCTCACTGAACAGGACTATAGAAGTCAGTTAGGACAAGCTGTGAAGAGTTTTAAAAGTTAATTAAAGAGTTAGAGTGTAGTATTCTGTAGTCAAGTGAAAGACTTAAGAAAAGAAATTCTATGAATATCCAGGAGTGGGCAGGAATATACTTTAGAGCTTTAGTTAGAAAATGTTACATCCAAGAGTTATTACAGAGAAGGAGTAGGTAAAATGTGGATATAATCCTTAAGTTTCTAAGATGGTTGGACTGAGGCAGATACTTGGCTTACAAGACCATATGGTGGACAAGAGAATGGTCTTTTCCATGGTGGTCAAAACCAAGATACTCAAAGGGAGAGACAGGATAGATTACAATGTCTAGTGCAGTTGCACTGCATTGGGCAATCTGAAGAGAAAGGTCAGAGAGGGACCAGGTTTGTTAGCATGGAAAAGAGACAGCAGGTTATCTATACAGAAGCAGATCTGTGAGATATCCAACTGTATTTGCAAATGAGAGTGCCCATATTCCTGAACAGAAGGAAAAGATAAGGACCAAAGATGAACTTAAGTAGAAATATGAAGGGTGGTGGGGAAGATGTTTAGAAGGACATGCCAAACAAATAACTAGAAAACTGAGAGAAAGACATTGAAATTGAGAAAAAAAAAACCTTAAGATTTTCTCACTGGAGAATTAATTGAGTCAAGAGAGACAAAACATATCTTTCAAATGGTACATTATCTAATGAGTAAAGCACATGTAATGTTAGCTGCAAAGTTCTTCTTCTTTTTTTTTATTTTTTTTTTTTTTGGGGGGGGGGAGGGTATACTAAAAAAATAAACGCTGATCTTCTCCTTGAAATGACATAGTTTTTCAGCAGGAAACAATTTCCACAACAAATACTGCAACCACAGGTTTAATTTGACTGCATAGGCCAGTGAAAAACAAGCCATCAGAGTTTGGTTCAAAAAGCATTTACAGAAATACATTTTTCTGCAGCGTTTGTCCTTTATTCAGTTATACAGTAAAAGGCACTAGATTTCTACAATACCATTTAAAATCTTTAATTATATAAAGCTTAGACCTGGATCTCCTCAGATATCTGTAACTGGGCAAACAGAATTCACTCATCCAAAACCAGACTGGCTTTCATAAGCAATGGTTCAAAGCATGAAATCCAAACTCACTTCTACATGGTGCTTCAATTTTTAATATTCTTGTTGATCAAAAATTGGAAATCTTAATTTTCATAATTAATTAAGTTCTGTGAGCTTAATTATCACCATCCAGAAACAATGTAGCTAGTATTTTTATGTTAACAACTCATTGCTCTGTGACAAATCTACAGAATCACAGAATACACCGAGTTGGAAAGGATTCACAAGGATCATGGAGTCCAACCTTTAGCCCAGCACAGGACCACCCCCAAGAGTCACACCATGTGCCTGAGAGTATTGTCCAAACACTTCTTTAGTTCTGTCAGGCTTGATGCTGTGACCACTTCCCTTCAGAGTCTGTTCCTTGCCCAAGCAGGACAACACTTTTGTCTGAAGTGAAGATGCAGTAAGGATCAAATATTTTTTGCCTTCTGTCTTCCCTCCTCAAGAACTTTCTTGGTCCTTAGATTGTGCTGCCCACCTGTGTCAAAAGTGGCTTGCCAAAAACTAACTTTCAAATACCTTAACGGTAATAGTTTGTGCATTGCTCATCCTAGGAGGACCGGAGAAGTGCTGTTACCACTGGATTCTTTCACAGTTACTAGAATAAAGGAGTAGGAAGTGACAATTACTCCACAAGGGAGAACAAAGCAGAAAACAAAGACCATTGTGTAAGACGTGGCCACAAGGTGTATGTTGGTGAAATGCCAGTCAGTGCATATGGCTGTGCCGTAGGGCTCCACTGCATATTCTCCCCAGTGAGCTAGGGGTGAACAGGCAAAAACCACTGCGTAAGTCCAAGCACAGGCTATCAAGATTGGACCATGTTCCTTTGAGGAATAAGAAAACCGGGTTTATTACAAGCAAATGGATTAAATGAGTCACTAACTTAGGATGGTTTTTTTACTAACCTATAAAGTGTATCGCGGAGTTGTAAGGCACATGATCCTGTCAGGAGCTTGTGCCAGGGTAACATGCGGCCGGGAATAAGAGGACTGTAAAATATTGGTAAGGAAACCCCCATGCCACATGGCTGGTCCTGGGGGCTGCCATGCTGCCTGGGGACCCCACTTCCCAACACGGCACAGCCAACCACGGAGAGGGGAATGCTTCTTCTGTTACGTAAATAGGGCAGGACCCTGGGAACCTTTAAAAGCGTGATTTTTAAATTAAGAGGTGTGTTCTTGGGACCTTCGGGACCTGAGCACCCAGCAGGCGCTGTATTAGAACTTTCCTTGCTCATTTTATTTCCTTGTTTCACAGATGATTTTTTTGCCATTTTCTAAATTTAATAAATGAGATTTTTCTCACATCCCTTCTTGAACCTGTTGCCTGTAAGATACAAAACAATCAGTGAAGAACAGCATAGCTGACGTGTCTGAATGCAGTTTCCCATATGCAGGCAGCTGAGCTGGGTAAGTAAGAAGGACAATTTTAATAGGCATTCAAAATATTACCGCAGATTGAAGGTTTGTAAGAATAGAGCACTGTTTGCAACAACTTGCAAAAAAAATTAGGTAGCTGAATTCTCTGATACATCTAGGAAACATAGCACAGCATAAATCTCTGTGAATAATTTTCTATCAAAATGTAGCAACAAACTCTGAAAGAAAAATTATTATATTCAAGGTAGCCTTGCTTTTAGATCAGAATTCCTACTCCACATTTGCCAAATATCACCTTGAGTTAAAAGACCTTATAAGTAAACAACTGCATACATCTAGCCCGATTGTTAATTACTGATGATCACAGAAACAAGAATTTTTGACTGGATGCAAAAGATCTCAACTATAAAATTACTCACTAGGATATGCAGCCCAAAAATGTTCATATGAAGATTGAGTAACCTAAGACAGAAACATAAGCTTAACCCTAAGCTGGAAAACAAATTCTGAGGCAGAACACAGTGCTGAGTAATGTCAGTGTTGAGAGACTGCAGATACTGAACAGCAGCCCACAAAATGCATAGAACAAGCAAATCTGTTTCCCATGCAGCCACCTGGCAAATAACCAAGATAATTAATTCTTAGATGCTAACTTTCTTTCTTAAATATATTATTAAATTGTAGAAATACAGCTACAAGTGTAGTCTTAAAAATTCAATAAAACTGCATTATTAAATTATGTGTTGGTCACACAACATGATCATCTCTGATACAATCTATTGGACTTCAAAAAATTAAAGCAATCATCCAGGGTTGACCTAAACCTTAAGGTCCAGCACAACTTTTAGAAAGTCACTCAGAGTCTTAGTTGAGGAAGGAAATGATGCTTTGATTTTGATATTTGGGTAGCCCCAATTTCAAATCACATCAACTCCCACATCATCACAAAAAAAGCAAAAATAAGTCACCCATGCTCTTCCCTCCCTGCTCTCTGATACAGATGAACTTTTGACAGACATATGGAAGGATTTTAGTCCTTTCAAATTAGAATTAGCTCTGAAGGGATCCAAACTATTTCTTCAGAAGTGCTGCCTATGTCCATAATGATCCCAGTTGCCAGTGATAAACTGACAATGGAAAATGAATGAGAAATATCTCCTTGTTGTTGTTTCAGCTTCCTTGAAAAACTAAAGCGGACTGGGGCAGCCTTGCAGCTGCTGTTTTTCTAAGCTGACAGAGGTAAGATTTATGTATTTACACTTTGGCAATATCTCACCTTAAAAACTATGGCAGAATTTTTCTAGCAGCTGCGAAAAGCTGCATGTTTCTCAGACTAGGACCCTGAGTCTGGGTCAAAGGAAGAGTTTAAAGTCATTGTTTATGTACAACCTTGAGAAAATATTACTGTTCCAAAATAACCTACAGGTCGAGCTTGAAGGAAAGGGGAAAGCTTTCCTCAGAATATGAATCAGCAGAAACACATTTGAAGAGGTTATTTCTTCAGTGCACAGAGAGAAAGCAGATAGAAATCAAGACTTGCAGAGCTACATGGTGAGACTAGACGTGATTTTTGACTCACACCAAAGGGATTATAAAATAATTTTAATATCGCAGTTCTGTTCTGAAAGTTTGCTAAGTTGTTGAGTTTTGCCAAACAACAACGGAAAAAAATCAAAAATATTTTCCAGGTATTTTTTATGGCACCAGATTCTTGTTAGTGTTTGGAATGACTCCTTGGAGGAAAGTAACCAAACAGAAAAGAGAAGGAAACAACCATTAACCAAAAAAAGAGAACACCCAGCAATGTGCAGAGGGAGGTCTTCAAGTGAAAGAGATTCCTCATTCCTAAAGGAAATGGTACCATAACTCATTGCTCTCAAAATCAGTCTTATGAAAGAGAACTAAAATTGCCTTCTCTTCCAGCTTGACTATAAAGCCAACCCAGGAGCTGTATCACTTTTCTTTGGAAACAAGAGAAAACAAATTGTAACTAAGAATCACCTGGTACAGGGCTTCCTCCAGGCTGGATAAGTGATAACAAGTATATTTCTTCAGTCCTGAGAAGTTCAAATGGAAAAGGATAAGAAGAAAAAAACTTTAGTTCTCCTGCTAGATTCAGCAGACTGGACGATGTAATGCTCTCCTCCACAGCACTGCCCTTTCCCAGAATCCTGGGCCAAGGAATAAGAAAGTAAAAGACGCACAGGATCAACACAAAACATCTGTTTTAACAGAGAATCCCCTTGCTCAGAAGCAGCTTTTCCAGGTTGAAGATGTCAGGAAAAATCTTGGTCCCAACTGCTGTGAGTACTGCCCAGTGACATCACCAAGTCCAGAACCTCCACCTCCCATTTAGCTGATGGAAAACAATGCAAAGTGACTTTTTGTCCTATGACAATCAGGATCACTACATGTAGCTGCTTGACAAATCTCAAGCAACTGCCTAAAGGTTCTGTGCCTGGCAGAAGGCTGGATTTCTGAAGAAAAATAGCATATTTTGGTCATGAAACATCTTGGTTATCAACAAGAATTTGCTATTGGGTTTTGGAGGATGCCAAAAAGCGTGTGTACCAGGCATGAATCCTGAGTGCTATGAACAAGAACTGATCCTGACAGCTTCAGTACATATTTACTGAACTCATACCTTCATGTAAGATAGGCAAAAGGCAAATCCTCACTCTTCAACTTTAGTTGACATAGAAAATGCTAGCATCATTCAGCTATGAACAATCATATGAAACACAAATACTGCCGATTTGTTTTTGTTGTTAGCCATTTCCAGGAGATGACACACATACAACACACATCATGACACGTGTTGATGATCCCACCCTGTTCATTCCAACATTCCTCTTTAAACAGCAGAACGTTTCAGTTTGGGAAGATACATACTAAAGTCTGGCCAAGAACTTCCTAATGTCAAAGTTGTCCTTCCAAGTAACCCAGACTTACAAGTCTGGTCACATGATACTCTCTTTTGAGCTTACATTTATTCTAACATAGAAGCTTTCAGTACAACTGTTTGCATAATAGCTGGTCAGAATCTTATCTTTTATTGGGAAAAAAATATATATCTTTTTCTATTTAAAATATTTGTTTCTTGTTCAGTTGGTCAGCTTTGGTCAGCTCTGGTCAGCTCTGACAGCAATCCTTCTTATGCAAGCCAGAAGTACCTCTTAGCTGGAGAAGCATCTCAAGCAAAGAGACAAAAGCTCTTAGCATGAAATTCATTCACTGCAGTCCCTGCCCTCCCAGTCTCTTACAGCCCTTCTTAGTATTTCACACATTCATAGCACCTTGACTTTTCTGGAGGAGATGTGCTCCAGTGCTGTACTGCAGCCGAGACCATGTGTCTCTGAACACATCCCCAAATCAACAGCTTGGTAGTAGAGATAGAAGAGAGTGGAAAGGAAGCAAAGTTTCCTTTCCACAGCTCAGTCCTGTCAAAAAAGGTTGAATGCTGCAGATTCTTGGGTGTCACTTGCTGTTTATGTGTGTCAGATTAGAGGCAGATCATCTGCCCCTCAGCCCAGATGCCAGGGCAGCAAGGTTGTCTCTATTTCATCAGTGTCCACTCGGAGACGTGATCCAACACATCATGTTTCTTTCAAAAAGCTGATATAAAGAGCCTAAGCTGGTCAACCCAAACTAGGTCCCAGCTTGCGTGCAGCACATCATCAGTCTTCAATGACTCCTCCTTCTCTGAGGCTCTGCCATGTTTGTTCTAGCACCCAAGACTTTCACACATGAGTCTATGGGCAGGCAGAAGTGGGTGAAGGACCATAAGGAAAGAAGGCATGGATGTGGATCTCAGTCACAAAGTGACAAAACATGATCAGCTCTAGTTTGCTCTTCCTGCTAGACACTTTTGTGAACCATTTTTAAAAGTGTCATGTGAGAGAGAATACAGTCTCCTTATGGCAGTGTTGGTGTTCTACCAGGTTAAGAAATACATTACTGTTAGAAATTTTTTCCTTATATCTTCCTGACCTGTCCAGGATGGCTACTTAAAATAAATTATCCTCTTCCTCTTTGCAACAGCCTTGAATAATAGATAAAATGTTATTGTATTGCCCTCCCAATTCTACCTCTCAGCTAAACAACTCCTTTTTTCAGTATTTTTCATGCCTTAAGTTTAGCTAGTATTTTCTTTCACTCTGGACTTCATCCTTCAGTCTGTATCCTCAAACTTGTGGCCTGACCTCTACAACCCTCAGGCACAGATCTGGCCTTCTCCTTCTCTGTTCATCCAGCTGGACCCCTCAAGTGGCCAGGGCACTCAGAAGGTCCTGACCTCTACAAGGAGCTTTCTGGGGCACAAACGTCTGTTATCAGTCAGTTGTGGTCTTACTACAAGGTACAGAGTATAGTTTCAATCAGTCTTTAGTATTTCTCTAACCCACCTGTAATTTCAGTGTGGCAGCTTCAAGAGTCCCATTTATTGTTAAATTTATTGCACCTCTATCACCCAAAAGAATGATCTGAGATTTTGAGAGATGTGGACAAACTGCTCTACAAATAATGGGACATAATTCAGCTTTGAGCCATCTTGATTTTGCATGGTGCAGGTCATTTTTTCTGAACCACTCTCCTAGTGAGATCTTCTCTCAAGAGAAATTTCACATTATATTTAAGTTTGTTCACAAATATGCTCGGCATGGCTATAAATTTTCCCACTTCAAGATCTCTCTGTTTTCCAGGATTCCCTCCAAAACAAAGAGGTAGTCATTTTCCACTGACTTCTTTTTGTCCTTTCTGGGGGAAAAAAAAAAAAAGACAAAAAGATATCATGGGACACAAAATGAATTTTCATAGATCTCACACCATCCAGGCACACAGAATCACACAGCTAGAAAAAAGAATTTTGATCCCTAATAGAAAATATTTCAGGACATTTTTGAAGAACAATGCTGCATGTGGGGGAAAAGAGTGTGTCTTTAGCAATTACCTTCTGATCTGAACCACTAACAAAAGCAAAGTCAAAATGCAGGACATGCTCTGCCTTCTTAGTTTAAAAAACTAACCAGGAATACACAAAGCTTTTCAAGCTGCCAGGGAACAGGAGCTGCTGACTCTAGAGATACCAAATTTTCCTTTTGAAGCTAGTCACCTTCAGTCAACTTCTCTTTGCATTTTGGTGTTCACAGTACACACATTCAGTCTCTTTATGCACTATAAAACCCTTGTCACATTGATGCTGCTCCTGAACCAGATACAAATTTGTAAAAAGTTCTGCTTGCTTTTTTATTCTGTTTATAAAACCCAGAATCTCCCTGAAGTCACTGTTGGCTTTGGAAATGGGTAGTTGTATAGATTTTCCACTCTTTCATTGAAAGTTTTTTCCCACATTTTTAAAAGAGATCATTAAAAGACACAGTGGGTTATAAATGTTTGTACCTCATGCACCGATCAAAGTGCCATCCCCCACAGCAGTCACTGACAAATAACCACTGTGCACAGCTCAGAGAACAGGCAGAAAACGTGCTTAAAGCCCCACCAAGCAAGCCCTTTTTCTCTCAACAGCAAGGCGTTTGGGGTTTTTTTTGTTTGTTTGTTTGTTTGATTTTGTTTCTTTTTGTTTTAAATCCCTGTCTAAACAAGAAATTAACTCACAGACCCTGCAGGGATGGTTTTTCCTTCTATATACATCATGTCTCAGGAGTTGATCCATGACAATAGTGCCAGAGAGGCAAAATCCAACTTCATAAGCAGTCTTCTGTTCTTTACCCAAGTAAAATAAAAAGATCATACCAAGATCCAAATTACCCCATTTACTATTGATGCACGCACTACAACGTAGCTGCCTCTGCATACTGCTGTTCTGCCAGGGCTGAGGAAGCTCCTGAGGTGTTGGAGATGAGGAGTGCCACAAGAAAACCTAACCACTCTCAACAGGGATCTGGAACACTCTCTGTACAGTCATGAAGGACATCATTTGAAGACACTTGCAGAATGCACAAATTAACTATGAAGCAGGCCCAGCTCAGTGGTCCACAACTTTAAACCAGCAAATCATAAATGATGGTTCTCTCCAGGAGCTTCGTTATTCTGGGGTTTTGCCCACATAAAGTAATGGTAAACACAAAATAGTGAGAAGTGGGGAAGAGGCTGAGAGTGCAGTAACAAGCAGATTCCTTCTTCTTGTAGGAATTCTTTTCTAACCTTTGATCTTCACTGTGTCTTTTCTTGTTCTGCTACATGGTTTTGAGGTAGCAGATACCACAACCATGAAAAATGACAATATATTGTGGAACTGCACAAGATGATAAATAATTATTTATTCCCTGTTTTGTTGCTCTTGATGCTGCTAAACACTGAACAGATGTTAAAGAGAAGTGGACATTAGGACTACCAAATTTTTTTTCTCAGGCTGTAATAAGGAGCCTGCAATGAGTTTGCATAATTACTTGCCCTTAACTCCACACTCAAAGTTAAATTTGTCTTCCAGTTTACCAACAAATCTCTCAGCATTATGATACCCGTCCACACCTCTTTATAGCCATTTTGATTCTCACAATTTACCATTTCCAAATGAAAAGGTTTGTCTTGTCTGTCTCATCTTTACTCACAGTTCCTTGAAGAATTAACCTATTTATGAAGGGTGTGGAAATATCCTGTCTTTCTCATTAACCAGTCAAACTTCTACTCCCATGAAACCGCCTCATACTTCACTGATTAGCTCAGGAGCAGTATTTTATCAGAAATGTCTGTCACAGTCTAGGGTCACATCTACTTCCTTCATAACACCACTACAAACACATTATGCATCTTCTTCCACAGCAGGAAAGATGTGAATTTAATCTCAAGAAATGAAGCTCCACCTACCAGCCATGCACTGCCATCACCAGGCTGGCAGCAATGCCTGACACAACTCTTTCTTTCTTTACATCAAACTGCAGGCTGGTTTTAGACAGTTAAAACTCACTAAGGCCACTGTCATAATGACATGGTGCACTAAATCCAACTCAAAAACTTACAGGAAACACTCATTAGTTCAATCCCAGCAAAGTCTCTTTTAAACCATCCTTTCTTATCCTGTTTAGTAATTTTTTACCAGAGAATTTCTGTTTTTAACTTGTGAATGTTCCCCATTTCTTTCAAGCTTATTGCTGGTTTTCTTCAAAATGTATTCTCCATGAAGCTTTCACATCAGTCTTTGTTGATCAAGAAAGATCCTTCCCCATCTGACTCACACCTTCTTTCACACAAGTCCATCAGCACTTCAAATTACTTAGATTTACACCGAAGACTTAAGACATTCTTAAGCTCATTACTTAAATTTTCAAGGTTTTCTGTTGTCTGACTTACTTCATCCAGCTTCTTAAAAGGATAGATAAAATCCTTTCCACTAACTGCATCATTTCTGCATTTGCCATTGTCCTCTACTGTTTCTCTTAGCTGTCCCTTACTCTACTTTCTTGCACACCTGAAATATTTTGCATTTTTTTTTCCAGTTGGCACCTTTTTGTACTCCAAATCCAAGTTTGAAGACTATTCATATCTTCAGCCTTTTTCCACATATTCATTTGTAAACATTTTTGTTGGCTGTAGTATCTTGACATTATAGAACTTACATCAAGTCACAAGGGAAAACTATGAAGAACTCTGCTTCCATGACCTTCCTCCAGGGCAGCTGTAACAGAGCTCCCAGATCTTCTTCATGACAATTAAGCTTAGTCATTTGCTCCCTGAAGACTCCTCACTGTAAGGAATCCAATTTTCTATGACCTAAGGGGGTATTTCTTATGCCTCATGTGATATTTTTGTAAGCCCTGAGTTCTTGCAGGATGCTTGGAAAGCTGCTTCAAGGTTTTCCTCGTAAGTGAGAGTTTCTGGAGCTCTAACAGGCTTTTGAGACTTCAGTGATTCTTCTGGTGCCATAGAGTACCACACAGGGCACAAAAGGAACCTGACACAGATCTATATTAAACCAATTTCAGCAAAATTAATGCCACAAGGAGTATCTCTCTTCCCAGGTATTTTCATACAACACTCTCAGGCACATGGTGTGATTCTTCGGACTGGAGCCCTGTGCAGGGCCAGGAGTTGGACTTTGGTGATCCTCGTAGGTCCTTTCCAGCACAGATTATTCTGTGATTCTGTGATATCTATTCCTTGAAGAATTCCTGCCTCAGTTTTGGGAAGAGGAGGATGGTGAGGCAAAAAGGAAATACCTCAACTTTGGGTATTGTCTCCTCAACAGATGTCTTTAGCCACTTCAGATAATTCTCCTTTATACAATGGTTTCCTGGCATACTCTGCCTTGCAGGCTGGTTTCTCTCCCAGCATGAATAATTTACAATTCCCTAACCTAAAAGAAAAATATGTCCTTGTTGCATCTTAAACCTGGCTAAGGTGATGCACACCCCATGTGTGGCAGTCAAAGCCTTTGAAACCCTCTGATGGTCATTACACACTTTGAATTGACCCACTGCCTACAATCTGTTTTAGGTATCTGGGAAAGCCTGCCCAAATGTGTGAGTGGTTGTGCACAACTGCTGCATTTCTGTCTCATACACAACAAATCTTGCTTCTCTCTGTAGGGAAAGGTTAGTACACGTTGTTCTAAAAAGTGACATTATCCTCTCACCATATGACAAATAGAAGGAAAAGCCAAAGTAGACACAATTGCCAGCATTCACACTGTGCTGGTCCTTACTTTTTTCTGATGATTTAAAATTATATGTATTACTGGCCCCTACAGATCTTGTCTTGTTCCAAGGATGTAAATACTGTGACAACACCAACCTTAGTCAACCAAAATGGTTGGATTTGCCATATTCTCCCAGCATCTCATAGTTTCTTGAAAATATGAGAATCAACCTAGCTCACAATAGCCTAGTTAAATAGTCTTGGTGTACAGTGCACATCCAAATCCTTCTGGTTGTTTATGGGGCAGCAACCACTTGTTCCAAAGCAAAGATAAGAGGGATACCTCCAAAAGCCAATAATAATTACAAAGGCTACATCTCACAGTGCTACACAATGCTACCTAAAATATTATATAATTCCTGGCTGCCAGTGAAAAACTAAGGCTGGGTTGCAGAAAAGTATCAAATCCAGTTACCTATTATTGTACAAGAATAAAACTATATTTCCTGGTGTTTGACTTTCTTTTCATCAGAACTTGTCTGAACTGAATTTATATTTGCTGTTCACAAAAGACAAGTTGGAAACTCATAGTTGAGATGTGTTTAATAGCTAAGAAACATTTTTTGTTTCAGGTCAAAGTACAATCAGTTTATGAGGTACTGAAAAAATAAGGAACAAAACCACCTCCTGTATCTTCACTAATTGTACCTCAGCTTCTCGAACAAATGTTCAAAGACTCAGAGAAACAATCTTCTATAAGAATAAATTATATTGGCCTTTCTATGAACTTCAGAAGCACTAAACTCATGCTGTTTGGGTCCTGAGAATCCTTTAATTTTTTATAGATCATGGGATGTTATTCGAGTAAATTCCAGATTTCCGTTCTTTGCCTAATATTTTAAACTACTAAGAAATAATGCATAATCTCAAAGGACAGTAGACTACTGTGAATCTACAGTTTTCCTATAATTCCCTGAATCCCTGCACTGACATTCCAACCACTACAGTGAGACAACATGGAACAAACCATTCACGAATGGAGAAGATCTGTAAGATTAATACCTGCTCAAAATCCCCATAGCTCCCATAAGTACACCACAGATATAATGCATCTCCTGGTGCATCAGTGAATGTCCCGGGACACCTCTTAGAGCAGGAGCCCCTGTAGAGCCGCCAGCAGGCAGGTGATGGAGGACGCAGAGGCAGTGCGGTGAGTCAGAGCGCCCCAGGCCAGGGACACCACGCTGCTCGGGGCTCCCCTCCTCTGCTTGCACACACCCGAGCAGCGCTCTGACAGCCGGAGCCTCTCCTGAAGCGTTCCGCGTTTGAACTCCGCATCCCTCCACAGCGCCGATGAGCGGATGCGCCGCAGCAGCTGTGCAAGGGGACACTCATCCGCAGGTTTGCGAGGCGGGAGAAGGAGGGGATGGAGCCCCACGGGGAGCCAGTCCACGCTCCCTACATACACCCGGACCCCGCGAGTGCCGCCGCCCCACGCGAGGTGCCACCCTGGCCGGGCAGCCCACCACGGCTCCGGAGCATCCCCGCCGCTCCTACCCTCCCGCCGCCCCCGGGACCCCGCTTTGCCCTCCACGAGTCCCGTGACTTCAGGAAGGGAGAGTCCCGCTGCAGCGCTACCGTCCCGGGAAATCTCTGAAGCGTGGCGAGCGCGAAGGAGGGAAGGGTAGAGGGAGGGAGCAGCGCCCTGCGGCAGCAGCTGAGCCGGAGCCGGGATACCGGATCCCAGACCGCCGGGGTTTGGTCCCTAGATGAGACACACGATGTAACACACGCAGCACAGAACTGTAGCTGTTCCTGTCTCACCGGGAAAAATCTCTGCTTTGGACTCCACAGCCCTGGGGTAAATAAACCAAATCAAACACGAGCCCTTTTAACTCCACCATAAAATCTAGTGTGTTCTTGTCAGTTAAAAGGCCATCCCTCAAAAACTACTTCTGCATAGAGAGAGGTGAAGAGGCAGCCTAACAGATTAACCAAGGCAGCTCTAAGGCAAACTTCATTCAGACTTCGGCTCTCACTGTTGCCACTTCGGTATCCAGGGCTCACCCCACACGCAGCCCATTGCTGGGGAGCCAGCGCTGCTCCACAGCCTCTGCGGGGAACCAGGTCTCCCCAGGCACTCAGGGACTGCTGGAGCCAACTTCTGTCCTTCCCAGGTGCCATAGGAGGCCACCGGGTCAAATAAAAGAATGTCATAAAAGTAGCACACAACGCGCACACACATCCCTGGCAACAAGCACAGATGGGTTTGTCACACTTTCAGCACAAGCGGAACCCAAAATGTCTCTGCAAATAGAAACTGCCCCCAAAACAGCAGTGCATGGCACTGAGGTAAAGGACGGTGGAGGGTGGCACGTCAGCAACACCTGAACCACACACATGTCGTCATTTCTGAGTGTCCTCTAAGCCATGACTCACAGCCACTGAGGTGAAATTCTTGCTTCTAAAATGGCATATCTTATCATTTCCCAAGAAATTAAAAATAAAAAACCACCCTCTACCTAAATACCACACCCCCCACCAAAAAACAAAAAAAAAAAAAAACAAAAAAAAAAAAAAAAAAAACAAAACAAAAAAAAAAAAAAAAACAAAAAAAAAAAAACCCAACCAAAAAGAGAGAGAGAGAGAGAAAGGAACTATTTTCCTTAGATTTCACTTTTTTTATTTGTCTTTATTTTTGTTTACTCTGGTTCTTGCAAAGCAAGAAGTCACATAGACTATTGATGTTATGAGCATGATTATGGCATAATATACAATTCCCAAATATAAGCACATCTCTGAGTAAACTTAAATCTTGTTTTCAAAGCTAATGCACAAACCTGGTAACTGTTCTGACTTGCCTGACTCTTAACAACTGACCTGCAAAATACCACCAGTCTCTGAATTTCACCTTGCAGATACACAAGCACTCTTCAGCCTCTCTCCATAGAACACAGGCATGCCAAACATTTCATTTCTGCAACTCCATACCAGTTGTCACGAGAACCTTTCCAAATTCTTTGATATCCCAAACTACTTCTCCTTACCTTAGTAATCCTTAGTACTTGTTCTTGACACAGAGAGCCACGTAGCTTCCTTCTCAACCTCTGCAGCTGCAGCAATTGCTACTTAACTCCCTATATTATATTTCAGGAGGTAGAAGGTGAAATTTGGCTGCTCAGGTTGTGTTTGAATAGTTGTTGCTCACTCTTTCATGAGATGAAGGAGGACTGCGTGGAAATACCTGAGTGGCAACAGTCTATCCTTGCTATCCGTAATGAATTCACCTGTGGTCACTGAACACTGGTCTGTCCAGCATTAGGGGATGTCAATGAAGCCCTGAACCTGTGGGTGTTGATTTCTCAGCATGAGGTCCCACCTCAGCTTAAAGCTGATGCAAAGCAGTGCAGCTGCACTGCTGCCCCATCTCTTGGGGCAGGAGTATAGTTCAGAGATTTCAAGCCATTGAAAAACCTGTTAGAGCAACTAGATTATCTCCCTGAAACAGCTCACTGAGAGCCAGACCACAGCAACCTTCACTCTGCTCGGGCTCCTGTGCAATCACATCCTTTGCGATAAAACTGGTTCAGATGTTCCCTGCTCATTGCACAACAGGAAAAGGCAGAGTTCTTTTAACCTTGCTATGATTTGTCACATAGATCCCAAACATTTACACTCTACAATTAGGAAAAAGAAGCCAACTGCAGGAGTATATAGATGTTTTAAGCCAGCTTTGCCAGCATCCAAGGACTCTGGAATTACAGCCAGAGGAGAGCATGGGTATCTGACGTGAGGTAGGTGCCTCCTCCCTTCACACTCCTCTGGGACCCACAGAGTGTTCTCAAAGTTGAGCATTGCCAGTGCACACCTCAGTATTGCACTTTCAAGCACAGAAAAATGCTGTTTCACAGAGACTGATGCTGTAGCCTTTTGAATAAGAGCTACCATTGGCTTCTTTAGATGCAGAATTAGGAGATTACTGCACTCCAGTTTCTATCAGGACTAATTCAACTGAAGTCAATGGTATTTCATGTGAATAAATCTGATGCAAGACTCAAATCAAGGACATAGCATTCAAACATTGTTGGCTATTTGTTGACCATCTTTGCATGGTTTTACTTCTCAAAATGTGATTAGGGAGGTCATACCAATAATGTGAACATGGTTTAAGTAATTTCCTTGAAAGTAAAATATGTAAAATTAATTACTGTCAGAACAAGACTTTTACTGTAATCTTGATTTAACCAACACCCTGAACTTCGGGGACAGCAATCTAGGCAAAAAGAAGTTAGGTACTCTTTTTTAAGTCCTTTGGGACATGAAGGAGTCTATAATTGCTTAGTAAGTTTTAACCAGGTAACAAACCTTTGCTATTCAAACATAAAATTTGATCTACAGTCCAGTGTAGTGTTTTGAGAAATGCAAAAGGCATATAATACTTACAGACTTTGTAATATTAGTTATCAGCATATTTCTACTTTGTAGATCATGAATTTTTCACAGGCCCAGCACTGTAAAGTATGCAAGAGTTGTGTGTCTGGCAGTTTCATTAAATTGAGTATAACTTTGGTCTCCTGCTCATCAGTCCAGGTGTATTTATAAACTTGTCTTTCCCTTTTTTAATTAAGATTTGTTAGCTTTTTCTGTGGGAAAATGTCCACACACAAAACCACTGCTTATCTCTCATGGGTGCTTCACTTTTGGCTTTTAAAATTCATGAGATTGAAGATCCCTTTTAATTTCATTGGTGGTGTTGGTTCCATTCTAGATGAAGTAAGCCAACAAAAACTGTTTTACAGTCAAATCTGAATACTTTTTAGTCTACTTATGTGGATGAAACAGGACTGCACTCCACTATTTTTAAAACGTAAGAAGTGAAACATGTAGGTTCTATACCCTCCTGATGTCTAAATCATTAAATTCCAGATGGTTTATGTGCTTTAGAAACACAGAGGTTTTGGGGCAGCAGCTGCCCAAAGTATACATGTGGTGAATTTGGAATTAAATTCAGATTTATTCATTTTATTGCATTCTATCCATACACTCAGCCTGACCCTTTTCTCTATGGCAGCTGCTTTCACCAGCTCTAGTTCATCATCTCAGTAACCAAAACTATCCCTAATTTCTCACTCTTCTAATGAACTCTGACTTTCCTCTCCTTCTCTTTATCTCTCATGGACAACTCTGTTGGCACAGGATTAGTCTTCGCTCTCATCCTTGTGCAATTTCCTAGAGATTCAGGCTGCATTCTTCATATACTTCTGTTATTCATATTCACACCTTTGCCTATTACCATACACTTCCTATGAGGTAGGAATCCTGTCAGCATGAGTGCTGCACTGTGCTTCATTTATTGCATATTCTGGCTCCTAAGTGAAAGGATCCTGCAAAATAACATCAACTTATTATTAACCAAATATTTTTTTTTTTAATTAGGATTCAGTGTATTGTCCTTTTATGTCCTTCCAGGACCTTGTCAGCTGGTTGAAATCTCCACAGAAGGATTCAACAAAAATAACAATTCCAAGTAAAGTAAGACTATTTAGCTGACACATCCTCTTCCCTCCTCAAAACCAACACTTTCAAAGAAACTGGATTTCTTAAGAAACTGTGTAACCTTATTGCTGCTTTTCAGCTGAACATTTATTATTCAGGAAATTCAAATTGATTTGCACTGATTAAATTGAAGCAATATTTTGATGGAATGCAAAGAGGGAGTACCAAGAACCCTGAAAGTCACTACCTCCCCTGTTTCGTAATCTGTCCCTTCACTTTTTGAAGTTCTGCCCCAAATCCTCCTGCCTCAGATTTCTGTCTGGGCCACAATACAAATACTTACCGTTCCGTAACTTTTAGGTTTGTTTTGTCAGTTTCATTTTGCTTTTGTAGAAGACAGATGTCATAACCAGCAATTTTAGAGAGTTTTGTGATTATCCATCACAGCCTTTTGACCTCCAGCCTAATATCCTTTAAAGCAGCATAAAGGATATAATACAGATTTAATCTCGAAAAACACCCTAGAGGAGGACACAAGTCAGATGTATACAACCGGATTAGTTTCTGAAAAGCTCTATCAGCACTTTCCTCTTTTCCACTTTTCCACTTTGCCAGAAACGGCCACCAGAGCCCGTCTGCCCCTGCTGGTCCTTCCTGATACTTCTTCAGTAATCTGAGGGCAAGGGAAGCCAAGCTTTTATGCTTATCTCTTTCCGAAGTCAGAGAATAATGGTTATATCTTTCCTTCTTCCATTCCTATAACGAACTGAGAATAGGAAATTTCAATCAGTAAACCTATTACACCTCAAATACCAATTTCCACCCTTTTCTCTTCCACAGGTGTTAACAACTGCTCTATCATTTACTCTATCACTTTTTCTTAGATCCAGTATCAGGACAGAATAAGTTTAGTTGGGATTAGGTATTTATTTGGATATTTTTCCCCCTCAGACCCTTTTTAGTTGCCTAGTGACTGTCCTGCTCTGACCTAGGATAGAGTTCATTTTTTCTTAGTAGCTCACCCAGTGCTGTGTTTCGGATTTAGAATGAGAATATGGACTTGGCGATCTCTGCCCTCACTCCTAAAGAAATTCAAACTTCAAATAATTTCATAGGCACAGACACTCTATTAATCAGTAGAGTCCCATGTCAAACCACAGTACTGTGTCAAACAGTTGGTTTTGCACTATCAGTGTCTAAAAGCAGCATTTTGAAATGAAGACATTGACTTGTTTTCACCTTGGTCAAGAGCCAGTGCCTAATGAGGTGCCGTCAGTGGTGTTATTTCTCATTTCTGTGTCTTTGGAAGTACTACATTGATCAATGCATCCATCATACAGCTACTGTAGAAATAACACCATACCTGACTGTATAATGTATAAGCCATCGCACCTGACTAAGCACCCCGACAAGAATAATTGCCTATTTAATAAACCTAACTGTCTACAGCAGCATATAGAAACTTTACTAAAATACTTGATGCAGGACATTGATAATGAGCAGAACCAACTATACTTGCAGCAGACAATTCTATCTGGTAAACTGCTCTAAACAAGGATGTGGAGAGCACAGTCCCCTTTTCATTTGCCACCAAACGGTGTAGGAATACAGCTCTTTTAGCAAGCAGGAGCTTCTGGACTGCTGTCTCATCTGCTCCTGAGGAAGCTAAAGCAGGAGTGTTGGTCCCGCAGCTCACTCTGGGATTGTTTCATGTGATCAACAAAAGAGCAGGTCTTTGAGCTCTTGTTTCCACACTCTTCTAGAACTGCCTGGCACTGCAGGGCTTCTGCAAGGCTGTCACCTCTCCTCACCCACATTGAGATACAGAACACTGACAGCTCAGGCAGAGCATCAGCTCACAGGAAGGCTGTTAGTTTTAAACCTATATGCTTAAAATTATAAATTTTCATTGTAAAGATTCCATTCAGGCCAAAAAAAAAAACCAAACACACACACCAAAGGAAGGAAAACAGCAACTAAGCTGGGCTTTCACAACTGCAGCTCATTTCCACCAATACCTAGCAGCCAAAGTGAGGAAGAGGACGGCAGCACAGTGCATATCTGCCTTTCCCCTGTCATCCCAATGCATACATTCTTGTTTGTCTTGTGTAACAGAGGCGTACCACTGTGCAAAGACCTTCACTGAAAGGGATTTAAACATCCCATTTTTAACTCAAATTTCTCAATGCTAAGAAAATAAATGTATTTTCATGGCAACCCTTGTCAATGTCAAGTTCCAGACACTCAGAAATTACATTGCAAAATGCTAAAAATACCTACCAAGTCTTCAGAAAAATTCTAGCCCATAGCCAGTTTCATAGCATACTGAACAAAATTACAGTGTTGCTTTAGATAGAAGAAAACTTTTCTGAGGAGTATGTTCAACACCCACTCATGTCTTCTGAACTCTGGCTTGCAAAGGAAAAAAAAAGCTGGTAGGAAAAAATGTGGTGACAAGCAACAATAAATTATTCCCTATCTCCTTGTAGTCTTTTACAGCTCTGTTACTGAAAAAGTTTTATTACTCAAAAAAATACATACATTTCTAAGTGGCATTTCAATAAGTTGAAGAAAGATTCTGCTCTAATTTGCATCTATAATAGAATAATTAAATTTAATAGTGTCTTCAGTGCAGCTGAGGGTACAATTAATCCAGAACATTCCTGTGACCTACAGCCGAAGAGTGGATTTGAAAAGCAGCCAGAAACAGAACGTGAACCTCTAAGGCAGTGACATCTCCCCTCTGTGGTCTGGAGAATAAAAACTGTGATCCTTGAGGATAGATGTTAAAATGAAAATTAAAAAAAACCAACACAGTATTAGCTGTGGTTCCTGAGCCTTGTCTCCTTAACTTGACTGATGTGTTCAATCAGTTCTGTCACAGCAGGAAAACTTTCTGGATTAGTCATCCCTCACAGGCCTCCCACTGCTCCTCCCAAGAGGAGCCAGAAGTGCTCTGAGCTGCCACTGCCCTTTCCTCTCTGCAGCAGCTCCCTTCAGTTGCCCGTGGCACTACAATAGGGAGGGATCTTTATGGGGGTTTCTTGGTTTGTTTTTAACCTTGTCTTATGGCTGCAGAACCTTTGGTACAACCAAATCACATTTTCAAGTATTTCCCCTACATCGTGGCAACTAAGAGTGCATACTACGAAAAGCTGGTATTTTCAAAGTGACTCCTGCATCCAAGAGCTCAGCCTTCAGCTGCAACTTAATACAAAATGCCACTAATACAACCTTGGCATCAGCAACTACAAGAAGTGGAGCGCATGTCCCCAAGCACATTTTTGTCTCTCCCTCTGGCACTTCCCTGACAATAGCACCTGCAGTGAGGTGGGGGGGGAAAGCTGGCTCTATCGCGGATGGTGTCTTCACATGGATAGGAAGAAATATTTGGCCTGTGAATTTCTTTTTTTCTTGGTCAGAAGTGGTTGTTACTTTGTCTGCAAAATTCTAAACTTACAGAAATAACTCCTTCATCCTTGGGCTTCAAAATACCTGGGGATTGTGAGGCAGCTGTTTAAAGATGATCATAAAGATATTTCTGCCAAGAAGGAAAAATCTGTAGTTACATGCCCTTTTTTTTTTTTTTTTTAGCAGAATTTTCATCACCCTGGAGGAAACAGGGCAAGGAACTATGCCACAATTATCAGAAGGAGAACCACATCTATTCTAACTTACGAAGAGGAAAACTCAGAGGAATAACACTTGCAAGCATCAGCTGAATTGATTTATTCACTGCTGCAGTCTATAAGCAACAGTTTTTAAACTGTGTTAATTTTTCACTCCTTCAGCTACCACTAAAGCAATTAGCAGAACTCATTAGCCAAGTGACATTTTACAAATTAATGATTTACTCCTGTAAGCTGATAGGAATGCATAGTAAATAAATCTTGAGTTAAATAGGATCAGGAAAATCACTGTCTTAGAATGTGTTTAATCAGCATTCACGGTTTTTAAAACAGAAGTGTTGAGAAAATTATTATCTTCTGTATAGTATACAGTATACTCAGTATACTGAGTATACTCAGAAATAATCCCTTATCACACTAAAATAAGAGTGTAATAAGTGAAAAAACATCCAGGAGTCTCTGCTGCATCCATTCCAATTCAGAGACTTTTTTGATACAGCTGGTCTAGGTTAACACTTTGGTGTAGACAGTTCTGTGCCACAGTAGATACTGAATTAGAAGATGATCTTTAAAATTAAAAACTCTGTCCCCATTAGTCTGATTGCGGCCATCATTGTACCACATGATTCCATTCAGGCCATCTCAGAAGCAGGGTGATCGCTTTTCCATAAGGCAGCTCTATTTACACTTTGCAGCTGAGGGGTAATAAAAATGCTGATTTTCGTTGTTTAGCCAGTGCAGGGAAAACTTAACTTTAGCTTTGGTATATTACCGAGCTCCTTTGCATTATGTAATTATTGTGATGTCAGGTTTAAACAATGAAAACCACTTAAAAATTTTTTCACTTTTATTACACTTCATACACACTATCCTCCTCCCCCAGGCATAGGCACTTTCCACCCACTCTATTACCTCAAATTTTTCTCACAACTTAAGATATTATCTTAGTAAACATACTGTACATATATGTCTGTGTTACACAAGGAAAGAAATTTGTTAACAGCTCAAAATACAACCTATGCAGTGGGACCCACACAGGCCATGGGTAGCAAGTATTATTTCTGCTGACCAGGAACTACATCAGCAAATACAAACAATAAGTTCTTCTATTTTTGAACTGGCACCTTGTGCATTTCTTCCAGAGCAGCACACAATGTGAGTGACTGTCAAAAGACAGTTACTTTGAAGCTCTCTAGTCTACAAAACTTGGCAAAACCCTGCCCCAAAACTGAAATCAAAGCATGGTTATGTTTCAGAAACAGTATCACTTCCTAATACTAGGAACTTTTCCCAAACATCAAAAAATTGTACTTATAGCTTAGGGACCTTCCCTAAGGGAAGATACATAACTTCAGGAGGAGTCCAAAGTTATTTAGTAAACAAAACCAGGACTAAAGTTTCTAAAAGCATACTAACCAAGGAACAATCATTAGGGAAAAGTCAATGTTTTGAGGCACAGGGCACTAGAGCATTTGCATCTGAACAAAACCTAGTTACAGTCAAATCTGAAAAGAAATTGGTGCTTATTTCCTTTGTTAGCTTCAAGGCTTGACTCTTAAGAGTCAGTAATAATTATCAATGACCTATGACATGAAGGATAATCAAGGATACTATTTGGCTTTCTGTGTATGGACACAGTGAGAGAGAAATAGATCTCACGCACTTCTATTGGCAAGTTTCTAAATACAGAACTGAGTTCTCCCTATGTTATTTTTTGCCCTGCTATTTTTTACCTTAATCTTTGAATGATACCAAAATGATGTTAGAAGTTGCTGAATCTATCCCTAGTCACGTATCAGCTCCTTGATGGAGATAAAAATAAGTGCGTTTTCTCTCCCTAAAACGGTCTATATCATGAAAGCCATTGTGGTGGATACGTTTTACAGTTATTGCAATTTAGCCATAGCCTTGTCACTATACATCTATGGTGCTTTTCCCAGAAACTACCAACATCTTGGGGCATCACTGAGAGTCTTTCTGATTTTACTTTTTATTTTTCACAGTACTCCCTATCTCACTTATCACTGTAAAAAATAAGATGACAAAGCTAAATTATTTTGCATCGTTTCCTCTTTTTTCATTCAGAGAGACTTGAAAATCCTCACCTGTTTTACCTGCCAGCCACTGCTCAATGTGCAGATCTCACTGTGCACTGCCCTTTGGACCATCTCCAGCCTCCACCCAACAAGCCTAGTTCCCTCTATAAGGTACCTCCTCTTTTCATTCGTACATTGGATTTTCTTGATAACCTGCTGGAGCTGTGGACAGACTGTCTTAAATATACAGCAACCACGACTTAGAACATTGTGGCTGAGTGGCATCAATGATGACATCTCTTCCCTAAATGGGTGTCGATACAGAAGGTGGCCTCATGACACAGCTTAAGGCTACAATGCCGAGAATCTTTTAAGTCTTCAAATCTACTCAAGAGCAGAAAAGAAGAACTCAACCCCTGAAGAAAGATATTCATTGTCAGAGAATTCTGTTCTATCTGTTCTATCCATATTCTACTGATTTATCAAAATGATCCACAATCCTGTTAAGCACAATTATGAAAGGTCACAGGGGTGAGTCCCATAGGTTCTAAGACTTTCAGGAAGTCTTAAGTCCTGGAGACAGTTATACAGTAGAACCGAGTATGAGCAAAAATGGATCCTTACCTAAAAAGAATAAAATACATCAAAAGGTAGATGTACTGTTTCATAAACCAGTGCTGTCCTATGAAGAAACCTCCTTCAGGCAACAACATACTGTCAGAAGTCTTTAGGTGCTCCATTTTCCTCGTACTCAGCTAACCCATCTCAAACACTACCTCCTAACTTATAGCTGGTTTTGCTGCTCTTGATTGTCTCACACAGCCTTCCCTACTCTCAGCAGCTGTTACCCAGATAAGAATTACACCAGATCAGAATTCAAAACAGACAAAAAGCATCCACTACAATGGCTTCAGTGTACCTTCAAAGGCTTTTCAATGTACACCAAGGCTACAAGTGGCAACAAGACAGGAATTTCACCTGAGCAGAGGATGCCACAACAAAGACAGTATACAATATATGCATGCACACATGGTATCAGCACCTGTGGATTGCTATAGCTATATACAAGGGAAAGCAAAAAGACCACTACTCCATACAGTGAATATGGTGTATGTTTTATTCTATTTACAGTACATTTGTTATAAATATAATACATTTCTTGAAAATCTTGAGTAGATTTTTTTTTAAAACAGATCAGTTGTTATAGTTACATAATAAAGTGAGTGACAATTTAAATGACAATCTCATGGTTGTGAAATAGTGCATTCTGTGTTGAGATGAATGAGAAAATACTCAAACTGGTTCAAGAAATTATTTTTTTTAAACACCTTAGGTGGGGCTTTTATGTAAACCTTGAAAGGTCACCAGTTTTCATAAATATGAAAACAAAATTTTAAACTAAAGAACTGAGAATCAGAAATGGATTTGAGAGACCTTATTGAACTTCACAGTAAGGTTGGGATTTATCATGACTAATGGCTTCAGACAGGAAAAAGCCAATGAGGTTTTCTTCCTGAACCATATCCTAATACAGCCACAAATATTAAACACACCATGCTGGAAGTTGTAACAGCAGTCAAGCTGCAATTTTTAACAGGGCATTGGACATACAAGTATGTTCGGATTTGGAATATTTTGTGTTATGAATATCTTAATTACCAGAGAAGAAATACATTATAAAAGGATAAACGTATTTTCAGTCCAACGTGCATTGCGTTGAGAAACAAATTGACAAGTCATCTGAATATTTTGCTATTTTCTTTTCTACACGATCTTTAGTAACAAGTTAGATGTTTGAGGTGCTATTTCAAAAAAACTGCAGCAAAATGTCAACCAGCAATATAAGAAAAGAATCCCATTTATTTTGTCTTTCAGTGCGTTTTTTCTCAGGAAGTGGTCAGATATTATTGATAATAATCAGTGCAGGCATGGAGTTCTGCTGACTTGTTTCAAACAAAGTAACTTGGTCCACTAGCTTGGCGAATACTCTGGGGGTTCCAAGATTATAGACACCTGTATGAACAAAGCAAGCCTTGAGCTGCAAGCTATAGACCTCCTGGCTTTTAAGTTGAAGCTTGTACTGTGTTTGCCCAAGCCACGTGAAAGATCCATGTATTTCTAGTGCTTCAGAGCTGAAAAAGAAGGTAAAAATGTTACTCTCTGCATTTGAAGTGCCTATTACCAATTTACATTACTCCCTCCAACATCAAGTTTTCCCAAGATTCAGAGTGCACTGTGTCCATCACCAGTCTCTTACAAAGATATGCTTATTTATACTTTCTGAGGACTTTTTTCCCGAAGTTTTCTTGGGGCCTTAAGTTACTATTCTGGCAATCTTTGATTGTGAGTGTGCCCACTGCCATTCATCTTTGATGCCTTGGAAGTTGTTGAGTCTTTTCAGACGGCTTGCCTACAAGTACTGCCCTTAAATCACTGCCTTTCCCAAGTGCATCCTGCTTTCCTTGTTTCACACACTAGGGTTTTTCTAGTAAAACAAAGCTAGACTTCGCAAGGCTAACAGTTGTGATGATAACTACAGACAGAACTGCACTTAACATTTTATCAAGATAGTAAATGCAGCTTCAAAAAAAAAGCATCATGTCTGTCTGTTGTCTTTCCTACTACATCCATATCCATACACACCCATACCCACAAATATATACACACTCTGAGACTGAGCAACTAAGATACACTTGGGTATATTTATGAATGCCTATTTCCATCTATCAGCTCAATTTAACTCTGGGTCCTTATTTCTTATCAAATATTTCTTAACATTCTCTGACTCACACTTAAAACTCTCCAGAGTGGCTCTCCCCTTAGCTCATATATCATTACAAATCTTTAAGGCATTTCTTTTGTTCCTAATATACTGTACACTATACACAGAACATTGTTTATACATATATGTATAATGACGGATTCCAGTGTATTTTCAACTTTCTACATAATCAGCATGTAACACTAACAAGAGATGTAGCAACAATATCAAAACAGTCACAGTTTAAGGAATTCCTACTTAAGGCATTCTTAGGCCTGTCCCATAGCTAGAGTTAAATCAGACTGCATGTCACAAAGTTTCAAGGTGCATGAGTGCACAACCCTTCCAAAAACATGTGTCACCGTGTGACAAAACATGACCATCTTGCACAAAAACAACAGATCAGTGAGTAACTTCCTGATCATAACTGAAAAGTAAACCACACTTAAGTCTTCTGTCCTGCATTTCTAACACTTTGTGTCAGGCTCCGGGCTTTTAATTTCTTACTTGCCTGCACAGACTGTTGGCAAGAAGTCAATGCTCTTCCGTGACCAATCCCATTTCAATGTCTACCCAATCTTTCTCACCCCCTTGGCAGTAAACAGGCCAGGTAGTACTATGTCTAAGGGGGCAGAAGGAATGAAGCAGGGGTGTCACCTGAATTACACAAGTTGAAGGTGCCTTGATTTAACAGAAGGGGCAGAATTACATGGTGTATTCTATGTTCCAATGGTATATCATAGTACTTAACTCCCTCTCCCACAAAAATCCTTAGTAAAATTCTTAGAAGCAATTCACAAACATTTCCTCAATGCTAATATTTTCACATCCAATACTACAGTTCTAAGCAAAAGGCAGCCATGTGAACTGGCTGCTAAACCTGGAGGAAGTCTTAAAAATATTCAAGGTTCTATGAAAGTTTATACTAAGCCAAATTGCAGAAGGAAGTATTTGTTTAAACTTCCAACATTGTTTTCTACAAATTACTTAGTATTTTAAAAATGGAAACACAACATATGTTTAATAGAGTAAGGTTGCTGAAGCTCCTATTTTACTACTTGAAAAGCATTTCCACTTTTGTAGAATATATCTGCAGAGTTTTAACTATTCTAGAGTCACAATTCAAGGCCCTGTCTTAGCAAAGTAAAATAGGGCACTGACTGAAGACCCTTTATCAACTTCCATTCAAAGAAGTCACTATTGAAAAAAACCTAGATATTCGATCCAGTTAAAATATTACAAGGAAGCATTCTCAAAGAAGATGGTTTTATTAACATTTGCACATTACCTTGTTGGTTTATGCCGCAAATCAATCATCACATCTACAACAGCCTGGGAACAATTGGAAAGTAGGAGAGTGACAGGTACCAGACAGAGACTGCAGAGAGAAATAGTTTCACAATAAAGGAAAGAAGTCTTACTTTGGATTCTCTTAATCATAAACAGTTAAAATAAATTTCCAGTAACAAAGAATTAATATATTGCTGTCAATTATGCAACAGTCAGACAGTGTATGTAGCAACATAATCACTCACATTGACTAGAGTTACTTATAATAAAAGCTGTCAATGAAGGCAAACAGCATTAGCTCATTTGAGCCAAATGAAGTTACCATATCCCTTCATCCAGCTGAGAAAGGCTAGCAAAAGGATAAATACCATCTCAGTTTACAGGAAATCTACTTTTATGACAAGAGACATTTCAGAATCCAATAACATGGTCCAGCATATTATTCTCTGAACCACTGGTTGACACACTTTGACTGGATACTTTTCTCCTGCACTGCCTCCTGTAGAGGAATTGCTGGCATAGGGCCAAAGTTGTAGCCTGCACAGTCCCCAAACAGAACAGACAGCACATGCACATTTGGTCTTAATGTAAGCCTTTATCCTCAATAAAACTAATACAGTTTTGATATTGATAGAAGAAGAATTGATATTCTGCTTGTTTACAATTAGTCTTATTATTTTTATAAACAATGCTACAGTAAGAAAGACCCCAAGATATTGACAGGCAGGAACAGAAACTACTACAACTGAAACAGCTTTACGTATTCAGTAAGTGATTTGGTCACTGGAATTCCTTCCCACTGCTTAACACTTTAAATATCCTAAACTTGAGTTATAAGAAAAGAACAATTAACAACTATAACCTGTAAGAGGTAAATGTCTTACAGGAATGATGCATGTTTTGTAACGGTCTTTAAAATACGGCACCTTATAAAACATTTAAATGTTAGATTTTAGAACAAAATTAATCCCTTTCTTTTGGCAACTTATGTTAACTGCAATGTTAGAAAAAAGTACAACACAGTAGAGTTTTCAGATAAACCAACTCAAACCTAAATATCTTCATGTTTCAAGTACAGTTCATTTTATGTTTGGAAATTAAAGCAGGGGGCTTTGTTTATATTCTAATTTTGAAAGGCCCATGGGTTTCACAGGCTCCAACTGATTCACTCCAGCAGTATGCTTTTGACAGAGGTAAATTCTGATATTTTTTCAGGAGACAAGCCCCAGTGATTTGAACTGTTACCATGTTTCCTTGTGACATAAATCAGAACCAAGTGCAGCTAATCTTAGCAAGTCAGATGCTGCAGACATAACATTTCTTTTGACCTAAAAGTACCTCTACTTTCTGCCTGGCTTCTCAAAGAAATCACACTGTATGCTCTGACAACAAAAACAAACACAAAGGGAGCAGACTATTTTTCTTTCAGTAAGTTTGATAACATTACTAGTTAACACTGAAACTGCAAGCTGTGGTATTACAGCCTTTTTTTTTTTTTTTGAAACACAAAACTTTCACTTTACCTATAAAACCACAAAGCAGTGAGTTTAAAAATTGAGCAACATTTCAACCTTGCATACCAGACTTTTATCTTTTGTATCATAACCCTCATTGCATCTCAAAAGGATTTATGTCCAATTAACAATATTTCTGAAGTTTCTAAAGGAGATGTTCCACTAACCTTTTTTGATGAAAAGAATGATTGAAAGACTCTGGATAATGAAGACTTGTCTTAATAAGATTAGAAAGCTGCTCTGGTGTTGGTCTTGCAGGTACCGGTGTGTTTTCTGGTCGAAAAAACTTTAAGAGAACTGTTTCTGGTAGTTCCTGAAACACAAATTCAGGAGAACATTCAAAATAGTGACATAATGTACAAGAAATTCAGTCACAGATGCTACCATTTTCCATTACAAACTACAGCTCATAAGGGAATGAGTCTGCAGCATCACAAAGCTTACAAAGTATTTTGTATTTAAGCATGCTGGATGAGGAACTGCTATAATCTATTACTTTCTTTTGAGACAGATTTCACAGCTGTTTGTGAAAACACTATCTGTGCAAGGTTCACAAAAGCATGCTATTGTTGCAGTGGTTTAGTTTTGCTTGTTTCTAAGAAAAAGGGACAACATTTATACAGTTCCCTATTCAGCAGCTGTACCTAACAACAACAAAAAATTCATCCCCTGCCCAACCTGCCCTGGGAAGTTCACAACAGGAAGTTTCCCAAAACAGATCCAAAATAAAGCAAACAAATTTTAGGAACAAGTTAACACTGACAGAAGAATTTAGTAATACAGAGTATCTTAAGAATTGCACAACAGGCACTTGCAGATACGACATTTACCTTTGTACCCAGTTAAAAGCCCAAGACAAGCACCAGCACACTATTTAGGATCCACCCTAACCCTGTGGGCAGAATCAACCTCTGAAGCAGAAGAAATTAAGTGAAACAGAAAGCATCAACACCAGATGAGGCAACCAAGCTGCATTTGGTGCAGCATTTCTGTCCAACATCATCTAATCTGTTCTGTTAGCAGGATTTATTCAGGAAGAAGCTGCCTTTTAGTATTCCCTTATAAATCTATTCTACAAGAAGTGTTCTACAAAAAGCTACCAGTAAGTTCAGTGCAGTGTAATAAAGAAATGCTTTTCATTAAAGGGTGATGGATTGTGCCTTCTAAGCAGAAAATAAACCCTACAGGCAATAAAACCTGACTTAAAATCAAACACACTGGGCATTCTGCAACATGTATGAACATCTTAGTCACTGTTTGTCTGTGCTGGTAATACTAGGAAGACACACAATGTTTTATCAGGTTTGCCATTCTTTCCCTCAAAAGGAAGAGCAGTTTTCTTAAAAATTTGTTTCAGATGAAGAAAAGGTATTTCACAGTAACAAAATAATATATTTTGAGCATTGAATGAATTTGGTGTTTCCACTCTACCCTATGGGTATCTAACAATGAAAACTGACAGCATGAACCAGCAGAGATTATAGGCTTTCATTTAAATTAATTTTCCCCCTCAAATTACAGTCCAACCAATTACTCAAAGCTGTCTTCAACCACATATCAATACCTTGCATACTGTAGTTTGCCCCTAGAGTCAATTACCTGTTCCAAGTCCTCCCAATCAGAATTCCCGAGTATTTTTTTAAAACCCTACAAAAGACAAATATGAATATTTATCTCTACAAACAGATAAGAACAGAATGAAATGCAGCAGGAACATTTACTGGTGAAAGTGCAGAGTGATGTTAATATTCCAAACTTTTAGTTCTAATATTACACCTCTGTCAAAGGACTGGAAAGCAGCGGGTTTAATCATTTACCATCAGAACTAAAACTTAATTCCAGCCAGCTTCTTGGTGTCAGAGTCACAAAAGATGTCTGTCTCTCCAAGTTCAGCTGCTCAAAGTCTAGGTTTTTTGTGATTGTGTACCTAGAACAAAGACTAAGATCCAACATTTAGTACATGATTCTCTTACCCAATGGTTCAGGAGAGAATTAAGCACTTCCAAATGGTAACCAAGAAGACGTGCATACAGATCAGGGAGCTACCTAGAGACAGCTAATAAATGCTAAGTTTAAGGATGAATTAAACATCTGCCCTACCCTGGAGCTTGTGAAATTGGATCAAAGCTACAAAAAAAACCTCCCTTCAACAATATACACCAAGCAGTAACAGCCTCAAGACATTTGGTTATTTATACTTAGAAACAAAGCAAAAAGCCTGAAAGGATTAAACAAGCGGTATTTTGTTGCTGAACTCCTAGAATATCAGCATAAATGAGTAGTGCCATTGTCTTTTAAAAGGTAAAAAAAAAAGTGAAGTTCTGACATCTGAAATCTGCTTGCTGATCCACTGTGGTTCTTTTCAAAGTCTCCAGAAGTGTCACAAGCTCCAGCAGACAGCAAGCACCATATACTGCATACAAGAAGACTACATCAATGGCTAAGATGCTCCCTTTAAAAAAAATAGTTAAGGTGTAATTTGAGTGTCTCATCCATACGTACCAATAGAGGTAGAGAGGTTTGGCTTGAAGAGCCTTCAGTGCAACAAGAGATTGGAAGAAGGGTATGTGGTTTTGTTATTCTTTTAAATTCCATAGGTGCATTTTATGCTTTTTGGGTTTTGACTAGGAATACACAACAGGCGTTAGGACCAGGACCACACTGCTCCTCAGTTACCTTTCAAGAGCTACTAACTGCATAACTGATGCTAGGAAAGTTGTTTCTACTTTTAGCAAGCTTCCTGTTGCCCAAAGTCATTTACAAAGACCAGCTTCAAGTACACTTAAACCGAGACCCAAGCTTGATGTTTCAAGTAGAATAATCTCAACATCCTCATTTGCTTGGTAGTTACTTGGCAGACACTTTCAGAGTCCTATGTTTTGCTACTTTGAAATAGTTACATATCATCCCTACATACACTTTTGAATTTGCATTTTAGTCATTCACACCGGTTTCAGATCTCTCCAGCAACTATACTAAGCTAAAAGTTGAAAAGGCAACACTTAAGCCATTCAAAGCATCTTTTGATACAGGCAATAGAAAGATCTATCCATAATACGTTCCTTAATCTCTCAGAATGCACTTTCAAATTGTAAAGTTCTTCCTTTCCCTCAGATGGATGAAAGTGATTGTACCTTCACATGCAGTCATTTAAAAAAAATTTTCTAGATCAGACAACTTAAAGTTTTCACTTTCAAAAACAGTATTCTCAAAGACTGCATTAATGTGCTCTTAAACACACCAGAAAAAGTCCAAGTTGTATGGAAAAAAATCAGCATATTTGCCCCATAAATCACAAGTCATTCAGAGCCAAAAGGATTATTAAATGCCCAGTCAAGTATAAGGGGCCAATATGCACAGCATAGTAGAAAACCTAAACAGGAAATTCTTGGATGAAGCTAAGCATAAGTAAAAGCAGAATATAGGAAAACAACAGAATAAGAGTGAGACAAAGTGAGATCCTAAGTGATGTGTTCTTCTCCCTTTCCCATTTTAGATCTGAGAACTTCCATTTTAAAACCTCACTTTTAAGTTGCTTCCTTCAATATGTGACTCATCTATATTCCTTCCAGCTCTCAAGGATAGAAATGACAACTTCAGGAACAGTATTTTACTGACACCAGTAATAATGTATTTGAAAACAAATACCATCAGCTCTGCAGTCCATCAATGGGTAAAGCAGCAGATCAAATGTTTCAGCTATTTGGAATATTTCACTCATCACAATAATGTAAGCCAGTCCTCACAAAGTCATACAGTATCTGCTACATAAATTGATATAATGGAGTAAAAATTGTATATTTCAGCATTTGATGTTTATTTACCCTTAAGAGCTTCACTTTCTCTCCACCAAGCTGGTTTAAAGAGAGTCTTAAATGCATTTCAACAATCTGTGTTTGATTCAAGCATCCCTTCCCACGTATCCTGTAAAAAAATCCTGAACTAGCACAAAATGTCACTTCCAGTAATTCACTGTTAGGAAAAACAGTTATTTAAACCCTACCCTCTCCTACATTTCAAAAATTACTACTTCCAACCAAACTGTTGATGACTCACTAAGCTGCATCTATTTTAAGAAGCAGTGTTACCAAAAATTATCCTCTCTGAAGTGAAACACTGCCAAAAGACTGCATCTGTATGCATTTTATGATATTACTTTGGGCTAGCACTGGTCTAAGCCACAGGATTGAATGAGCAGCCCAGATGCACATCATGTGCAGTCCTGAAGCACACCTGGATTAATTCTTCCTGGAAGGTATCCACTTTCTACATTACAAGACCAATGAACAATAAAAACAGAGGATTGAAAAAAGAACAGTACCTTAAAAACACATGACTTAAAACATACAGACACTTTATCTCATCTAGACCTCAGTCAAAACTAAGTTTACACTCACATGCTAATCTGCTTCGGAAGGATGGGTGCTATTGTCAACATGCTGACACTCAAATGACAAGCCTCTAGACTGCTTCTCACCTTCCACCAGTGTGAAGTCATTACAATTCAGAAGTACGGTGAATGCCCCAGTTCCACACTGTTACTTCCACCCCACCATATTGCACTGCACTTTTCCTTTGGAATACTTTGAACTGAATTCACCAGATTAGAAAAACCAGGGAAAACAGCAGTAAGAAATAATACTGATCAGCAGCCCTGACTGTGACTGAATGTTTAACGCATCTAAGTTTTTGTCCTTTCACTAAGTTAAGGTAGAGGTCAAGAACAAGTCAGAATAGCTGTATTTCTGATGGAATGATAAGTTGACCTTCAGTTAAAACCACCTGATTTCTAAAAGTAAATTTCAGAAGAGAAACAGAACCTATAGCAGTATCATTGTTTAAAAAAAAAAAAAAAAAAACAAGCAAAAACCTAACCAAGCTAAAAAAAAAAACCATAACCAAACAAACGAAAAAACCCAAACAAACAAAAAAAACCCCAGCCATGAACTACAAAGACCCAGCTCATTTTTATTAGTAAGGCTTTTAGGAACAGATCTACTCATAACTGTTCACATGACTTCCACCTTATGTACTTTATTATTCACATATTGTTGCCTCTGACTATCACATGTATCACTTTGTGGCACCTTTGGTATTACTCATTCAAAGCAATAAAAAATAGCTAGCATTTTTCCCCTACCTTTAGAAAAAGGACATTTTTTTCAAAAATGCAAATGCGAAAATGGCTAGGAAGATAAATGTTTTCCTAACCATACAGAACGCTTTCTATATGAAACAAATAAATAATATTAGCTCTGTTAAAGCAGATAAGTGTTCCTTCAGCATACTATATGATTCCAAACTTCTAGAGCTAAGATATCAGTAGTCCATCACATCACCTGGTAAGTCTACTGTGTCTAGTAACCAGTACTCCAAAGCAGTGCTATTTAGTTAAACATAAAAAGCCCTGAAATCATAGTTATTTGTCTTGGTTAGAATGAAAATATATTAGAATTCTTATTTGAGCACCCAAGAACTTGTATAGCACTTTGCTGCTACTGACTTTCTTTTTATGTGGATACACACAGAAATCTTACCCAGAAAGAGATTTTAACCCTCCACCAAGCACCACTATAGCCAGAGGTTTTATCTTGATTTTATTAAATATTACAGCAAGTTATGCTACTGCAATACAGGAATAATTGCACGGTGTTGCCTGTTCCACATTCCTGTTGTACACATTACACGTCCCACAACAAACCAAGCAGAGGCTACCACCCAACCTTGCGTCTCAGTCAGCAGTCTAACATCTTAGCTTACACACATAATACAGATGATTTTATACCAGTGGACCCCAAGACCAATCTACCAGCAACTGCTGGAACAACTTAAACATAACAATGCCAAAGAATATCAATCTCCCATTCTTCACTACAGTGCTTTACTGCAGCTTTATTTCCCTGAACAGCAGTAGAAACTTTTATAAATCTAAACTACATATTTAGAAGCTGACCAAAAGTTCATCTGAGATATACCATAATTGACAACACAGCAGAAGCCAACCAGTGCAGAGAATTTAATCAAAATATGAAGCAAGATATCTCAATTTGTTCAATGTAGTTATTTGATTAATTTATCTAAGATTTGAGTCATTCCTCAGAGGACCAAAATACATATAGGGGGTGCAGAGAGAAGTCTTGTTCATGTTTCTTCCATGTCCATTGTGAAACTGTCCTTGGTTGGGGATAGCTGTGCCTGTGTCTGACAGACAGACAAGAATTCCTTTGGCTGGATACAACAGCATGAACAGAAGACATTTAAGTCAAGAAAAAAGCCACTGTAGAGGAGTAACAAATAGAACTTGGACTCTTGCATCATAGGTGACACCCTGTTCAGAATCTGCAAATAATTCTGAGCAGTCCTCTATCACTTTCAACCTCATAGCCAACACGTGCTGGTAAAAAGCATGCATCTCCATCTCCCTCTGCTGTCGAGTCCTCAGAAAACAACTAACTTTGATACTGTCAGCACAAGGCGTTCAGGAACACACTAGAATAGCTTCCAACCCTGTTCACCACTCAGGAGAATAAATACAGATTTACAAGACAAAACTATATACTGAAAATGTTAAATCAGAAGAAAGTTTGAGTGGGACTTTCTACTACTCCTCCTCCCCAACCTTACACTGCTTGTGGTACTTAAATGCAAGAGCAAGATAATTCAAAGACAGTAAGTAATTCTTAAGAGATTAAGTATATTATTTTTTCTACCTACCCTCATTTAATTCTATTTTGGGGATTGTTTAAATTCTGAACTGTGAACTGAATGAAGCAAACTGCTGTAAAGTCTCAAATCAGTTTGTTTATTATACCTCACCTCCTACCTGAGAGCAGTTTATCTACTCTCCTCACAAGATAGTGTCAATTAGAAAAAAAAGTAGCACATAAGCATACAAAATTTCTGCATTCCTAAGACTCCTGAGATTACAGGCTCTTGTAATTCAACCTAAATCCAGGCTTTGGCTAATGTGAAGACACAGAATTTACATGTTTATTAAAAACACCCACCATTACTCTTTTACCAGATTTGAACTACATCACAATGCAGATGCTTTTTTGCTTCCAACCAAGGTACAGAATGCTTCAAAGGCAGTATGCTCCTTATGCTGAGGAAAGTGAACTCAATCATCAAAACAGAATCTATTTGAATGTAGTTGTAATAAAAATTTATGAGAAACAGATTACAGACAGTGAATGCTAATATAGTACCATGTATTCCTCAAAAAAAATTGAAGGTACATACGGATCCTCCTTGGTGGTGGTGGCAGGATTAATTTCTTTTAGTTTGAAATGGAATCTGATGCAGAAATTGGGTTCCAGTGCAGTCAACAAGAAACGAAAATTTTTACCCATAGCATCTTCAGTAATTTTTGCATTTTAGCATGCAGATAGGATTCATTTCTATTTTCTCTTCCCATCCATTTGTGAGAACCAGACCTCAGTGAGACCAGAAATAGAAGTTCACAGTATTTTCTCCCTAACTTCAGATGTCTACAGTGTGATCTACGGTTTTATATGCACCTTAAAACAGGAAAAGTAATACTAGAGGGGGCAGGTGTCATTAGGCTTCTAATGCTCAACACAGCTTGAGCCCATGTGCACAAATTCCCATTTATTTCACAGCACAAAGAACTAAAGAGACAAAAATATCTTAATGTACAAATACTAAAGGCTTATAAATCAAAGCCAAGTGCCCAGGTTCAGAGTAATTCACTATTTGCATTACAGTATGATATTTATAGACACACTTATCTTGTATTGTTTTCTTGAAAAAATTAACATATAGTACTATTTGGTGCAACTAAAAGTAAGAAATCACTGAAAGCTATGTATTGTTTTTGCAATACTGGCAAAAACCTAAGGTGAATGGCACCAAAACAAGATGGAACAGTGATGCAGTGCTCAGCACAAGACCAAACAGTACAAGACTTATTTTTTATTTTGGGCATTAGTCTTCACCCACCTAAACTGAATTTAGCATAGATGTTTTCACAGAAACTTATCTATAGCATCCATAGTTGTTACCGATTCATATATCAGAAGACATCCACCAGTTTCTTAAAGATGCTGTTTTCTTTCATCAATCCAAATGGCTACAAAACTTCATCATTTTACTATTAACTTTGTCATGAAATAATCATTACCTTTAATATTAACAGGCTTCTAGTTCTACCCCAGAAATACCACAGAACAACTTACTCCAACAACTGCACAGCAGTATACTTACTTGTGTATTACTTTACTCATCTTTAAACTGAGCCTAGCTATTTCAATACAGATGACTAATCAAACCTGAAGTCAGTCAGTCTGAATTATTTAGTGCTAACATGTATCTGATGTTAGATTCTAGAAAAGCTTTCCCATATATATACATGAGAATTCATTAAGTCCATTTTGAGAAAGAAGCAACTGGTAAGGAAAATTTCACAATAGATTACCTGCTTCTGAGGAAACGAAAAGGCCTCCTTCCCAACTGTGTTTAGGGCAACATGATGCTGGCCCTCCAAAATAAGCTGCTTGTTGTCTTCCACAACGTATGCCTACAGAACATAATACAAAGATATTTTCAGATCAGGAACTATCATAAGCTTCATAACACAGAATTACTGACCTGGAGTGGAACATGCCGTAGTGTTCAAAACTTAGAAGCTAGCATAACACGTTTATGCCAATTTCCACTACTTAGTATTCGCATTCTGGTAAATGAGATCCTTTTCTTCAAAGCAGAGTGCGTCACTCTTACAGTAAGAACAAGGATTAACAAACCTCCTGGTTTAAGATTTCATAACCTTCTCTTTTAAAAGACAACTTATAAGAAGTGGGTGCATCCAGAGTAATGTAAAACCATCTGAGGATACTTATTTACAGTAATAGATATTAAGACTGGTTTTGCTTATTACAACATTTTAGTTCATTTGCCTGTTTTTAGAAAAACACTCATCCATAAATTTCATATGCACACCCTTGAAATTTCAGGATACAATATTAAATTATTTTCTAGTAGCAATGTTTCATGTCCAAATTACCACAAAGGCCACAATCATACATACCTTCCACAGCACTACAATGTTCAAATCGACTTCACTGCATCTTTGTATCAATCTGACTGTCTCATCAAACGATTGTTTTGCTGCCCTTTGAGATGCATGAGCATGAGATTGCACATGTGTTCTTTTAAATTCAGATGTTAAGCTTTGGAAAAAAAAGTCTGCACAAGGACTGGCTGAACTTATTATCTACAAGAAAAAAAAAAAGGCAAAAAAGTGTTCAGAACAGGGTGCAAGCTGACACAAGTTGCTCCAACGTAGCATTGTAGTATTTCAGTTCCATGATCTCACTTTGCTTCCCTTTGCAAACCAACTGGATCCCAGACACCTTGGTTTCCATGCTTGACCTGTTAAAGATCAGCCCTGTCTAAAGGACTGTGTAAGGTAGCATAGAGAAACAGAGCTGTAACTTAATGGTTTAAAACCACAAATACCAAACTTGGAAATAAGGGATTTGATTATTACCACAAAGCAGACTACTGCGATATATATGAAGTGTAGTAGAAGCATCCAACTAACTCACATGCAAGTCAATTTTGCTTATTAATGTTTTCCTCAGGTTAGAATTATTTATCTAAGTGAGAAACATACGTTATGCCAGCAATAGCACAGATAATAGATTGCACAGCATATCCCCCCTGTATAAATGGCACAAACAGAAGAGCTGTGCTGTTGGTCACCATTTGTGCCAAGCTCTTACAACACCAAACATCTGATAAGAAAACTGGTTGTCTCTTGGAGACCACAAGATAAGCAAAAAACTTTAGCTTCCCAAGCCCTCCGTTTCAAAAACGTTACCTTTTCCAGAATATGGTGTTGCAGAGCTACTGATCATTGCATTAGCGGAGCACCAATACCCAGGGAGACAATCTGCTTCTAGAGTAACTACAATGGAAGGACCCCTCCACATTCCCATTATTGTAATAAAATATTCTCTAGGAAAGCAAAAGTTCATGCAACTTAGATTCCAACTTTCAAAATGCAAAAAAGGGATCATCTACCTCAGATTTTCAGTCCTAACTTCAATTTATATGCCTATGAAATTAAATGGCAGCAAATTGGTTTTCTTTGGCTTTAAAAGCTGCATACATATAGGAAAAATGCATGCTCAGCATAAAATAAGCAATCTGACATCCAGCTAAGTAAATTCACTACGTAGATTTCTGATCTGATGCAAGTCCTCAGGTTTTGGAAAAGCACTTGCTGTACCAAGATCATTTGCTAAAAGGATTCTTCTACACAATACCTGTATGCTTAAAAAGGACTACAAGAGCATGGTAGTCTAGAATCTTAAAACTTCAAGAAAAATCAAATAAACAGACTCCTTGAACTGACTGCAACCTGTATTACTAGTTTTGAAATTCTGGTACCAGGACTTATTACAGGTTTACAGCTTTTCAAATCAGATGTAATTTTTTTAACTTGTCTTAGAAAAAATATAATTAGGAACAAGAATCTGATATCCACAGATCTCCACTAGGAAACTAGAGGCCAGGGCTAGGATATATTTAAAATAATTGCTTTGAAGAGCTGAAAAGGAAGCAAAAGCACTAGCAAGAAAGCTAGCACTGCAATGTGATCCCCCAGTAGTTCAACTGTGGAGCTTGGAGCTTAATTCCTGACTGTAAGCTAGCCTATGTTACCCTTAAAAAAAAAGAGCTGAATGAGAAGACATAAAAGTTTTTCACATGCAAAATTCAACTTTCCAACTATCAAATCACTGCTTCCATTTTTAAATTTTAAAAAAGCTTTCACTGAGATACTTTCACGTGACAGGCGTAACTTACACAAAACAATATATGCAGTTGCACCCATGCACCTACCTGTTCATTTCCAAAGACAACGTCTGCAAATGTGTAATTTTCTAAGGGATAAAAAGAGAAGGCATTGTTTTAGTATCATGAGAAGTCATAACTCCAGCATACAGCATCCAAAGAGTACTTTCTTCAAAAGGTTACCACACCCAGGCAAGAACCTACCTTCTGAGTTTTTGCATCTGACCGCTTTAAAACATAATTTTGCTCTCTCTCTGCTAGCAAGCTTAGTATCTGAAAGAAAAAGATTGCAAGATTTTTTTCACCCTCAGCATAATCAGAGTCCCTTAGACAAAAGTCAGCCTTGAACATTCACAAATAGGAAACACACTGATAATACCCAACAAGCATAACTGATCGGGTACAGCAAGGGCATGATAGTACAGAAGATGCATCTTCTGCTGACCACTTCCATCTACTTCTAGAGCAGAAACTGAGCCGCAATACATAAAGGAGATGCAAAGAAGGAAGGAAGGGAGGACAAAATATTCAGTTTATCATCTGACTGGTTCATCTCCAACATTCATATACGAAGGATATACATCTATACTCATTTTTGAGTACATAAAATGTCAGCATACAAGTAAAACCAAAAATTTTTAGCTGCAATAACAGAACCTTTGGGTTTTTTTGTCTGGGATAGTCAACCTTGTCAACAACTAGCACCTTGTATGAGCTGCTGCCGGATGCAGCACTAGCAATTCTGGTGTTATTTCTATTAACTGAATAGAGCTCTTGCCAAATATTAGGTTAATTGGTAAAATTCAACACTGACATAATTAACTAGAAATAAAAGGACACTGAAACATATTTCTTATGAGCTATTCACCTGTAAGTTAAGCTCATTTTTAAAATCAACAAAGTATGAAAAAGTTATTTGTCAATATACTTTTCCCGAAGCATTAACAAAAGAAAGGCATTAGTTTTTGGAAACTAATTATTCTGAAAGCTAAATTCGGCTCCTCATAAGACTCTTTTAACTCTTCCTTTGAGGCAGAAGCTAAATTTGCCATCATTTTGGCCATAAAGATACATACCTTTGTCTCCAGAGATGTTAACAGATTTTTGAAGCTTCCAGTGCTTGCTATTACTTGAAACTTGCACTATATGAAATTCCTTAACGCCAGTCTCACTCTAAGGAAGAGACAAAAGCTATGTCAAGTAAGACCAATCACAACTGTCATGTGCTACATCACACAGTAAGTGTTCACTGCAAGGTGGCACTGTTAGAATCTTAATTTAACTCATTATTGATACCATTCACAACATGGTACTAAAAGACAAGGAGAGATTTAAGACCCACTGTAATGTAAAACTACAGTCCCAGCTCACAGCAACTTTCAATTCCAGTAAACAAAGCCACACAAAGAGGAAATAAAGATCCCCCAGAAAAACATCTGCAAGTTTCTGGGTTACTTTAGAGACATTGCTAGGTCATAAATCCTAAAAATTCAGGATTTATTTATTTTGTTTTTACATATATACACATTAAAAAGTAGCTTTCAGAGTTAGTTTACTTTCTTGCAAAGAGAGAGACGGTAGTGGAAAACTAAGCCTCATGCTATTAACATGGTAAGTACTTTTATAAAAACATTTCTTCCTTAAAGGAGAAGTGGACAATATTTCCTTTAGTAACTGAGGAGAAAACAGAAAGTACAGATCTTTAAAAGAAAATGACAAATCAGCTCAGAGATTCCACTACCAACTAAGTGTCTAGGAACACTATGAACAGAGGATTCAATTACCTTGCTTTGTGATTGAAAAAATGGGAGCAGCTTTACCAAAAAATGAGTAAATTTAAATTAGCATGGTATGAAAAACTGAAATATTTTCGTTTGCTTTACTAAGTCAACAGATCACAACACACATAACTGTTATTTGGATTGTATTAGCAAAATATATTTAGAGTTTGGTGATAAATGTAAACACAGAAACTTCCCTCAAGTTGGAGCTTAAGTTTTCACTTTGACAAAGCTACTAAAACTACCAGAGTTTCCACTGAAAGGTTGCAGGGGGCAGATTGTCTCATTCAGGAGTATTTTGAAGTTGCAATCATCAAGAACGTTCATCAATTTGGAATAAATCTTTCTAAAAAAAGACTTTGAACTATAGTCCTGAAATTTGATTAGGATAGCAGACTTTCAGAGAGTTGAGATATAACAATGTTAATACTCATTCCAACAGTAACTGGACTGATCAAATATGTAAGTTCCTTCAGTGTTTGCAAAGTTCTGTGAAAAAAACCTTTTACTTGAGTCTTGGGTCCATTGGTGACACATTTGGTGAGCTGTAGAACATCATCATCATCATTACTATTATTATTAGAAATAGCTTACAGTATTGATATTTTCTACATCCACAAACACCAGCATGTTGTCTCCTCTGCCTTTTTCATCTCCAAGTGCATTACTTCTGCAGACAGTTGCTCGAATGTGCAGAGACCGGCTGGTACAAATAACCGCAGTGTGCCTTAATACTCTATGACTAGGAAAGAGGGAGAGGGAAGGAAAGGAAAAAAAAAAAAACACAGCATTCTAAATAACCAGGACTGCTCCCCAGAACACCACATCAAGAAATTTAGCTTTTATATTTGTCACTATTAAGGCCCTTAAACAATGTATTAATTTCAACCACCAAAGATACACTTTTCTTTTTAGCTCTGTATCAAAACTACATTATTTTTAAAAACCATGCTGCATGCGTAGGTGCTATTCAAACAGTCTCTTCATCAGTATGGAAACACCAGAAAAAAAGGCTCATCTGTTACCATGAAAATACATCAGAAATATTCCAGATGTAAGGTAACTGGCACAATGAAAGCAAACAGGCATGTACTGGCACAGGGATATCATTAAACTCTTCAATGCCACCACATGCTTTGGAAAATGGTTTCTGAGTAAATAAGCCATAGAAAGCTCACTAGTTAGTCACATCTCTTGAATAAGCACTTACGAAAAAAGCACTTAGAATACCACTGCATTCACCATATTCCCCTGAACAGAGAATCTTCTAGAACCAAGCCATTGCTACTCTGCCTTTTTTCAGGCACGTTCAACGTTCAGGATAACAGACCCTTTGTAAAAGTTATCTTCCTGTTTTTCTAAAGATGAGTAAAGTTCCATTCTTGGACATCATCACAACACATGAGTTTTTCCCATGCAGAAGTTTCTAGGTTACCTCAACTTCCACATGGAAACATTTTAGAAGCGTGTAAAAATTTGATATGCATTATCTGCTAAATATGCTGAAGCATCATGTGACACTTGTTTTGGAAGGGAAAAAAAAAAAAACAGTGACTTCCTAAACTACTTCACATAAGGTTACAGTCTACAAAATAAACTTAACACTTTTGCAGTTAATACTCAGCTATACAGATGACTGTATAGCTTTCAGGTGGCACAAATTAATTAATTTTTGAACATTTAAAAGTTATGCTTAGTCTACAAAGAGCACTGTTAAACCAGAGCCCTTCATTTAAGATCCCCTCAAAACTTCAGTGCAGTAGGGACATGTATATTCCCCAATCCACTCTCTCTCAAACACCTCCATTTCTGAATACTATGAGGAGAAATTAGTTCTGTGCTCTAGGGGGATGAATTCCCTATTCCTACAGACTACCTTAAAGCCAAATGAAAAGTTAACTTTGGTATTACAGAAGCTACAGAAAAGTCTAAGTGGAGTGCATTTGCATGACTTCAGTTTCATGAATATACTACTGATCCACTCTCTTAACCATCTTCAACTTACTCTGCTTCAGTTTACATTACAGACCAGTCTCACAGTCCATGAACCTTGTTTCTCTCAGAACTAGCCTGGAAAACAGGTTTCAGCCACAAGACATTCGGTCCATGTTACTACAGCTCATCTGAAATAGCCCTGCTCCCCACCATTGTCCTGAATATGGATAGTACACGCACCAGGTGTGCTGGTTTGGGCTGGGATAGAGTTAATTTTCTTCACAGTAGCCTGTAAGTGCCTATGCTTTGGATTATGCTGGAAATAGTGCAGATAACACATGAATGTTTTTGTTATTGCTGAGCAGGCTTACATAGAGCCAGGGCCTTTACTGCTCCTCACCCCACCAGCAGGGAGGCCAGGGGTGCACAAGAAAGTGTGGACCACAGCTGGGAACAGCTGACCCCAAGTGACCAAGCAGATATTCCACAGCACATGGTGTCAGCAATAAAATTAGGAAGAAGGAGGAACACATTTGGCCTGATGGGATGTGTCCTCCCAAGTAACCATTATGCATGACGGACCCCTGATTTCCTGAAAACCTGCTTGCCCATGGAACAGATGAATGAATTCTTTGTTTTGTTTTGCCTGTGTGTGCAGCTTTTGCTTTACCTACTGAACTGTCTTTATCTCACAAGTTCTCACTTTTACTCTTCCAATTCTGTCCCCCATCCCACTGGGGGCAGGGGTTGAAAGAGCAACTGCGTGAGAACTGGTTGCATGTGGAGTTAAACTACACCACCAGGTCCACTCCTCATAGCCTGTACTGCTTCCTAAGGTGGGCAGAGACATTCTCCAGACAAACACAGCTTCATAATAAATTTCTCTTCCAGAAAACTAAATAGTAATATTTACTAGATCTGTGGCCATTATTCTTAGTGGGTTAAATAGATAAACTCTCTTGCAACGTTTTATCAGCTCTAGCTATGAGCTCTAACAGCTCTAAGGTAGCAATGTATGACGAGTATTTGCAAAACAGTAAAAGAGGGGTAAAAAGAGACGGCCCTCATTTCTGAATTTGACTGTTTGCTAGGTTTCTACAACAAAGCATCCAGAGGGCTATCATCTTCATTTTCTACACAAATGTCTACAAAGAAGGTGTTTCTCAAAAAACCTCCTCAGCCTACCAAGTGCAGTTCAAAGAAAGCACTATTTGTTAGCTTGTGGTGTCAAACTTCACTGTCCACTCTCCCAAGATGGTCCAAAAAGGCAGATACAAGTCAAACTTGGTATTTAACCCCTTCAAAGAGAGTAACTTTCATCACAACACAATTACTAATCACATTTTAACCAAGAACAACAGCTTTTATTCAAAGCAGACAAGATTTTGTTTTATAACATGCAGAAACAAATTAAGTCGTGATTTTTCACCCTATGACTCAGAAAGATGTGCTTTCAGAGAAAATAAGTACAAAGTTTGTATTAACAGAATTCCATTAACTATCCTTGTATAAAATTATTTTAATAATTACTACTTCAGTGGAAGCAGTGTAGGCTAAATAATTTCATATGGAAATTAATCACATAGTAGAAAAAAACATTGCTTAGAATAGCAGGTAACAGGCCATTTTTACCTCATTACAGTAACTGAGAAAAATTAAGTGAGCTCTATGGTTATGATGTTTATAATATGTCTAACAAATATGACAAAAAGGTAGATAAAAAAAAAACTTACCACATTTTTGAGTGTCTTTTAATACTTTCATAGTAAAACAAGAAGTTAATTTCGTGAACCCCTTCTTCATCTGGTCCCCGTAACCACATTGGTAGCTGCACTGAAGCTCCAGGAAGAAGAACAGCATCAGGAAGTGGAACCTGTATTACTTCAGGTGAACCTCCTGTGCCAACCCCAAAGTCTGCAGAAGCAGCCGAAGATAGCAGTGCTGTTTGCACAGAGGTAGGATCTGTCACAACAGTCTTGTAAGCACTACAGTTCTCAGAAGCTGAAGGACTTAGTGGTGTTAGAACAGCAGTATTTCCACCAAAAGTGAAAAACTCTGGATGCTTGGACACAACCTTCAGTGCGGTAAGAGGACACTTGCTTACATTCACAAATTCTACATATGCCTTTCTGATTTCTCCACAGAGAAGCCCCGTAGGAAAATTTATAAAGAAAACCTGTATGGGAGAAAAAAGGAGAAAATAAAACCCTGAACACAGAACCAAGTTATCAATGCCCCTGAAAACAACCAACATATTCAAACTATACTACTCTTTAGAGCTTCCTGAGGAGTGGAGGCAGAGGGAGGCATGGATCTCTTCTCCTTGAAATCCAGTAACAGGACACATGGGAATGGCTTAAAGCTGCACCAGGGGAGGTTCAGATTGCACATAGGAACGTATTTCTTTACTGAGAAGACGGTCAAACACTGGAACAGGCTTCCGAGAGAGGTGGTTGATGCCTTAAGCCTGTCAGTGTTTAAGAGGCATTTGGACAACACCCTTAGCATACTGTAACTTGGTCAGGCAGCTGGACTAGCTGATCTGATGATCATTGTAGTTCCCTTCTAACTGAACTATCCCACTCTATAGAGCATTGTCATTAACCAGTTAGATGATTTTAATAACCCTAATAAGGAAAAGCACTGTGTTTTAATTGACCAACTGGAATAACTATTCTAGATGAATGGCAAGCAACGAGAAAAAAACTTCTTTGCCTGTTGCCCCCTCACCTTTAAATCTGGTTACAAAAGCTGATGTCAACTAAAATTCTGAACAAAATATAGCAATTTCAGAAGGATATTAATTTTGAGGTTTCAAGTTTCACTTGGGAAAAACCTGCACAAGTTTGTCACTGACAGATCAGAAATCGCCTGGAAAGATTTAGGCATTAAAAAAAGTCCAAGACTTCATTGTTAGAATTATATTTATAAACAAATTGCCAATAGAAAGGAGCTACATACCTCCAACAAAGGCATTTCTTCTGTAATAATGGGATCTAAACGTCGATCAGGTCCATATTTAATCGACGTTTTTTCCTCTTTTGTGTTATTAAGTCGAGGTCCTTGGATTTCTAAGTCTTGTCGCCCTCGTACAGATAACCCATTGGAAACAAACTTTCCTGAAAAAAATTTTAAAACATTTGATTTTTCTTTTTTTATAATTCCTAACTTTTTTCTGAGAAGTGATCCAAAGCTCCCTATCCAATCTCAAAAAGCAGTTTTGATTTGTCTGTTATTTGGCACATGCAGTATTCATGGATTAAGCAGCACCATTGACAAAGAACTATTCAAAGCTTACTGTCACACACCACACATGGCTGTGAGTTCAAACAGCCAGTTATCCATTGTGGTCTTATTCTGCCCTTCAATTGTTTGACTACAACTAGAGGGGGAGCAGCAGACATGGTGAATGAAGGTGATGCGTTTATTTCCTTTCCCAATTTCCACCAAGCTGGAAAAGTCACCTACAGGATTATTTATTTCAAAGACAGCCACTTGTCCAAGTGCTTTTTATTAAAAAGATTTCCAGTCTGTAGATAAACAAACTTCATTATTTCTTTCACACTTCCAAACGTGTTTTAATCCCCATTTCATCTAACAACCAAATCTGCCGTGTGAGAGACAGTTTCAGATGAATGACTCAACAAAACAGATCAAGTAACGTGCAATTAATAAGCCATTTATGTATTAATATAAAGGAAAGAGAAGTCAGGTCAAGATGCTAAAAAATAAAATTGTATCAGCCAAATTTAAATATGGGAATCTATGAAAAAAACTTCAGCGCACAATTTAGACAAAAGTCAGAGGTTAACAAAGCAAAAAGACCCAGAAGAAAAAGGAATGGCAAGAGTGTCAATGAAAGTTGTTAAAGATTCAACATGGCATAGATGAATATTTTCATTTCAATTTATTACTGGTTTCAGACTTTCCACAGATTTAAAAGGAGCAACAGAGTATGGGTCTGGTGTCCCTCCTCATGGGATTCATACAGGTGCCAAGTCACTCTTTTCCCATTTCAGTTGTTTCCCTTGTTTCTACATCCCTACCTGATGGAAGGCCTTGCGTCATAGTGGTCAAACATTGAACACTAGAATTTAGTTCTACTGCAGAAAGCATGTCTCTCCCTTGCAGAGACACACAACTTCAGGTAATAATACACTTACCTGTCTGTAATCCAATAGAAGGATCTATCCCATCTAATGTCACAGCACCTTGAACAGTGCCAAGATTATAAACGACTCCCAGAATATGTAGCTCCCCTGTTTGATGGGGAAAGAGCTTTAGTCTTGCCTGTGGAGATACGTTAAATTTTTGTTGTTGTTGCTACTAGAAAGAAGTATTATTACATTTAAATGTCCAACTGCTAAACACATTCACAGCTACATTTACTTTACAGGTGTGTTAGATGTAAATGCAACAGTAACTACAGATCATTTACTGGATTCAAAATTTCATATATATAGAATTTACCAAAACAGGTCACAGCGGAGAAATGTTAATTACATTAGAAAAAAAATCCTAAAAGTTAATTTTTATTGCAATTAACAGAGGCAGAATCACTGAATGGTTGAAGCTGGAATAGACCTCTGGAGGTCATTTTGTCCAACTTCTCAGCTCAAGCAGGGCCTCTTAGAGCCAGCTGCCCAGGACCACATCCAAATGGCTTTTAACAGCTCCAGGGGTGGAGACTCCATAATCTCTCTGAGCAGCCTGTGCCAACTGCTCATACACAACCATGAATAAAAAATAAAATAAATGTTTTCTGATATTCAGGTGGAGCCTCTTGTGCCCACAGCCTCTGGTCTGGTCACATCCTCCCTTCAAATATTTATACACACTGATGAGATATATGAAGTACTGAAATTTCTGAATCATGTCTTCTCTAAGTTTAGCACGAAGTTCAGATCATAACAAGTCTGAAGTTCACTCTATAGTTCACCATTGAAAAGACCATTTTCAAAATAAGCTACAGTACTTACCACTTTTGTCTCCTCACTATTAATTAAAAATTCTGCTATTGCTTCAGTTCCTACCATATCTTCATCACACGTTCCCTGAAAAGAAGAAACAGCTTTTCAGATACTATTACTCCTAGGCAGAGAAAGTGCCATAAATACTTCCAACACCTTTCCTAAAAGTGTTCAAGGTAAAAAAGCATACAGAGTTCATCCTGAGACACTTAGGATGAGCAGGTGCTGCATGCTCAGTTTCTCAGGATTTCTGAATTAAAAAAGCAGCTTGAGAGCTCAGTAAACATTTATTTAAGAGAGATTTAAGATTTAGTAGTATTTAGTACTAATTGGAGCCATTCCCGGTGAATTTCACTGATATTCACAGAAGCATTTATCATACCATTAAAGTAGCAGTTCAGATCAGAACAGACGGGAAAGTGTATCATAAGCCTCGACGCTTAATTATGTGAAACTATGTTTATAACACTGACCATCACTTACAGCACCTTTACAGATCACTAATGCTTTTGCCCATGAAAACAAAATATTTATGAATTTACTTAATATTCAGTATTAGAATATATTAAACCTTTTAAAAACGGATGTGAAACAGTCCTTCAGAGGTTTTGGCAGCATTAGTTGAAACACTAAGTTAAACAGTAGTAAAATTATTCATCTACAGTATTCAAAACATTAATTTTTAATACAATAAATTTTCATTTTTCTTCTAATTGAGATATCAAGATATTCCTATGTCATATGAGCACAGTTTTTCAGATTACGTATTTCATATGGACAGTAGCCCAAGTAAGAAAAAGGTATTTGATAATCTACCTATTGACACTGCAAGTTATATTTGCTGGTCAAGATGAGTGTGATTCAAAACAGATGTAATACCCACACAATGAAATCTTGGGAAGTACTTTGTTTTGCATTCAGCTTTACAATACACTTTAGAGTATGTTTGCTGACTTCACTGCTTTGTGCCCTATGGAGCTAGAAAAATCTAAACAATACATAAGGAATTTCAGTAGCTACTTTTTTTTTTGCCTTTTTAATGTACACTTAATGTGTAATGCTTACCCTTAAATGTTTTCATACTACTGAATTCTGAATACTTAATATATACCCCATAACTGTAGCTGTTTTGTTTGGCTTGAAAAAGTATGAAGCTCTCCTTACCTGCTCTTTCGTTTCTCCATCATGCTTTGCATTGAAGTCTTTAGGTTGAAACTTCCACAGCAATGAAAGGTCAGTCAAAAGAAGTGGAACTTTCAGAGGGTTTCGGAAGGACACTTCTACAGTTATTGGTTCTGTTTAAAAAGTGCAAGAAAACAATGGCAACAGGCTTTCTCCATCACAGCCTGAGGGTCCATTTATTTCAAAGCATTCACGTGCAAACAACTTGCACAAGAACGTTGATTCAAATCTACAATAGGACAAGAAATACTATACAAATTTATCTTTCTTTATGAAGCGCAAAAATCTTAACTTTACCTTCTATCACAGCAAGTGGAAATTTGGAGTTATCCGAGTAGCGATTTAAACAGAACTGTGTTGGTTGAAAGTTTGAAGGTATTGTTCCTTTATTTATCACAGACACAACCTGCTCCTCAAGTTCCTTCCACTGTTGTGATGATTCCGAGTCATACTCCTGATCCAGACTTACATGTGTAGCTGCCTGCTTTTCACCTGGTATGAGTAAGACAGTCTTAGAAGACAAGAACAGCTGCAATACAAGGCTGCTCTGGCAGTTCAGTAAGTATGATTAAAATATTTCAAGTTCTGGGTCACTACCATTTTCATGTTACAATTGATTTAAGACAGTGAGTTGCAAGACACCTTGAAATACACACATGGAAGACAATACAGAGAATAATTTGAGCTGTATTTGGAAATTGTGGAATTCCAAGATCTGAGTATACCATGCTACATGGTATACTTCAGGTTACAAGTAATTTTTACTTTATGACTGACCAGAGGCTGATGGTACAGCCCTGGTTTACATAAGAATTTCCATTCAACTTTCTTTATATTCAGGAATCAGTGTTTCAAACATTTCACCCAAGAGCACGTTAACTGTAAAGCTAATTTCTAGCACTACCACTAGTGCCCAGCATTCGCTAAAGCATTAATAATCCCTTTCATGAGGTTCATTACAGACTTGCATTGAAGCTTTCCAGGTATGAAAACCAGTGGTAGTTAGCACAACCACATACATTAAAATTCATATTTACACAGGAAGTCTGAATACATCTAGCAAGTATAAGCTTTTCTTTTGAAATATTTTTTAGGAAGTTACCTTGTCACATTAGACAGAATTTTTTTTAAATGACATCAACTGTTGCATACATTTTTGTTCCCTAAATAAGGTACTTCAATCTGTTCACATAAAATTTTCTAACCTTCTGCTGGTCTTCGATCATGCCCAAAGAAAACACGGGTTAATGAGCTGTTAATATATGGCAAAGGAAGCTGTGGTAAGGGACCATCGGGCGATAGCTGGGTTGCATTCTGGAGCAAAGGAGGAAAAAAAAACAGTGTCATGCCATTATGCAAATAGAAGGATGTCCATGCTGCACATTACCAATGGCTGAATGATAACAAAGCCAAGTTAAAAGCACTCAATGTTTGAACATGGAATATTTTTAAAATAGTATCATTTCAATTAACTGTTTTGACAGTCTGAAGAATTTTTTTTTCTTCAGTAAGAGTTTAAAGTTTGTGAAATCTTTATGGAAAAAGGAGAATAATTATTTTAATCCAGCACTCTAATCACTATTGTGGTTGCATGGCTATTACAAGCTTTATTTGATGCAAAGCTTGACTTTCTAACTCAGAATTTGATAAACTGCACTCACTACCTCACCACCACTAAGCAAGACTCTCACCACAGCTAAGGTGGACTCAAACACCAGTCCTGTGCAAGGTCCACCATAACTTATCAAACACCACAAAAATTCTGTTTATAAGCTTTAAAATACAGTATCTACATGGCTGCAACTTGCAAAGTCATATCAGCAGTAAACACCTCATAATGTATAGGGTATACTGCAATCCAGAATGACTCATGAACTTACAGGCAACTCAATGAGTCACTCAATCTATAAATATACAAAATAAAGAATAAAATTCACTGCGATATGGATGATGACAGAGCTACTTAGTTTTTCTTAAACGTTTATTATCAAAAGCCTCAAAAATCATTATAAATTGATCAAAATAAAACAGATCTACTTCCTCTAAAAAACTACTGAACTATCATAAGCTGCAATTCAGCCATGACCCTTAAAAAGAAGGCTTAATTTTATCGTTAACACATCTATTACATTGCTGTAATAACAGATACCAACACCCACCAGTGAAAATACACTTACTACACATATGAGATGCAGTATAGGTGGGGTTTTTGATGCATGAAGTTAAAAATTCACACAGCAACCAGATAAAAAAACAACACTGGGACAAGGTAGGTAAGACAGGAAGTCACTGAATGACATAACAGAAAACTAGAGGTAATAAAATTACTGAGTACTCAAAGACCAAAGACAATGAAGTCATTTACCTTATAAACATAAAGATATTCTCTTAGAAAAGCTCCTTGCTGAGCTGGAGGTTGTTTACTGTCATTGATCAAAATATGCCTGAAGGCAGAGACAGCATTGTCCAGCTGATGAAGCGTAAAGGACTGACGACCAATTGTGAAGTTAATATGGTCTTCTGCAAGAGACCAGCCTTTCCCCTTGTAAACCTGCATGGCTTGACAGTAGCAACGTAAGGCATGTTTTTTCTGCAAGAAAAACCAAGTTAATTTCTCAAATAATCCCATTATCCACTGACTGTAACTATAACATCATGAAGATTAAACAGTATGTCAGAAAAGTTGCTGTAGTTCTTACCACCCCGTCCTGCTAAATGTAACGTTTGCAGAGCTATATCTCATAGCACCTGGTCAACACTCATCTAAGCACAGAAGCATTCACTCCTACAGTACAGAGCCTAGTCTCCAGATTAAGTTCATGTTTTCAAAGATTAGGGTAACAGGCAAATAAATAAATAAAGCAAATAACAAGACATTGCTTTCAAAACAGTGCTGTGTTGCTCTAGGATTGACTGCTAAAGTTGGCAGAGCTCTGTTGCGAAGCCTCAGCACATAAGCTAGATTTAATACTTTTCATTCCACTCTGTAACTGAACCCACAGTGTTACCCTTTAAATCAACTGTTGTTCAGAAGACATATCCGGGACAAAATCCATGCCAAGCAAACAAACAGAACACAGCCCTACAGAACATATAAGAAAATTTACCAATCATATCAGCCATTGGGAGGATAGATATTCTGCTCCCAATCAGCTCCACAGTTCCTTTCCTGTACACATGCATCAGGACTCGGGTATTCAATCCCAAGTGTAAGTACTGAATAGCTGCACAGGCATTCACTGTAAAGCTAAGTTTCAGCTTCTGAAAAATGGGAACAGCATTCCCTTAATTACATCAGTAATGGCAAAAAAAAAAATCTAAGATATGTTCAAATTGGTATGGTGACAGCAGAGTACACACAGTAAATCCTTAACATCAGCACATACTAATGGCACCCCTTAAAATACGTTATTTTAGTATGCAGCTAAGCAGCCTGGTTGACTTCTCTTCAGTAGCATTTCACATTTTGGTGCCTCCAAGGATATGAAAAAGAAGAGAAACCACCTACGCTTCCTGTAACACTGAAAAAGCATTTATTGGAAACCACAATCCCTACAAATATTAGACACAAACAAGAGGACCTGTTACATGAAGTCAAAGCTTCACAAAATGCATGTGCTGCTTTTCCAGGTAAAGGAACAAGATATAAAACAGAAAATAAACAAAAAGCTCTGATCAATAGCTCCCTGTCAGTACTGTACTGTCATATCAAGACAGGGAAACTACTATATGAAGAAAACCAAGGAGTGGGGGCAGTATTCCTACTATTCTTCACATCACAGAAGCGAAGTATACAACAGTATTTTCTTTAGGCCTTACCATGACAATGAAACTGAGATTGGGTGGGGTGGGAAAAAACAAAACCAAGACCATAGGACTTTGTTTCAAACAGAATTTTGATGCCTGGGTTCTCTGTATTGTTTTGCAATAACAACCTTGGCAAGAATCAAGCACAAGTTATCTTTAGAGTGTATCCCACAACTGAGGCAGAAACAACAAAGTACACATGTTCTGTCCAACAAATGATAAGTATATAAACCACAGTAAGATCTGCCTGCAAAGGAATGCAAATGGAAGTAAGAACAATCTGATATGTACTGTTTTAGTTGCTGCTAAAGTCTATGCAACCATAAAGACATACTTCAGTTTATCGTGTAGTAACTGCTCACACATCTGCACCTCCAATAAAAAGCATGCATATTGAAGGCACGAGGGAAAACAGGTATCTAAATTTTGCTATTATTCTAATAAACTGAGTTTAACAAATACTTAACTCCTACAATTCACTCTTATCTCAAGAGCAGAAAATACTCTTTTGCTCAAATGTCTTGTATTTTACTGTGTACAAAATGAGACTTAGAAATGATACATCATTTTAAGTTTCAAATCCATGATCTTCAGGATTACTTCAAATACAGAAGTAAAATGCTAAGCTGATCAATGCAGAAGTCATTTTCAGAAGATCACTGAGCTGAATATTGCTGACACACAGACTAATGACATACTCAACATGTTTTTCCAAGTAAGTATCAAATACCAGACATATTGTGCATGTGGAAAGATTATACTTACCTGGCCTGCTTTACTAAACCTGTGGCCAGCCAATATCATATGAAATGCAAACTTTCTAACCATGGGACTTTTCATGTTTATAAAACAATGGGCTGCCTGCTCCAACAGGAGTGCACTGCGAAGATCTGAATCCTATTTAAAAGAAAAAAGGAGAATTAGACCTCAGAGGTGAATAAAAGCAAAAATAACATTGGGCTTGTTTTAATACTAAGGGGGACAGTAAGTTGCAACAGTGCTGTGAAATTGAAGATTCTTTTATATACAAACATATGCATATGTGAGCATGTAAAAAATAAGACAAAAGTGTTTTTCTCTGATATATACATATAGTGTTCAATACCATCATGCTCATACTTTTTTCCAGCAGATAGATGTATATACAAACCTGTTGCAGTATGAGTGATAAAAGAACTAGTTTCTGCTTTTCCAGTTACTCAGGCTACAACTTCTAACACCTACCATTACCTCTGAAGCACTCTGCTACCTCTTCCCCTTCCTGCCTCCCTCCCTCTGCAGATATTAAGACTAGAAACAAAAACTAAGACCTTTAACTGTATGAAGGAAAAATTAACGGAACAATGGAATTTAGTAAATTTGTATCATAAGAACCTGGATCATTTCTTACTGGGGTATAATTTCTTATTATTACCCCAATCTCTTTGCCTGCAAAGACATAGCTATGTTACTTTAACTGACCAGAACAGATCTACTTGAATTTACCACAAGTCAACTCGACACTATCAGTGATATCCAAGTATGTATCTGGACTACAAATATACTCCTGGACACCTATTTACTATCCTATGAAGATTTTTATTGCAACTACTAAAAGGCACCGCAGGCACACTATATGTAATTTTAAGTTGTAAAATGATTGTGCAGAGCCAATAGTATTAAAATTCTTTGCTTAAATATTCTGCTTTCATAAATGCTGGTAGTAAGCTTAAGTTGAAAGGGCAACAATCAAGACACAGAAAATTTATTGCATGCTCTATCCCAGGAAAGTCTTAGAGGCATTACATTTGGTGCAGCTAGCAATGAAGTCAGAACTAACTGCCAGTTAGACTTTCCTCTAAGCTACAAAGGTAATGCTATACTAGTACTGGTATTACATTTTGCTTCACTCCTTTTCAAGTAAGACAATTTCTGGGTTAGAAGCTAATTCCATGCTTAATTTCCACCAATTACTATTACAGCTTCCACTTAGGCAATAAGATTCTAATGGTTCATAACAGCTGAGCTACATAACACCTTAGTTACTTAAACTATGAAGAACTTTTGTTTATATGTAGAGTACTATCCATTATGGCTCTGTAAAGCCATGCTAATACTTCTAACATACAAGTTCTTAAACTGGAAGTACACTATCCAAGAGCTAAGCAATTGTCAAAGAAAATTAGTTATAAAGCCAAAGATAACACACTTAGCATGGTTAAAGAAGTCAAACAAGTTATGTGACCAGAACAGAAAAGAATAACTGTACTAGTTCCTTCACTTACAGTGTAAACAGTTTTCTTCACTTCATGCTTTATACCTGTTCATTTGCTACCTTTAGGTAGAAAATACTGTAGGACAACAAACAGAATGTAACCTAGAATTGCTTGGGTAAGAAAACAAACAGGGAGAGGGCAAGAGTGGAAAAAGCTACCAAGTTTTACCTCACTGGTTAAACGAATCAGAAGAGCAGCTGCCTCTGAATATTTGTTTTGACTTTTTAAGATTTCAGCACTAAGCAGTACACAGCGTTCAGCCAGAACCATGTTCCTAAATTAAAAACATACATGCATTAATAAACATTTATCAAAATAAACCATAGAAAACTTTTCACCTCAAATCTTACTAATTTTCTCCACATGACATCAGATTGAGGTTCTATTGCTTATCCTTCTTTTAGTAAAGTATCTGAAAGTTCATTCCCTGCAAAACAACCACATATAGACTGACACAGTAAGTGTCCTATCCTACCATAACAGGGGTTTTCTGAAAGTCACAGCTAGACAGCATTTTTGAGGATGGTATTGTATTTACAAAAATACCAACTAAAGTTATCTGATAAACAAGAAGTTCAATAGCCAGAAGCAAGTTTCACTGGGTTGACCTTGGTGGAAACCAGGCACCCACCAAGCTGCTTTATGACACTCCCAGCTTAGCAAGACAGGGAGATCAGGTTAAAAACCTCATGTGCTGAGATTGTAACTGGTGAGTGATCTCCCTGTCCCTGTTATGGACAAAACAGATTTGGTTCAGGAGAAGATTAATTTATTGTCAATTAATAACAGACTAGAATAGTGATAAATAAAAAGAGAATTAAAACACTTTCCCCTGACAACCCCTTCTTTCCAGACTCAACTTCACTCCCAACTCTTCCAACTTCTCTCCCAACTCCTCCTCCCAAGCAGGGCAGGTAAACAGGGAAAAGTAGTTATGGTCACTTCATAACATTTCTCCCCTGCTGCTTCTTCCCCTATTACAGTGTGGGGTGCCTCCCACAAATACAGTTCTTCAAGAATTGCTCCAGCATGGATCCTTCTGCAGTGTACAGTCCTTCAGCAACTGACTGTTCTGGTGTGGTTTCCCCACAGGTCACAGTTCCTGACAGGAACCTGCTGTGGGACAGGCTCTGTACAGGCTACAGTCACCTTCAGGGTACATTCACCTGCTCTGGCACTGGGACCTCCACAGGCTGCAGGTGGAAAATCTGCTTCACCATGGTCTTTACCATAGGCTGCCAGGAAGCACCACCTTCCCCTCTGACCCCAGTCTCTGCCAGGCTGTTTCTCTCATTTTCTCACTCCTTTCTCAGAGCTTTTGCACAGCTATTTTTACCCTTTCCTAAATATGTTATTGCAGAGGCAACACCAGCATTGCCAACAGACTCAGCTTTGGGCAGCAGCAGGTCCATTTCAGAGCTGAGTGAAAAGTGACTAACACAGGGACAGGTCCTGTTGTCTTTTCACAGAAACCTTCCCTGCAGCCACCCCACTACCAAAGTCTACCACGTGAATTCAATACACAAGTTTAATAAACCCTCTGCCAAGAACAGCACAGATGTC